>JANHMN010000003.1:156676877-156742816 GCA_030674055.1 Rhabdomys pumilio
ACACACACACACACACACACACACACACACACACACACACACACACAAGTGGGGAGGGAGGGAGGGAGAGAGGGAGAAAGAGACACATCCCACTTTTAAAAATTAAAACAACAAAATGGAGAAGGGCTATGACTCCTTTCTGTTTCAGGTGGCTGGTAACTATGCTCTAAAAGTCTCTTATCTCATACTTACTCCTTGTTTGGTGGGAGTGTGCATAGTGGAAAAACATTTATTGTATTTGGTGCCTTTTCAGATAGATTTTTTTTTTCAAGTTGAGGGAACTAAAGTGTTTGCATTTTTCCCCAACAGTGCAGATAATTAGGAGTGACTAGTGGGCATAGATGCCTTCTTTACTCTAAAACTTACATGGAAGAGATAATTATAAAAGAAAAGATAGAAATTTAAGATGAATTTGGCAGTGAATTATTGTTTTGTTGGTATGCTCTTGACTTTTCCAGTTTTTGATAGAGAGTAACCTTATTCTCTGTGCAAGGTTTTTAGGAAGTATTAAAGCAGCTGATGAGAGAGGAAAAACAAGTACATTGAACAGGAAGATCTGGAGATCTGTCTTGTGCACTTACTATGGTGGACTAGACTTTGTGATGTTGAGACTTGAACCCAGGGCTTTGCTCATAGCTCTGCCAAAAAGCTATACCATACACACACTCAGATATGTCCATTATATGTTATATTTAAATTATTTATTGTTTGTTGATGTGATACGGTATAAGTATGAAGTTCAGAGAAAGCTTGAGGAAATTGTTTCTCTCCTTCCACCATGTGGATCCTTGAGATTGATATCAGGTTAGCCATCTTGGTGGCAGGGACCCTTACTTACTATACTGTCATTGGCTGCGTATAATAATCATATATATAGGGGGTTTTTGGAGAATTCTAATAACTGGGTTAGATAGGAAGATGTACTCAGTGCATTTTTTACTGTTGGATTCTTTTTCTCTAGTTTTATAATGAGAATTTTAAATGGATATTTTATTAGAGTTGGTAATAAGATTAAGCACTATGTCTGTCCCCCACACTCCAGGCTTTTGGACTGAATTTCAAGGTGGATAATACAAAATCTTGAAATACTTTAGAAGCAAAATAAAAAATTTTTTACTGTCAGCTTTTTTTATGTGAATATTTTTTAAATGTTTTAGATGTTAGTGACAATTGGTATTCTGTAGTCTAACCCAGTATATTTTAATACTTGTCCTAATGTGGTAAGGCCATTATTCTGTTACTGGTCTTAGTTACCAAATATTCTTTTTTTTTTCTTTTTTATCCTGTTAAGGTATTGTCCTTCCTGTAAAACTGACTCCAGTGAAGTGGTAAAGGCTGGGGAGAGACTCAAGCTGAGTAAGAAGAAAGCAAAGATGCCCTCAGCCAGTACTGAGAGCCGGAGGGACTGGGGCAGGGTAAGTAAGAGCCTTCCTTCCGCTCACTGTCCTGTTAACAGTTTATAGTAAATGGTGTGTCAGCATTGGTAGTGGTAGTATTAGAAAAAAAAAGATTAACAATTTAATTGTTAGTATCAGTGATAATTGTATAAAGAACAGTTTCATCCAGCTGTTCACATTTTGTGCGAATTGGAGATCTTGAAAACACTTTTTTACATGATTGATTTCTCAGACAGCTTCTTTTTGTGACTTACAGGGAATGGCTTGTGTTGGTCGTACAAAAGAATGTACTATTGTCCCTTCGAATCATTATGGACCGATCCCTGGTATTCCTGTTGGGTCAACTTGGAGGTTCAGAGTTCAGGTACGCTTTTAAATTGGTTTAGTTGGAAGGGCAAAATTCATAGAATTAAAATTCAGATGATGTTTACTTTTTTTTTTTAATTATAAATGGGTCTCAACTAAGTAGTACATGCCATTCATTTGTTAGAATAAAAGATCTTCTTTGGAATGAGTATCTTAACCCAGACATGATCAGACAGAAGCACACCCTCAGAGTGACACTTCAGTTATTTTTGCTTTCTTTGCCTTATGGTTCTGTGTTACATGGCATTGTAAGTGCCCTTGGGAATTTTTTGTTGTTTCTCAGTGTGTAGTCCTGGTGGTCCTAGAACTCACTTTGTAGATCAGGCTGGCCTCGAGCTCACAGAACTGCATGCCTCTGTCTCCCTAATGCTGTGGTTAAAGGAGTGAACCACCACCGCCCAGCTTCTCAGACAAATTTTTAGAAATTGAATATTTGAAATAATTTTTAAATTGTATGGTAAACTCTTTGTCTATTGTCATTAAGCTTTTGGCTTCCTTTTAAATGTTTTCTTTGAGACTTTTCTTGAATGAATCCTAAAATAGTGAACCTCTTAGAGCCATTTAATCCAGTACTAAAGCTCTTTGCCTTTCCCCAACTCTTTTGGCTCTTACATTCTTTACGCCCCCTTCTCTGGCACTGTTCCAGCGTCTTGGAGTGGGTTATACAAATGTCCAACTTACAAATGGGCATTTAATAGTCATTTATTCTCAGTACTTTGGCCATTAGGGGTGTGCAGTGAAAAACCAACAGCAGCAATAATCTGCAGGCATAAATACGGTTATTTAGAAGGCAATTTGATGAGTACATTGTTTCTATGTACCAAATCCCCAACTAGAGGCTTTTAACCTGTTTTATAATATCAAGAATTACTATTTTCTAGTAAAACCTAGGGCTTACCTGTACTACTAGTCTTGTTAGCCAGCTTGCTCCTAGGATTCCCTGTCTAGCTTCTAAAGCCAGATTACAGGCAGGCCACTATATCTACCAAACACTGGTCCTTTTGCTTAGATGGTACTAAGCCATCTCCTCAGCCCAATCAAAAATTAACCATATAAAGACCATTCTGAGCCATGCATAATACCCTGTGCCTGTGATCCGAGCATTTCAAAGGCAAAGGAATGACTGCAAGTGCAGGGTCAGCCTGATTCGCAGAGTGAATGATGCCAACCAGGGCACTTCATAGGACTCTGTTCCAGAAATCAACAGCAACAACAAAATAAGATCATTCTGTTTGTGATAGAATGGATTTGAAAGGAAAACTCAGCACCTTTAGGGTTTTATTTGGGAAAATTAAAATGAGAAAGTGAGCTCTAGGTAAAATGTGATTGGGCTTTAAAGTTTAATAGTGCTTACGAAAGTATTTTATAAATCTGACTCCGTTGGTGCTCTTAATTATATTTACTTTTCCCAGTTCCATGCGTACAGAGTGTACTTGATCTTTTCCTTTTACCTTAGGTGAGCGAAGCAGGTGTTCATAGGCCTCATGTTGGTGGGATTCATGGTCGCAGCAATGATGGGGCTTATTCTCTCGTCCTGGCTGGAGGATTTGAAGATGAAGTTGTAAGTAATAGGACTTTATTCTTTAGAACCTACCTTGATCGTTTCTAGAAGTTCTCAAGCTGTGCCCGAAATACATCACATACTACTGTCTCTTTTTTAGCCTAGTTTTGTTGAAGTGATTTGTTCTATTTAAGTTAAAAGATTTAGCAGTGTCTGTTTTTTACATATGATGGTTTAGCTTACATAGTTGATAACTTATATAAAATATATTATCTGGAATTTTTCTTAAATTAAGCCTATTTTGAAATAATTGTTTCACAGTAGTATTAGAGACAATACAGATAGCGCTGCAGTCCGTAATTGTATATAGTGCTTACATCAGGAAGTATGATGTCTGGGTCATACAGTATTTCATGAGTGTTTTACAGGCACAGTAGAGAGTGCCGTGAGACAAATTAAAGCTATATCCAGACATCCTTGGACTAATCATTAGCTGGGGAATCTGAGATGAAGATGCTGGTCTGTGTGATTGGTTGATGGCAGGAGTTGGTATAACCATCTATCTTTGTATCTCCTTTAGCAGCTTGTGAGGGAGACTAGAGAATAATGGAATAAGAATGTAGCTCTGCAATCTACACGCATGCTTAGCATGCACAAGGGTGTCGATGTGATACTGGCCTGGGGTTATGGGAAATTCTCTTACTTGGTAATAGTAGCTTCATGTCCTTGAGCAGGTATAGCTGCTTTGAATGTACTCTTTCTAGTCAGCGGCAGCAACCTTGCATAACCTACTTCACGGTGTATAAAACACAACAAATCAAGCTGGTTTTTATTTCTCTGTGATAATAGAAAGCTTTTGTTGGCATAATGATTGAAGTACAGATGTGTTGTTAGTGGTATGCTATAGAATTTTAATCATAATTTGGTTGTTTGCTACTTGAAGAACGTTCAAAATTATTTTTCTTTAATGTTTAAAGCACTTTGTAGGTTGGACCATGCCTGTTCTGTTTAGGGTAGACCAAGCCTGTTATGTCAGATCTCTCTACTCTTTCTTTATAGCACTCTCAGGATTATAACTTAAAGACTTGGTGATTTTGATTTTGAGTATTCTAGAGTCAATCTAGATACAGTGTAAAAGATTGTTTCTCATCAAGTAAGGAAGTGTTTTAGTAGGGCATGGTGGCACAGGCCTATTATCCCAGCACTTGGGCGGTGGGGGCAGAAGGACAGGGAGGTCAAGGCCATTTTAGCTACACAGTGAGTTTGAAACCAGCCTGAGCTGTGTCTTGAAACAAACAAAAGACAGAACAGAAGGAAGGAAAGGAAAGGAAGCAGTAAGGGAGGCAGACAGGCAGACTGGCTCTGGGTCATTAGAATTCCTTCAAATGGAATACACACTAGGGAATACATTTAACTTCTTATTTTAAAATACAGTGACCTTAAATATTGCATTCATTCATTTATTCGTTCGTTCATTCATTCATTCATTCATTCATTCATTCATCGACAGCATTCCTCGTGGTGTAGCCCAGGTTGGTCCCATACTTGAACTTGAGTCTTTCTTTTTAGCCTTTGAGAGTGCTGGGGTTATAGTGTACACTACCATGCCTGTCTCATACAGGCAGTACATGAGTATAATTAGGCTTTAATCCAAGGAATGGGAATGAGCAACCTTCAAAGAAGTAAGAATTTAGTAGAAAAAGCATTGTCTTAAGTTCTTCCTGATTTCACATTAAAAAAGAATACTGGGCCAATGAGTAGAGGCACTTACCACTAAACCTGGCATCCTGAATTTGGTTTCCAGGACTCACTGGTACAGGGGAACAGCTGACTCCTGCAAGTTGTCCTCTGACCTCTATATTCTATATGTGGGCTGTGGCATGTGTATGCCCCATCACCAAGTAAATTAATTAAAATATATAATTAAAAGACCCAAATCGTTAGCCTGCTAGTATTGGTAAATTATGTACTGATGCTTTTCTTGAGTTGTTTTGAGTTTCAAATCAGTTGAGATTTACTTATACCTATATACATGTGTAGCTGCCACAGCAGTGATCATGCTGTTGCTATTTATAACATCTCCTTTGGGCATGTTTATCAGAGTTAGTAGATACCAAGTACTGCACTTAATTTCAGTTTATTTTCCAGATTTCTTTTTAATAGTAGCAATGCTTATTTTTTTAACCTGAGTGTATCATGGATAATTTCAAAATATGAAATATGGAAAACTTACTATGCTATTAGAACTGTACAGTGAGGCTTTTAGGGAAATTTACTTTATAAAACATATTTAATGTCCATATCAAATTTTGAATGTCTATCAGAAAAATTCTGTATTGTGTAAACAAGAGCTAAGAATTCCATAGTGAGCCGGGTGGTGGTGGTGCACGCCTTTAATTCCAGCACTTGGGAGGCAGAGGCAGGCGGATTTCTGAGTTCCAGGACAGCCTGGTCTACAGTGTGAGTTCCAGGACAGCCAGAACTACACAGAGAAACCCTGTCTCGAAAAAAACCAAAAAAAAAAAAAAAAAAAAAAAAAAGTGAAAGTGTAGTGAAAGTGATACTGTCCATAAAGTGCCTGCAAGCTAGTGTTGATATGTCAGTTACCATTGAATTAAATGATCCTAACCCATTAGTCCTTGTAAAATGCTATGGATTATTTGGATACATGGACAACATGAGAATAACTGTTGAAGACATTATAAACTATAACTTTGAAGCAAAATTTTTAGATCAAGTGATAAAACTTGAGGTATACTGTACACATGATTGTTTTGCTTTATTTTGGCAAATTCTCTGAGAAAAATGTCAATAACATCTTAACCTAATATTTTGACTCTAAAGTGAGAGTTGATTGGTGAATTATACTCAGACTTAAGTATCTTACTATAAAAAAATCTTTCCCTGTAGGACCGAGGTGATGAATTCACGTATACTGGAAGTGGTGGTAAAAATCTTGCTGGTAATAAAAGAATTGGTGCACCGTCGGCTGATCAGACTCTGACAAACATGAACAGGTGCTGTTCTAAAGACTGTACATCTGGAGGTTCCACCAAACTTTAATCCTAGCATTAGAACTTGTTCTTTAAGCTCTAGGAAAGAATCTTCAACTAGGAGTTAAATGAAGTTAAAATTCCATTGTTTATTTTTTTATACTGTTAATTTATAAGTGGCATAATCCCCCTTACTTGATAAATGTTTGAAGCCTGCTGCCACTTTTAAAGGACAGGAACCTTATGATTTAAGTGGAATTGAAGATGAGTTGGCATGTTAGTACACTGTAAGTCACAACTGAAGGGATGCTTCTTGCAGCACATAAGCTTGTATGTGACAAGTTTGCTTTAGAGGTGACTCATTAATGTGAAGTAGCCTTATGTGAATGGTAAGTGAAATAGCAGTCTGTCCCCATGCACTTTTAAAATTGTATTAATAAAATAACTTCCAAATTATAAAAGTGCTCTTTTTGAACTAAATTCCCTCAATTCATTATAAAAGACCCTTACATTGACTTTTAACAGAGACGTTATTACCATAGAATATAAATTTAATTTCCAAATATTTTATTTTATAAATGCATGCTGATGTAAACAAAAATAATAAAATAAACCCAGATAGCAAAGATCACTTTATAACTTGTCATTGTCAAATTTTTGTGAACTATATAAAAGTTAAATTTTTTTAATCCCAGCACTTTGGAGGCAGAGGCAGGTGGATTTCTGAGTTCGAGGCCAGCCTGGTCTACAGAGTGAGTTCCAGAACAGCCCGGGCCACACAGAGAAACCCTGTCTCAAAAAAACCAAAAGAAAAAGAAAAAAAAAAGTTAAATTTTTATGTCCTATAAAGATCATTTAGCATTAAATAAAAATGATTGTTTTTTTTTTACTAAATTTTAAATAGTATCACTTTAATTTCTTATTACCGTGTTGAAAAAAATATACCAATATTATTTTAAAACTTTATTGCATACTAGGTTAATGTAGAATTTTGTTTTCATATCTTTTATATTATTTCTGACAATAGGATTATTTTTGCTGAACTAGCAGAGGAGACAGGTCAGATTTGTCAGTGAAATCTCATTTCAGAGATAGAAGTACAATCCCTTGCTGTCTTTTTCCTACAAAGAAGGCAGCTCTTTAAGAGGAGTGACCTTAGAAGTTAAAAATAGCCTAATCAATTTTTGTCAGTGAATATGCATCTTAAAAGCAATGGCTTTTTAAGTTACCGAATATGAGAATCCTATTTTTAATAAGACTAAATTAAAACTAATAGTTTAATAATAAGACTATTAATAGATAATAAGACTATTTTACTTTACTGAAATTTCTTTCCTAACTATGCACACTTGGAATAGACATGTTGCATTCCTTTTACTTTTTTTTTGCATAGTCCAATAAGTAATGTTGCAAACTCCTTAGTAAATAATCAGCAACAATAAACATGTTTGAGGGGAATGGTGAAAATGAAGTCGATTGAAAACAACTTAGAATTGACTTGTCTTGTAGACTTGACCATCCAGTTGATTACCTAAGGCACGCAGCTGTGTGTATATACCTTGCAGTTTTACGTCTTAAAAAGAAATATATTGTCTGATAAACATGAAAGCCAAAGTAAAAGGTCTTTAGCTTGGTCCCAAACACACACCCTTTACCACGTAATGTATGCTGCCAAGAGGGAGTTTGATGCCTTCTTGCTTCTGAGGAGTGCCCTCCTTTCTTACCAGCTCCTTCACTTCAGAAAATGAAGCAGACATGAAGGTGTCTCAGTTGTCCTTTCTGTCAGTGCCCTCAGATGCCACTAGTGCTGGAGTGACAGAGACAGTGATAAAGAGCTGCATTGCCTGTCTTTTAGCTTGTTTCATCCTTCAGACTTCTTTCATAGTTTTCAGAAGTCTGTAAACTTACGAGGTCAAAACTTGAGTTGACAGTGCCATTTAGTGATGGCAGTAGTCATGATTAATGGCACCTGTGAACTTGAGAGCATGTCCCTCAGTGATGTGAAACTAGTAGTTATTCTACTTCTTTAAAACTAGGAGTGATAAAAGATAGAACAATAAACCCTAGTTAGATGGCTATATTTTAATATTTAAAAATTTTTATTTTATATGTATGAATGTTTTTCCTGCATCTTTTTTCAACCATATGTGTGCCTTGTGCTTGAGGAAGTCACACATGGACATCGGGTGGTTGTGAGCCATGATGGCTATGTTTTATCCTGCCTCCAAGTGTTTTAAAAATCTCCCCAATAGGTAAAAGAGATAACTTTTTAACAAGCTTAATCTTGTGCACAGCTGGAAAAGTTATCCTCCATTTACTTTAAGAAGATGACTGTGTTTAAGAGATTCCTTGTCCTAGGTCAGTCAGTCTATAAAAAAGAAGTATACCCAAAAAGGTATTTTATATCATATCTGACTTTATAAAATGGACTGTTTGTGTGAACTTGTATTTGTATGTGTGTCCCTTAGTGGCCTGGATGAAATTCACCAAGTAGGCTAGGTTGGCTGACCATTGAGCCACAGGATCCATATAATTCCATGTAACAGAACTGGGATTATAAGCACACATTACTCACTAGAAATTTTTAAGAATACAGTATTTTTATAAATTCTTTGAGAATTTTCTACATGCACACAATGTTTGATCATATTCACTCTCCACTCTTCCTATGCACTCCCCTCAGGTCCCCTGTATCTTCTCAACTGTGTGTCCAGTCCCCTTGTGCTTCCCCTATACCCATGGTTATGACCTGGAATTTTTGTTTTTGTTATGACCTGGAATGTTCTCGGGATGAAAGCTTAGGTCTTCCTATTTACAAGGCAGCTGTTTACCTGCTGAGTCAACTCAGGTTTTAACCCTCATGTGTTAGCAATGTTTTCTTTTCCTGAGGTGAGGAAGTTAGTAGGTATTTTAAATAATATCCCAGCTTGGGCAGACTGCTATTTTTAGAATTAGATACTCCTCAAAAGTTCTTAAAACATCTAAATATGCTCACTGATTTACCACTACATGCTAAGTGGAAGCTTTAGCCAAAATGTGTTCTCCTTCCAGCATAGCAATCCTCCTTGGCTGTGTCGTCAGTAAACCATAGTGATCTCAAGAAATTAGTTTCTTCATTCTCCTAACTTCCCCAGCATTTTGATTCACTTTTCTCATGTCATACTTATTCTTATATCCTTTAGACAGAATTTCTGCTGTCTGGAATGTGGAAAACCTAGACATGCCATTTGTACCTTGCTGACACATTTGTTTTTCTGGATTTCTTCCTACATTATTCCAGCAATTTACCTCACTTCATCAGAACTTAACTATTAAAGCAATCAGCTTTCTTAGTTTTCCAGCATCTCTATCTTCTTGACAAACATTGTTTTAAACAAATCCCATGGATTGCTAGTTGTGTTCTGTCATATGTGGCACAGATGTTACTACTTTCAGAAGAACCCTACAGGCTCTTTGAGAACCTTTGAGGCTCTTGGCTTGGGGGGTGACATCCAAAAACTGATATGTCTTCTCTGTTGGTGGGGAAGGCATAGTCTGTTGTCTGGAATAATATGGAAAGAATCATAGAATCTTAATCTTCAGGTAAGGCATAATTTACCATTTAATTAAGCTAAAGACTCGATTATATACTTGGAGCAAGGTTGCTTGGCATAAAGACTTTGTTTTGTCTTTTTTAGGGCATTGGCCCTAAACTGTGATGCTCCATTGGATGATAAAATTGGAGCAGAGTCTCGGAATTGGAGAGCTGGTAAGCCAGTCAGAGTGATACGCAGTTTTAAAGGGAGGAAGATCAGCAAATATGCTCCAGAAGAAGGCAACAGATATGATGGCATTTATAAGGTGCTCTATCTGGCATGACATCTCCTGGGTCATTCTGGGGCTAAGACATGATTACCACAGGGAACTCCTGGGTGGGCTACAGAAAGAAAGGATAGGCTAGTTCATTGGCATTTCTACTTTTTCTATAAATGTAAGATACATGAACTGAACTTTTAATTTCAATATTTTGGTGAGGGAAAAGGCTTCGAAGTTCCTAAGGCAGAGTTACATGTAATTTGGGTGCAGGTGGTTTCCCTTCTGTTTGTTTTTTTGACACTAATGGGTTCTACCCATGGCTTGTACAGGCTAGATAAGCACCCCACCCTAGTCCCAAGAGTTCCTTGTTTAAGTATATAGTCTATGTGGTAAAACTGGGTAACTAATTTGATCAGTATATATCTTGCCTACTATGTATCTTTTAAAAATGCTTTTAATGTTAATAATTACAATAGAGTTTTTCAAGGCAGAATACATATAGTATTAAAGATGGATTTGTGTCCTTGGATTAAAAAATAAGCAAATCATCTACTCCCATTTTTCCTATCTAATTTGCAAAATAAAATCTGTTAATTTGTTACTATGTTAAATTTATGCTGTATCCTTATATGAGAACTATCTTAATAGGAAATAAGCTCATAACAATATGTTAATAATATTCTTGATTTATATACTGTTGTTTATAGCATAGCAACTACCTTTTGAGGTTGCATTAATTATGTCAGATTTATTTAAACCTTACGTTTGGTTAGTCTAAACCTTACATTTCAATGTAATACTGAAATATTATGATATAGGTAGTGAAATACTGGCCAGAGATTTCATCCAGCCATGGCTTCTTGGTTTGGCGTTACCTTTTAAGAAGAGATGATGTTGAACCTGCTCCTTGGACCTCAGAAGGAATCGAACGATCCAGGAGACTGTGTCTGCGATTGCAGGTTAGATCCCCTTGGTCTGTACTGCTCATGTGTTATAAGAATGTACAACCATCTCCAGGCCTTACCTGTATGTGGCATAGCAGCTGGTCAGCAGACTGTGAGAAACAATGAGATGCAAGGATGTGGTTTCCTGTGTATCATGCTGGGAAAAAGCTGGACTTGCCAGTGAAAAGCAAAATGTTTTTAATCCTGTTTGAAACTTGGTTGAAGGATTTTTGGTAGGAGAAGGTGGAGCGGTGGCTTCTAGAATTGCTCATCCGTCAATGTTCCTATCAGTTGTTCTTTTAGTGAAGCCAGTCAGCATTGTCCTCTGACTTGGCTCTGTCCTGCCGCATACTGGGACTGAGCCGTGGACACTGCCTGACCACTCACACAGGGTCAGACACCTTTGAGTGTTTTTCTTGTCTTTAAACTCCTAGAAATGATTGTTTAAATGAGATTCATCAGTTGGAAAATGAGAAGAAGCAGAAAAGTGTGTCTACTATTATGGCTTAATAGTAATGTGTTGAGGCCAGAAGTATGTGAAGCTTTAAACATGAGCATTATCACAACGTCATGCCTTCCCTCTAAAATGGGTGTCAGTAAAGGTTAAGAGGTGGAATGTTTCCATTTAAATCTAACTTTTAGGTGATGGAAAATTAAGTTCCATTTAGTTTTCTAAAAATCTTCTTCCAATACATGATTTTAGGGGATGAGAAATTTGGTGCTCGATTTTTTGTTTTGAGATTTGAGCTACAATTTTCATCTTGTCTATTTGAATATCAGTTCCTGGGTTCCATATTTGATCCTTACTTCATGATAGTTTCTCTTTTTCTTAAATTTTTTTAAGCCACCAACAAAGCATGTGACAATTTTCTTCTCTTAGATCTGAAACTGAAATAATCAATAATAATGTGGAACACTGTAACAGTTAAGGTTGTAAAGCTTTAAGTAGAATTTGAGATTTCAGTTATCTTTTGCCCTTTGAATTCTGAAAGTATATATTTGCTTTATGTAAATTAAGTGTGGAGAAAGCATAAACAACTCCCTTCCCCTCTAAACTTCCCTCTGAATCTGGAGCCTCTCACCCTGTGAAATTTAAATCAACATTATCTCTTTTCATCTCCTACCAGTATCCTGCAGGTTACCCGTCAGATAAGGAAGGGAAGAAGACCAAGGGACAGTCAAAGAAGCAGACCAGTGAAGGCACCAAAAGACCAGCTTCAAATGGCAAGTAGCAGTTGTAGAGCGTCGATTCTAATAACACATTCTGATGAAGACAAATAGAGAATAAATTGAGTTCATAAGCAATTATAGTAGAAGGATTTTGTTGGGGGTGCTGTGTTTGTCCCTTTAATAGAGTCAGAACCATATCAACAGCAAGTATAGTAAGTATCTGTCTCAGTTAGGGTTTTACTGCTATGAGCAGACACAATGACCAAGGCAACTTTTACTAGGACAACATTTGATTGTGGCTGGCTTACAGGTTCAGAGGTTCAGTCCATTATCATCAAAGCAGGAACATGGCAGCATCCAGGCAGGCATGGTGCAGGAGGAGCTGAGAGTTCTACATCTTCATCTGAAGGCTGCTAGAAGACTGACTTCCAGGCAGCTAGGATGAGGGTCTTAGAGCCCACACCGGCAGTGACACACCTACTCCAACAGGGCCACACCTTCTAATAGTGCTACTCCCTGGGCTAAGCATATACAAACCATCACAGTATCCTAGACTCGAGGGGAGGTGGCTACATATAGGCATCTTCCCTCTGAACATTATTGGCACCAGTGAACTTTTATGAGAGTCTACTGACATATTTTATAAATTAACCTAGATGAGTGTCCAAGTGACTCCAAAGTGCTAAAGGCATCAGACTCAACAGACGCAGTAGAGGCTTTCCAGCTCACGCCTCAGCAGCAACGCCTGATCAAAGAAGACAGTCAGAACCAGAAGCTATGGGATGAAGTGCTTGCATCTCTTGTAGAAGGACCGGTATGTAACGCTTTTCTTAACTAATGACGTTCTGATATTAAAAATGAGAGCAATGATTTTCACAAGTCCAAACTTGATTTTATGTCGTTTTTTTAATCCATTTCATTGACCTTTCAGAAATAATAGGAGTCAATAAATTTAAACATCTGTTAAATTTATTTTAAACTTAGATGTTGATTTTAATCCTAAATCAATTAACTTACACTTAGGTGCTCTTTTTAGGAAGAATTTTCAGTTGTAAAATTCAGTCAACTGAGTCTAAAACTCAGCAGAAAGGTCTTGTTATATTATAGTTCAGAGATGAGATAATCTAATAGTATAAGTTTTAAATAATTTGTATGATTTTTTAAAACTTATATGTTCAGCTTTGAAGTAAACTAGTTATAATCCATTTAAATATTTGTCATGGGGATTGGCGAGATTACTCTGTGATTTAGAGCTTGTAGAACTCTTGCAAAAGACCCAAGTGTGATTCCTAGCACCCAGTCTGAGCAGCTACAACCACCTGTGATTCCATCTTGGGGGGACCCTGTCACATGTGTTCTGACACCCCACTTCACACACATACAAATAAACACATAATTTTATTTTTAAAGGGTTTTTTTTTAATTTAGATTTTTAAAAATAATGAAAAAAATCTAGATTTTTTTTTTTTTCAATTTCTTGATTTTGTAATCATTAAATTTTAAAGTAAAGCTGGGCCTGGTGGCACATGCCTTTACTCCCAGAACTCAAGAGGCAGAGGTCTCTGAGTGTGTGGACAATCTGGTGTGCGACACACTGAGTTCCAGGACAGCCAGGACTACATAGAGGACCTGGTTTGTTGTTGATGATGATGGTCGTGGTGATCGTGATGATGCTGATGCTGTTGCCGGTGTCTGGATTTCCTGTTAAGTTGTGATCATCCAATGAAAAAGCTTCTAATGGAAACTGTTAGGTCATTTGATTTACTGTGTCTCCTATTTTGTTGTTAATTTGATCTCTTGTATAATACTTTTATTTCTTTCCTCCTAAAGTAGTATGATACACAGCTACTGAGTCATCTGTATATAAGTCACACTTTTCATCTCGTTCTTTTTCCTTCCACTGTTGCCTTTATTTCCTTTTACTGCAACAGCTAAAACTTCTCACGTGTCAGAAGTGAGTAGCCTAATGGGTCTCCTGTGATGGTTTTGTATTTTTGGTTGAGAGATAGTTAACATTACTGAATTAAGCTTATTAACTATTATTATTATTATTATTATTATTATTATTATTATTATTATTAACAATTATCAAATACTGTTTAGCTGTATCTGAAATTTACTGAAAAAATTACTAATTAAGAAAAGCATTTACTTTGCTTGTAAATGTGATATCTTGAGTTGGCCTTGGTAAAGTGAGGTGAGGCTTTGGTTTTCTTTTTTTTAATGGCCTGAGTGTACTGCTTTTGTTCTATGAGGATTTTACTTGATTATTAGGCAAGTGACCCTGAATGGATGGATGGATGGATGGATGGATGGATGGAGCTGAAGAGCTTCTGTTAGGTTAGACTCCACGTAGGCTACACTAAGACACATTAATTGTTAATTCTAACTTAGTTGAACAGTTAGACTTGCTGGGAAGGACACAGCTGCTTAATGGTAGATATCTTCAGAGTTTCAGATAGAGATGAGCATGGGACAAGAAAGCCACCGAGTGCACATGAATGTGTAGGGGATTGACTGTCCTGCTCTTTAACAAGACCTAAAGGCTACATCCAGTTATTCTGACCTGACAGCTGTTGATTACTGGAGATAGTGCATGTGTTTAATCCCAGCACACAAGAATCATAGGCAGGCTAATATCTGTGAGTTCCAGTCTAACCGGGGCCATATGGTTTTATTTGCTGCAATCTGCAGTGGAGCTTACAAAACAAAATGGACGTCCGTGCTGAGTGGCCTCCTGATGAGCTGTCTGTTTCTGTTGTATCTACAGTGCTGGGCAAGTGGTGTACCGCTGAACTGGAACCTTCCTTGCTCTGTGTGTGCATGCGTGTGTATTCCTAGCACTCCCACACATCAGTGTTTACACCTCTGCTCTTTGGAGGTCAGAGGACGACTCCTGGGAGCTGGTTCTCTCTTTACACCGTGTGGTTCTCTGTGGAGAGTCTCAAGTTGTTAGGTTCAACACCAAGTCCCTTTTCCACTGAGTCATCTTGTTGCCCCTAAATCCCTCCAACCCCACCGCTTTAAGTAAAAAATACCTGCTCATGGTAGCATTCCTGTCACCCCAGTGCTCAAGAGGCAGAAGCTATGAGTATACACAAACAGATTAGTTTGAGACCTCTCTCTTTCTCTTAAGCACAACACCTAAAATATAACAAGAGCAAACAAAATGAAATAATTGTTATCACTAGACTGGAAAGTTTTAGGAGACTGATGAAGTTTTCTTAGTTTCTTTCATTTAAGTTTGTTTCCCTTAAGAAGTTCCTACTTGATTTTCTTAGTGGAGAACATCTTAAGTGTGGCTAAGAGATTGTCTGTCATCATTTAGAATTCATTAGTATATTTTGAACTGCTAATCTTTTCTTCTTTTCTCCTTTTGGGCATCATTGTAGAATTTCCTGAAGAAATTGGAACAGTCTTTTATGTGTGTGTGCTGCCAAGAACTAGTTTACCAGCCAGTCACAACAGAATGCTTTCACAACGTCTGTAAGGTAAATTCAGATCCACTTTCCCTTGCTAGGTCTGACAGCACAGTGGTGTGCTGTGTGCACAGTGCCTCCTGTCAACCATTTTTGACAGTGAGTAGACAGTGCAGTTGACTGTTTGTCCTAGACCTTTCTCTTAGAAGGAGTAGTGAGTTTTTATTTTTATTAAGAACAGAACTTGTTGAATGATTTTCCATATAATTGAAGTTGTTTTTCTCCCTCTTTCCTGTTTTCTCCTGTCTTCCTCCCTCTGCCCCCTCTCCTTGTGTGGTTTTCTTTTGTCTTTACCTTAGGATTGCTTACAACGCTCCTTTAAGGCCCAGGTTTTCTCCTGCCCTGCTTGCCGGCATGATCTCGGGCAGAATTACATCATGATTCTCAATGAGACCCTCCAAACTCTACTTGACCTGTTCTTCCCTGGCTACAGCAAAGGCCGGTGATCTGCGTGCTTCTGTGCTGCTCCTGCTGGATTTTTGGACAGTAACAAGTCTAACGATGAGTGGGAGGGTTAAAGCGGGGCTGGTCCAGGTCTCTTTCCCACAGCCATCATCCTGTGTGTGTAGTCAGAGGCCCATTCTCAACGTCTTTTAGATAACAGAAGGTAGTTCTCAGTAACAACCCATTTTCATGAATGAAGACGTAAAGCCTCCACTGTAGTTGATTACCCAATTTATGATTTATTTTGCAACTACCTCAGGACAGAAAAGATTACGGGGATTTTAAAAATCATTGACTAATTATAGTTAAATGAAATTTTAGCTACACACTGCCTCCCAAGTATTAGTTGTGCCTGTTCCTTGTACCTTGCTTTTCCAGGAAAGAAGGCGGATGAGATGTTGGGATGAGTGCAGCTTCTGTAATATGCAGACTCCTGTTTTTATGTCTATTTCCATCACAGTGCGTGTTTTGCAAGAACATGTTCATTTTTTAACTCATTTGTGATCTCCATTGTGATTTTTTTCTGGTGTTTTATGCCAATTGACTACTAATGACTAATGAGAACAATATGAATGCATTGTTGCTGCATTAGTGTGGTGTGGTGTGCTCTTGCAATGACAGTGTCCGAAGCTCTAGTAGTAACTGTCCCTGAAAAGCCGCTCTGTCCTCATCAGCGCGCGCAGCCACTCCTCCTAGTGGTCTCCACCTGCAGGTAGGAGGGCTGTGCTGGCTTTTGAGAAGATAAAAATTGCTTCACGTTGTGATCCTACATTTTATATTCACTATATTCCTTAAGAGTATACCTTAATAAATATTTTATGATCAGAAAATGATGTATTCAGCTTTACTTGTTTATTCTTCTGACTTTTGTGGATTTTTTTAAATTTTGGTTTTCATTGTGTCTTATTGAAGCATTTTTACTTTGATTTTGATATGAAACAGATCCATTCTGACGCAGTAAGGATACATTTCACCTTTGGCTTAATTATAAATGAGGATATAATTCAAAATAACATGTTGACTGTTCTGTGATACTCTACAGCTTTTTAAAGGTTTTTGCTAATTCTTACTTATGGTTATGTATGTGTTCTTGCATATCAGAGTGTATACTGTGTGTATCCATGCAGATACCCACAGAGACCAGATGCCCTTGAACTCAGTTGGTCATATGCCACCTAGTGTGTGGGCTGAGAACTGAACAGCAAGTGCTCTGACCTGCTAAGCCCTCTCTCCATCCTATTATCTTTAGTTTTTCTTAGTATTTTGAGTGCTGCTTTATATTTCACAAATGAGAGTGTTTCAGAAAGTGGGTCAAATACACCCAGTTGTACACACACATCTATTGCCAGTAATTTATGAAGCCACACCTCCCAGAGTCTCTTCTCCAGCAGCTGGGTAAGGGGATAGCAGCCCAAAGGTGTCAAGGCAAGCTCAGCAGGCCACCCATTCTTAGCTCAGCAGCAGCAGACTGCAGGGTGCCAAGGCTGGCAATGCAATGCCTCCTTCTAGGTCCTACTGTTGTTTGGTCTATTGTGGTAAATGGCTAGCAGGCCTGCTCAAGGCTGTGGGGGGAAGGGCACATTGTGATGTTTGTTTGTTTATTTGTTTGTTTTTGAGACAGTGACTCACCAGGTAGCCCTGTCCAGCCTGGAACTCCCAGAGATCTGTCTGCCTCTGCCTCCTGCATACTGGGACACTGTGTGTGTGTGTGTGTGTGTGTGTGTGTGTGTGTGTGTGTGTGTGTGTTTGTGTGTGTTTGTGTATGTGTGTTAACATAATCCTCCAACCATTAAGAGGCAGATATCAAGCCCATCCTTGTCTGTTGATTCCAGGTACTGTTTTATTCCAGAAATCCATAACAGAGTAATGTTCATCTGCTTTTTTTTCTTAACATTCTCTTTCATTCAGAAGAATTATTAAGCATTCTCCAGTTCCATTTTACTTACTCTTGCTAGCATGCTTTGTTCAATGGCGCTGTTGATTGAACCCACATCCTCATTTAATGCCAGATAAAAGCTCTGACAGTGAATTCCAAGCCCAGCCCAGCAGCGCTCATTTTAAACAGAAAACAAGGCATCTCCTTTGACTAGCGGAGTGAGTTAATGTTTTATGGATTTGTACAAACATTCCCCTAGGAACAGTGATGTTGAAGAGCTGGGTTACCAGTTTATGTATCAACGCCTATCACAGCATCGTATAAAAATACAGCTTTTAAGGAAATCTTTTGCAATTTTTTAGCACTAGATCCTGCCTCCTGCCACATTTTCTGAGCAAACCTTTGGGTGATCTGAGAGCAGAAATCTAATTCTAAGATAGAGATTTCTCATCCTCCCTGAGAAGTGGGAGACATGTTTTTGAAGTTTAAGCTTAGCAGCATGCGGCAACAGCTGGGCCACTCTTGAATAGGGACTAAGGATGTGTCAGGGTCCTCAGGAGGAACAGAACAGACAGAATTATGAAAAGGGATTTATTACATCAGCTTAGACAAGAAGAACGGGGTAGTCTCAACAATTATGGTATGCTCCAGAGGCCCAGAACCCAGTAGCTGCTGGATGCCTCTGCCATTCTAGTCTTCTGTCCACAGTCTAGAGGATTCCTGGAGAACCACTGGTCTCTAGTTAGTCCCCTTTGGAAGGCTGAAAGAAGTGCTGGGTGGCGGCAGCAGCCATCACCACAGAGTAGATGAGTCACAAGCAAAGGGTAAGCTGGGCAGATGGAGTAGAGCTGCTGACGGGATGGAGGTGTTGGTCTCATTCCTTCCTGGAAAGAAATGCCTTTAATGACCTGTCAGGGACAAGACTCTTGGTTGAGTTTCAGATTCAGTCAAGATAAATCATGAGGTATGATAGAGAAAAGATGAGTGGAGTAGTCAGTGAATGGAAATCACAAGAGAAGAAAGGCACCAGGGAGAAAAAAATCACATGATCATGAATCTTACCCTGAACCCCTCCCTAGTATGTACCCTGGGTTTCCATGACAACCCTACCTCCCCCACCACCAACCCTGCTCTCAGGGAGTACTGATCTCTGGATTTAGTTTTCAATTTCAAGCCCCTGAGACATTCAGTCCCCTGCCTCTGGCATACTTAACCTTGGCCTCTGATTTGGACTTGTACATGGTGCTCTTTCAGTTGCATTACCGTGGCTGGGGGAGAGTGAACCTGGTGGAGGGAGGGGCACAGGAGCCATGATTTTTTGACTTGGTTCAGGAAAGATTGAGCCTAGCAGATCTGAGTACATAGTAGGAGCACCCCATTTGGAGCAGCTTTGGGAACCCTCACTTAGCCAAGCCACAAGGGTCTATTCTCATAGTAAGATTAGCCTTGAAGTGCTGGGGGTGTACTTCAGAAGGTAGGTTTGCCTAGAAGGCTTAAAAAGGCAAGCCTGCAGCTAGATCCTCAGGACTTCCTGGCCCAGCCTACCCCACAAACTGATACAACACTGACAGAAATTCAGCCTTTGAAGACCTAGCATTCCAGAAAGTTCTCTAAAGTATGAGGAAGAAACACAGTAAGTCTTTTACCCAGAAAGGGGTAAACAATGACATTGTAAACAATAACAGAATAACAGTTTCTTGGCCAGATACAGGATTAAAGTGTCCCTTTCTAGGTGTAAAAGCCACCTGAGACGAGCAGCTTGAGAACTGGAAGTCACCCCTTTGGTGCTCTGCAGGACACTGGGCCAGATAACGGGGATCAGGGATGTTCCCAAGGCATATGGAGTTCATTGCTTCCATCATGAGCCAGAGTTCTTGTATCCTGTTGAATGAGCATTCCTGGAAGGGCCCCGGGGCAGGAGGCAAGAGGGAACCTAGGACACAGGACACAGGCACAAGCCTTTCTCAAAGTCCTAGTTAAAATTGTTCAAAGGCACTTCTACACAGCTTTGTACTTAATACAACTACGTTGTACAGCTAAGGATAGCTCGAGGACTAAATTTAAGGGTATGTGTTTGGCCAGAATAAGCAAAACTTTTTAATTAGAAGCACATTGTACATGAAGCCAGGGGCTATCTTCAAGGCTGGGTGGTTTTGCACATCACTTAAAAAGAGCTGTTTGCCACAAACATTGCAAGTTCCTGTGCAGGGTGACTCGGGATCATGCTCCTTTATTCACATGATGTCCTAATTGAACACAGCATAGGAAGCCCTTACCCTCTGCTGGGAATCCAGTGATCACTGAGATATGATCTTGTTCTCAGGGTATTTAGTCTGAGGCAGAAAAACAAAACAAAACAAAAAAAACCTGAATAATTAACAAAGCTTGGTTTTTAAAAGGAAGGAACAAACTGAGGAAATCCAAAATAAAAAGCTGCCCAATAGCCGTGCGGTGGTGGTGCACGCCTTTAATCCCAGCACTCGGGAGGCAGAGGCAGGCGGATTTCTGAGTTTGAGGCCAGCCTGGTCTACAGAGTGAGTTCCAGGACAGCCAGGGCTACACAGAGAAACCCTATGTCGAAAAACCTTAAAAAAAAAAAAAAAAAAAAAAAAAAAAAACTGCCCATTTCTCAGAGACCCAAGGAAGAGCATTGAGGTGCTGAAATCAAGAGAGCAAACGGGAGCCAAACAAAGTGGTGGTTGAGGGCAGGCAGAGCACTCCAGGTAGAAAATCCTGGTGCTTCCAGAGAAAGGACCACCTCGTTCAGATGCTGGTCCTCCATTCCTGCTCTTCAGGTTTGTTGTTGCCTGTTTGACTATTATGCCCTGGAGCTAGGTTCAAATTCTTACCAAGCATGTGACCTCTGGAACCTCTACATGCTTTGCAACAGGCACATAGCACCTGAGATGTGCTCAGTAGCTATTAATTTAATTTATTTTATTAAATTAATATATATAATTATTAATTTAATTCGTGAAGAAAATGAAAACCAGGGGTCCCATTGCTTCGGTACTATTTGTGTTAGGCTGAAACAAATTGTTCTATATACTTTTTTACGTGTGATTGTGTGGACTGAGGTGGAGAATTTCATAAGAGCACACAAGCTTAGTGATTGCATAATTGTTGGGGTGACCCACCTGCGAGGAAGCAGGTAAAAGAGCCTCACAGCAGCTCTTGGGAACTGTCAGGTGAGAAGGTGGTGCGTGATTGCCACTTTGGAGGTAACTTCTCTGTGGTAGACAGACTAGCTGCCCACCACAAACTCATCCTTTCCTTACTAAGTTACCAAACGTTTCATCGCGGGCAGCAGCATGGCTGAACTTTCCATTCCCCTTTGTAGCTAGGAGTGAGGGTCTTGCTAAAAAAGCAGAAGTTATGAGGTGGAACTCTTTGGAAAGGTATTCAAGAGGAGATGGAATGTGCCTTTTGCTCTTTGGGTTTCCCTCCTTTTACTGACAAGCTGGCTGGCACATAAAATACTTAGGATGAAGAGCAGCCATCTTGAGGTCATAGGTGTGGACTGTGCAAAAGATGTGAGAGGGTATGACTGGAGGATTGCTTGGTCCTGGAAAGCTGACTGATGTGACAAGGGAATGAAGACAGACGGACGGACAGACAGACAGACACACTGGGATCGGGTGGGCCATGCTTGTTCTGATGAAGGCATCAACACTAGTTTTACTAAAAAACCTGAGATTTCAGCAACTTTGTTATTTATGTGAGAAGGAATTAGGTTGTCTCAGTAGGAGGTCTGTCTGTGTAGGAAACATTCTCAGGTTGCATTAATCCAGATGGAGGAGGCTGTGATTTCTGGTTTCTATACACACTACCAACATCTGCACAGGGACCAGGAACTCTGCAAGATTCCTGAGTTTGATGTGGGTAAGGCTTTGCCTGTACCCATGAGTCTGAAGCACTGGTCCTTGTCAAGTTTACTTAGGACTTGATCCACCCCTTCCATGTTCATTTAAGGGTTCTACCTCTCCCCACAAAGGACCATCCGCCCTTCGCTGATATCTCTGGGCTTAACTGCTAAATGAGTGAAACTGCTATTTGAGCTTCTGTAAGTTGGGATTAAGTTACATGTGGCCCATGATGAAAAGGCCAGGGTGGCCTTCTCTGGAAACAGACTATACAGACTGTCCTTAGCCAGTCAAAAGCAAGGGTGGCAGTGTAAAGGTAGCTGTCAGACTGAGAGCTCTCGCTGCCCTTCAGCTTCCTGAGTCTTGTGTAAAATCAAGTGGTGTAAAATCAAGTGGGAAGGCACTATTCAAACTTGGTTTTATTAGAACACTAATAAAAGCAGATAAAAAAAAATCCACACAGTGAAAGGGAGACACTCAAATGCTGTGACAGATCAGGCACATTAGTGAGGAAGAATTCTTCAGTGTGTACAAAATGTAAACATTTGCCCTGGGGTTTCCCACAGAGGACACAGTCCACGAGGACTTATTTGGAACAAAAAGAATGTCTATTGGATTCCCATCATAGGCTCTGACCTCTGCAAATTCTTTAATTAAACGTTAAAATTGCTAGTGCACCCCAAATTTTTTATCTGGCAAACTAAATGGCTCCCGATCAAGGCAACACAAACAACAACTGGCTTGCTGTACAGCAGGCCGCTGCCACTCACCATGCTAATCGTGTTTGCCTTGAAAGACTATAAAAATATACAGTGTATAAAACTTGTAAGCCACGGGAAGGAGAAGAGATATCCTTGCTTGTCAAATGCTCCAGCAAGAGACATCAAGTCAGTCCTTTGAACTTAGGAAGAAGGACTAAGAAGAGGCCCTTTTCTGTTCTGAAAATGGAGACTCATAGACCTCCATGGGTGGGCAGGTGCAGACTAGGTGCTGATCTCCATAGATGTCATCGATCCGAGCAATCGTTGGCCAGAACTTGTTCTCTGGTTTTACAAAGGGCTGAAAAGGAAAAGATGGATGTTTTGAGATGTTCTGAGTCCTTTGGGGGAAAACGAGATGTAATGGTTTTTCTATGTTCCCGCAGCCCAAGGTGCCAGTGGCCCAACACATGCCAAAACCCACACTTTGCACAATTTCAACTTAGGAGTCTTGCCTCTATGCCTCTGGGATCAGAAGGAAATGCTAGAAGCTGAAGAGATTGTTCAGTGGTTGAAAGCCTCTTACAGAGGCTCTAGGTTCAGTTCAGTGCACCCACACGGCACTCGCAAACCACCAGAAATTCAAGTTCCAGTGAAGCTGATAGCCTCACCTCCAGGTGCTTCTACACACAGGGTTCATATAAACTCATACACACTTAACCTCCACCTCCTGCCCCTCCCACACACAAATAATAAATAAATCTTTAAAAGAAAAGTCAGAGCACACACACTAAATCCACCTCCCGCTGGTGGAAAACACATTGGGCTGTCTGACCAGGACTGCTGTTCAGTGTTATTCCCTGATCCTGTGGGTTCCTGAGCTTGAGACTGATGCTCTGAATGAGCTCAGATGACCCTTGAGCTAAGTCTGACCCCTTGGTTCCTCATCATAATCTACACCTCACCGGCCATCCCAGATACACCTTACATAACAAGACTCTGGATGGGAAACCTCAGGGACAATGGGAATTGGGAGGGGAGGGTGCTATAATAACACCGTGGTTGGCAGAGTTCAGAGAACTTACCAATGGAAATGCTGCTACCTCTCTAGAATATGGCCGATCCCAGTGGGAGGATGTGACACAGGTCAAGGAGTGTGGAGACATCTGGACAGAGAAATGGTGGCAGACAGTCCAGTCAAACCAATGTGCTTCTTTCTCCCACACCTCACCCCAACATCTAACCCTGAATGTGGTGACTACCATTTTCTCCGTGTTTACACTGCACACAGTAACACGGAGCAGAAGTTGGCACATGTGACAATGTGGCATCATACTATGAGGAAGATTCTCCTTTTGCTACACTATTTCAAGCAAGGTCCTAGCCTTTTAGCATTTCCACAGTGCACCTCCAGGCTGGGGGGTTCTGAACCTGCCTTGGCATCTCATTCTCTGGCTTATCGCCATTGAGATGCAACAGCTGTCCATGGAGCAGTCTTCTCAAGCCGCCCCCTGGTTAATGTTTACAGAATGGTAGGATTCTAAAAGTAATGTGTTTTGGAAGAGATTGGGGACACGCTGAACTTTTCTCCACATAGGCCATAAGCACTGCTAAACTCCTAGGCTGAAACAAATACCAATTAAGTTGGTCTCAGGTTGCTATGCCAACACAAGAACTGGGTTTATAGAGAGAGCTCATGAAGGAAGTAAACAAATGCTCTGACACAAACAGTGATAAGAACTCTCCAACTAGGGAGGCTCCTTCCTCCACTCCCTCCTTTCATAATCAGTTGGGTACAGGTGGCGTCTACAGCTCCTACAATCAAGGTCCACCTAAGTAACCACCACAGTCATTCAGTAAGATAGAAACCTCTGTTTCTCAAAGCTGTCTCATTCTGAGCAAGAATCTAATCATCACAGGGTTCAGGGAGGGTCAGCACACTCCCCAGATACCAGTTTCGGTTTTGTGGGATGTTGTGTGCATACTTTCAGGGGGTTGACCCTCGAGTCGATGCGGCCCTCCTCTATGTCAGCAATTTCTTGCCGGATGCTGATCATAGCATCACAGAATCTGTCCAGCTCTGCCTTGTCTTCTGACTCAGTGGGCTCAATCATGAGAGTCCCTGCCACAGGCCAGGACATGGTAGGGGCATGAAATCCTGCAGAGGGAGACCAGAGGAATGTGTATAAGTCAAAAGTATACAAATTTATAATTTATGACATGGCTTTTACAAGCATTGTAAAGTATGTAATTAGCAAGTCAGCATGACAAAATTAGACTGAAATTTCATCATTCCCTGCTGCTGCCCCACCTCCAGGCCTTAACCGACTAGTTTCCCAACATTATTTTAATAAAAAATTTTCAAGTCCATGAGTAATTTAAAAGCACAGTAGCAGGGTACCCACGTATCCCCTTCAATAATACTGTCCATGTTATTTTTTAATTTGTTTTTGTGTATTTAGCATATGTGTATATATGTGTGTTTGTGTACTGGGAACCTTTGAGGAGTTAGCTCTCATTCCATCATGTGGGTCTCAGGGATAGAACTCAGGACACCAAGCTTGCCTGCACTTACAACTGAGCCATATTGCCAGCCCCAACTTATTTTTAGTGTAATTCAAAGAACACTGTAACTATCAGAACACTTTATTTTGTAAGCAGTTTAGAATGCCAATCAGTAACAAATATCCTTGTATTTTGTCATAAACCTTAGAGTGAAATACACAGATTTTAGCTAAACCATTTAATGGGCTTTGACAAAAGCATACATCTGTGTAACCTAGCCAGCAAGGAGCTGTTTTGGTCTTTAAAGCACAAACTGATTTCATTGCCCATTAAAGTCCCATTAAAGTCTGCCCGCAGTGCCTTGTGTGAGCAAATTCTATTCATTTTCTGCTTTAGAGGCTCCCACACCTGGAACCATCCACACCTGGAACCATCCACACCTGGAACCATCCACACCTGGAACCATCCACACCTGGAACCATCCACACCTGGAACCATCCGGGTGCTATTCTAGAAACAGATTCCTGGATCTTGACCCTAAGTCAGGAAGGGGGCACCCAGATGTGGTTGGTTGTAACCTACCACATGGGTGCTGCATGCTAGGAATGGAACCCAGGTCCTCGGCAAGGGCAGAAGGTGCTTTTAACCACTGAGCCGCCTACCCCCCCCCCCCCCCCCCCCCCCCCCCCCCCCCCACTCCTTAATGACTTGTTTCAAGAAGAAATGTACACTAGACATTTTGAAGCAGTCTTACTGACACATCTTAATAGGAGGCACACATATGACTCCTTGTGAATGGATGACCTATTATTCGGAATTATACACAATAAATGGAGAATGCCAGAAAAACTGGTAATTAGTGAATTAACAACCAGCTCCACACTATCTTCTTGGTACCCCTGTGAGCTGACAGCAGCATCCCTCCCTCCTTCCCTTCTGGCTCACCTCCTGGCCAGGGGCTGAGTAATGGTCACTTGGGACCAGGACATGCAGTTCTTGGATATATTGTCGAGAACTGCATATGCTTCTAGGAAATGACCCATAGCCTACAAGAACAATTGTGTGAATGTCAAAAGACACTTACCATAATCCTGGAGCCTCTTGGCAACATCCACAGCCTCAATATTGGCAGACTTCTTGAAGGGCCGGGTATCCAAAATGAACTCATGAGCCACATACCCTGTTCAAGAACACAGTGTCAGCTGAAGATGTGTGTTGGCTTGTTTCACTCAAGAGAACAGCTAAACAATTCAGCTCTTTACATAAGTCCACGGAGACCAAAGGGCTAAGTGAACTCATCTTACACCTGTACATCTTACATCTTATAGTCTGGCAATGGATGAAGGGAAGATTGGGGGGAGGGGGGGTCGGGGACGGGGGCAGTGGGGGGTGGGGGTGGTGTTACTAGAACAATAAGCAGGAGATCTCTGAAATTTCTATTCTGAAGACCTAAAATCTACTTGAAACAGTTAAATACAATCCTGATCTTTTTATACAAATTATTGCTAGAGCTAAACATTCACGGGTGAGTTCAGCACCTTCACATTCAAGGTTAAATAACCTCATCTTGGGCATATGTAAGTACATGCCAATAAATATATATTCACAGGACACATGCAGAATTTTAATGTGAGGCTTCAAAGGATGGCAAGGGTTTTTAACATCAGGCTGCAGACCAAGAATTAGAAGTAAGCGCTGCCAGACAGATGAAGCGGTGTCCTCTTGTGATCCTAGCACGAGGCAGAGGCAGGAGAATAGCATATTTGAGGCTGTAGATCAAGACTGTCTCAAAACAAAATCCACAAAGAAAGGATAGAAACAATAGAAAGAAAAGAAAGAGGGGGCACTGTTGGACAACCTTAGAATCAGTGAGACTGAAATGTGTGGGAGTCAGTTCACATTAATCTAGTTCGTTAACAGACTGCCTTCCTAGACCCATCAGGAGCTGTCGAGGACCCAGCCATCAAGAATAAATTAGTGGTGGAGCAAGAGAGGCGGCTAAGCAGTGAAGAGCATTTCCTGTTCTTCCAGAGGACCTGTGTTTGGGGCATAGCACTTACGCCTGGCAGCACCCGGGCACCTGTAACTCCAGCTCCAGAGGATCTGCTACCCTCTTCTGGCCTCCAAGGGCACCACATTCAAGTGCAAACCCCATGACCAGACATTCACATATACTCATAATTAAAACTAATACAAATAAAATATTTAAACCAAGGAAAGCTTCAATAACTAATCAACATTTCTGAGAACTTCTCAAATTCTCTGGCCCGCCTGTTGACGTGTTTTCTTAGTTGGTTTTACCAGCCTAGGAAGATGGGCCAGTAAGTAGGTAAGAATGTTTACCCTATGAAGATCTGGGTTCAAATCCCTAGCACCCATGTAAAATCTGAGCATAGCAATGTGTACCTGTATTCTCCAGCAGTGTGTGTGTGTGTGTGTGTGTGTGTGTGTGTGTGTGTATAAGAAAATGGTATATATAGTATTCAAGAACTCACAGCCCAGCCAGCCTAGCTCAAACAGTGAGCTTTTCTAACAATGAGAAACACTGCCTCAAGGCAATAATGCAGAATGCAACAAAGGAAGGAGCCAGCATCTGCTCTGGACCCTCTGCACATGTGCATATGCATGTACACACCTACCCACACTCACATGCACACAGCACACGTATACAGCACAGAAGCATGCACACCAAGCCAAAGCAAATAACCCTCTCAGCCAACGGTGAACTCACTGACAAACCTCTAGCCTTCAAAACTAACCACAGTCCCTAACAGCCCCTGAAGGCAGCCTCAGCCATTCGGCTAAACCTGAAGAGAGTGTGAGACTAAACATGTTAATTTTATAATGAATAAACCTTGATGGTTCTTTAGTCTGAAGCACAGGTATGAGAGTGTGAGACTAACTACATTAAAGCTGCCAGGTCTTAGGATGCTCTCTAACTGATGAGAAAGAAACTCTCTAACAAATGAGACTCTAGAAAGGTCTATGTCCAGGGAAGTGATCTCAGAAAAATGTGTCCAATGGAATAACCATTATAAGGTTTGAGGAAGACAGAGAAAAAAAATCACAAAAATCCTTGAGACATTATCAACTTCCACTTTAAGGATTCTTAAGAGTCCCTCGTCAGCCTCTGCCCTTTCTCCTCTGAGCTTCTGGCTGCTACCCTGAGCACTACAACCCCAACCCCAGCAGGAAGATGGCTAATGATGTTTACTGCTCTGCAGGGCGTGTGGCTAGCCTGAGGCTGGGAATGTACGTCAGCAGGAGAGGAGTCATTTGTTGGCAGGCCTAGAGGAGAGTCTTACAAGCAGGGGATCGGTGGCAATAGCTTGAAGTCCATCTAACCAGACCAACCCAACCCAACACTGCTAAACCCAAGATTCCATCTGCATAGGCACTACCACAGATGAGTGGTTTGGGAAGAGGTCCATTCCAAAAAAAAAAAAAAAAAAAAAAAAAAAAAAAAAAAAAAAAAAAAAAAAGATCAGATGTTATTTTCTAAATGCATACGCTCATCCAAAGAGCACCCCTCTAAGAGCCCCCTAAGAGATAAATTCAGTGGTTATGAGAGATCAGGGCCCCAGATGCTCTTCTCTGTTTCTAGCTTTTAGGAGAGAGATGGACGAATCTGCTGTGCATATGGTAAATTGGGGCAATCTAAGACTGCAGCTGTTTCCTCTATCCCTAACCAAGACTGCAGCTAAGAGTGTGAACAGCACCAAGTCAGAGGAGTCTGAATGGTCCGGAGGAGGGGGTGGGAAGAACCACTGGTCATGAAGATCTGTGGAAAAGCAGCGTCTTCTAAATGCAACAGGGCCACCATGAACTCACAGCAGCTGTGGATGCCTGCACACGCCCGCAGAAGATCAAGGCACTCAACACTCCTAGCTGACAAGCTATTGACAGTCCGCAGCTTCTGGAGGAGAGTCAGTTCTGAGGATGTGGCCCTGGTGGGGGACCGCGTAACATTGTATGGCACTACACCAATAACCTGGATAAACAAGATTCATCCAGTAAAAGGGGGTAGGATTAAAAAAGGACCGGAAGTTGGGAGGAGGTAGGAAGGTCAGGATAGATTTGGGAGGGAAGTTGGGAGCAATAGGATCCAAACACATTATATTTGCATGAGTGAAATTCTTAAGGGTTAACAGAAATATTGTATTAAAAAGGTGAGGAGGTGGAACAATAGGAATATGAAATGAAGTGGATTTGAATGAAAATGGTCCCTAAAGGCTCTTAGGGCGTGGCAGTGTTAGGAGGTGTGGCCTTGTTGAAGGAAGTGCGTCACTGGGGGTGGGCTTTGAGGTTTCAGTTGCTCAAGCCAGGCTCAATGTCTCTCTCTTCCTGCAGATCAGGATGTAGAACTCTCAGTTCCTTCTCCAGCACTGTGTCTGCCACAGGCTGCCATATTTCCCACCATGACCATAAGCCAACTCCAACTGAATGTTTTCCTTATTAAGAGTTGCCTTGGTCACCGGGTGGTGGTAGCGCATGCCTTTAATCCCAGCACTTGGGAGGCAGAGGCAGGCGGATTTCTGAGTTTGAGGCCAGCCTGGTCTGCAGAGTGAGTTCCAGGACAGCCAGGGCTACACAGAGAAACCCTGTCTAAAAAAAGAGTTGCCTTGGTCATGGTGTCCCTTCACAGCAATGGAAGCCCTCACTAAGACAATGGGGTTATGTTATGGAAGATGGGCTTCTCCACGCTCCCCTGGAGAACGCAGACTGGAGCCACTTCTGCAATATTCTCTCAGTGACTCCCCCAGAATACCTCACAGTAAGTAGCTGTGTAAAGCTTGGGTGGGAAACCAAAGGGCCTCCTGGTTCTGTGGTCACCTGAGACAAAAATAAAGAACTCCCAGCATTCTCCTGGGAATGAGGTCAGGCACTCTGTGTCCCAGGTCACAGCGTGTACCAGCCAGCCTGTGCGGCCACTGTTCACTTCCAAAGGAAGGACCTGAAAAGTTCTTCAGGAGCAGGAATCCAACGCAACACTGGGCTTGTCCAAGATGAGAGGCAGATAGAAACGTTAGTAAAATTATACTGCCCAAGTCTAAACACAGAAGCCACCCTTCAGAGCACATGGTGAACCTATCCCAAAAGATGAGGGATCTGGTAAGTTAAAAAATCCCTTCTCTTACAAATCTACCATCTTTTCTAGGTATGGCAAGAGGCCATGCCTGTAATCCCAGCACTGGGAAACGTTAAGACAGGTCAATCACAAATTCAAGTCTGCTTGAGCTAAACTGTGAGGTGCTATGTCAAAAGAAAACAAAACAAAGTCCCACAAAAACCTCTAACAAAAAGACTGACTGACCAATGCCACCACCAAAGTAGCTATTTTACCTAAAGTAATTCCTTTTCGCTTCACTGGAGCAGAAAAAAATATTTCTCCAGCTTCTCCAACTATCTCTTGCCTGTCTTACCCTTGTTTGCTTTAAAAGCCCACTAGCCTTTTTAGTTTACTTAATATTCAAATCTCAGAGAACCAGCTCATGCTGGCAAGCCTGGAGTTCATTAAAACGATTGCTTCACAGGCATCTGTAATTCCAACGTCTGGTTTAGTGCTGGTAAATATGATTAAGATAGCATTGGTCTTCTAATAGTGTGACTGGACACATTAGAATACACTGTGATTATTGAAAACATTTCTATTTTGAGTCCACAAAGTACAGCAGGGCTGGGGTTCCAGGCCCCAAGATATGAGATTTGAAATTGTGTAACGTATGTGTTTAGTGGACCAACATGAGTCAATGTTTGGTTTGACTAAATCTGGGATTGAGTAATCAAGTCTGCAATCAGCAGTCCATTTCAGTTTGGGATGAGAACTGCTACTTGCAATTTAATTTGGGGGAAAGATGTCAAAACAAATGGAAATTCCATCCATCTTTCTGTACTCTCAAGTCCCACAGGATGGTGTAGGGCTCTATGCCCAAAGCCACTGCATAAATGCTAAGTGCAGGGTGACATCTGACCTTCTCTCATGGATGCCAACAAGCCCCGTTCCATTTAAGCCACATTAACTCCTGCTTTTAAAACCTAAACTTTGCAATCAGCAAACACATTAAAAATTGCTGAATTGTGCAGCTTAAATGAGCAAATTATATGAGAAGGTATGTTAATTCTATCTTAGTAATGCTACCCAAAGTAAAACATAATGTAAGACAGTAAGGGCTGGAATAGCTCATTGCTAGAATACATGCCTAGCAAGAGCGAAGCCCTAGGTTCAAAATGATTACTATCAGTAATTAAATTAATAACTAAAGAAATAAAAAAACAAGTATCATAAATTAAAACAAAATATCTTCCAGTCACGAAATTGGAAAATGGTTTTTTTTTTTAACTTTTTTAGTTTTTTAATCTATTCTTCTCACTATACTCTTGGTTTGATAAGCACTTTTAATGCTACTTTCAATAGCATAAAATAATTGATGAAGTGTCTTTGAGAAAATAGTTGAAGAAACATGTATGAGAAGCTCACAGCTTCCATACCTTCTTTTACAAGTTATCTAAAGAAATAATCAGAATCTTTTCTTTAAAAAAAACCAAACTACTGGAGAGGTTGTTCTTATAGCAACGATACAATGCAAATAACTGAGAATTGAACTACAGACTCACAGGGCATCCACACTATTTAGTCATGTGGGGAAAAGCTCACGGAAATAGGACAGGCAGCTTTGGTGGAGCTGTGGGTAAAATGTTTGCTGCACAACCACATAAAGAGACATGATGACAGTGCATGTGTGTGTGCATGAGAGAGAGGGGAGGGAGGGAAAGAGGAGGGAGAGTGATGTTTAGAGACTGAGCAACCACATAAAAAGACATTGGTGGTGGTGGGGTGTGTGTGTGTGTGTGTGTGTGTGTGTGTGTGTGTGTGTGAGAGAGAGAGAGAGAGAGAGAGAGAGAGAGAGAGAGAGCGAGAGAGAGAGAGAGAGAGAGAGAGAGAGAGAGCGAGAGAGAGAGAGAGAGAGCGCGAGCCTGCATTCAAGCAATCACATAAAAAGACCTTGGGTGGTGGTGGTGCCGTGTGTGTGTGTGTGTGTGTGTGTGTGTGTGTGTGTAACTAGGTGGACAAAGGCTTGCTGGTCAGCCAACCTAGCTGATAGCTGAAATGGTGAGCTTCAGGTTTAGTGACAGACCCTGTCTCAAAAAAAAAAAAAAAGATGGAAAAACTTAAAGAAGGCATTCCTATGTCATCCTCTGGCTTCCACATGGACCCATAAGAGTAAGAATGTACCTTCCTGTATATACCCTCCCAGACAGGTACAAAAAGAATTTCCCCAAACTGCATCTGTGATGTTAGCTTAATTGTCCAAGAGAAATAAGAAAAGGAATACAATAAAATATTCAGTCTTAGCTTTATCTGGCTGATGGATGCAAATATCATTTAGGTTTTTCCCTCTCATGTTTTTTCTTTTTTTATTTCTCCAAACTTCTGAATTGAACAATATACATCATGTATATAACCAGACAACATAAATATTCAAGCCACTCATTAAAGCCAATACACATAGGCTAGATAATCTATCCGAATAGATCAGTAACTGCAGAAGCACCGTGTTGCTTGGAGACGTGTTCCCCACAGCCTTCTCTGCTCTCTGGAGAGCATCCTCCCCAGGGCTCCTGGTTATTTACTTCTTTTTATTTCCAAACTCGCAAAGTATTCCTCTGCATCCGTATTTATAAGATCAGAACAGACTTTAAATTAGAGACTATAAGCAATGCAGATGCAGGGTCTTCCTGGGCTAGAGGAACCAAGAGCCCAGGCGGGGGCCACTGACCATCCTTCTTTATTGTCACTGTCTGCTGAGAGGCTTCACACTCATTCCTCAATGTTCTATCCTTGTTTCTTCTTCCATGACTGGAGCAGACATGTATCTATCTGTGTGTGTGTGTGTGTGTGTGTGTGTGTGTGTGTGTGTTTATGTGAACATCTCTCAGTGTGGTGTAGACCCCTTGCTGAACTAGGCTGTGTAGACTAGGGTGGGATAACTTTGTAATGAGTGAGCTGGCTATATTTCCAAGAATTCTACACTTTTGTCTATTCTAAAAAATTAAAGCATCATTTTCAAAATCATATCTACATCTAGCATAGTTATATAGGAGAGAGAGAGAGAATATACTTGCCTCTGGCACCTCTGAAGAGGACTCTGTAGTGTTTCTCTAGTCGTTTGGCCATGTAGTTGGCGTTTAGAATGGCGATTTCTGTGGCCTCTTTGAGGCCCTTCCCCCCCATCATCTGCGGCAAAGAGAAAAGGCACCATCAGCCACTGAGTGGGTGAGGTAAAAGTCAAAACACTAACAGATGCCCCCAGACCAATTTGTTCAAACGAGCTCACCAGCTCAGCATTTTTGCAGATTAAAAATGAATGGAAAAGTCCAGAAAGGAAATCTGTTAGTCTCCTCCATGTTTGAAAAAACAAAGTCGGAAGCAGGGCACAGTTGACTGCCAGCTACTGCTCTTCAAAGAGGGAAAAAAAAAAAAAAACTGTTCTTAGAAATGTTGTAATGTTTATTTTTAATTTACTGTGAATTTGAGATGTAATGAGAATTTTAAAGAATCTGATGAGCTCTTGGCCAAAGTCCACCGGATCAGTTTTGTGTGGTTTGTCTTTCCATTGTCCAAAACTGAGGAATGTAAATGTTATTCATGTTCATATACCAACTGCCAGCTTCAATCTTTTCTTACTCTTTTCTTAGTCCTTGCCATCATACAGGCTGAAGGACACGAAGAGAGATGGGTTTAGAAATCAAGGTTATACCAATGTTCATGGCCGAAGGGCCTCAAATCCATGCGTACAACTGAACAAAACACTGGTACAAAGTTCAAAGTGAAGAGAGAGCAAAGCGGCCCGGGTGAGTCGGAGTAGACTTCCGAAAGCGAAAGCTAAACTTTAAAGTAACCTTGAAAACAAGCAACTGAGGGGAGGTTGGGTCTGTAGAGGGGGTGGGGAAAAGTGCCACGTGAGAGGACAGACAACAGCCCACAGTGGGAAAGGCACTTAACTGTCATCTGGAGATTACCATAGCAACATGGATTAGGATCTCACATCCTGAGTCTTTGCTTTGACATGGATATGGCCCAGCCAACTTCCTATGTGTCAGAGTCCTGAGCACCATTCTCTACATGCTGATGGCTCTTAGCACAAGGCCACATCAGTTGGGTTTTATTCTCAGTGGGATGGGGCCAAAGTGCATGCCAGGGAGACCAGGGAGTGAAGGTAGTGGGAAGCCAGGAGGGGTTCTGAGGCATCAGCGAGAGAGTATCCACAATGGAGGGCAGAGGGTAAAGAAGAAGCTCCACCCATCGTCTATGGGAGAAGTAATAGCCTGAAATAAGATAAGGCTCAAACAAACACTACTTATTCAGCTTTAAAAGTCATGTTCTGGGCATGTGGCCAAAACAGCCTTAGGGGCTTTACTTTCTATATGTTAGAAGCCATCTCCAGCCCAAATATGTTTGTACAAATAGCCCAATTTTAAAGGATCCATGGATCAAAAAGAACTGGGGGTTTGGTTGTTTGCAAAGAAGACAATTTTCATTCTCATTGGGCTTGTTCTTCTAATTTGCAAACGACTTGCATAACATTTCAAAGGCGGCTTCAGGGCTCCAGGGTACAGAAGAGTTGCCTTTGCTTCCAATAAACTTTTCATTAAAAATCATAAATGAAGCTGGGCATGCTGGGAGGTGCATGCTGGGAAAGCCAGGACTTGGGAGACAGAGGCAGCTGGATTAGGAGCTCAAAGACTCCTGTTGCAAAAACAAAAACAAAAAACAAAAAAGGAAGAAAAACAAAAATAAAAAAAGAACTATATAGGGACTGCAGAAATGGCTTAGTGGTTAAAAACACTGGCTGCTCTTCCAAAAGACCTGTTTCCAGGACCCATATGGTGGCAAATACCTAAATGTGTAACTCCAATCCCAGACAATCTAATATACCCAACAGGCACTGTATAGATACAGTACACAGACATATGTGCAGACAAAACACCCATACAATAAACAGTCTCAAAATATTATGTAAAAGGGAATCATAAATACCAGGCAGCCTATGACCATCCATGCCGATAGTCCCACACTTTAGGAGGAGGCTGATACAAGAGAATCACAAGCTTGTATTCAGACTATATAAGGAGACCATGTCTCAAAACAGAAAATAATAAACTTTTAAAAAAAGAATCATAAATGTCACTGCATTCAAACAGAGCAAGCCCCACAGTTACCCAGCACAATTTGTATAGCCGAGTTTGGGGTTTTGTCTCACAGGAGGCCACCCTTCTTTTAACAAGGGCCATTGGTTTGAAAACGCTGCTCTAATTAGCAACCTAGCAAGAGTGCCTATTCACAGATGTGACATCCTAGGAGGTGGGCAGGCCAGTCTGAACAAGAGCTGCATAAAATCAATTCTGGTTTGAGTGTTTCTGTGGAGAAGGACAAAGGAGGATAAGCCTGTTCTCTGACAAAGCTCAATTACCCCTAAATCACAGTTCCTCAAGTCCCGAGTGCCGGGCTTCTGAAACCACCCCCAAATTCCCAATAAATCTTATCTCATCCTCCAAACTGCCAAGAAATGCACCCTATCCTATACCCTAGGATCTCAGCAAAGTGTCATAATGACCACGCTCAGTGCTTTGCGCTTGTGTGGAGCTGTCTGTACCCAACAGGAAACCAAATGACGCAGCCAGAACACTTGCATGACTCATGGAACTTGATCATGTCTGGAAAAATGTAAAGCCACCATGAGAACCCAAAGGAACAGATAAAACAGTTCTGGGTGGCCTTCTAGAAGGAAGCCATCAGCGGTGTCCCCTGACTCCCATCTCAAGTCACAGATTTCATTTTTAGATGCTCTGAGAAAGTGAGTCCCACCCCTTCACAGTAACACGTGTTCTTAAACTCACCTTAATGTAAGCCCATGAAATGGGCAAGATGGAGCTGGAGCCCCATGGGGCAGCACTGACAGTCCCCACGGGCCAGGCGTCCTCATTTGGTTTTAGGGAAACGATCGGATGACTGGGCAGAAAGGGAACAAGATGCTTCTTCCTGTATTGGTTTTAACGCACACATTGAAATGATGCAGACAAGATGCAATAAACTAAGTAGCCACCTTCTCTAGGAGTTCTATTCTTAGTAGGGGGACTTCAATGGTGCTAGGGACCTGACACTTGTAGGGGACAAATAACAAAAAAGTAACTCAGGTGGGATCTCTCGATTCCTCTCCCCGCCCCCCCAATAGCTTCCAAGAACTGTGGTGGAGGACTTGGGAGGGTCAGCCCCACACAGGCCCCTCATAGCAACCTCCATCCCTGTAAGCTGTCTGCTGACTGTGGAAGGCTGCTGATCTGATGCCCCTGCCCTCCACCTGGAGGCTAACACACAAACACTGCTCCACTCCACACCCTGTACCACCAGGGACACTCATTAGCTATACATAATTAGATCAAAAGGAAAAGACAATCAGGCTCCCAGCAACCCTGAACACTGCCCCTCCCTGATCACCACCACGCATTCTGAAAACTCCAGAAGCTCTGGATAAGGCCGTTACCATAGTGAGGAAACTATCAACAACTGAAAGATATTCTGTCAGCACACAGTGACGTCAGCCAGCTATCTCTGGTAATAAAGTTTGTTTCCTCCTTATTCATCAAAGAGATAATGAAAATTAAAGCTAAAAGGAGTTCAGCGCCTCCCATCCAACTCACTCTCAACATTATCATAAGCTATTTTTGTTTTGGTTTGGTTGTTTTGACAGGGTTTCTCTGCGTAACAGTACCAGCTGTCCTGGATTCAATTTGTAGACCAAGCTGGCTTTGAAATCACAAAGATCTGCCTGCCTCTGCCTCCCTGAGTGTTGGTTGGGATTAAAGGTGAGTGTCACTACACGCGGCAATTATAAGCTATTTTTTCCCCAAAGGAACAGAGTAAGAATAATAAATAAATAATAGCTCTTGGAAATGTAAGGTCAAATCCGTGATATTAACATTCTACCTCTGACACCCTATACTTTAGAGCAGCTTCCTGCTCATTACAGCTAACGAGCATGCTCTGGAGACCAGAGAGGCTGAGTAGATACCATGGTTACTTTGGACCCACTCTAAAACACTGCAGCTGTGCATCCAGCTGCTGGAAGTGCACTGGACATGAACGTGTTCTTGATATTTGAAGACTCTGATAGGAAGAAGAACAAGTTTTGGGCCATCCTGCTTCCAACAATCCCTAAGTCAGAACCCCACAACTCACACTCCGATGGGCCCCATGCCAGGACCACCTCCTCCGTGGGGAATGCAGAAAGTCTTGTGAAGATTTAGGTGAGAGACGTCAGACCCAAAGTCTCCAGGACGGCAGATTCCCACCTACCCAGAGGGAAAGAGGGAAAGTCAACACCCCAGCACAGGGAAGGGCATGCAGTTCTGTGCTGTTTGTCTCCCCAGCAAAGGCAAGCAGCACGGCCACGTCCATAAAGCCCACAGAAAAGGCTTCCTAGGGGCAGGTGAGATGGCTCAGTGGGTAAAGGCATTTGACGCCAAGTTTTACTGAGTTTGATCCCCAGGACCTACGTGATGGGAAGAGAACTGACTCCTTCGAGCTCTCCCTTGACCTCCATGTGCACACACACACACACACACACACACACACACACACACACACACACTTAAATATCAACCTTAAAAAGCGTTCCTAAAAGGTTCTGTAGTCAACCTGGCATCCCACAGTCAAAGTGACTGTGGTTTCTATGGAAACAGAAACTGACCATTTAGTCCTATTCAGATTTAAAAGCACACACTGAGGCAGTCCATAGTCAAATGTCTACCTTAGGAGAGAGGAGAGGAAGCGCCACCAACCCTGAGTTACAATATCTTCACTCTACTGAATAGGCAACTTTTACAATATCAGCATCACCTTGTCTGGCAAATTCAAGGCTGTGCATTTATTATGTGCACCTAGACTCTAAGCCCTAGGACGCTGAGCTGAGGAAGACGGAGTGAGGCTGCCAGTTTTCCTGAGACAATCCAGATACCCAGCTGCAATATTCAACTGGTAATCTTGCCACGTTGACTGTGGGAAGATACATTTGCTTTAGGCTTCTCAGGCAGAATGCAATCTTAAGTCTAGACTAGACTTAAGAACAGAATCAAACTAAATCAGGAAAGAGTTAAGAGGCAGAAGGTCACATCACACAGACGAGCAGTCACTCCTGCAACCCAGGATGGCAGTACTGAATCTCTTGGGGTCCCGGTGAAGTTAAAACTCCAGGTAAAGTGGTTTTGCAAGGTCTATAGGAGTTCAGCATCTACCAGTGCCTGCCCAGAACTTGGTTCTAAACTCTATCATCTAGGGAATCAGGAAAACTTGCCCGGTAGTGTCTCCTGAAAATATAAGCTGCTTTGTTTCAACCTAAAATTAACCTTTAAAATCAATCAATCAATAAATCTACATCTATTTCTCAATGGGCACTAAGCATCTGCACCTGGGCATTCATGTTTGCCCCGTCGAGGTAGACCTGTCCTCCATGTTGGTGAATCAGGGCGCACACATCACTGATATTCTCTTCAAACACACCATTGGTAGATGGATACGTGATCATGATGGCGGCCAGGTTCTCCTTGTGTTGATCCACCTGGAGAGAGGGAAATTATGAGAAGAAGTGATCTGATCCTTTCTCAGCCAAGACTTTGCTTTTTTATTTTATAGGATGAGGGAAGGTGAAATCTTGGTGTTTGAAATCTTTACAACATCTTAGTCTACAACTGCGGTGTTGCACAATTGGTCCTTCATAAATCACCCAAAAGCAGCAGCAAAGACCCTTCAGGATAGAGACACCAGGCTTTGGGTATGTATGGCTCAGCTGATAGAGCCCTAGGCTTAACCCTGTACCAAATAAGAGCAGTACACTCCTACAACCATAGCAGTGGAGAAGTGGGGGTAACCTTGGGTACACTGTAACCATGGGTGACATGAGACCGTGTCTCAAAAAAATTAAGCCAAAAACAAGAGGCTTCTCAGAAGATTTTTGGACAGTTTAGATCCAGTTCTGTAAAATGGTTCCGCCAAGCTACTTCAAAAAATCATCCCAGAATATGTGGAGGGTTGGGAAGGTGTCTCTGTTCATGTCTAATCTTTCTGCTCATTTTTTTTTTGGGGGGGGGGGGGGGGGGGGGGGGTGTACATGTTCCAACCTTCCTTCCCACAAATGCTTGATAAATGTTATGGTTTTCATAAAAATATCGCTCATTTTTTTTTTTGTTTTGTTTTGGAGACAGGGTTGTTTTGTTTGTTTGGCTTGTTTGGTTTGTTTGGGATTTTTTTGGTTTTTCCGAGACAGCGTTTCATTGTGTATCCCTGGCTGTCCTGGAACTCACTCTGTAGACCAGACTAGCCTGGAAATCAGAGTAGCCTGCCTCTGCCTCCCGAATGCTGGAAATTAGAGGCATGTGTCGTCACCACCAGGCTGTAGCTCAGACTGACTCCCAGCTTTCTGCGTGGCCAAGGATAGCTTTGAACTTCTGACTCTCCTTCGAATTGTTGGCGTTACAAGTTAAGTGTTGCCACTGTGCCTACTTCTCATCCCCTCTGACCCAAGAAAGCGACTGTATATAATAGGGTAACTCTACTTGGTTTTCGAGTGAGAGCAGGGGTAATGAGGGAGGAAAAACAAGTCATACTCCATATATTCTATATTGGACAAGCTTAGTAACTACTAGTGACCCAGAATATTTCCAGGAAAAAAAAAAAAAAAAAAAGGTACTAGGAAGTGGAGGCTGGGAGAGATGAACAGGGCCGTGCATTTTCAGCGTTCTTTCGAGGGCTTTTGCGTAGGTTCTCGGTACCCATGCTTAATAACCCTGACAGAATCACACAGCTATTCCACCGATTTCCCTTCTACTTAAGATGCAGCCTCCAGTCCACTGGTGGAAAACAGATACGGTTGCTAAGCAACCTCTTCCTGGAGGCTGAGCGACTGGAAGTGGGGGTTGGTGTTGGGGGAAATGGGAGACCGTTGCCTGGAATCCAACGCGTGGCTGGGGGACTTACAAAATCCGCATGTGTACGTTAATTCTCAGTGCAACTGTGACTGTCTGACGTGAATGGAAAAAATATGAGGGCTGACAGGGAAGCTTCATACCATGATATCACAATAAATACTTCATTTGTTATATTCCAAGGGGAAGAAGCAGAGCTGAGGGGTCGGTGAAAAGACCCTTATCCCTGTGAGGCAGGGAGGGGGAAAGCAGACATGGCCAGTTTTAATTGGGGACCAAAAATACAATTGCCTTTTATTTTTTTCTTTCCCTTAATGATTGTTAGGTTGTTTTTTTAGCTTTGTACCCTTTCCCTACAGACTCATTTAAAGAAGAAGTCATTGTCTTTTATTACATACATGAGAAGACAAAATTGATACCATCCAACTAGTTCACAGCCCTCTACCCCCATCTCAGTCCTCCCCCAACCCCCTCCCCAACCGTGACCATCATCTGCCCCTTCCTAGCCCAGAGCGCTCCAATCTGTGAAGGGGAGGACAAGTACCATGGCCTTGAGGTGAGCCACATCGATGTTCCCGTATCTATCCACCTCCACAGGCTGGATCTTCATGCCCGCCATGTGGGCGCTTGCTGGATTCGTTCCATGTGCTGACTTAGGAATGAGACACACCTTGCACGCACAAGGAAAAAAGGCAGAAAAGGAGAAAGAAAGAAAAAAAAAATCACCAGGATATTTCAAATGAGAGAAAAGTCTCCTAACATGCCTGTCTATGACACACGTTAGGCACCACATGTTTTTACTAAAACTGACCGCTGGTGCCTTGGAATCTGCTGTCATCGGAGTTGTTTCTGCAAAAACAATGTCCTGAAGGGGAATTTCCACTTGAATTCCCAAATTCTTTACTAAAGACATCAGAATGCCTTCTCCTAACCCAGAGCACTAAAGCCAGGCCTGTGCCTTTTCTCATCTTAGACACAGCATATGGAAAGAACCTTCTAGCAACATGATCTCTGGGTTGCAGGTTGATCTCTAGGACACCAAATCCCACCGTTTCTGTGCTGCTCTCGGCTGAACCAGGAGAGACGACAATGACAGACAGACCCCAGGGCCTCCGAAGGCCAACACAACTGTGCCAACACTTACTGGGTCCTTACTCTGCTTTGAATGATTAGTGTGAGGATCAAAACCTCTGCAAGGAGAATGATCAACGCCTGCCCTGGTGCTCCCGTGACTTGTTCGCTAATATCACTAGCACTCGGAGATACAATGCCTGGTATCCACAATGCAGTAGGTGACCGACAACATGGGATACGGCTTCATTGGAAAAGAAAATCAAGGGACGGTGTATCAAGACCACAGATGACACTGTAAGCAAAAGACCTGATGGATTTGGTTTTGGATTATAGTGCTGGGATGAACCCAGGTCCTTGCTCATGTCTGGTGACTCCTCTTCACTGAGCTACATCCTCAATTCCTTTATTGGTTTTTTTTTTTTTTTTTTTTTTTTTTTTTTTTTTTTTTTTTTTTTTTAGCATTGAACCCAGGTCCTCATGTATGTAGGGAAAGCCAATTCCCACCATTGAACAGCAGCCCCACAAAGGATTTTGTTGAGTATGGTAGGGGCAGAGCTGCAAGCCCAGGTTTCCATTGATTCCTCCACATCAGAAATCGTGACTACAGGAAACTTGCAATTTGCACGTCTCAGGGAAAAACATCACAAGAGAGGACAGGACAGAAGTTTCCAGATAGAACTCAAACAACCTCCTACCCTGAAAAAAAAAAAAAAATCACAGAACCAGTATGGTATCTCCTCTGGGGAGGGGTTATAAAAATGGGCTTCCGGAGGAAAAACGCAGCTTCTAAATGATTCCTTCAAAACAGTGGATTACTGAAGAAAGGCATGACCATCTCCCCAGAAGCTTCATCTGTAGCAGATGGAAACAGATGCAGAGACCCACAGCCAAACATCAGGCAGAGCTTGAGAATAGTGCAGAAGAGTGGGAGGATAGGATTAATCAAGCCAGAGGGGGTCAGAGTCACCACAAGAAGACCCTCAGTGTCAACTAACCCATGCCCATGGGGGGCATGCAGGGTCTGGACCTAGGCCCAATACACACGTATAATATATGTGCAGCCAGGTCTTCAGGTGGGTTCCCTAACAACTGGAGCAGAGACTGTCTCTGACTCTATTGCCTGTCATTGGATCTCTGTCCCCTAGCTGGACTGACTGGTCGGGCCTCAGTGGGTGAGGATGTGCTTAGTCCTACGGCGACTTGATGTGCCAGGACACAGTGGTACCCAAGGGGGGCTTCCCCTTTTCTGAAGAAAAGGGGCGGGATTAATGGGGGGGTTTAAGGGAGGAGGGACAGGATGAGAGGCTCGACTGGGATGTAAAGTGAATAAATAAATTAATGAGAAAAAAAATGTGTGTGCAAACACACACAGGCCCACATACAAACACATACAGATATACTCAAACATACACACATAAACACACTCACACAAAATGGAGGACAAGGCTGGATGGTTCAGCAGTTAAGAATATGTATACTCTCAAAGATAGCTGGAGTTTGTTCCCTTCCTGGCTCCAGGGATCTGATATCTCAACTCTGTGGGCACCTGCATTTGCACATGGACACATAAACACCATCCCATCCAGAACTTTAAGCAAAGGGCAAATGGAATTATTTGACACTCTCCTGCTAATTGCCTAAGCCCTTTTAAAATGACTAGTATACTGTGTATTCTGAATTTTCCTTAATCTTTTTTTCTTGCTTAAATACTTGTTTTATGTAGTCAAACTTTTTATTTATTTTTTATCTATCTATCTATCTATCTATCTATCTATCTATCTATCTATCTATCAGGACCAAGGCTAGAAACTTTTCTCACAAGTTTATTCTACCTCACAGGATGAAAGCAACCCTTTAGGACCGACTATTGATAATGAATAGGAAAGGAGACATGAATATAAACTATTCTTAGTGGGCCAAAATTAAGAATGTATACCAAAGAGGTTGTCAAAACCAAAATAAGAGCTGAAAATGCCAGGCATGTCTTGTTCAGCTGAGTAACAGTCTTCCAGGTGTTTCCTGTCCAAGGCCTTGACACATGGGTGTCAGCTTCTACAGCAAAGGAGACCGAAAGACCTACAGGTGAGGGGATTATTCTGGATTTGGATTTTCAGCTGTTCCTACAAGGACTCCTGGGTGTCCATCACGGGGATCTGGAACTGCTGTGGGATGACAAGAAGAGGGCCTGCACCCGGGAGGAAGGTGGCCTGTGGAGATGAGGAGAGGCAGCCCGTCCTCCCTAGCTCCACCAGAGAAAGGCATCCGCCAGCACAGTGAAGACAGTTCCTGCTTCTGCCCTCTAGCTGTAAGAGGGTCCCTGAGTGCTGTCATGAGACACTAATCATTTATAACGCAGCCACGTGAAATCAATCCCACCTTGGAACAGCGGAGACAGGCGCTGTAGATATTCTTGTGTCTCGAGAGATTGGACAACTTTAAGCTACTTTCATCCTAAAGTCAATCTCCCCTCACTTTAAAATCACAGTGTTTTACTGGACACAGAAGCAGCAGGACTGATGTACTGGATTCTCTCAGGTGCATCTAACTATGGTGCATTTATATCTTTTAGGGTGATGCTCTATCCTAACTTCCGGAAGCCTGTGTAGAAGCACAGATTTCATCCCGAAAGAATTGTTAATTGTATGACAGATGAAAACTTACTTATTTTCTAGGGATTAAAACCCAACAAAAGCTGATTGCCTTAGGCATTCAAGAAAAGAAATGGTTCTCAAAAATTAATTAAAAAAAAAAAGTGTAGACATGCTGATTTGAGAGCCCAGTGTTCCATCTTTCTATAGGAAACTCAGAACGCTTGAGGTGACACCAGCAAAGTGCTCTGTGCCTGGCACACAGTAATTGCTAAATGTTTGTTAAATAATTCACATTTTTTTTTTCAAATTAAACTGATGAATCATAAACTTGGACCTTCTATTTCAGGAACCTCTGAAACTTACTCAAAGCAATTGTGAAGTCACATCCAAAACCAGCTGGAAGGCAGAGAACCATCAAGAACCTGGGCGGTTCTGTAGCGAGGAACTTCTCTTCTTTTCAAAAGAGAGGGGTATGTTTGACTCAGCTCCATTAGGGCCTATTGTGTGGGAGCAGCTGCCTTAGATATCACTAATGTGGAAAACCTTCCCTGGCTATTTGAATAATAAGTCATTCTCTTCTCTAAAAGTGGGCTAAAATTAAAGCTGTTTGTCTAGAAGGCAGCCGATGTTTCCAGACTGGCAGGCTCTGTCCATGTTTCTGAGCTCAGCAGCTAGGAGGGCTTCCCTGTCTTTCTTTTCCACTGCCCAGAAGTGCAGCGTCCTGCATTTCTATATGGGATGGCCTCTCACCCCCTGTGATAGCAGTACGCAGTGGTGCCAGGGAAGATATCATACCCGGGGGTGGGGAGTTTGAGAGGAGTACTGGGATGCTCAGAGAGGGAGCGAGAGCCACCACCAGCCAATCACTGGGGATCATGTTCACCCAATTCTGAAGCTCTCTCATCTGGAGTGTCTGCCTTGGTCCCCAGCTCCTCTATGAAAGCAACTACTTCCTGGTGTCAGACTGAGGAGATAGGTAAATACTGAAGGTTGGGAAGGACCAGGGAATGGAAAAAAATGGAGTTCTGGCTGGCCCATTATCATTGCTTAGTCCTGGGCCTGCCACAGACTAATGTGGTTTTGACGCAGTGGTTCTCAACCTGTGTATTGTGAGTCCTCTATGTCCACCAATATCTACATTATGATTTACAACAGTAACAAAATTTCAGTTACCAAGTAGCAACATAAATAATTTTATGGTTGGGGTCACCACAACATGAGGAATTGTTATTACAGGGTCACAGCTTTAGGAGGGTTGAGATCCATTGGTTTGATGGCTTCTCTAACAATCAGTGGCTGTGCAGTGTGAATGGTCTCACAGCAAGACCTGCCCCTTCTCCACGTTCTCAACTGAACAAACTGTGGAGAAGCGAGGTCAAGGAGCTTCAAGGCTTACAGGCATTTGAGACTTGTGAGGTGGGTCATGTAGTGTTCCCTCACTGCACATCTTAGCTCCATAGTTCCCTTTCTGATTCTGTGAGTCTCAAGAACATGCATAGATCTAAACTACCCTTTCCTCGGAAAGCTGAGAGATGAAGGTCACAAGAAACCACGTTGGCAAGCCTGTCTATTGTATCGTCAGGTCTCTGGCAGCCACACTCTCCCTATGCGTGCCCAGGGTTCAGTAATTTCTGAGTTCATTAATGGTACATTTCAAAGATTGTTAAAAAACCAATGCAAATGATAGCTACGGTGGAGCACATTTGTGAACTTAGGGCATTGAGGCAAAAACAACCGCAGGTTCAAGGCCAGCCTGAGCTATGGACTGAGACCCCTACCTCAGCTAACATACAACCATATCAAACATCAAAACAAGTGGGGCGTATGCTCAGAAAGACAATCTCAGCACCTGGGAGGTAGGAGGTTGAGTAAGGAGCCCAAAGCATTCTTAGCTGAACAGAGAGTATGAGGCCAGCCTGGGCTACATGTTTGTAATAATAACAGTATAATGGAAAACAAACAAAACCTGTCGATTATGTAGCTTAGGTACACAGTACTGCCCAAGTATGGGAAAAGCCTGGGTTCCCTCTCCAACACCACAAAGAAGGAGGAGGAGGAACAATTATTATTCTATTCCCAGTAGGAAGTCACACTTTTAGAATCAGATGGATAGGCTACAGAGAGAGAGTCACCATTCCTTACTCATGTACTTTTCAAGGAAGATGTGAAAGTTTTAAAATTCTTCATTGCAAAACTCAGACTAGCCAGAAAAAAAAAATCAGTTTGAATAAGCTCAGAAAGCACATGAGCCTGGGCTACCACTCACTGACATTACCCAAGTGGTAAGAACCTTTACCAAGGTAAGAACCTTCTGGAACTCTCCTGGAACAGTCAGGGCCTCTTTGTCCTGCTCCTGATACCTACCCTATAATCTCTCTAAGAATTCCAACTCCACAGCTCAGTAGAAACCCTAGCAAGGAGCTGGCCTCCAAAATGAAGAGACGAAGAACAGAGGTCTCCTTTGGCCTTTGGGAGAGGCTTTGGATAGATCCCAGCACATCTTTCTGAGACAGTAGTGGTGCCCAGTAGCACCAGCTGGTCCCCAAAGAAGTCACTTTTGCAAACTTGACTCCCATGTCCAAGCAGAGGACGTAGCAGAAATACATCCGCTCGCCATCCTCACGGTTGCCTAGTGCTAGGAACAATCCCACGGAGGAACATATTTATTCAGTGGTATCCTCTGAGGAAACATACGGCTCAGACTATGCTTAGGCTCAAAATCGATACAGTCCTAGGCCCAAGAGCTAGGGCCAAGACAATGAGGACGACAACACTGGCAACCATCAGGCTCCTGCCTCCCTCTCCCTAGAGAGCACTTTCATGGCAACTGACTGACTCCATATGCTGGGTTTGCATAAAAGCCTTTTATCTCTGAATGTTTTCCCTAAACAATGATTATGTGGTAAATCTTGGAGGCAAGGATCATGATGGTTTCCCTGTCCACTTCCAAAAAGGTTGGAAAGGTGGATCCCACAGAAAAAGAAACCCTGAGATCTGAACCTGCAACCTCCCTCAGGGATCAAGCGCCACCTGCCCATGCTCACCGTTCTGTGTCTCTCTCCTTTCTGGTCTAAGTACGCTCTGATGGTGGCCAGTCCAGCATACTCTCCCTGTGCTCCGCTGCAAAGACAAGAAGAGAAGAGTCAGGGTTGTGGTCTCTAGGCTTTCTCATCAGGATTCACCAGACACTAACCAAACATTAAACAGCCCAGGTCCAAGCTCCTATCATGCAGCATCTTTACAGGAACAAAAACTGACAGTCTGGTACTAACCAAAGGTGGGCCATGCTTATCGGCTCAGGACCATCAAATCAACTTGGTTTTACTCAGGGGAATTTGACTGGTTTAAAAAAAAAAAAAAAAAAAAGATTGTGAGAATATAAGAAACCCATTATCCAGCTTTTACAAGGGGGAAATTTGAAATTATACAAAGATATAAGGATAAGTTCTTGATGAATCTCATTCCTAAACACATCCTGTACTCAACAAACCCCTTTATGCTGAACCAAGCAATTATGAATAAAACACCAGGCTCATGTTTTATCAGCTCAAACCAATGAGTATATTTCAAAAAAAAAAAATCTTAACAATGTAACCGTGGCATAATGATCACACCTAGAATAAGAAGCTTTTTCTAATACCATCAGATATTGAGTCATGCCAAGGCCACACTGTCTCCACAGAAACTTTCCATCCTTATCATTGTTCCTGTCCTGTGGCTGCGTGGCTGCTAGAAGCCTGGCATTAACTTGCAAGCACCACTTCAAGAGCATTCTTAATGACCAAAGTTCCTGTGAGCAAAGCCGAGCCAACTAACTGCAAATGGGTCAGAGTCCTGGTACTCCATGAAGCAAAGAAGGGAAAGTGAGTAACCACGCATCTACTGTACACGGAAAGGTTACAGCAATGTTTATGCTATGTGCCCACCTTATCTCAACAAGCTAGACTTGACGTTATGTGCTTTTCCCCACAAGGGACCTAAAGAACTGTATTTTTTATGATATGAAGCGGCTCTGAAATAAATGCTTGAGAGATTTAATCCAAATTGAATTCTACCCTTCAGCCCAGGCAATTCACACACAAGGCATCCTTCCCCCCGTAGTAAGGAACTTTAAAAAAACGTGTAGTGACACTCATATTCCTGAAGATAATTGCCTTGGTTAGGGTTTCCAGTGCTGTGCAGAGACACCATGACCAAGGCAACTCTTACAAAAAACAACACTTAATTGGGGCTAGCTTACAGATTCAGAGGTTCAGTCCAGTATCATCATGGTAAAAAGCATGGCAGTGTGCAGGCAGGCGTGGTGCTGGAGGAGCTAAGAGTTCTACATCTACTAGGAAGAAATTGTCTCCCAAGAAGCTAGGAGGAGTGTCAAAGGCCACCCCCACAGTGATACACTTCCTCCAACAAGGTCACAAATACTCCAACAAAGTCACATCTCTTAAGGGTGCCATTCCCTGGGGCAAGCATATTCAAACCACCACAACAATCAACAGCTGTCTAATTGGACTTCAGCCTGCCCAACAAAAGCAAATCATACTTGATACTGGAAACCTAGCCAACCACACAGGAAGAGTGAGGTCATGGATCTTGGAGAACCTCCTAAAGCCACATTACCAAAAACCAAGCATAATTCCTAACTGCACTCTGAACACTTATCCTTACACCCCAGATACCTGTAGCCTTTACCTCTCATCAAAGAAACTTCTCTTTGGGGCAGATGGAGGCCATTGGAGAAAACCATAACTTGTCAAAATGCAGAGAGCAAGTGATCACGGGGTGCCTGGCCCCAGTGAAGACAGCTACATACAACAACTCCTGACCTAACACTGGGGAACACTGGAGAAAATGAGGCTGAAAGACTTTAAGAAGTCAGAACAAGAAAACTGCTGTGAGATTGTGTCTCCAAAAAATGACTGGGAAGCCACATCCATGCTAGCTCAGCAATGTGGCTATCTAAATATGAGATGAACAAAGGCAACACCAACAGGCATGCTAACAGGGAAGAGGGGAATCTCTCAAGGCTCCACCCCTTGTCAGAGAACAGGCAAGTAGCCTTCCTGAGGGAAGAGCCCACTTCTTAGTTATCCAACATAAAATGGCCAGCCATATACAGAAGCAACACCAGTGGACTCATGAGATTGTGTGTGTGTGTGTGTGTGTGTGTGTGTGTGTGTGTAACAACGAAAGAAAAAAGAGGTAATGAATTTGAGAAGGGAGCAAGAGTGTGTGGAAGGGGTTGGAGGGAGGTAAGGTGGGAAGATGTGGGTATTTTATATTTGCCCCCAGCTTGTTCTCATACCATCCGCTCGTCTTACCTTGTGGCAGGTATGGATGAACACTGAAAGGTACTGGGAATGGTAAGATGGGCTAGAGAGTTAAAGAGGAGCTTGCTGCCAATCCTGATGACATGCGTTTGGTCCCCAGGGTCCACATGAAGGAAGGAAAGAGAATCAACTCCCGTGGGTTGTCTTTCGACCACACAAACAAGGTACTGTTTGGACCAAAGAGCCAGTAATCCAACAGGAGAGCACTGTGGGAAAGGTTGGAAACCCTGACTAGGTTTTTGCCTTAGATGCTCTTAATATCAGCTTTTCATTTTTCTAAATACTGCAAATATGTTTGAATGCCATGTCAAACTCACTTTGGAGAAATCATTAAATAAGGTGATTGGTGCCACCTGTTGGTGGAAAAGGATTATGAAAAAAATGCTTATCTGAATAACCAGATGGAGGCCAGCAGAAAAGTACCTGCTATGGAGGAGAACTTAAGCAGTGGCCTTAACATCTATTGAAATGAAAGGGTGAAGGTGCAGAGCTGCACAGCGGCCTGCAGGAGGGTGACGCTAACGGATAGTGGGCCTCGGAACCACTGCTGCTGGGTGAGCCGTGGTGTGAACTGCCTCGCCGTCACTCAGAGGAAGAAGCAGCTCTGCATTTCACTGCTCGCCTCAGAGTAAGGGGAAACTAATGGGTGATTTCGTCTAAAACTAGTACTTATTCTTCAAAGAATCCCCCAAGAAACTCAATATGCTTCCAGACAAAACCAGAACGACCAGTCAGAACCAGTAAGCTGGCGAAAGGCTGTAGCTGAAGAGACCCACCCCAGTGTCCTCAGGCTAACTGCAGCCTCCCCATCTGGGTGCATGGACACTGGTGTACAAGCACAGCTAGATAATATGAATTGAGGGAAAAAAAACTAAATAAAAACCAACATTGTATGCCGGGCCAGGGAGGTAGTTCATACAGCCAAAGCTTCCTTTCCTCAGACTACAGCAAACATTTACGTTTCCTTGTGAAGCTGAATGACTTATGAGAACCTTCTTGCCAGGAATCATGGGTGAGCAGCTTGAGATTTACAAGTGCCTGCCCCAAACTCAGCTTAGTTTTATCTAGGTTTGTGCATTTAATCCTAGGTTTGTGCCAAAAAACCCAAAATGTCTAATTTCACAGACACCAGAGAATTGCGTCAAATGAGGACTGCTTTGGAATATTTGGAGACAGGTCTCACCTTAATTTTTTATTAGAAATATTTCCACATGTTTTGCACGCAAACACACACACATACACACACACACACACACACACACACACACACACACACACAAAGCAACATAGAACCACTTAAGCATCAGCTGTCCCCAGATCTCCCACTGAGGACATGTTGCCCAGGCTGAGACTGGTTTTGAACTCCTGATCCCCCTACCTCTAACTCCCAATGCTGGGATCATGGGATCACACCACCACGTCCAACTCCGGATTTTGTTTTTGTACAAATCAAAAGGTCTTATGGGTTGAGAAGTAACTGCTGTGGTAAACTGCACACTTCAAATACTTGAGGCCCTCAGTCAAACCCCAAAAGGACAATAAGACAGGCATGGTATTCCACAGCTTTAATCCCAGAACTCAAGAGGCAGAGGCAGGTAGAGCTTTGTGAGTTTGAGCCCAGCCTGGTCTACATATTGAGCCTCCAGGACAGCCAGGACTACATTGTGAGTAACTTTCTTAATTAATTAATTAATTGGAGAGTTCAAAATAGTCCCTAAAGAAAAGATTATATTATGGACCATAACAGTTAAAAAGCTGAAGGTAGTTTGGTGGCTCAGGCCCTATATACTCTCAGCATCAGGGAGACTGAGTTGGGAGAATTGCTGTGAATTTGAGGCCAGCATGAGCTTCAGAGTAAGATCTTGTCTTGATTTAAAAACAAAGACAAAGAAAGAAACAGCAACAGATTGTGAGGGCTTTGCCTCCCATCTCGCCTAGGTCGCTACCACTTCCTCAAGCATGCTCAACGGGCACTCCAACTCACTGAGATACCTCCCCTGCCCACTTGAACTTTCATTTGTCAAAAGCAACTGTCTTAGGGTTACTATTGCTGTAGTGAAACTCCACGACTGAAAACAAATTGGGGAGAAGAGAGTTTGTTTGGTTTACACATCACTGTTAAATCAGGATAAGACCTCAAAAAAGGGCATAAAACTGGAGGCAATGGAAGGTGCTGCTTACTGGCTTGCTCACCATGACTTGCTCAGCCTGATTTCATATAGAATCTAAGGACCACCAAGCCCTGAGATGGTCCTATCTGTAAAGGCTGACTTTCCCAATCCCACACCGCCATATCCCCATTAAATCACTAATTAAGAAAATGTCCTATTCTTGCCTTCAGCCCAATCTCATGGAGGCCTCTCTTCTGTTGATGACTGTAACCTGGGTCAAGTTGGCATAAAACTAGCCAGCCCAGCAACTTCCTCAACTTTAAAAGACAAACACACCAACAGTAATTTCATCTTGTCTTTTACTTGTGCCCCTGGATGATATATTTCTTGTTTCTGGCTGCCATAAACATTGTATCAAAATTAAATTTCTAGAGTGTGTTTGATGTGTGCTATTGAGTGACTTTAAGAATGACAGAGAGAGTTTTGGAAACAAGTTGAAGCAAGTCACGTTGAGTTCAATGGGAAAGGCAAAGGCAATTAAATATTATTAGGCTCTTTTCTTATCCAGGCTATAAATGTCTTCTGGGTTGATTGATGCTTTTGGAAAAAACTGGGATTAAACAATCAAACAAAAATGGGATAAAACCCCTACATCTCCTTGGCTGGCCTAGAATTAACCATGTAGAGCCATGCTGGTATCGAATTCACACAGATCCATCTATGTCTGCCTGCTAAATACTATGATCATAGTAGATGCATGTGACCATGCCCAGCAGGGATCAACTACTTGATATTTTTCATTTAGGATCTAAATATCCCATGGAAACAGAAAGACCAGTGATGACTTTCTTAACATTAAGGAAGGTTTATTTGTCAAAATTTGTGGTTATTATGCTCACTCCTAGCTTCTGTAAATAATTCCTCTTCATTGATGTATTACAGTTCATTTCACTTTCAGAGATTCTGGTATAACATAGGAAGCTGAACCTGAAACATCTGTAATTTTGCATGGTTGGGAACATTTCCCCTTTGAATTCAGGCACCATGTTATCTCTAAGGAGGCCCAAGGAACAGCAGGGGGAGGTTCATATGGTAGAAAAGCAAGGCCCTATTCAACATTCCTAGTTTTTCTACCAGCCCACAAAAGATTATCAAATTTATATCTATGTAAGTGAGGCCACTTTGGAAGTCTGGCCAGAACCCCTCCAGCAGAGTCTAAATGCCCAGTCAGCTCAGAATGATAAATGGTAATAAATGATAAAAACAGACTACACTGATGGAGCTGGAGAGATGGCTCAGTGGTTAAGAGCACTGTCTGCTCTTCCAGAGGATCTGGGTTCGGTACTCAGCACCCACACGGCAGCTCTGTAACTCCAGTTCCAAGGATCGACACCCTCACACCAATGCACATAAAATAAAATTAAATAATTATTTTAAAACAATAGAATACACTAAAAGAATACTTTGCTTTTGTATGTGGATGTTGTACAGCTGCTGAACCAGAGGGAACAAAACCTCTTACCTGTTTGGCTGGAATGAGACTCGGTCGTAACCTGTGAGCTCACACAGATCCTTCTCAAGCTCTTGGAAAAGCTGCTGGTATCCCTGGGCTTGGTCCAGTGGCACAAAGGGGTGGATGTTAGCAAATTCTCTCCAGGTGATGGGCTGAAGAACAAGAAGAGGAAAATAAGTAATGTCAGGAGAATCCCAGAAATAAAGGGAATGAATTAACTCTGTTGTAATGATCTAGGTCTTCTAACGATAAAGATCGATCACAACACCATGTCAATCAAATTCCTATTGACACAGAGAATAAATTTAAATCTTAAATCTCACCCTGTGACACTGTGAATGGATTTCTAGAAAGAGGTATATTTTCATTTGTCTGTTTGGTTTTTGGTATGTGAACTCAAGGTCCTGCCTTTGATTTTCGATGCTGGGATTACAGGCACGTGCCTGTCAAATTTTCTTTGTTGTTGTAACTAAGAAGCAAACCAGAGTGCTTGAGTGCCAGGCAAGTATTTTTACCATGGAGGCAACCTCCAGCACACACTTAAAGTTCTTCAATCTCCCTCTGAGGCTAACTACAAACTAATAAAAATTAACAAGTTTTTTAAAAGTCCAAATTTAAAAACACTAGTCACCTAATTATTTTAATTAAAAAATAATTTTGAAGAGTTGGTAAGATAGCTCAGTGATGAAGTTGCTTGTCACCAAGCCTTATGACCTGGCTTTGACCCCTGGGACCCATACATAGGAGAGAACCACTGTACTGTGTCATAGTAACAATAACCACTTTACATAGCTGGGCTTGGTGGACATGCTTGTAGACCCAGCTACTTGGAACGCTGAGCCAGGAAGACTGCTTGTATTAATGGCTTTAAAAACATCCTGAGATAAAACTTTGTCAATAATAATAAATTTTGTCCATAAATCTTGTTGTTTTGGTTTGGCTTTTGAGGTAGAGTTTGTCTATATAGCCTTTGCTGTCCTGAAATTCACTTTTTAGAACAAGTTAACCCTAAACTTAGAGATTTGCCTGCCTCTGCCGCCAGAGTGTGCTGGGAGTAGAGGCATATGCCACCATACCCGACAAGCTCTGTAATTAACAACACATACAAATTCATAATATATATGTATATATATGTATATATATATTACACACACACATATATGTGTGTGTATGTGTATATAAAATATATGAAATAAATATATATAATCATATATATATATATATATATATATATGAATGTATACATATACATCCATATTTATTTATTTGTGTGTATGAGAAAGAGCAAGAACACCACCACCCTCAGCTTTATCCATAAACTTAACTGATGAGGTTGTGAGAGATATCAGGGTCTCTGCCACTATTGCAGAAATAATAAGGTAAAGGATCGTTAAGGCAGAGACACAGTCTAGGTAGGTTTTTGTCTTCCGCTTCTGTACAAACTGAAAATCTGCCCATAAATGCCCACTTCATAAACATGACCTACTTACTCTGAGTTCGGAGGAGCTATTGAGCTTCATGGTGCAGGATCCCTTGAAGAAGCACATCCAAGGAACACCTCATTAGTGACTTTCTACGCCCCATCTATGAGCCCTCCCACCTCCCACCAGGTCCTGCTTCTCCCCTCTTGCACTGTATTGTATTAGATACGATCCACAGGAGGAATCGGAATAGGGCTGAGAGTGAGAAGATAGGCCACAAACAGCTACCAGTGGGATCATGCTGTGAACGAGGGAGATGTCCTTGTTTTCTAGTTTCTTCATATATCGGACAAGATTGGTTTCTGAGTGATAGCTGTGAACGTAAAACACAAGGGTGGAGCCATTAATTAGAGTCATGCCGGTCCTCATACAAAACAAGGAGTCCCAGCTCTGAAGACTCATAGACAGGGAGGGCAGAGACCCTAATGGATCTCAGAGCACCCCTAGCAATGAGAGACCACTGAGAAGAGAACACAGGGTTCCTGAGATGAGCTTCAGCTTAGAAACTGCATCTGTAAATCCTCCTCCCCACCACAGCAGGAGCACAGCAGAGCGACCAGGAGACAAGCATGTGCTTGGCTCACGTCAGGTCTGGGGTCTTTCTGGCACAACTATATTAGTGAGTGGCAATAACTCCGGACCTATCATGGTCAGATGTCATTAGAAGACATTAGAAGATGGTGCCGACTGCCTGCCTGCCTCTTCAGATTTTTCTGGTAAACAGGTATTCTGCACATGCGTCTGCATGATTCTGGTGTGTGCCCCTCCCGAGTGGGCATATGCTAACGAGGTAATGTAGCCTTAACCAATCCTTGCATTGGCAACATCTACTCCTCTATATAAGCAGCACCCTCTGGCTGCATGGGGTCCTCCATAGTATTATTATTAGTTCCTGCAATAAAGGCTGATGAGAAGAATCCAACCGTGTTGTGTCTGCTTGCTGGACAAGTTGGGCGCGACAGTCAGCATCAGGAACAACATCCTCCCAGGGCTCCCTGCTTCACTGCCAGAACACAAAATGCAGAACTTGCTGAAGCCACACAAACCTGTTGAACACCTGATGAGTAAGGAATGGGCTGGTTCTCTTGAATGAAGACCCTAGAAGACCTCTCCGTTCCTCTCCCATGCCCTCAGCAACCAATTCCTGCAACAAGAGAGGGACCACTGAGGCTGAAGGGATAAGGCTGGAAGCTTCCAGGCTACATTACACAACTAACAAAATGGACATTCATGCAAAGACCAACGTTATTGAACACTCCGATGAAGATACATAGATGGATACATACGGATGGATACATAGAACCTATTACTTTTGTTCTTTGTTACTGTCTGAGACAGGGCCTCATGATGTGTCCTGGCAACTTGCAATGTAGATAGGATTTCCTCAAACTCAGAAGTCCACCTGCTTTTGCTTCCTAAGTGCTGGGATTAAAGGCGTGCATTAACAACAGCTTCTTAAACACTATACACAGATCATGAGCAGCAAAAGAAAAAAAAAAAAAAAAACCGATGACCATGTCAGGGGCATGGAGGTCTCTGTGCTGACAGACAGTGCTAGAACAGTGGTTTTTCAACCTTCCCTATGCTGCAACCTTTAATACAGCTCCTTGTGTTGTGCTGACCGCCAACAAGTATTTTCTTGTTACTTCACAATAACTGTAATTTTGCTACTGTTCTGAATCATAGTGTAAATAACGGGATACACAACCCAGAGGAGTCGTAACCCAGAGGTTGAGGACTGCTGCATTAGAGGGGCCTGGAGGGTTAAGCCCGCAGGTTGTTCCTTCAAGGGAAGAAACGCTAAACCTGTTTTCCACTAGGAGGACGGGAACAGGCGGGCTTTCTAGCCTGTTGACTTTTGTGCTCTGTCTTCGCTGTCTTTGTGGTTAGAGATTTTTTTTTCCAGCACTGGACCTTCTTCTGGATCCTTATCATAATTTATTTTTCCCAATCGATCATAAATACATCTGTTTTTCTCAGTCAGACCATACAAACTATGTTTATGGACTTTATAGAGTTTTGATGCAGTCTCACCTGATCTGTATTTAGCTTACGTGGTTCCTTATTTCACTCACTTTGTCCCTCAGGGAGACTGAGAAATGCTTGGTTGTGAGTGCAGGATTGAATTAGCCATCACTAGAATAGTTTTTATCAAATGGTGCTGTGCCTAAATATGCCTAAAACAATGGTTCTCAACCTGTGGGTCAGAGCCCCTGGGGTCAGAGGACCCTTTCACAGGGGTCGCCTAAGACCATAGGAAAACATGTATATTTACATTAAGATTCATAACAGTAGCAAAATGACAGTTATGAAGTAGCAACACGAATAATTTTATACTTGGAGATGGGGGTTACCATAACACGAGAAACTGTATTAAGGGCCGCAGCATTAAGAGAGTTGAGAAACACTGGCCTAAAATAAATAAATCACTAAAATAATAAATCACTAGGGTCAGACTCCGAAGTTCGAAGCAACTCTGGCTACTGAGTTGAGTTGAGCCAAACTTCCTTCCCTTCTTGCTTCCCTTGGCTCATCTCTCTGCTGCTGTGAAGCTTGCAGAGACCCTTGCAGACTTACATTTCATTAAAATCAAAAACATTTTTGAGGGGCTGAGGATGTAGTAGTTGGTTGAGTGCTTCTAAAATACACAAGAGTTTTATCCATAAACTAGCACAGATTGAATGTGTGACATGTGACACACACCTGCAATTCTGATGCTAGGGAGGTAGAGGCAAGACGATGAAGGTTCCATCTTTATGGGGCTGGAGAGATGGCTCAGTGGTTAAGATCACTAGTTGCTCTTTCAGAGGACTCAAGTTCAGTTCCCAGCACCCATGTACTGGCCCACAGTGTTGTGTAACTCCAGATCCAGGAAATTAGACGCCCTCTTCTCATCACATATATTCATGTGTTAAAACACTTATGCATGTAAAATAAAAATAAATAAATCTAAAAAGCTGTTAAACCCTTGGCTACACTAGACCTTGACAAACAAACAAACAAACAAACAAACAAAATCCCCAAATTATAAACAAATAAATAAGAACATTTGAGTTGTGGGTGTAACTCAGGACCTAAAGAAAAAAGGCCTGAGTTAAAACCTAGCACACACCACCAACAATACAACAATACAACAAAAAGCAAGCAAACAAACAACTGAAAGCTGTAAATTACAGGGTATAGCCAAGTTCTTACTTGCTTGGGGTGTGTGTGTGTGTGTGTGTGTGTGTGTGTGTGTGTGTTCAATCACTAGCACAACAAAATAAACAAAGTAAAAACATCTGTTCATCAGTGATATTATCAAGAGAGCCAAGAAGCTGCTCCAATAATGAAAACATGTATGCAAATCAGAAGAATTTTATAGTTAGAACATCTAATTTAATACGTGGCCTGTTTCTCATCCTTCCCTATGTTAACAGCATGGTGTCCTTGGTTTGCTTTTGTGAACTTGACTCAAACTAAAGTCGCCTGGGAAGAGGGAATCTGAACGGAACTTAGTAACTTCCTCCAGTGGACTGGCCCATGGGTAAGTCTGTGGGGCATTTTCTTGATTGAGGATTGATGCAGGAGGATGGGGTATGCTGTTGCCAGCCTGGGCAAAGTAGGCCTGGGTTGTGTGAGAAAGCAAGATGATAATAAGCAGTGTCTCTCCTTGGTCTACACCTGAGTTCCTGCCCTGCCTTCTCCTAATGACTACTGTAACTTTCCTGCCCCGATGTTGCTTTGGGTCATAGTGTTTTATCACAGCAGCAGAAAACATATGGAAAAACAGAGCTATCTTGAGTCATATCGATGGCTCCAGAAACACCCCTCAAATGCATACGGACCAATAATCTTGAGAAAACTCAGTTTGGCATTCTACAGGAAAGGAGTTTATGTGGTCCTATTGACTTAATAAAATTCAACATTGGGAGACCATTGTGAAGCTTCTTGGTAGAAGATCATCACTCGGTACTCTGGAAGGTATTTCAGCTTCTACAGTAAAAGCTTTCTTTCGCTGACCCAGTAAACAAATATTCACTGAAGTAATGTCCGTGCAACAAGGAGTGCAGAGTCTAGGGAGCTACTGACATCTCTTCACTTCCATCCTATAGGATGGTCACCCTGCGCTTTGCTCATCCTGATAGTTCGCTGTTGTGGAAACCCACTGAGTCACACAGAACTGCTCTCTCTCTCTCTCTCTCTCTCTCTCTCTCTCTCTCTCTCTCACACACACACACACACACACACACACACACACACACACAAACACACACACACCATGATAGAATATATATCTGAGCCCACTCTTCTCCTCTCTCACACCTTCTCCTCTATCACACCATCCTGGTGTATCATAACTCACACTATCTTTTTCTATCTGTTTCTATCTTTGTAGGGAACTGACCCCAAGCCCTGGTAAGAAGCTGACCCACTGACTCATTCTGCTCACTATTTCCTTGCAGACCATGCTGAGATTATTTGTCTGGCTCCTCAATGGACGGCATACTTACTTAGCAGAGGCATGAACCATGCCCGATTTGCCACCATAACCTCAGGGCATACAATACCTAACACATATCACATCCTTGAGAATTACTCATTAAATTAATGAGTGTCATAACTTTCCCAGAATTGACAGAAACCAATGCCACAAATCTTTGTACTAAAGCCAGGGTGTGGCACCACTAATAACCCACCTAGCCTGGATGTGCTGGCCTGGCTAGGGTCTGTTAACAGGGACATTTAGCTATTAGCAGTCATAGCGACAAGGGACAGACAGGCAGTGCCATAATTTGAACGGCAGGATGGCCACTGCTCCACTTGAGAGCAGGGCCATTCTGGATACCACATCTAATAATCACGATGAAGACAACCTGTCGTTACTTACTGCAGACGACTCACAGCCAAAGACCCACAGTATATCATCCAGATCTTTCTCGTTGACTGTTTCATCCAAAGAAATGCCAAGCTACGGAAACAAAAACCAAATGGAAGTCATTAGCTCCAAACTCCAGATCACAGGAGAAAAACATCCAAGACACCAGAAGGGAGAAGGTTCTGATCAAACTCCTCATCTGCTCTGGAACACCGGGGAACCGTGAGGGCCAAGCTCATCTTTCAGAGAATGGACTGGTCCAGTCTCAGACTTGACAAGCTTCGAATTTGTAAACTGTGAACACGTAATAGTCCAGTGACTTCAGGATGCTCCCACAGGCACTAAACATGGCTAGCTTCTTCATCCCCCAAATCCTCTTTGTTACCTGACTTAGACCCTTAACCATGAACAGTTCCATGTATGAAGACAATCTTGAGAAAAGCTGAGGACAATTTATGCTTCTTTGAAAAGATCACAGTAGAACAAGCTAGAAACATGAAACTGTTTACAAAAAAATAGACTCTGGATCCCAATGTTTGTTAAACAAAATGGAAGGCTTTTCATGAGAGAACTCAAGGAGTCACAAAGAACGGGTAAAAACACTCACTGTGCCGTCATCGAAGAGTCGAAAGTTGATTTGCCTCTGAGCTGCTCTGCCCAACACCTCCTGCACCGAGCAGCCACATTGAACCTTCAAAGTGTCAAAGAACAGGTCGTGCTGGAGTTGGTGTCCTGCTCGCTTGAGACCTAGGCGAGACAGGGAACATAATCATCTCAGACAGGGCTCTGCACAATAGGCACTAGCGTCACAGACATCAAGGTGACCACTGTGGGTTGTTTACTGGCCAACGATGAATGCTATGCTATAAAAAAAAAAAATCATGAAATACATACCAAACAGGGGAGGAAACATCACCAGAAGCCCAAACAGAAATCAATACCTATGTTTTGATGTACGTATTAGATGTGTATGTGCATGTGTGTGTGCATGTGTGTTTGTGATTATACTTTAAAAAAAAAAACATTATGGCCAGGCAGTGGCGGTGCACGCCTTTAATCCCAGCAGAGGCAGGCGGATTTCTGAGTTAAGGCCAGCCTGGTCTACAGAGTGAGTTCCAGGACAGTCAGGACTACACAGAGAAACCCTGTCTCGAAACCCCCCCCCAAAAAAAAATGAACATTATGCCTAGAACCCTATAAATTGGGAGGATGAGACAGGAGGATTATACCAAATTTCACAACGGTCTGGAACTTATCATAAACACCTTTTTAAAAAAATCTGGCTCTTCTTATGTAGCCTTGGCTATCCTGGATCTCACTATAACTTATGACCATCTTTCTGCAGCAATTTACCTTAACTATGGTTGCAGACATGAGCCACTATATAAGGGCTCATCGGTGCTTGTCTATAGATCAGTTCCCACATAATTATTTTTAATAGCTAAATAGATACAACATAATGTAATTATGAATTGTTGAGCATTTTATCTGCTTCCAATAACAGTCCAAGGCTGGACTGTTTCTTGTAAATGAGGTTTCAATGGATGATAGCCCTTTCACATTTATCAGGTTATCTCCTTTAGATATACTCCTAATAGCAGCGTAGCAGATACATGGTAGGCACAGTTAAGTTGGGTTTTGTTGTTTTAGCAGCTATAAGTTATCAGTCAACTGCCCTTCTCTGTGTGTATCATCTGTATGCATGTGGAGGTCAAAGGTCAACACCGAGTATCTTCTTCAATTCCTTTTTTCTTTCCTTCTTTCTCTTCTTTTCTTCTTTCTTTCTTTCTTTCTTTCTTTCTTTCTTTCTTTCTTTCTTTCTTTCTTTCTCTCTTTTACACAGGGTCAGACCAAATCTGGAGAATACCAACTCAGCTACACTAGCTGGTTAATAAACACCAGGGACTGTTAGTCAATACCTCTCCACCCCTGGGATTATAGCTGTGTACTGAAATCTGAGCCACAATCCAGCTTCTTAAGTGGGATCTGAAGATCTAAATTCAAGGCCTTGTGTCATCTTCCTGAATCAATTTTTTAATACATGTTTAACTGTCATCCATAAAAGCTACCACGATAGGGTACCGCCATTTCTCAATCCTTACCAAAGTAAAAGGCCAAGTACCGAGAGCCTGATTCAGTGGTAGACATGCAGCGAGCTCTGGGCTTCAGGCCCAGAACCACACAAAAACTAAAAATAATAAAACCAAAAGTAATAAAACAGTGTACGTGGTGGCACATGTCTATAATCTAATTGTTTGGCAAGCTGGCAAGCAAGAACAGGGGATCAGGAGTTTAAGGTTCTCTTCAGCCACACCGTAAATTTGAGGTCACCTTTGTCAAGACAACGAAGGACAACAAAATCAAGATAGTTCGTGGATTAATAATGAGGTTGAGATTTAATGGGTCCACTGGTCATTTGTTTGTATGCTTATTTAATTTGTAAATTGTAGAATGACTTTTGACCATTTTCTCATGAAAATGTTTATCCTCCTTTTGGATTTGGGGTGTGAAAGGTTAAGAATTTCATCTATTACAAATATCAACACTCATGGGCTGGAGAAATGAATCAGTGGTTAAGAGCACTGACTGTCCCTCCAGAGGTCCAGGGTTCAATTCCCAGCAACCACATGGTGGCTCACAAGCATCTGTAATGGGAGCCAATGTAATGGGATCTTCTGGTGTGTCTGAAGACATTGACGGTGTACTAGCACATATAAAATAAATAAATATTAAAAAAGAAAACTAGATACAAATATCAACACTCACTGAATGGGGCGACACATGACTTTGGTCCCAGTACTCAGGAGGCAGAGACAGGAGTATCTCTATTGAGTCCAAAGCCTGTTTGTTTTACGTGGTGAGTTGCAGGCCAGCCAGGGCTGCAGAGTGAGACGATGTCTGTCTGTCACCCTGTCATGGATACTGAAAATACTGTCCTGTTTCTTTTTGACTATTAGTTTGTATTTAGTGCTGGGCACACCCCAAGACTTTGTGTCCTTAGACACATGTATCAGTCTTGTTATGCTGGGAACATAACCACTCACCTTCAGACAAAATCAAAGTAGCATTATGAACCCTTTTAGCAATGTGCTTCAGCCCGTGGGATCCATGGTAAATGGCGAACATGGCAGCCATGTTGGCTAAAAGGGCCTGAAAAAAAAAGTACATTTACAGAATCAACCATGTGTTGGAAGACAGGTGGTGGGAGGATGGAACTACGGACTTGGGATGTCTAAACTGAAGAAAAATGAGCCAAAAATAATTTAATTTCCTGCATTCTCTGTAACTACTTATATAGCCTGAAGGAGAATAGCGCTTAAGTCGCTTTATCAACCCTTATAAAGGGGGTCACATTGATACAATGGGATCATGTCAATCATAAGGGAAAGCAGGCTGCTATCAGCACCAACAAGCAGTATCTACTGTTGGAAGACAGAGCAATAAAGACCCCAGTGGGGAAAATGAGATCTGAGATTTTATACACAATTGAACATTTCTTCAAGAATCAAAACAGCAAGCAATGCTCAAACACTCAAAAACTCAGAGATTTAATTCTTCTGAGACTAAAGCACAGAGATCAAACTTCAGTAATTGACAGATCGGTGAGTCCTAGAGAGATGGCTCAGTGGCTAAGGTACTTACCCAGAAGTGGAAAAGGGCCTGTGTCAGGTCCCCCGGCACCCACATAAAGCCAAAAACAGAAATACAACATCTGATATACCTGGGGTTGTCCCCTGACCTCCACACAAGCACCATGACACTTGTGTGCCCATACCAGACAGATACACTACAGCAGTGCTGCTCAACCTAACCCTGTGACCCTTTAATACATACAGCTCCTCACGTGGTGACCTCAGCCATAAAATTATTTTATTGTTACTTCATATCTGTAATTTTGCTACTGGTATGAATTGTAATATAAATATCTGAGATGTAGGAGATCTGATGTGACTCCCAAAGGGTCATGACCCACAGGTTAAGAACCAGTTCATTAAATAAATAAATGTAATTTTAAAGTAGTCATTCATTTAATTTTACATGCCTGAGTGTGTATATGTGCACCACATGCATGCAAGAACCCAAGGGGGTCAGAAAAGGAATCAGATGCCTCACATCTGAAATGGTAGACAGTTATGAGCCATCACTAAGAACTGAACCCAGGTCCTCTACAAGATCAATAAGTGATCTTAACACAGAGTCATCTTCCCAGACCCTGCAATTTATTTATTTCTTTGTTTTGTTTGAGACAGAAACTCTCTATACAGGCCTAGCTGACCTTGAAGTCACTATGTAGACCAAGCTGCCCTCAGACTCACAGAGACCTGCCAACCTCTGCCTCCTGAGAGCTAGAATTGAAGGCATGTGCCACCACACCTGGCAGACTCTGCAATTTTTAAAATTAAATATATTTACATGTGGTATGTGTGTGTGTATTGACCTACATACATTCATGTTTATTTATTGGTGTGTGTTTGTGTGTGTGTGTGTGTGTGTGTGTGTGTGTGTGTGTGTGTGTGAGAGAGAGAGAGAGAGAGAGAGAGAGAGAAAGAGAGAGAGAGAGAGAGAGAGAGAGAGAGAGAGAGAGAGAGAGAGAGAATGCAGAAGTAAGATGACAACTCTTGGGAGCCAGTTGTCTCCCACTACTTTGTGGGCTGTATAGCTGGAACTTGGTCATGAGGCCTATGTGCAGAGACCTCTACCCACTGAACCATCTCTTCTGCACTACTTTTTATTATTGTTAACAGGGTCTTGCTGTTTGCCTCAGGTTGGCCTTGAATTCAAATCCTTCTGCCTCAGTCTCCCTACTGCAGAGATTTCAGGCATGAAGCTCCACACCTGGCTCTCGGGGAGATTTTTTTTAAAAATTTCTTTTCCACTTCCTTTTTAAAAAGCTTTGAGTATACATATACATTCTGATCAGACTGAATATTCATTGTTCTAGATCCAATCCTCTGGCCTCTGACTTTGTCTATTCTTTGCCTACACCAGTAGACAAAGGATCATAGGACTCTTACATAGGGATTGCATAAGATTATCAGAAAACACAAATATTTATATTACAATTCATAACAATAGCAAAATTGCAGTTATAAAGTAGCAATGAGAATAACTTGGTGGTTGGGGGTCACTACAACACGAGGAATTGTATTAAAGGGTTGTAGTTTTGGGAAGGTTGAGAACCACTGGCCTAGCTTTCTGTATCTTGTATAGCAGATATGTCATTTTATATAGTGAAAAATCTCTATTATTATTTTATATAGTGAAAAATCTCTATTATTTTTCTTTGGGGAAATTGTTCTTATTATGCTGCCCAAGGTATCTTTGAAATCATGATCCTCCTGCCTCTACCTCCCAAGTGCTAGAGACTAGGAAGATGAGAAATTTAAGAGTATCTTTAGTTGTATAGTGGCTTGAGGGATGCCTGGGATACAGTGAAGCCCTGTTTCAAACCAAAAGGAGGCTCAAAACTTGGTGATGATTTTGATATCAGTTAGGTCACAAGTTCACAGAAATATTTTAAAATATAATCCATTAACTGAAAGAAGTAGCCATGCTCCATCAATGATGCAAATCTAAGAAGTTCATGGTGGACCACACTCAGGACCAAGAACAAGCAACAGTTGACATCAGCAGCAGCAGATTGATAACCAAATCAGGGCAGAGGAAAGAGCTCAGGAAAAGTCAGCTGCATCTTGGCAGAAGGGCAGAAGGGTGACTGCGTGCTTTGCAAAGACAAAGGCACTGGAGGACCATGAGGCACCAACTGCTTACAGCACACATAAGGAAAAGGAACAATGAATAAAGAACTAGACAATCCACAAAATGAAAAGATAAAAACCAGGAAAGACAGACTGCTATCATCCCCAAGGCAAACATGATTTTCTTTCAGGTTTTTAACATCATTTTCATAGCTGCGGTAAAATACACAGAAAAATAATGAAATGAGCTTTTAATAAGCAAGAAGAAGCCGCCACATAACTGTTCACTGTACACAGCCCTGGTGCACTTGGAAAATGATTTTCAAACATTGAAGCAAAAAGACCAGCAAGATGGCTCAGCAGGTGGGAGAAGAGCTTGCTCGCCTGATGACCTGACTTTGAGCTCTAGACTCCTCCTCAGTGGAAGAAGAGAACTGACTCATGCAAGCTGTCCTCTGACCTCCACACATGTGTCATGACACACATGCACCTACACTTACACATACACATGTTCCTATACATACCTATATTAAAAACAAACAAACAAACAAACAAACAAACAGAATAAGTGCTGGAGAGATGGCTCAGTAGTCAAGAACACTGGCTATGCTTCCAGAGAATCAGAGACCCTCCTGCCCCTTTGTCCTGCCTCCTGAGTGCTGGGATTAAAGGTGTACACCACCACGCCTGGCTTTGCCTATTTTTGATGTTTTGTGTGTGTGTGTGTGTGTGTGTGCGCGCACGCATACCACTCATGCCGAGCCTTGGCTAAGTTTCTAGAACCCGACTCAAATCCTGAAGCAACTGAAGGAGTTCAGAAGCCCCAGAACTGCTACCTTTATTTTGTCAATTTCAAAAACACTTTTCATGTCTCTCCCCAAAATGTTTCATGACTTCCAGAAGATGCCAGTCCGGAACTGCCCCTCTCGCCCATCACCACTGTCCTCCTGACCTGCTTCTTGGAGATCTTCCACTGTAGCTCAGTACCACACTTCCACCCAGATGGACTGCCCATAGCTAAGAATTCGAGAGACCATGAGGCCCAAACTTCATAATAAGCACACTCGTAATAAGCATGTGGAAATTAAAGATCATCCCTTTATCCTTTCTCTGAACTTAATCAGTTCAAAACGTCAAAGGTGTGATTTTAGGCAAAATCAAACACAAATAATGTATTTTCTTAAGATTTACTTTTATTTATGTGTAGGTGTGTGTGTGTGTGTGTGTGTATATATATATATATATATATATATATATATATATATATATATATAT
>JANHMN010000003.1:156750420-156794341 GCA_030674055.1 Rhabdomys pumilio
ACTCGGGGATGCCTCTCTTCTGGAGAGGCTCTCCCCTGCAGAACCTCTCACCTGTGGCACAGTTGCATCGCCTCCGCAGCCGCAGTCGCCTCATCCAGCAGGGATGCATTGGCCATGTCCAAGCCTGTGATGTCAGACACCATGGTCTGGTAGTTGAGTAAACTCTCCAGTCTCCCCTGAGACACCTCTGGTTGATATGGAGTGTACTGGGTGATCCTGAAAGGGAAACAAAAGACTATGTCCAAACCATGCCACTCCTGACCAGAGAAACTCATGAAATACCTTTGTTTTCAAATTCAATGCCCAAATCTCTTGAGAATTATATAACACATTGGTAAGACTCTGAGATGACCAATTTGATTGGACTTAAACCTGCTAAGGAGATCAATGCAATACATTTCTGAGTGCAACTCTGTGGAGGTTTCCAGAAAGGATTAACTGAGGTAGAAGACCCAGCCAAAATGTGGACAGAGACTCACCCTGAGGTGGACAGCACCATACAGCAGATTAGAGGTCTACTGGATTTGCTGGTTGCCAGGACATGACCTCCTGTGTTCCCTCACCTTCCCTCCCAATGACATCGACATGGGTGATCTTGGCAGGTGATGCCCACTAAGGTGTTTGCCAATAAGCTTGCAACCTGAGCTCAACCTGAGATCCAAATGGTGAGAACTGCCTTAGCAGCTGTCCTCTGGCCTCTATGTGCACTGCACGCTGGGGAGGTCCCTGGAAGCACTCCCCCCAAATAAATAAATAAGTAAACAAAACCTTAGCCAAAATAAATCTTTCACAGCTAAGTTACTTAAGCTGAGTATTTGGTCACAGCAATAAAAAGCCAGTTAATACATCATCTCTTTGGGGTTTTATGGGCAGAACAGAATTGTCAGAGGAAAAAATTATCATTCTTTGGGTACCGGTACTTATTGTCCTCCCCCCCCCAGGCATTTCTTTTGTAGATAAACTAATTTCATTTTACAGTCAATGAAATGTTTCCCCTGCTTGTGTGCATGTGCATTCTGTGTGTGTCTAGTGCCCATGGAAGTCAGGAGAGGAAATAAAATCTCTTGAGACTGAAGTCACAGATCATTGTGAACCACCATGTAGGTACTGGTGACCAAACCCCAAATCCAGGTTCTCTTCTAGAACAAGTGCTCTTAACTACTGAGCCTCCTGACATTTTATTATTTTATTTATTTATTTATTTATTTATTTATTTATTTATTTATTTATTTATTTTTTGGTTTTTCAAGACAGGGTTTCTCTGTATAGCCCTGGCTGTCCTAGAACTCACTCTGTAGACCAGGCTGACCTCGAATTTAGAAATCCGCCTGCCTCTGCCTCCCAAGTGCTGGGATTAAAGACGTGCACAACCACCGCCCGGCTATTATTATTTTTTAAACACATAATCTTAGTATGTAGCTCAGGCTACCTGTCATTCACTCGGTAGATCAGGCTAACCTTCAATTGGCTGTCTCTCCTTAACCTCTCAAGGTCTAAGATTATAGGCATACACCACCATACCCATTATTTTTTTGTTACATTACTATTTTAATTGTCTTATTGTACACATGTATTTTTGTATGAGCATCGTGTGTGTGTGTGTGTGTGTGTGTGTGTGTGTGTGTGTGTGTGTGTAAGGCAGAGGTTGATGCTGGGATCTTCCTCAATTATTCTCTGGCTTACCTTTTTTTTTAATTAATTAATTTTGTATCTCATATGCATTGATGTACATGTATGTCACTGTGAGGGTATCAGATGCCCTGGAACTGATGTTACAGACAGTTATAAGTTGCTGTGTGGGTACTGGGAATTGAACCCGAGTCCTCTGTAAGAGCAGCCAGTGCTCTTGACTTCTTAGCCACCTCTGCAGCCCAATCCCGCTTATCTTTTGAGACAGGAACTCTCCCTGAAATTGAAGTTCATCAAGTCGGCTAGGAACCGTGAGCACCAGCCATCCACTCTTCCTCAGCACGAGGATCGAAGATGAGTGCCGTGTGTTAGCTCTTGCACGGATGCTGGGGATGTGAACTGAGGTCCTCAGCAAACAATTGACAGAGCTATTTCCCAGGGCATCCACATATGTTTTATTATAAGCTAGCTTTTAAAACCCATGCCCACCTGCCTGCTCCCTGCCATGTTCCCAGATAGGAGAGTCACAGACTCACCTTCTGAAACTGTATGCCTCCAAATAAACCCTTCTCTAAGTTGCCTTCTCCTGCTGTCTTATCACAGCAATAAAAAAATTAACTAAGACGCCAAGCCAAAAGAGTAAGGCTTTGAAAGCTTTGCTATGTTGAATACTGCTTTATTTAAAATGATTAATCTTTGAAGGCCTTCTTAGCACACACTACTATAACAGCACACTGAAATAATTTTCTGAACTTTTTTTTCTGGTGTGACCTAGTGGTGTGTATGTGCACAACAGAGCACATTGTAACTGCAGTTAATTCCCCCTCACAGCCAGGATTAGCAATTGTAAAGGCAAATTCTAAGCGAGTGGTGGACTGGAAGGAAGGACGCACACAATACAATACAAAGTGCAGGCAAGTGACTGGGAACATGAGAGAAATGAGATCATAGGAAACCACAGACAATAGGCAGTGGAGATCTCCAGCCGGACAACACCATCAACACAGCTAACTGTTAGGAAGACAGGCTTGACACTGTTCCTGCCGTATGCTCATATGGACTGCCCAATGGGACACTTGCATTGTGTTCAGGGACATCATTTGAGATTTAGACAGGTAGACAGACACAGTTTCTTTCTTTCTGTTTGGTTCTTGTTTTCAGAGAGGGTCTTGGCTGGCCTGGAACTGTCTATCGTGGACCAGGAGGGCTTTAACTGCAGAGATTAAATTCCCAGAACTGAGATTAATGGCATTCTTTCAGCCACACCCAGCTACACCCAGGAGAGAGAGTTGTTATCTGGAGCAGATGTAAGCAGGATACATTTTCAAGATTAGCAGCAGGCCACTAGAGACAGACACAGTTGAGCAATTTAAAAAAAAACAGCCACCAAAGTGTTCTTTTTCATTCAAAAGCATAAGTGGTCCTACCTTAATAGCTGTTATTATTGAACAACAGTGGGCAATAGCTACTATTTCCATAGCAAATTCCAGGCCAGCTGGGGCTAAATAATGAGATGCTGTAAGAGATAGATGTGGTGGCCCATGCACTGGGGAGAACGAGGCAGAAGGGTTAAAAGTTGGAGGCTGCCTGGACTAGACAGCAAGAACCCTGTCTCAAAACTGAGAAATGAAGGGAGGGAGAAAGGGAAAGGGTGAACAAGGGAAAGAGGGAGGGAGGGAGGGAGGGAGGGAGAGAGGAAGTGTGTGTGTGAGTTGAGTTAGGGACTTAAAATCTAAAGGACATAGTGGCTCACACTCTAAGGATGCTCACAAACCACCCGTAACTCCAGATTTCCACACCTCCAGCTCACTGGGCTCCTCCAGATGACTGTATAATAAATATACCCCCTACAGACACGTAATTAGAAATATAATCTTGTTTTGATCCCTTGGGGCAGAGGCAGAGATGTTGCAGTGGTGCCGCTCAGGCAGAGGATCTGCTTTGGGTTCTCAGCGCCGTATCAAGCAGCTCACAACCACCTGTAACTGACATTCCAGGGGATCTGATGGCCTTTGTCTCTCTCTGTGCAGTTCACATGCATACAACAGTAACTCAGACATACACACAAAACATTAGAACCTTAAATTCTGCATTAATTTAAAAAGAACAAGGGGGTGGGGGAAAGACCAGGTATGGTGGTGCATGTATTTAATCCCAGCTTTGAAGGGAAAAGTTCAAAGCCATCCTCTGCTACATGTTGAGTTTGAGGATAGCCTGGACCACTGTTTAGACAAAGCCTAAAATGAAATCACACAACGTAAATCTTCCAATGGCATCTGTACATGCCCAGCCTTTCTTTGTTGTGTTACTAATCTGGCAATTCTTAAACTATGAAATTGCCAAATATTTGAGGTACAAATGTGTGTTTTTTTGACTCCCTGTTCAAGTATCTCTGATAAGGCCAGCAAGAGGGCTGTCTGGGTAGAGGCACTTGTCATCAAGCCTAAAGACCTAAGTTCGATCCCCAGAACCCACATGGGTGTCCTCTGAGATACACATGTGTACCATCACACATTCCTGCCCATAAATATACCTTGCACAGAAGGGATAAAATGAACAAAATCTAAAGATCACCACAGATTCCTACTATCCATGGGAAAAAGCATTAAATTTCCGGACCACAGCTGCTCAGTCTGAGATTGCGATGAGCCCGTGACCTCCACCAGTGGGGTTTCCTTATTCCATCTTTTGCATGACCAGCCTTACTGTTGTCAGCCCCCTTGGATTATAATCCAAGGTTGAGGCAATGTAATCACTACTGCTTTGAAAGTCACTTTTTTATTTCAAGTTTTAAAAATAGTTACAGGGTTTTTTTTTTTTTTTAATTTACTTTTTTTTAACACTGTAGAAATATAACAGGCATAAGTGTTCTTCTTAGCAATGGCCTGTGAAAGGAAGTAAAGAATAACCCCATTTCATGGTGAAAAATTTCTACCAAGTCAGGAGTGGTGGTGCTCTTTTAATCCCAACCCTCGGGAGGCAGGGGTAGGTGGATCTATCTCTGAGAGGTCCAGGCCAACTTGGTCCACAAAGCAAATTCCAGGCCAGCCAGGGAAATTATAGTGAGAGTATGTCTCAAAAAAAGAAAGGAAAAAATAAAGCCATCAAAGAGTGGCTGGAGAAATGGCTCAGCAGTTAAGAGCACTGCTGCTTTTCCAGAGGACCAGGGTTCGATTCCTCAATCCATCTGGTGGCCTCAACCATCTGTAACTCCAGTTCCAGAGGGACTTTATGCCCTCTTCTGGCTTCTCTGGGCACCAGACATGCTTGTGGAACAGAGAGGTACATGGGCAAACACCCGTACACACACACAATTAACACTTTTTTTAAGAGTATTTTTAAAAGTTTTTCAATGTTGCCATGAAAGGACTGTTGTCATACATATTGGAGTTTGCCTCGGTGGGGGAGGGGAGGTGGTTAGTCTTTAAAACTATTTGTCTGAGGAAATGCAGATGTTCCTCAGTGGTGTGAACATTAGTTCAGTGTCAGGTACCAAGAAGAATTAAAAGAGGGAAAGATCGGTGCTGCGTGGGTGTGTCTTAATTGACACTAATTCACATGCTTTCTTTTTCTAGATGTACTCCAATATATGTATTTTAAAAGTATCTACATATCTAAAAAAGGCTTATAGTTCTGAAGTAGGTTACTTGGTAATATATTCAACACAACAGTGGCATTTATTCCCACATAACCAGTTTCCTCTATCACTTTGGTTATGAATTTCTTTTGGAATCGGGGAGGAAGTAGGGGGCTTTCAGAAAGGCTATTAAAACCCATAAAGCTCGTTTTAATCTTACTGCCAAGATTACAAATACTAGAAAGCCACAAACACCAGAAAGCCACAAGGCAAATGCCAGCATTGATATTAGTTATTGACGTTCTCAGCAATTGATACTTTGGGGCAGTGGACCCAAGTTCTTGATCCAGTGTACAGTTTCTTTTAGGAGTCCAAATGTTTGTATTCTTTCCAGTCTATGTGACCCATTTATTTTCACCTCACGTCACCGGAATTTGTTGGCTCCATCGCTATGGAAACCATTCAGAAGTGTAGTGTGAAGTGTACCACCCTTCCCCTATCAGCATGAGCAGGGTGCAGTATCGCTCTGGGGTTCTGACCAGCTTTTGGATAATAATGCAAAGCAACAATATTTAAAATGCACCCAAAGCCCGAAGCTGAAAAACAGAGTATTGTCTCCTTCTCAAAACACTGGCTGCCCCCAAATTAATTAGCATACTAGCTCACAGCCAAGGAGAAATATGGCAGACATTCTGTATGGTCACTAAGAGCAAAGGCCACAGGCCAGAGCTCAGGCAGAGAATGCTGTAACCCATTCATAGGTATCAACAGCTTTTTTTTTTAAAGGGGGAAGAGAGAAAGGCTATTTGCTTTTGAAATCAACCTTAGAGTTTACCATGCAAACTTTTACCAGAGCCACAGTGGAAAACAAGCCCTCAGCTACTCAAACACATTGGCAAGCACATTCATACACTGGAAATACTGAAACACTCTGTTGACGGGCCTACTTTCTCATTCTCTTATTTAAAAAGAAGTAGAGTATGTAGCCGCGAAAATCTCCACACAGGAGTAGAGAGCAGACATGCGGGTGCCAACAGATCTGGTTCCTGTAAAGATGGGACAAGACCAGCAGGATGACCTTGTGGGGAAAATGGCTTTTGAGACAGAGACAAACCTGACAACCTGAGTTCCCCAGACTCCATGGCAGAAGAGAACTGACTCCTCCTGAAAGTTGTCCTCTGACACATATAACCCCGCCCCAGGAGCATTATCTGATTGGCAAGGGGTGATGGGAGCAAGAAGCTGGTCATGCCAAGCACAGGCCTGTCCACAACACACATGTTCACTGTCTCAGTAAAATGGCAGCAATAAAGTTCATCTCACAGTCTTCAGTTTCTGACACCATGACTTCATTTCTATCAGCTCTGGACCAAGAAATCGGGGTTAAGTGGGACATAAGTATTGACACTTAAAAGCCCTGGCCAAAGACAATATTGATTAAGTTCAGGCACAGCCTAAATTGCCCCAGGGTATCACCAAAGAGGAATGAAGCCTTGTCCAAAAACAGCATAGAAATTCAGGTTGATTCAGGAAGAGATCATCAGATCTGGACTTTATGCAAATTAAAGGGAAAAGAATCTATTTCAACACCTTGCAAGAAATTTCCTAACCAAAGCCAGGTAGGTGGGTTCCTGGAGTTGAGGGCAGCAGGAGCAGGTGTGAGTGTGTGAGCTGTGGGATACAGGGACCCATAGCTAGTATGCCTGTTCTCTATCAAGGAGCTACATTACCATCCAGAATTCTCCAGTAAGTTCCGCAAAATGGTCTGGGGCACCGAGCAGTTATAATAGCCCATGCCAATGTACGATCTCCAGATCTGATTCTTGCTTGCAATGGCATGCAGAGTTTCGAGGATTTCATTCTCACCTGATTGTAGGGAAAAAGAGACAGGTTACTAGAGAAAATGCCCATTAGGGAGCTCCACTTACTGTTTAAAAGCCTCGTGTTGTTTGAGTGTTTGCTTCAGGAGAATAGCTATATAGGATACTCTATATAATCAAATATAAAATAAAATATAGTCATCCATCCAACCATCATTAAATAATAATGGATATGGAAACCTGGTAGGAGGGCCCACAGATTCCTCAATATTAATCGCTCATCATTTTTCCATCTGTGTAGTGTGTGCACATTTATGTATGTAGGTGCACATGCTTGTGTGTGTGATAGAAGCCAGAGGGTGATACTTTCCTTGATCACGCTCCAGCTTATTTTTGAGACAGGATCTCTTACTGAACCCAGAGCTCATTGATTCAGCTAGACTTCCTGGGCAGCAAGCCCCAGGGATCGGCGTGTTTGGCCATGCTTAGCTTTTATGTAGGTTCTAGGGATCAAACACAGGCCCTCATGCTTCTGTGGCAGGTACTTTACCCACTGAGCCATTCCCAGATGTTCATGATTCTTAACTCTTCTTCATTCAAAGGCTCTTTCTCTCTCTCTCCCTCCCTCCCTTCCTCTCTGTCCTTCCTTTCCTCCCTTCTTCTTCCCCCCCTCCATTCAGTCTCTCTGAGACACCATCTCCCTATGTAGCCTCCACAGGCTTGGAACTCAGTATGTAGAGCATTCACCTACCTCCCCAGCGCTGAGATTAAAGGTACCATCATGCTCAGCCTGTTTATTGAACTCTTTAGCAGTTGAGTAATTCCATGTTTTTTCTGTATCTTTTAAATTTATGCTTTATTTCCTCTAAATAAAGTATTTTCTCACAGTAGTATTATGGCATTTCTTTTATAAGTGTGTGTGTGTGTGTGTGTGTGTGTGTGTGTGTGTGTCTGTGTGTCTGTGTGTGTGTGTCTGTGTGTGTGTGTGTGTCTGTGTGTGTGTGTGTGTGTGTGTGTGTGTGTGTGTGTGTGTGTGTTTAAAGGTATGCTTTATATACAAAAGCCAGAAGTAGCTCTTTGAAACTCTGGAGCAGGAGCTGCAGGCAGTTGTAAGCTGCCCTGTTGTGGGTGCTAGAAATGAAACCTTAGGTCCCCTGCAAGAGCAATAAGTGGGGCTGGAGAGATGGATCAGTGGTTAAGAGCACTGACTGCTCTTCCAGAGGTCCTGAGTTCAATTCCCAGCAAACACATGGTGCCTCACAACCATCTGTAATGGGACCCCATGCCTTCTTCTAGTGTGTCTGGAGATAGTGACAGTGAACTCACATACATTAAACAAACAAACAAACAAACAAACAAACCGAGCAGTAAGTGCTCCTAACTACTGGGTCATTCTTTCAGCTGTCTTTTCTGTCTCTAGAGAAGGGAAGGCCTTATATAATATATAACTTAAATGATTATTTTTCTTGTCATTTGAAGAGCTATTAAAAAACAAAACAAAACAAAAACCTAGAATCCAACAACATGAAGGAACAATTATAATGACTCGCACGAACTCTCCACTGGTGTTCCCATAAAGGGACCTAGTTAGGAAGGAATTATAAAATTCTTGAATGCAGGAAATCCAATCACCTCCCAAATAATCTTAGGAACAGAGTGATTCAAAAGCCCAGTAGGAGGGAAGATTAATTAGCAGTGCCTGGCAAACCAGCCAAGCTTCAATTAAGATCCTGTGCGAGATGGACAGGTCCCTGCTCCACACTGCACCACCCGGACAAAGGCCCAGCTCTCAAAGGAGAACAGTTTGAAAGGATTTGCTGGTCAAACCAAGAGCTTAGCTCATAGATGCTATAGAGTATTTTCTGGTGAGAGAATATGACTCTGTATTATGGGGAGATTGTCCTATATATAAGGTATCAACAGAGAGAAGATTGTGGTCACTGGTTATCACCAGAGTCCAGAAGGGACATGAGTAAAAGGGGTAATGTCAATTGAATTGTGTTTCCTAAAACAATACATTGCAATCAGAATCCTTGGTATTGTTGAAGTGACTTTGCTTAGATACTGAGACTTCACAGAAATATAAAAATACTCAAAACAAGGTTATACTCAATAATTTTCATCTAATAATATGGTTTTACAAGAACATGGGAATTTGGGCACATTTGACATTCACTCACCAAGAACACCGTGTTGTGCGTACACTATAATGATGTATCTACAAGCCACGGAATGGCAGCAATGACCAGAAGGCAGAGAGGGATGGAAGAGATTCTTCCTTAGAGCTCCAAGATGGAACAAACCTGTCAGCACTTTGAATTTGAACTCAGCCTAAGAAAACAAACACCTTTTGCTTGAGCCATCTAGACTGTAACCTTTGCTGGCCAATAGAGGCATCTGCTCAGACATTTTCTAGAGAGGCTATAGGACAGTTGTCCCTTCTGGACACTGAAACCACAGCCACAGACCAAGGTGGTCTCCAGGTCTTACTTGGCCAGAACAAAAAAAAAAAAAATGCATACAATATGAAGACTCTACCACCCAAAGAAACCAGCCCAGATGGTTTAAAAGGGGTTCATCTACTGGCACTATCTATAATTGCTACTATGTTTCTGAATGTATTAAAAAATCAAAAACCAGGCATAGTAGCACACATCTGGAGAGGCTAAGGCAAGAGGATCAGAGTTTGAGGCTAACCTAGGCTTGCACAGTGAGACTCTGTATCAAAAGAAAAGAAAACTAGAACCAAGAAAAATCCAATCAATGCAGAGGTATAGTACTTTGCCACACCACCTCAAGGACAAATGTCACAGTCAATTATTCAGCCCAAAGATCTGACCTATCTCTAGCATAAGGGTATACAACTTTAATTCCAATATCCTGGAGGCAGGAAGATCTCTGAGTTTGAGGCCATCCTGGTCTATGTAGTGAGTTCCAAGACAGCCAAGGTTACATAGAAGACCTGTCTCAAGACAAATAAACAAGAAGGCTTGAGCATTACCCATTCATCCTTCCAGTCCAATGTTGGGGAGGGAGGAGGAGATTCTTGAATTCATGTTCTACAAATGGCTGAACTGAGATTCAGTTCAATCCTAACTGGCTCCATGTTTCGCAAAAATAATATGATGTTAATTGACTTGGTTAGAAATAACTAGGATAAGGCTGACAAGTGGGCAAATGTGCTTCTCACACAAGCCTGAAGACCTGAGTTTGATTTCCAGAACCCATGGTGGAAGGAGGGTTCTGATTGATGGAAAGTGTCCTTTGACCATCACACAATTGCCATGGCCTGCACGCACCTGCACCCACACACAAGACGCTGGCCAAGTGATCCATCCAGGTTTCCCTGATGAGTTAGGTTTTGACACATTCAGCAAAGAGCTGGGCAAAGGCCGGCATTTCAGTTTTCTCAGGAGAGACTTAAAAGAACTGCAACAAATAAACGGTTTCAAATGTGACCAGCGTGGTTTCAATCTCAGGAAACCTCTTAGGTATCCCAGTTACTCTGACTACTAACATGATTCATCAGTGCAGGGGACTCCTTACCACGGGGAGCGGGGCTGTTCTGTGAGGACACGGGAGCCTTACAGATAGGAAAATGGCTACTGTGCCAAGATCCATGATTACGGACCCACATTTCCCATTTAGTCAGATTATCTGAAAAAATGCCCTGTGTGTGTGTGTGTGTGTGTGTGTGTGTGTGTGTGTGTGTGTGTCTGCCTGTCTGCCTGTCTGCCTACCTGCCTGCCTGCCTGTCTGTCTGTCTGTCTGTCTGTCTGTCATAACACATGAATGGAGGTTAAAGGACATTTTTATGGACTTAGTTCTCTCCCTTTACATGGGTTCTTGGGAGCAAACAGGCATAAGGGCGCTTACTAGGCCATCTCGATGTCCCTAAAAACTCAGATTCCAGAGAGTCAAAAGCAGGTCAGGATATGACAGGAACTTTGGGGTTCAGTATAGAATGCAAGACAACTGGTAAACTACAAGCAACCCATTGACCCCTTCCTGTCAATGGAGCTCCACTGTGTGTCTTAGTTACTTTGTGGGTTCTCCTTTTCCCACCCTTTATCCCCCAACCTCCTTTTTCCCCTTCTTCCCCCCCCCCCCCCCCCCAGATTTCACTCCCTATCTAAGAGTGAATGGATAGAGGAAAGATAGAGATTCCTAAATGTAATTTCTTTCTTGTTTCTTCTTTACTTATAGCTGGCCTTTGTTACTTTGTGAGTTCTTTTTCCCTCTCTTTATTCCCCTTCCTGATTCCAACCCCTATCACTAGATAAGAGAGAAAGGATGGGATAGGATAGGATAGGATAGGATAGGATAGGATAGGATAGGATAGGATAGGATATAGATCGCTTTGAATCTAATTTTTTCCTTCTGTTTGTTTGAACACTACTACTACCTAACTGTAACCAATCCCCATAACAATAACCACTAACCTCACCTCTCAGGGCCCTTGTATTTATATACCCTCTGCAAAGTTCCCAGAATTTCAAACTTCACACAACTGCAGAGATTATCTACAGCTGGCTAAACCATGTCTCTGCTAGCATGAAATTTCTTTTTAGCTGGGTGTTGGTGGTACACGCCTTTAATCCCAGCAATCTGGAGGCAGAGGCAGGCAGATCTCTGTAGATCACCAGGGCAGTCTGGTGGTCTACAGAGCCAAGTTCTAGGCCAGCAAGAGCTATATAGCCAGATCATCTCAAAACAAACAAACAAAAAAACTTGTGTGACATTCAAGTGGGAAAGCTACCACAGGAGATCCTGACATTTCTGGAGACTATGGACTCTTAACTAGAATAGTAAAGGCATCTGAATCATTCTTCTACAAGAAAACAAAATCTTTGGTATACCTAGATGCGATGGGGGACATCTACCTCTAGTTGTTAGAGTGCTGTTCCCATCTCTTCCTTCTGCATCCTCCCAGCTAACCCAGAGGAAAAGCCAAATGTTCATGTTCGTTCTGCTCCTATCTAGCTAGGGTCAATATGAGTTCTTCCCCACGGTATGTATGCTTTGTGATGGTCTATGTATGCTCAGTCCAGGGAGTGGCACTATTAGAAGGTGTAGCCTTGTTACAGTAGGTGTGTCACTGTGGGTGTGGGCTTTAAGACCCTCATCCTAGCTGCCTGGAAGCCAGTATTCTGCTAGCAGCCTTCAGATGAAGATGTAGAACTCTCAGCTCCTGCTGCACCATGCCTGCCTAGACGCTGCCTGCTGTCATGCTCCTGCCTTGATGATAATGGAATGAGCCTCTGAACCTGTAAGCCAGCTCCAATCAAATGTTGTCCTTTATAAGACTTGCCTTGGTCACGGTGTCTGTTCACAGCAGTAAACCTTAACTTAGACTTGCTGTCTCTTACTTTCTGTTGAACACGAAGGGAGTTAATAGAATGAGCTTTGCCCTGCATATCACTTGTACCCTGATGAGTGTGGTAAGCCAGCCGTGGTGTGGCTTATGATTACTAACTCTCAGAAGGGAGAGGCAGGAGGTTCTTAAGTTTGAGGCCAACCAAGGCTACAGGGCAAGACCCTGTCTCAAAAAGCAAATGGCTGGGGATATAGCTCAGTCATACAGCAATGCTGGGTTCTATCCCCAGCATGGGGTAATGAGAACCTGACACAATCTTGGATCCTCTGGGAAGGGAATGTTAATGAGGCCTGCACTGATTCACTGCTCTCTGCTCTTGACTATCTCTAATGTGACTGAGCATCTTCTCAGTCACATTAGAGATAATGAGGCTCCTGCTGCCGTGACTTCTGTGCAACAATGGGATGTGACCTGGAATTGTGAGACAAATAAATGCCTCTCCCTTTAAGTTATTTTGTCACAGCATCTGGAAACAAACCCAAGACAGTAAGTTCTTGGTCATGCTTCCTAAAATGTGAATGCCGTGAGGGGCCGTTCCCACTCTCTCACTGTTGTTGCTCATCATACCTGAACTCCCCAACTAGGAGCCAGGACATTGCTACGATAAAAATCTAAGACCTCAGGCTGCCTCACCCACGCAGAAGAAAAACTGTTGTCCAAACACAGAACTCGATGTGCACAGTTTCAGATGCTTTCTCACTGCTCTGATGTCTCATAGACATTCAGAAAAAGTAACTTGGGTGCAAATGCAGAAGGGGCAACCCAGTGTACTTAGAATCCCAGGGTTAGCTGCCTTCTTGACATGTCCACACAGCAATGGAAGGAGAGAAAAGGGGTAAGTTCATAGATTCATAGTCAGTGATGTACAACTAGTCCAGACCAGTTGAAATGGAACTGAGCAGAACCAAGTCTCCAAGTCTATAATCTCAACCATAATCCAAGTAAAACTCTCATCGGAAGAACACAGTGCCCATTCGTCACTTCTCATATGCCTTGGAAATGACAATTAAATAACTAGGAAAGAAATGAAGACAGAACCAGGAAGGAGACATCCATTAAAAGCCATGAGGAGGCCAGGCACAGTGTTTTATTCCCCTAATGCTAACATGTGAGAGACTGAATTGAGACAGAATTACCGTGAGTGTGAGGATAATTTTGGATACATAGTTGAGTCAGAAGCCAGCCTGAGCTGCACAGTGAGATTCTGTTCTCACAAAACCAGAAAGAATCAGTTGGAGACAAGCTGTATTATTTTTTTTTAAGATGCCTTCAGCCCTGCAACGCCGCTGGACACCACATGCCCAGTTGTGTACTTCCAACCGTGCAGGAGCTTAGGCAATCTTTCTCACATCTGAGCAGCAAGTTCTTTCTGTGTGGAACAAACACCTGCTTCTGACCTGTTTATTCCCTTGCCTCAGAGCATTACATAATGGCCTGGTCCTAATGGGCAGAGAACAGAGTTCAGTGCCCTCTGGGCTCTGGGGCTTCTCAGTCACCAGGTGGGGAGGGGACTGTGTCTCATCTTCTTGGAATTCACTGAGCACACCTCCTTCCTCCTTATGTAACTGCACAGGACAAAGACTTTCTAAGAGCACCTTCCTTACCACATGTGCCTAAAATATCCAGAACCTTGTACCAAGTGAATCTTTTCGTTTTGAGACAGATTCTCGCTATGGAGCCCTGGCTGACCTGGAACTCTTGCTGTATAGACCAGGCTGGCCTCAGATTCAGAGAAAATGCTTGTTTCTGTCTTTGGGTGCTGGGATGAAAGGTGTGCCAACACACCTGGTTCAAACAGATGTTTTATAACAGCATAGGTCTTAAACACCTGGCATATTGCTGTGGCTATTGAGATTTCTCAGATGAATGAATCTGTATAAGAAGCGCCCTGAAATGGAGACAGGCTACCTGAGTCAAGATGTATATTGTACCAAAGCACACGCCTACTTGAATACATGCTCTCCGTCTGTAACCCATGACAAAACCCTATATTTTGGTCTTAATTATATAGTGATTGTGATTCACTGTAACCCTCTAATCTGAAGATAACATTCCTGTGGTCTTAAACATTGTTCATACACACTGCTCTTATAATACTAGTTCTCTCTCTCTCTCTCTCTCTCTCTCTCTCTCTCTCTCATGGTATGAGGGATTAAACAACATCCTTGTATATGCTAAGCAAGCATTCTACCCCTGAGCTACACCCTAAATGTTTATCATATATATATATTTCTTTTCAGATTTATTCATTTTATTTATATGAGTACATTGTAACTGTCTTCAGACACCCCAGAAAAGTGTATCAAATCCCATTACAGATGGTTGTGAGCCACCATGTGGTTGCTTGGAATTGAACTCAGGACCTCTGGAAGAGCAGTCAGTGCTCTTAACCTCTGAGCTATCTATCTCTCCAGCCCTATTATCTGTATTTTCAAAGAACAAATACAAGATGGATGTGGTAGTGCATGCCTGTATGTAATCCTAGCACTTAAGCTGAGACAGGAAGATTGCTCTGCTTTCAAGGCCAACCTGAATTAGCCAGAGTCTCAAGGAAACAAAACTGGGCTGGTAAAATGGCTCAGCCAGTAAAAGTGTTTGCTGCCAAGCTTGCTTGAGTTCGATCCCTGGGACCCCCATGGAAAGAAACAACTAGCTAGCCTTCATACACATTACACATTTACACACACACACACACACACACACACACACACACACACACGATAAATGTAATAAGCAATGAAAAATAAACATTCACGTAGCATATCTCTGAGATGATTCACAGAAAGCTGAGATTAGAGGAAGAGCTGAGTCTCGATTTCCCTTGAAAATCTTGTGTGTCTGAGTTTTGGACAATGCACTTATATTATTTATGATAACAATTAAGTAACAACATCATTCCAGAGATGCAGTTGGGAAGTAGACGGGGTGTGGCACTCTCTGAATGGCACTGTTTGCCAGCAGCCCAGCCAGCAGCATCTGCACAGAGCACAGTGTCACAGGCTCCCCCCATTTGTCACCCTCCTACACTTGGCAAGGCACTAAGAAAGTCTCCAAGGAAGTCATCAGGACTGAAAACCAACACACTCATATTTGAGTTTGCCCAGCCAATGTCACCAGTTGGAGAAAGGTCTTTCTTTGCCAGAGGCTGAAGGGAAAATCTGGGGACAGATTGTAAGGGTGGAAAATGTCTTGGCAGATTTTTCTTGCCAGCATGCATATCCCTGGCTTCAGAGTTATGTGGGAACCATGGAGGAGGGTTTGGGGGACAGGTAGGCAGGTGTCAACCATGATCGGTGTTTTATGAAAGATAGTTCATGTTACAATTTCCTGAGTAAAAGGCAGAATGAAGATTCAAATTCTGCCTAAAAACAGCCTTTCTTTCACATCACCTAGTCATTTACAACACATATTTTTTTCCCTTAAATCTTACCCATAACCTCCTAGTGTCCATTCACCAGTCCAGGCACGTGTGGGGGTCAAGTTTCCTCCCTGGGAAGTGGAGAATTATTAAAGGAAGCCAAACCAAACCAAATCCTCTGTCCACTGTGGAGAGGACACTGATGGAAGGCCCTTAGCTACTGGCAATGAATCAATGTCTTAGTCTCATTTCTTGCTACACTGGTAAAAACAAAACAAAACAACAACAAAAAAAACCCTACATTTTAAGTGAAGTTTTAGGAAAGTGAGTAAATCTGGCCCATAATTCCAGCCACAGTCACTACAGGGAAGTCAAGGCAGCAGCAGGAACTTGGAGCAGCCATCTCCTTACATCAACAGTCAAGGAGAGAGAGCAATTTGATGACTGACGCATGCCCACACTCCCCTCTTCAACGGTACAGGACTCCCTGCCCAGGTGCCAATCATCGGTGGATCTAACTTCCAGTTAATGTCATCAAGATGACCTCTGCCCCGAGCTGTTACCTTCCCCTTAGACAGCTCTTTCCCGGATGATTCTAGACAGTGTCAAGTTGACAATTAAAATAAAAGTCCCAGTTACTATGTGGCCAGGGCAATGGGAGCAGCGCATAGTAGGTCTGACTTCCCTTCACCTTATCCCAACTTCCTTCCCTTCTCCCTATCTGCTCAGACAAGATTCCAATTAGCAAGCCACCATAACTCCTCAAATCACCACCGTCACCTAAAGGAGTTAAGGCACATCTCCTCTGTGTTCCGATGGCTCTTTCCTTCACAGGACTGAGCCCAGTGCAGTGGACCCTGCTCAACTGAAAGACACACAGCTTCAAGATCCACAGAACGGCAGCCACAGTGCTCGAGAGAAGCTTGAGGGATATCCTATCTGTCATTTTGTTCCTCAAACCCAGATCTCTCCGTTCTTAGGGAGACCTCATCAGGGCCTCTCCATTTTACTTTTTAAAAAAACAGAGAAACACTGCAATTGATAATATTTATCTAGAAGACCAAATGACCCTCGTATTCGTACTCAGGCCAGATGGTTAGGCTGAAATGAAAGTCTGCGGGTTTGTTTTTCCTCTTTTCTGCCCAGGGCATGCTGTTATGCCCTGCAGAGAAGAGCATAAGGGGAAGTGTATGCTCTAAGAGCTTACCTCACATAGCCTGCCCTGCCTAAGGGAAAGACAGATGACAAGTTTTTATAGATCAAAGGAACAATCTATAGAGAGATCTGTGGTTTCATAATTTATAATCTCACCAAGTAATGAATTGTAGTCTCTTCGCAGACAGGAACATGGTGGATCGAGAAAGGCATATTGCAATGAAGATCACCTGAGGTCTCACGTACAGGTAGTTCTGTATGACTAATAACTTATCTACCACAGAATCCATAGCAGGTTACTACAAAAATTGTTTTTCTAAATGGTTCAGCTATATTCCTATAAGCGAAATCTTTGGCAAAACATTTATAAGCAGAAACATGGCATTACTGGAATCGTTCTGTCAGTGCCTACAATAACTTTAGATTGAGATTTCAACTTTTCAGAGTGTAATCAGCATTGTGAATCCATACTTAAACTCTCCGTTTGTACTATAAAATATCCTGGGGATAATAAGCAAAACAGGCCTGAGCAGAGAAAATGAGATTTATGGGGTGAGAAGCATAGCTCAGTGGTTATGAGCACCTGCTACTTTTGCAAAGGACCAGTGTTCAACTCTCATCATCCACACTCAAGTTCCAGGAAATCTTCTGGCCTCCAAAGGGGCACCCACAAGTCCACATACACATGAATTAAATTAACAATAAGTGTTTTGTTTTGGTTTTGGCTTTGAGGCAGGTTCTCATTATGCAACTCTGGCTGTCTTGGAACTCACTATGTAGACCAGACTGGCCTCAACTTACTATGATCTACCTGCCTCTGCCTCCCAAGTACTGGGACTAAAGGCATGAGCCACCATGTCTGCCATAAATTATAAATAAGTTTTGATCCTCAATACAACAAACATAAAGCAAGGCACAGCTCCTGGGCCAGCGGTTTAGCAAAGACATGCAGAAGTCAGAAGACAGGAGAACATCGTATAACCTTGTGATCTTACTTGCCCCAGTGCCTCTGCCTTCAGAATCGGAGGGAGCGCTGCCTCTGCCCTTGCTCCCTGTTCCATGAAGTTGGTCGTTGAACCTCTAGGTGCAAGTTGGATGAGCCTTTCCATCTCTTTCCAAACCCAGTCACCTGAGCTGACCGGCAGACCTTGAAGTCCTTGGCCCTTGATGGTTCCAATCCTCAGCCTCAGCTGAACTCAGTGACCACATTTCTGGTTCTTGCTCCTGGATCGCTAAATGATGCCTGACAGAATCAACACCACTCAACCTCAGCAGGCTCTCTGTGAGGGGTGACCTCCATTTTTACCACCTAGACAGACATGCTGACTCTTTTCAAATTTCACTTTTACCTTATTCTTCCTGTTTACTATGAAGAGAATACTGAGCAAGCAGCGCCCAAACTCCTACCACCCTAGGGGGCGCTCTTGAGTCTGCGGACATTTTCCCTTCTTGGACCCAAGAGAGGTCCAAAATTCAACACAGGGACCACAGCGCTCCGGGAAAATTGTCTTTCTGACCCTGGTGACGCTACCTGACTGTTCCCCTCCACACGTTCATCTTTTCCACATTCAGGATCTGTCTTTTTTTTTCTCCGCAGTTCACTGGGGAAGTCACTCGTTCCCATGAAGTCACTGCGGGAGCTCTGGAGCTCCCTACACTTTTCAACTCTTACCTTTCCCAGATTTGCACAGCCATCTCAGAGTCTCTGTGTTCAGTCTTCCTACCTCCATTCCATTCTACCAGGATCAGAACTGCAGCAGTCTGAGGGCTCCTGTCACACCCCCCTTCCATCTTGTGTATTTATTTAGCATGGTCTTGGCGCCTGCTTCCAGGAAGAACTGAACTATCTCACATTTAACATACGCCATGTAAACATTTTGGCACTGAACCCTCATACCTTGTTTTCCTTACTCCCCGACAACAAAATAGTCTGCTTACAGTTTATCCATCACTACTCGGACAGCTTTGTGTTTTTACACGTATACCTCTGCCGATGCCATAATCTCGGTTTCCATCCTATCTGCAGAATAGTCAGTATTTTTCTTGCTGTTATTACCACTTGACTCTAGTGTATCCACCTTCCAACACTCCTCTTCATACTCCAAGGTCACCTGCACTCAAATACACTCCTGTCCCCGCTACTCACATGTGATTACTTTAAAAGAAAAAAATCACAGGCAGGAATCTAAACCTTAAGCTAGAACAAAGAAGTAGGCTTCAGGCATGAAAATGACTTTGGGCTAGGACAGGGAAGTAGGCTCAGATATTTTGGTCATTCTGATAAGCCCTTAGAAACAGTGATCACCGACTCTGTTTATTGTCTTGCTTGTTCCTTGACTATTTTCATCTATTATATTGCTAGATCCTCAACCTAGAACTGGTACATTTGAAATGTAAATAAATAAAATATCGAATTAAAAAAAGAAAAACATTAGATTTTGGCATTTCTGTCAACAGTGTGGTCATCGAGGTTTTAAATATCAAAGCCCAAGAAAACTTAAACAAGACTCTCAGTAAACTAGGATGGGAAGCTGACAAAGGAAACTATGGAAACAGACCTGGAAACTACAAACTCAAACTACTACTAACAATGGCCACAGGAAACACCAATTCAAAGCCTAAAAACCTAAATAGTTCAGGGAATTTCATGTAGGGACAAAGGATGCTTCCTTCTTAGTGATCTCCAAGGATAACACTGTATCTACAAGGCTGCATAAGTAATTTGATAGCACTGAATATTTTTAATGCTATTTAAAATTCACCATAAGTTAATGTTATGTAGGGAATATGTAAAAATTGGGGAAGATGGAGCCGTTTTTCTTTTTTTATAAGGCAGTAAAAACTATTCTAATTCAATGATCAATACAGGTCATTGTACAGTTCCAAACCCCTAGAACATACAAAATCAGTATCCACTACATAAGAAATTATGCTAATTCCTGAGTTAACTAAGAACCATGAGTAAACATGAATGGATATTTATCCATCAGCCAGACATGATGGTACACATCAAGTCTAGCATGCAGAAAGCTGAAAAGAGACAACCACAAAGATGAGGCCACCATGGGATGCATAAGATGAAGCGGAGGAAGGAAAAAAAGTGGCCCATTAATTGTAACAGACCAACCAATCTGGTGGGAGGTAAGGCCGGAGATATACAGGAAATGTGTGGGTAGTGCACTGGAACCTTTACCAAAAGTTAGATCTACAAACATTTTTAAAATTGTACAAGTATTAGTATTTTTGCCTGCACATGTCTGTGTACCACATGCATGCCTGGCAGCCAGAGGCCAGAAGACATCAGACAGACCCTGGGAACTGGAGTTACAGGTGGTTCTAAGTTGCCAAAAGGATGCTGAGAACCAAACTCCATTTCTCTGCAAAACCAGCAAATGCCCTATCCACTAGTCTCTTTACACTCTTTGGCAAGTAAACACTAAGAAAAAAGAAAACTTGGGGCTGGAGAGATGGCTCAGTGATTAAGAGTACTGACTGCTCTTCAAAGGTCCTGAGTTCAATTCCCAGCAACCACATGGTGGCTCACAAGCATCTGTAATGGGGTCTGATGCCCTCTTCTGGTGTGTCTGAAAACAGTGATAGTGTTTTCATATACAGAAATTAAATAAAAAAAAAAAAAAAAGGAAAACTTACCTATAATTTTTACAAAATAGTCCACTTCAAGCAAATAAACAAAATTAAGGAATGTTACTTATGCAAAATAATATATTTTTGGGTCTCTCTTTTTTTTTTTTTTTTTTTTTTGAGACAGAGTTTGTCTGTGTCCTTGCTGTCCTGGAACTAGCTCTCTGTAGACCAGGTTGACCTTGAACTAAGAGATCTGCCTACCTCTGCCTCCCAAGTGGTAGGATTGAAGGTGTGTTTTTAAAAGACTAATTTGTACTCAGTGTGTATGTGTGTACACTTGTGCATGGCAGAGAACAACCTGTGTGGTTCATTTTATCCTTCCACCTTGTAGGCTCTGGGGATTGATCAGACTTGGATGCAACTATCCTTATACTCTCAGTCATCTCACCAGCCCATAAAACTTTAAAAAAATTAGATTTCTCCTTATTAAGGCTAGATAAATTCCATGATCCTTTAAGGTAAGGGGGCTGGGACAGATGGCTCAGACACTCCCAGCACCCCAGACAAGCAGCCCTCAACCACTAACTCTGTTCCAGGGAATCTAACACCCTTTTTCATACTCCAAGGGCACTTGCTCTTAAATACACTCCTGCCTCCACTATTCACATGGAATTATTTAAAAAGAAAAAATTATACTTTGCTATTTCTGTCAGCAGCGTAGTCAGCATGGTTTGATATGCAAAATATTATTTGGGGTTCTTTTTTAAGACAGAGTTTCTCTGTGTCAAGACCCAAAAAACCTTAAGATATTTTAATGCTAAAAATAAACTTTATAAAGACTGGGATTTATGGGCTTCCTAGCAGCCCCGAGGCTATGGGTTCAAGTCCTAGCATTTCAAATACCACTTGTAGCTCAGGATCAAAGGGAGCCATACACACACACACACACACACACACACACACACACACACACACACACACCTCATCACATCTGAAGCAGAGTCTGGGTGAGTACCTCTCTTTAGCCCTTTTGTAATGTCCTGGAAGTCAGTAGCTCCCTGTTGGAACCATACCTGAAGTCCCCTCACCCCCCACTCCCCCCCCACACACACTCTAAAAGATTTTTTATTTTCCAAAACTCAAGTCTAATTCTTGCTATTGCAAGTTCAGAACAAATAACTTCAACTTTGTCATTTGGCTAGTCTTTAGTCCACAATCCTAGTTATAAACGAGGCAGATTTATCTCAGTTGGGAAGGATTACGAGGAGTCAGAAATACATGAGAGAGCCTCAAGACTGAGGACCCTCTAGGTATGACTGACTTGGGGAAGGATAGCTGCCTTGTTCTGACTGCTCAGATCAGCTAGACTACCTAACCCTCTGGGTGATAAAGTTATCACTTGCATCTGCATTGCACAATGCCCCTCCCCTGATCACTGCCCTCCATTAAACATTTATTTAAAAATTTATTCTGACAACACATCTTAGAACATTCAGTCCCCACGAGCCTCATCCGAACTCATTCTGACAGCTCAGCTCCAGTTGAATAGTTTAGGCATTGGGAGGGTTGCTCTCCGCTCTCCCAAAGCATGCCCAGGAAAAGCAGTGTGTGGGTTTGTGTAAACTTTAATCTCTGTGGCACTTGGTTGGTTAGTTTGGGCTGGTTTAATCTGGCTCCTTTGAGGTGACTGGAAAGATTTACACAGCAAAATAGAGCAGCACAACTTAAAATTCATCAGTTTGGTTTCCGAAATACTTCTTAATTAGCTATACTATTAATAGAAGAAAGAAAATAATTAGCAAATAGCTTGTAGCATTCAGAGAAACCAGCGTTCCCACTAAAATATAGTTCTTAACTGATTTATTTACCGATTTGTTATTTTGGTGCAAAGTTATGTCTGAGGAGGGAAATTCATCTGAGTGGAATTAAGCTGTCAGGATTTCGAGCTGAGAGGTATAGCTTGCTTCTCTGAGTAATGACTTACTGAGAGACTAACTGATAAAAGTATTTTTCGGGGGAACCAGGTAGGGCAGCATTAGAAATGTGAATATTTTTCATTACTTTTCAAGGCACTTTCTGAAGTGTCAGAGAGGAAGTCTCTTTCTAGACTGATGGCACCCTATGCTCCAACTTTTACTTTCTGGTCCCTCTGTCTGCAGCAGCATCCTCCATGTTTGTAAGGGTTTTTTTTCTCACCCTTGCAAGTTCTGGGCTTCCATGCCTACCACACTTCCTTCATCCTGGTGGTGAGCCTGGAGCTCCACATTACAGCCTCATCATGGTGTCTCATTCCCACAGGGGAAGTTTGCACACGACAAAATGGCTACTCCAGGATGACTGGCTTGTGCACCTTAGAAGAACCGGGGCAGAAGTTCTCTGCTTTGCCTGGGACACCATTAAAAACAGCAATGTCATGACTAGAGAGAAGAGATGGAACCAGATGGGCTGAGTTTGCATCCTGCTCCCACCAAAAGGTCGTGCTGTAAGACCCTGGCACATTAAAGAGCTTCTGTATACCATGGTTTTTTCCTTTTAAAGGGGATAATAGCTGTGCAATGGTAGTGTGGGCCTATAGTCCCTGGAATCTGGGAAAGGAAGATAAGAGAAGCACTTGAGTCCATGAATGTGACCAGCCTGAGACCTTTTCTCTAAAACAAAGAGTGGAGTGGGAAAGAGACTGACTCAGTTCATGGATTATAATGAGGATTGAATAAATAATACACAGAAAGCACTTTTCAAAAGTGCCCATGGGAGGCGCTACACAGATGTTTAACTTCATATCATTATGCATAAGTGCTAACCCAAGTATCTACTCATTACATACAAGGAGGGTAGTTAAGACAGCAGCCTGCTCCTGGAGCCTCCACAGCAAACACGTGTTTGCTACAGAAGAGCATCAGTCCTCACGGGAAGGGAAGCATGAGTAAAGCTGCTCCACTTCTAAATGCTCCTGCTGGAAGCAACAAGAAGCAGCCTGCTTTCCTCACAAAGACCATCCTTAGCCATGACACATCCAAGCCTTGTAAACATAGCATCCCTACCCTCACATCACCCTTGCTCCTTAGCATGCTCTGCAGGAAAGGGGAGGTAGAAAGGGAGAATTTTGACTGTAGAGTATTTTCTCCAAGGGACTTCAAAGTCTTGGGAACCTGTTTCCAGGGACAAGGGCAAATAAATCTGTTGCTAGAAAAATCTGAACTAAACAACAACAAAACAAGTAATTTTTAATCCTAGCATTCAGGAGGGAGACACAGGCAGGTGGATCTCCACCTTTGTGGAAAGTCTGGTCTACATAGTTCCAGGCAAGCAACAGGGACAAGAGCCTATTTCAAATGAGAAAGGGAGAGAGAGGGAGAGGGAGAGGGGGAAGGAGAGGGACAGGGAGAGGGAGAGGGACAGGGAGAAGAGGGGAGAAGGAGAGGGACAGGGAGAGGGAGAGGGAGAGGGAGAGGGACAGGGAGAAGAGGGGAGAGGGACAGGGAGAAGAGGGGAGAGGGAGAGGGAGAGGGAGAGGGAGAGGGAGAGGGAGAGGGAGAGGGAGAGGGAGAGGGAGAGGGAGAGGGAGAGGGAGAGGGAGAGGGAGAGGGAGAGGGAGAGGGAGAGGAAAGCTCCTAAAAGAACATTTTACTTTAGAGCATGTTATGCTGTACAAGCAGCTAATCTAGACATTCTGCTTTGGAAAGTCTCAGTAAGGCACAAATATTCATCAATGGCGTCCTTGACAAATACACAGCTAGGGAGGGATATGCACGCCTTTAATCCCAGCTGGTCTCCAAAGCGGGCCAGCTAGGGCAACACAGTGAGACCCTATCTTTAAAAAAAAAGGAGGAGGAGGAGGAGGAGGAGGAAAAGAAGGGAGGAAGGGTGGAAGGGAGGGAGGGAGGAAGAGAAAAGGAAAGAAGAATTACATATACAAAACTGCTCAAAAATAGTTTTTCCACATTATAGGGTACACATGATATAAACTTTACTCAATGAATAAAAACCAAAGACTCACAAGTTTGAAGCTGGCCTGAGCTGCATAAAAGTCCTTATTTCAAAAAGCAAATAAACTGGGCAGTGGTGGCACACGCCTTTAATCCCAGCACTTAGGAGGCAGAGGCAGGTGGATTTCTGAGTTCAAGGCCAGTCTGGTCTACAGAGTGAGTTCCAGGACAGCCAGGGCTACACAGAGAAACCCTGACTCAAAACAAAGAAACAAACAAACAAACAAATAAGCCAACCTCTTTGTTTTTCTCACATTTGATGGTTCAGAATTTTGGCATCCTGAAGTTGAGATACATACAACTATGGCCACTTCCCTAAGTCTCAGGTGGTTTTCTTTGTGAGCAAGCTCCTTGCCATCAGAATTTGACAGCAGCAAGGGCAGCAGCCCTAGGCAGAACTCGAGGTACAACATTCCCCAGCTGCAGCCAGAACAGGCTCAGGTCATCTTTTACAGCAAAATCAGGTTTGCATCTAGAATTCCTTCTCACAGAAACCAAACAAGCAACAGCAAGCAAGCAAACAAACAAAACAATTGCCCTTAGAGAACTATCTCTATGATCTAAGTAACCAGGCGAGGGAGCTTGGTGGTTTTCAATTTTCTTAAAGAGTTCTTCATCTCTTAACGTCTAGGTTCTTCCCTGACTCCTAGAAATCAATGAAATATAAAAACGCCCATTTTTACCAAGGGGGACTGTAGAGATGGCTCAACAGTAAAAAGCATGTGTTGTTCTTGTAGAGGACCCAGGTTTGACTCACAGAATGGGCATCATGCCCCATAACTGCGGGGGACTCCAGTTCTAGAGGATCTAATAGCCCACGTGGTGCACAAATATATATGCAAGCAAATCTTAAAAAAAAATAATAATTAAAAAGGGAAACCTATAAATAACCTGAGATTTCTTAACCAAGCACAAATCGGGTTTTTTTATGTGTGTATGTGTGTGTGTGCTTTTCAGAACCATTTGGGCTTGCAAAGCATTGCTGCCTTCAAGGTGGGTGAGTGTAAGGGGAAACTGGACTGGAGAAGGAAGAATTTGAAACTCTGGTGACTTTGAGAAGTCTAAGTCCCTAGCTGCAGGACCTCAAGTGATTCCTTTGTTCCTTCCTTCGGATCTCACCTGACCTATAGAGATAACAACCCTTCCAGCTCAAAGGAACAAAAAGCCCTTCCGGTGGACGTGCTGAGGTGAAGAGTCTTAAAACTACACGTGTCTTCTGCATGGCCTTCTTTGAGAAAGCTTGTAAGGGCCTCGCCTGCAACCCAGGGATAAAGACTATGAAAGAAGCTACATAGATTCTTCTCGAGGAAGAAAAATCCCAGCGTTTTAGGGCCTGTCAAGTCCTGAGCAATCCAGCCCCAGAGCGTTTATAGAAGGCAGAGCAGCAGAACCCCAGAGAGTCCTCCCGGCCACTTACAAACAGGGTCTTCCATTTTCAAGGGTCTTTTCAAGCGGATGCTGGCAGGGACCGTCTTCTCGATGAGTTCATCAATGCTCTAAAATTTAAAAAACGCAAGCTGGTGAACACGACAGGCAGAGCAAAATGCCGGAGTTAAGAGAGTCACTTCAGTTTTTCATCTTCAAAGGCTGGTAGGAACTTCATTTAAATCGTCTAATTAGGGGTTCTTTTTAAAGTGAAATTTCAGAAAACAGAAATCTTTTGGAAGAAAAAAAAATGATGAAGCTGGATGGTAAATCCGCTACTCCGGGTTCGGAAGCTGCAACTGGAGCTGACCGGATTAATGCACTCTAAGTAGGGATTCTTCCTCCTTTTCCGGCAAAATTGGGGTTCGTCTGGAGTTGGGGATATTTTTTAAATGCACTTTTGAAGAGCGGGAACAGCAGAAAAGTTAAGAGAGGAGGAAGCACCAAGATTAAGAGCGAGCTCGCTTCCAAGCTGAGGCCCGAGACTCAGGAGGAGGGCAAGGTGGGAGCCCGGAGGCCGGGCAGGCAGAGCCCCGGCAGGGTGGAAGGTGGAGGGCCTTACCGCCAGCCCCAGCGCCTGCAGCATCTCCCTCCGGTCTTTGTCTCCCGGGCCGATGTGTCTCCGAGAGAAGTCATCGTGTCTGGGCAGGAGGCGCTCCAGGAGGCGCGAGGCCCCAGCCGCGCCTCGGTCCCCGCCACCGTCTCCGCCGCCGCTGCTCTCCCGGCTCCGCGGCGCCCAACTCAAGCCGGTGCCCCTAGCCAGGCGGTGGCCGCCCCCGGCTCCGCGGCCCAGGCGCAGCCCCCATACCCTGGCACACAGCTGCATGGACGCCGTCACCTCCCCAGCCCACGAGGGTCAGCGGCGCTCTCCGATCCTCCTCTGGCCTCAGTGGCCCGCGAGTGGCCGCTGCAGTCCCTGGGTCCCCTTCCTGATCACTGCGGGCAATGAATGGGTGCAACGAACTGCACTAACTCTTGCAAAGTTCCTCCTCCCCTGGAGGCACCTGCTCCGCACACTTTAAGCGTCGCCCGAAGGCGGGCGGTAGGATGGGGCCAGGAAGCCTGTAGCCAATAGGAATGGGTTGCGGGGCGGGTGCGAGGCAGGGCCCTCCCCTTCTCTCTCCTCCTCTTCTCCCACCTCCTCCCACTTCTTTCCCCTCTTTAGCAGCAGGGTGGAGTCCCCTGCCTGATAGCTGAAGTTTAAGGTCCCCAGTCGAGCTTCTTACAATGGGGGTTCAGGATGCTCCATAAGCCCACTGGCAGGGTTGCAGAGCCCGTTGGGGCAGCCCTAAAATTCGTGAAGTTCCTGGACCAATGCACTGAGACAGAAGATGAATCTCAAACTGAAGGAAGGCTCCAATAGTTAGTTGGATTCGACTCACTGACTTTAGGGCCACATATCACGAGAATGGACAAATGAAGGTTCTTTCATAGTTATGAAATCTGGGCAAAGATCACAGCCCCTAAAATATCTTATGCTTTGATCTTTATTTATTTATTTATTTATTTTATTTTATTTTATTTTATTTTTTTGGTGTTTCGAGACAGGGTTTCTCTGTGCAGCCCTGGCTGTCCTGGAACTCACTTGGTAGACCAGGCTGGCCTCGAACTCAGAAATCCACCTGCCTCTGCCTCCCAAGTGCTGGGATTAAAGACGTGCGCCACCACCGCCCGGCGCTTTGATCTTTATGATGATTTATTTTATTTTTATTTATTTGTGTGTTGGGGGAAATGTTTGTGTATCACACTCATGCCCAATGCTTGCAGAAGTTAGAAGTGGACATCGGATTCCCTACAAATGGAGTTACAGACTGTTGTGAGCTATTATGTAACCCAACTGTAAGAGCAGCAAGTGCTCTCAACCACTGAGCCATTCTCCTAACCTCACTTTTTTTTTGAGATATGATGTGATGGGGATCAAATCCAGAGCCTCCAGCTAGCACTGAATTACACCCCAGCACTTGTCTTCCTTAGATAAATGCATTTCTCTCCCTCCTTTTTTTATCCCCTTCCTCCTCTCTGCACTGGTTTGATATGTAACCATTCCTAAAATTTAATCTTCCTTTACTTGTAATTCATGAGTATGCTGTTGATATATTGGATATGTTTTGATTTCCTGAGTAAACCTAAACAGATACCGTAACGGAAGCAAAAGCATCTTCAGGAAACTGGCCACCAAGGACAGGAACCTGGGGCTGGGCTGTCTGACCTTTATACATACCCCTAAAGATGACCTTAGAGTTAAAGGGAAAGAGAAATTGGGTCTTGGGAAAGACACAAGAAACAGTGTTGCCTAAACTATCAGGGGTGACTAATGAGCCTGTTGCAGGTAGGTCTTTGCTAGACCAAATAGCTGCTAGGTTAGGCCCTTTCAGTGGAAAGGCTTGTAGGGAGGGCTAACTACTGCGATGAGTTTGTAGGTTAAAATGACAGGTCAGAAGAGGAGACAACTTCAGTGCTTTGAAAGAATCCCTTCGCTGGGCAGTGGTGGTGTATGCCTTTAATCCCAGCACTTGGGAGGCAGAGGCAGGCAGATTTCTGAGTTCGAGGCCAGCCTGGTCTACAGAGTGAGTTTCAGGACAGCCAGGGCTACACAGAGAAACCCTGTCTCAAAAAAAGAAAGAAAGAGAGAAAGAAAGAAAGAAAGAAAGAAAGAAAGAAAGAAAGAATCCCTTCATTTCTGTTACTACAGGAAAGGTATATTTAACAAATCATTTAGACCTAATGTTGGATTGCAAAATTTCCACACGAGTTGACTTCATAACTTTATTTGCTCTTCTATATAAACATCAGAATGAGGACACTTTAATAGTTTGGAATGCACATGATTATTTTGAACAGCAAATCCTACTAAGGTAAGCTGCATGCAGTAGTACTTATCAGTGATTCCAGTATTTAAAAGGTAAAGTCGGGGGTCAGGAGTTCAAGGTCAATCTTAGATTACATAGGAGATTTGTGGACAGTCAAGATTGTATGGCTCACCCCTAATGTAATACTCCCCCCTGCCAAGTCTCTCTTGATGGCTGAACCAGCTCCTTCTTTGTTAACAGAATGGCCATACCTTTCTTGAAGAGCCTATAATTTCACCATAAAGACGTTAATCACGAGAGGACCTGCCAACATGTCTTAGCATCTTTCTAGACCCATAGCCCAAGTCAGGTCTTAGCATATACTCCAGCAAGGTGAGTAAGCCATTTGATGACAGACAAGAAGCTTCTACAGCGAACAAATCACAACATGTTGCTGATATGCTTTATCATGACAAGACTTCTGCTTGATATTGAATTCCTGACCAAGTGAAAATTGAGGTTATGTAGAAGTTGCTGATGTTTGTTGCACCAGAGATTATGTATTCAGTTATGAGATGGTTAGTATTAATTATCAACTTGACAGAATCTAGAATCACTTGGAAAAGGGGCCTGTGGGCTTGACTATTGGGGGTGGAGTATCTTGATTAAGGTGGAAAGATCCTTCTACTGTGAGTGACACCTAGTTCCAGGGCTAGTATCCTAAACTGTATAAAATGGAGCAAGTGAGCTGAGCAGAAGCGTGCCTGCATTTCCCTGCTCTCTTCTGACTGAAGACATAATGTAACCAGCTGCTTCCAACTCTTGATACCTTAACTTTCCCACCAGGATACATTGTAACTTGGAACTGTGAGCCAAAGAAACACTTTCTTTCTTAAGTTGCTTGGATCATAGCGCTTCATCACAGCAAAGAGAAAAATAACAAAGGCAGTACATAACCTCAACCAGGAGTGGCTTTCAGTCTGCTAAATTGGCTGACAAAACCCAGCACAATGATCTCTTTTGTAAATTGGTCTAACACAGCTGATCATTGTTGGTGCAGTTGAGAAGGGAGGAGCCTAAGGTTTGATGAGAACCGGACGTAAGTGTAGAACTTCCCATGTGCAACTCAGTCTTCATTTCACCAAAGCATCGGGTAGCCCAATGATAAGAGGAGCACCAATGGTTTTGGAAGCCCTGTCCTTGCCTCACTGTCCTCTGCAAGTGTGGTGATAGTGTTAGATGCAACTGATAAAATAGGCTCCTGTGTTACAGTATATGTCATTGATTTCTAGGAGTCAGGGAAGAACCTAGACGTTAAGAGATGAAGAACTCTTTAAGAAAATTGAAAACCACCAAGCTCCCTCGCCTGGTTACTTAGATCATAGAGATAGTTCTCTAAGGGCAATTGTTTTGTTTGTTTGTTTGCTTGCTGTTGCTTGTTTGGTTTCTGTGAGAAGGAATTCTAGATGCAAACCTGATTTTGCTGTAAAAGATGACCTGAGCCTGTTCTGGCTGCAGCTGGGGAATGTTGTACCTCGAGTTCTACCTAGGGCTGCTGCCCTTGCTGCTGTCAAATTTTGATGACCTAACTCATGGGTGTCTCTTAGGTGTTGAGATCTTGAAAAAGGATCCTGCTACAGACATACTGAACACCTCTCTCCTGTTCTACACCAGCAGACCTGTGGCTACTTACCAAGGAAAAGATAATATCTAGGTTCTGGGTGGGTAACCTGGTTCTATGATCCTGAGCCCTGCAGATCTGTAGAAACAAGCCACAGTCCACAGTGAGCTATAAAAGACAGCTCAACAATGGAGACCGGGACTTACAGTTTTAGTTTCAGTGTATTAGGAGCATGAGTTCATTACATTCATTCTTACAATAAGAAAAGGTTAAGCATGCTTTAAAAAAACAGTTAATTAATTAATTTATTTATTTATTTATTTATTTATTTATTTATTTATTTTTGTGAAGTGACAGCAGCCGGGAACACAGCAGAGGTATAACTGCCTACCTCCAAGGTGACAGTATAGAGTAGCATCATAGAGCCCTGTGATATGAGTACTTATGGGTCCCAAAATATGGAATGCTTTGTGAATCTTCATGTCATACTTGTACAGAAACTATGCTAACCTCTGTATCTATCAAATTGCAGTATGTGCCACGATGTAAACACATCATTATATATATATTTTAATTAGGGGCTAGAGATATGGTTTAACAGCTAAAACACAGACTGCTCTTCCAGAGGTCTCAGGTTTGATTCCCAGCACCCACAGTCACATACAACTCCAGTCACAGGAGATCTGGTACACATGGCACACAGACATACATGCAGGCAAAATATCTATACACAGAAAAATACATTTAAAAAAAATTACTAGGTGTGGTGGTGTGCCCTTCCCCCAGCCTTGAGCAGGCCTGAGAGACCTTTTTTACCACAACAGACCAAGAGATAAGGATCTAGGTGGAGTTACCCACCTTGGCTGCACAGAACACAAGAAGCAGAACTGCCCCTGGGCTTGCCTTGAGACATCTCTGGCTGATTATGGGTTATCCCACTCATCTCCGACTGAAACCAGGAGGGGTTGTGGGTTGGGCTTTCCCCTTTAAATTGAGAGCTGAACATTAAAGCTTTGAGCCTTGATCAGAGAATGTTGTCTTGGCTTCATCTCTTTCTGCTCTCTGTCCCCTTTCATTCCCAGCCCCCCCTGTCAGGTGAACCCAGTTGACTTGTGGCCTCCCTCTGTCCCCTTTCATTCCCAGCCCCCCCTGTCAGGTGAACCCAGTTGACTTGTGGCCTCGGGCGGCTACATGGTGGCACATATCTTTATGATATGAAGAAAATTATGGTTCCCCTTGGGGTTCTTAGTGTTTTTAATAAAAACAAAAAATAGGAATGGACTCAAATGAAAGCAGCAAGGCAGTTTTAATAGAGTTTAAAAGAAGAACCTCAGGTCAAGCAACCATGACTTAAGGTGAGTACACCTTCCCAGAGGTGGTCCTTTAGCCAAAGTGAACCAACTGGAATGCTAAGTCTCTACCCAGACCAGACATTCCAGTCTTGCTAGAAGTTTTCTTACTTTAACCTCAAACGTCACTCCCACCCCCACCCTAAGACACAACCCCTAAAATCATTTTAGGAAACCAGGTAAGACGTCAGAGCCCCCAAATATTTTTGACATCTTTGGCCCCTGGCAAAAATAAGAGCATGAAGAGGCCCAAGGATATTTCTAGCTTAAACTTAGAAAAAACCTGGTTACTTTTCTTTGGAGTCTTTTCACTCTGAACTGAGTCACCAGTTTCTACCTCCGTTTGTCATTATTTAGCCTCTGGCACTAAGGAGGCTGAGGCAGGGAATCTCTGTGAGTTTCAGTCAGCCTGATCTCCAGTGTGAGTTCTAGTCAGCCTGATCTCCAGGGTGAGTTCCAAGCCAGCCGGGACTACACAATGATGATGCCCTGCCTCAAAAAGACTATGTATTAGTTGTGTGTGTGTGCATGCTCACATGTCACAACACACATGTAGAGGTCAGAGGGCAACCTTACGGAGACAGGTCTCTCCTACCTTCCAGGGATCAAACTGTCAGGCATTGACTCTTCCAGATGAGCCATCTTGCTGGCTGGCCTGAAAAAAACTAGATAGATAGACAGACAGGTAGATAGATAGATAGATAGATAGATAGATAGATAGATCAGCAAACTGAGATTCCAGAGAAAGATACCACCAGTACAATTTCTACAAAGGCAAGGTCAATCCAAACAAACTCAGCTACAAATGTGTAAGAATGTATAAATGGTACTTTTGGTGAATTGCTGGTCTGATTTGAAGAGAATGTGGTCTTGGAGTGGGGGCAGGGGTCTCCCACACTTACAAGGCTTAACTCCCAGGAACCACACCAGGTTTCAGGTTGATGATGTGAGAACCATCCGCCTGTTAGCCAGAAAAGATGGAAGATAACCATTATGAGGCATTCATGAACAGTCTCCATTTTCCTCTCTTCTCTTCTCTTCTCTTCTCTTCTCTTCTCTTCTCTTCTCTTCTCTTCTCTTCTCTTCTCTTCTCTTCTCTTCCTTTTTGTCTTCTTTTTATTTTCTTCTGTTCTTTCTTCTTTTCTCTTCCTCCTTTTCTCCCTTCCCCCACCCTCTTCCTTCTTCTTTTTTTTGTTTTTTTTGAGACAGGGTTTCTCTGTATAGCCTTGGCTGTCCTGGAACTCACTCTGTAGACCAGGCTGGCCTCGAACTCAGAAATCTGCCTGCCTCTGCCTCCCAAGTGCTGGGGTTAAAGGCGTGTGCCACCACTGCCCGGCTTCCTTCTTCTTCTTCTTCTTCTTCTTCTTCTTCTTTTTTTTTAATGTCTTTTTGAGATAGGGTGTCATGTAACCCAGGTTAGCCTCAAGTTCCCTATGTTTCCAAGACTAGCCATGAGCTCCTAATCTTCTTGCCTACATCAGTCAAATCCTAGAATCTCAGTCTTGCATCACCACACTCAGTTTGCCTAGACCCTCCATCATAACAAAATCCTGCTCTTCAAAAGAAAGGACTTTGCTAGAATTTTGTTCAAACTGAGGGATGGAATTCCCTTCTTTCTCCTCTTCTCCAGGCATAGTAGAATAAATGCACATATGCAACGGGGTAAGTATAAAATCAATGAAAACTCTGTAGCCAGGAAGAGAGTTGAAAAGTTGTATCAGTTCATTAATATGGAGAAAGGTCACAGCCCAAGACTCAGGCCTGTGAAGACACAGACAGGTGACCAGAACCTTATAAAACACTGACTGTCCCTCAAATTATCACTCCAATAATGGCAGCTGTTGGATAGACTGTACAAAATCTCTGAATGAATCTGAAGAAAACCATTCAGAATATCAAAGGGGAAAAAACACAAGGTCATCATAAGAAATGGAAGCACTTGTCGTCTTTGCCCATAGAAAACTAAACATAGCCGGGCAGTGGTGGTGCACCCCTTTAATCCCAGCACTTGGGAGGCAGAGGCAGGTGGTTTTCTGAGTTCCAGGACAGCCAGGGCTACACAGAGAAACCCTGTCTCGAAAAAAAAAAAAAAAAAAAATATATATATATATATATATATATATATATATATATATGCAGACAGAACACCTACCTATGTAAAAAAATATTAATAATACTTTAAAAGATTAAATACAATAAAATTAAATTTGACCAGTGAGATGACTTTGCAGGAAGAGGTGCTTGCCTGCAGGCTTAAAAACCTGAGCTTCTAGTCCTGGGATCCCATATAGTGGCAAGAGAGAACTAGCTCCCAAGGCTGTCCTCTGACTTCCACGCTCATTCCATAGCACACACATGTCTGTGTGAGTTCCGGGCCAGTCTGGACCACAGAATAGGAAAAAACCATGAAAGAAGCAGGTAGAGAGAAGGCTGAGGGGTAAGGGCAGTCACCACCAAGACTGGTACCGGAGTTCAAGCCTTAGGACTCACACGGTGGAAAGAGAGAACCGACTTCCACAAGTTGTCTTCACACCTTTGTATATACATATGCACACCCATGTGTGCACACACATATGCAACAATCAATCAATCAATCAATCAATCAATAGAAGAAATGTAGTAATTTTTTTCAATTAAGAAAATGTCATGTGACTAAGTATGGGCTTAATAACTTAGGGTTAGCTTCATTTCAAATTTTTGGCTCTGTAATTTTTATTTATTTACTTTTTTTTTTTTAATTATTTTGGTTTATTGAGACAGAGTTTCTGTGTAGTTCTGCCTATCCTGGAACTCACTATGTAGACAGGCGGGTCTTGAATTCACAAGAGATCCTTCTGCCTTTGACTCTCAAATGCTAGGATTAAAGGCATGTGCCGTCATGTCTGGCCTTAACTCCATCATTTTAGAAGTCTTCTAGGAGGTACAATGATTCTGTTGAACTGGACATTAAGCCATCAGGATGTTTGCATTTTTTGTGTGCCACTAGATCGATAAACATAGAAGCAGATTATTTGTACCAGCTGGACAGTACATGCTGGTTATAAATGGAAAGTGAATTTATTCCTCTACATTAGGATCAGAAGGAGTGTATCAAGTTGAACTCTGTGGCGCACACCTTTAATCTGCACTCAGAGGCAGGGGCAGGCCGATCTCTGAGTTTGAGGTCATTCTGATCTACAGAGCGAGTGATACAGCCCATCATGGTGGAGAAAGCATGCTAGTAGAAGTGTGAGGTGGCTGGTGACATAGTGTCTACAGTTAGCAATCAGGAAATGAGACTAGGATATAAGACTTCCAATCTTACACACACACACCCAGTAACCCACCTCCTCCAGTGAGGCTCCTCCTTCCACAGATATGGACTGCCACCAACTGGAGACCAAGTGTTCAAATACATGGACCTGGGGAGGACATTCAGTAACAGTGCTCCATCTGCAGAGCCAGCAGGAAATTGACTCTACTTGTGACCAGTGACTTATGGTCATTCTACTTATGGTTCAACGACTAAGGTGCCTGCTGCCAACCTGCCAACCTAAGTTTGATTCCTGGGACCCACATGGTAGCAGAAGAAAAGAGAGTCCTGAAAATTGTTCTTGATATCCACAAGTATGCTGTAGTACATGTGTACCCACACATGCACAAAAAACCTATACATGCAAACAAAAAGAAAAAAAATTCTTTTTTGTCTTTTTTGTATTATTTCTTTTTCCTTTTGTATTTTTTGTTGTTGTTATTGAATCTGCATTGGTTTTATTTTAATTAATTAATTAACTATTCTTGCTAGCGGAAGTGTGTTGACATAGCATACATTTTTTGTACTTAAAAGTTCATTCTCGCCGGGTGGTGGTGGCACACGTCTTTAATCCCAGCACTTGGGGGGCAGAGGCAGGCGGATTTCTGAGTTCAAGGCCAGCCTGGTGTACAGAGTGAGTTCCAGGACAGACAAGGCTATACAGAGAAACCCTGTCTCAAAAAAACCAAAAAAAAAAAAAAAAAAAGGTGGATGCAACTGACCTCCATATGTTAGCTGTGACATGTGTCACTGTCAGCGCGCGCACACACACAGAGATACTAATAAATAATAAATACAAAATAAGTAAAAAGAAAAACCACGAAAGTAGAACAGGAGCTAGTTGGAAAGATGAGTGGGAGGGGCAAGAGAAAGTAATGGAAGTGAATATTATCAAATGCATTCTATCCACATGTTAAAATGTGCTGTGTATAACTGGTGTATGCTAATAAGAGAATAACACTGAGTTACAAATAAATTTCCATTTCCCTTCTTTTTCTATCAATGTGTTAAGCTTCAGGATGCCAAATATTTGAACAGACTCCTGTTTCTATTTGTTTTCACAATGCTTGCCTAACTTGGGTGACTCAACATGGTGCAATTAGAACAGACCTTTTTGGTCACTTGCTGAGTTCTACCAAGATGTAGATTTAGGCTGAGAACATGGTTGTGATGTTCTCTTTAGGGGAAATTTTTCTGTTAATATGAAAACATGGCAGCTATGAAATTCCATCTCTTTTTTGTTTATTGGATATTTTATTTACATTTCAGATTTTACCCCCCTACCCCCTTCCCCCCCCCCCCCCCCCCCCCCCCGCCAAGGAACCACCTTAACCCATGCCCCTCCTCCTGCTTCTATGAGGATGTGACCCCACCCAGCCCCCCACTTCCACCTCCCCACCCTTGAAGTCCCCCACACTCTGAATCCAGCCTTCATAGGACCTATGCTAGAAAGGCCATCCTCCCCTACATGTACAGCTGGAGTCATGGGTCCCTCTCCATGTGCTCCCAGGCTGGTGGTTTAGACCCTGGGGGCTCTGGTTGGTTGGTATTGTTGCTCTCCCCATGGGGCCAAAAACCCTTCCAACTCCTTCAGTCTTCTCTCTAACTCCTCCATTGGGAACTCTTTGATCGGTTCAATGGTTAGCTGTGAGCATCCACCTCTGAATATGTTAGACTCTAGCAGACCTCTAAGGAGACAGCTATATCAGGCTCCTGTCAGCATGCACTTCCTGACATCCACATCAGCATTTACCTTTAGTGACTGCACATGGGATGGATACCCAGGTGGAATGATCTCCAGATGGCTCCTCCTTCAGTTTCTGTCCCACACTTTGTCTCCATATTTGCTCTCTTGAGTATTTTGTTACTCCTTCTAAAAAGGACCGAAGAACCCTCACTTGGTCTTTCTTCTTCATGAGCTTCCTGTGGTCTGTGAGTTGAAGCTTGGGTATTGCGAGCCTGTGGGCTAATATCCAATCATCAGTGAATGAATACCATGTGTGTTCTTTTGTGATTGGGTTACCTCACTCAGGATGATATTTTCTAGTTCTATCCATTTACTTAAGAATTTTTTGAATTCATTGTTCTTAATAGCTAATACTCCATTGTAGAAATGTACCACATTTTTTTTTATCCATTCCTCTGTTGAAGGACATCTGGATTCTTTCTAGTTTCTGGCTATTATAAATAAGGCTGCTATGAACATAGTAGAGCATGTGTTCCTGTTATATGTTGGAGCATCTTTTGGGTATATGCCCAGGAGTGGTATAGCTGGATCCTCAGGTAATGCTATGTCCAATTTTCTGAGGAACCACCAGACTGATTTCCAGAGTGGTTATACCAGCTTGCAATCCCACCAACAGTGGAGGAGTGTTCTTCTTTCTCCATATCCCTGCCAGCATCTACTATCACCTGAGTTTTTTATCTTGGCCATTCTGATTGGTGTGAGGTGATATCTCAGGGTTGTTTTGATTTGCATTTCCCTGATGACTAAGGATGCTGAACATTTCTTTAGGTGCTTCTCGGCCATTCAAGTTTCCTCAGTTGAGAATTCTTTGTTTAGCTTTGTATTTCATTTTTTTTTTTGAGACAGGGTTTCTCTGTGTAGCCCTGGCTGTCCTGGACTCACTATGTAGACCAGGCTGGCCTCGAACTCAGAAATCCGCCTGCCTCTGCCTCCCAAGTGCTGGGATTAAAGGTGTGCGCCACTACCGCCTGGCGTATTTCATTTTTAATAGGGTTATTTGGTTGTCTGGAGTCTAATTTCTTGAGTTCTTTGTATATATTAGATATTAGGCCTCTATCGGATGTGGGACTGGTAAAGATCTTTTCCCAATCTATTGGTTGCTGTTTTGTCCTATTGACAGTGTCTTTTGCCTTACGGAAGCTCTGCAACTTTATGAGGTCCCATTTGCCAGTTCTTGATCTTAGAGCATATGCCATTGGTGTTCTGTTTAGGAAGGTTTCCCCTGTGCCCAAGGATTCAAGGTTCTTCCTCACCTTCACTTTTATTAGTTTCAGTGTATCTGGTTTTACGTGAAGGTCCTTGATCCACTTGGACTTGAGCTTTGTACAAGGGGATAAGAATGGATTGATTTGCATTCTTCTACATGCTGACCTCCAGTTGAGCCAGCACCATTTGTTGAAAATGCTGTCTCTTTTTCACTGGACAGTTTTAGTTCCTTTGTCACAGATCAAGTGGCCATAGGTGTGTGGGTTCATTTCTGGGTCTTCAATTCTATTCCATTGATCTTCCTGTCTGTCTTTGTACCAATACCATGCAGTTTTTTTTATCACTATTGCTCTGTAGTACAGTTTGAGATCAGGGATGGTAATTTCTCCAGAAGTTCTTTTATTGTTGAGAATAGTTTTTGCTATCCTGGGTTTTTTGTTATTCCAAATGAATTTGAGAATTTCTCTTTCTAACTCTGTGGAGAATTCAGATTTTGATAGGGATTGCATTGAATCTGTAGATTGCTTTAAGCAAGATGGTCATTTTTACTATATTAATCCTGCCAGTCTATGAATATGGGAAATATTTTCATCTTCTGACATTTTCAATTTCTTTCTTCAGAGACTTGAAGTTCTTGTCATATACATCTTTCACTTGCTTGGTTAGATTCACATCAAGGCATTTTATATTATTTGTGACTATTGTGAAGGGTGTCATTTCAATAATTTCTTTCTCAGCCTATTTATCTTTTGAGTAGAGGAAGGCTAATGATTTATTTGAGTTGATTTTATAACTAGCCGCTTTGCTGAAGTTGTTTATCAGGTTTAGGAGTTCTCTGGTGGAAGTTTTGGGGTTACTTATGTATACTATCATATCATCTGCAAATAGTGAGATTTTGACATCTTTCTTTCCTATTTGTATCCCTTTGACTTCTTTTTGGTGTCTAATTGCTCTGGCTAGGACTTCCAGTACTATATTGAATAGGTAGGGTGAGAGTGGGCAGCCTTGTCTAGTCCCTGATTTTACTGGGATTGCTTCAAGTTTCTTTCAATTTAGTTTGATGTTGGCTACTGGTTTGCTGTATATTGCTTTTGCTATGTTTAGGTATGTGCCTTGAATTCCTGATCTTTCCAAGACTTTCACCATGAAGGGATGTTGAGTTTTGTCAAATGCTTTCTCAGCATCTAGTGAGATGATCATGTGGTTTTTTTCTTTGAGTTTGTTTATATGGGCATTACATTGATGGATTTCCGAATATTGAACCACCCCTGCATTCCTAGGATAAAGCCTACTTGATCATGATGGATGATTGTTTTGATGTGTTCTTGGATTCGGTTTGTGAGAATTTTATTGAGTATTTTTGCATCGGTATTCATAAGGGAGATTAGTCTGAAGTTCTTTTTCTTTGTTGGGTCTTTGTGAGGTTTAGATATGATCGTGTTTGTGGCTTCATAGAATGAGTTATGTAGCGTTCTATTTTGTGTTTCTGTTTTGTGGAATAGTTTGAAGAAAATTGGTATTAGATCTTCCTTGAAGATCTGATAGAATTCTTCGCTAAAACCATCTGGTCCTGGGCTTTGCCTTTTTTTTTTTTTTTTTTTTTTTTTTTTTTTGTGGGGAGACTTTTAATGACTGCTGTTATTTTTTTAGGGGTTATGGGACTGTTCATCTGCTCCTGATTTAACTTTGGTACCTGATATCTGTCTAAAAAATTGTCTATTTCATGCAGATTTTCCAGTTTTGTTGAGTATAAGCTTTTGTAGTAGGATCTGATGATATTTTGAATTTTTTCAGTTTCTGTTGTTATGTCTCCCTTTTCAGTTCTTTTGTTTGTTTGTTTGTTTTTTTGTTTTTCGAGACAGGATTTCTCTGTATAGCCTTGGCTGTCCTGGAACTCACTCTGTCGACCAGGCTGGCCTTGAACTCAGAAATCTACCTGCCTCTGCCTCTCAAGTGCTGGGATTAAAGGCGTGTGCCACCACCGCCCGGCTCCCTTTTCAGTTCTAATTTTATTAATTTAGATACTGACTCTGTGCCCTCTAGTTAGTCTGGCTAAGCGTTTATCTGTCTTGTTGATTTTTTCAAAGAACCAGCTCCTGGTTTTGTTGATACTTTGTATAGTTCTTTTTGTTTCTACTTGGTTGATTTCAGCCCTGAGTTTGATTATTTCCTGCATTCTATGCCTTTTGGGTGTATTTGCTTCTTTTTGTTCTAGAGCTTTCAGGTGTGTTGTCAAGTTGCTAGTGTATACTCTATATAGTTTCTTTTTGGAGGCACTTAGAGCTATGAGTTTTCCCCTTAGCACTGCTTTCATTTTGTCATAAGTTTTGGTATGACGAGCCTTCATTTTCATTAAATTCTAAAAAGTCTTTAATTTCTTTTTTTATTTCTTCCTTGACTAAGTCATCATTGAATAGAGCATCGTTCAGTTTCCATGTGTATGTGGGCTTTCCATTGTTTTTGTTATTACTGAAGACCAGCCTTAGTCCATGGTGGTCTGATAGGGTACAAGGGATTATTTCAATCTTTTTGTATCTGAGGTCTGTTTTGTGACCAATTATATGGTTTATTTTGGAGAAGATACCATGAGGTGCTGAGAAAAAGGTATATTCTTTTTTGTTTAGGATGAAATGTTCTATAGATATCTGTTAAATCCATTTGGTTCACACCTTCCATTAATTCCACGGTGTCTCTGTTTAGTTTCAGTTTCCATGATCTGTCCATTGCTGAGAGTGGGGTGTTGAAATCCCCCACTATTATTGTGTAAGGTGCAATGTGTGCCTTACTAAAGTTTCTTTTATGTATGTGGGTGCCCTTGCATTTGGGGCATAGATGTTCAGAATTGAGAGTTCATCTTGGTAGATTTTTCCTTTGAGTATGAAGTGTCCTTTCTTATCCTTTTTGATAACTTTTGGTTGAAAGTCGATTTTATTTGATATTAGAATCGCTACTCCAGCTTGTTTCTTGGGACCATTTGCTTGAAAAATTGTTTTCCAGCCCTTTACTCTGAGGTAGAGTCTGTCTTTGCCACTGAGGTGCGTTTCCTGTATACAGGAAAACTCTGGGTCCTGTTTATGTATCCAGTCTGTTAGTCTACATCTTTTTATTGGGGAATTAAGTTCATTGATGTTAAGAGATATAAGGAAAAGTGATTGTTTCTTCCTAATATTTTAGTTATTAAAGGTGTAATTATGTTTCTGTAGCTATCTTCTTTTGGGTTTGTTGGAAGATTACTTTCTTGCTTTTTCTAGGTTGTAGTTTCTCTCCTTGTGTTGGAGTTTTCCATCTATTATCCTTTGGAAGGCTGTATTTGTGGGAAGATGCTGTGTAAATTTGGTTTTGTCATGGAATATCTTGGTTTCTCCAACTATAGTGATTGACAGTTTTGCTGGGTATAGTCTGGGCTGGCATCTGTGTCCTCTTATTGTCTGTATGATATCACTCCAGGATCTTCTGGCTTTTATAGTCTCTGGTGAGAAGTCTGGTGTAATTCTTATAGGTCTGCCTTTATATGTTACTTTACCTTTTTCCCTTATTGCTTTTAGTATTTTTTCTTTATTTTGTGCATTTGATGTTTTGATTATTATGTGATGGGAGGAATTTCTTTTCTGGTCTAGTCTTTTTGGAGTTCTATAGGCTTCTTGTATGTTCACCGGCATCTCTTTCTTTAGGTCAGAAAAGTTTTCCTCTATCATTTTGTTTAAGATATTTACTGGCCCTTTAAGTTGGGAATCTTCACACTCATCAATACCTATTATCCTTAAGTTTGGTCTTCTCATTGTGTCCTGGATTTCCTGGATGTTTTGGGTTAGGACCTTTTTGCATTTTGCATTTTCTTTGTCAGTTGTGTCAATGTTTTACATGGTATCTTGTGCACATGAGATTCTCTCTTCTATCTCTTGTATTCTGTTGGTGATGCTTGCTTCTGTGACTCCTGATTTCTTTCCTAGTAGTCTCTCCTTGAGTTTTCTTCATTGTTTCTACTTCCATTTTTTAGATCCTGTATGATTTTGTTTAATTCCTTCACCTGTTTGGTTGTGTTTTTTTGTAATTCTTTAAGGAAATTTTGTGTTTTCTCTTTAAGGGCTTATACTTGTTTGTCTATGTTCTCCTGTATTTCTTTAAGGGAGTTGTTTATGTCCTTCTTAAAGTCCTCTATCATCCTCATGAGAAGTGATTTTAAATCTAAATCTTGCTTTTCCAGTGTGATGGGGTGTCCAGAACTTGCTATGGTAGGAGAACTGGGTTCTGATGATGCCAGGTAACTTTGGTTTCTGTTGCTTATGTTCTTGTGCTTGCCTTTTGTCATCTGGTTAACTCTAGTGCTACCTGCATTCACTGTCTCTGACTGGAGACTGTCTTTCTAGTTATCTTGCTTGTGTCAGAACTCCTCAGAGTCCAGATGTCTCTGTGATCCTGTGATCCTGAGCTCCTGGGTGGAAGAGCTCCTGGGACTCAGGTTTCCTCTGGGATCCTGAAATCCTTCTGCTCTGAGTGCAGTGTTCCTCAGCTGCTCAGAGTGCACTGGTTCCACCACTGCTCTAAGATGGTTCAGGATATGATGTCTTCACAGGAGTAGACCTGCTAGGTGTCTGCCCCAGCCAAAAGGACCAAGCGAGTGGTGGAAGGGGAATGGTTTTCCGGAGGGGCAGAGTTTGGGTGGGTATTAGGTCCAGAGTGCCCCAGGCTCCCAGTTGCAGTTCTGGGGTGTAGGGTTGTGGGGGAGGGGTCTTACCAGCTGCTCTAGGAAGGGTCAGGATATGGTGTCTTCACTGGAGCAAGAGATTCCATCTCTTGAGAAGCCTACACATAATACAGGTTAACACTATCTTCCCAAAAGGCCTCTCTCTGCTCTAACACCTGTGCTTAAATCTATATTAAAACCTTTTTACTAATAACTTGATTCAGGCAAATATAAAACAAGAATTACGAAAATAGGACTTGGGTTAAGAAATGGAAGGATCACATAGTTAAGCTGTCACCTATTAGGTTCATCTTGGCTGGTGTGGTCAGAGCTACATTTCACAACGACCTCTGCAAGTCATGGAAACTTTTTTTTTTCTTCAGCCTGGATATTTAGAGCCAGGTCAAAGAGAAGGGTATTTAGATGGCCTTAAAATAAGAATAAGAAGGAGATACAAAGCCAGGCATGGTGAGACATGCCTGTAACTTTAGTCTTTAGGAATTTTAAGGTAGAAGGATCTTGAATTTGAGGCTAACCTGTGCTATAAAGACTGTAGAAAAAAAGAAGGAAAGGTGAATAGAACAGAGAGATGGAAGCAGAGATGGAGGGAGAAGGGAAAGGAGACTCTGGGCCCTAATGTGCACTTGGACTCTCAGGGTGCTGGCACAGAGCACTGTAGACTTCTTCAGATGCACAAAGGTGTTACCCTTGAAAGAAGATGATGATTGGCCCAGAAGTTTGTTGGAGACCCATGATTATTCATGCTTTCTATCATGATGAGGATGGACATTCTCTAATCAAGGTTTACAGATAGTCTCCTGCCTTTTCATTGCAGTCTCAAATTAAACCCAATGGAGTGGTTAAAGTAGTGTGAAAAGTGGAGACGGGGCCTGGAGAAAAGTCATGATGGTTAGGATTACTTGCTGTTCTCACACATGCAAGCAAAACATTCACATGTGTAAAACAAATGAGTCTGAAGGAACAAATCTAAATATATTTTTAAATTAAAAGAGAATTTTAAAATGTGGATAGATTATGGAATGTTTGCTAGGATAAACTATAAGCTAGTGCTCTTGACGATGGACCTCTGAGTGACACTTCATACTGATTGATAGTGAAGCAAGAAAACACCTGAACTGTCCGTCTCTGGAAGGAAAGGGACTTGAAAGTCAAAGCGGTGTAAGCATTGTTATTATTTTTCTTGCATTTATTTATTTATTTATTTATTTATTTATTTATTCGGGCGCGCGCGCGCGCGCGCGCGCGCGCGCGCGCGCGCGCGCGTGTGTGTGTGTGTGTGTGTGTGTGTGTGTGTGTGTGT
>JANHMN010000003.1:156799341-156826977 GCA_030674055.1 Rhabdomys pumilio
TGCAAATAGATCCCTGTTTCTCACCCTGCACAAAACTCAAGTCCAAGTGGATCAGAAACCTCAAGATAAAGCCAGATACACTAAATCTAATGGAAGAAAAAATTGGGGAATAGCTTTGACTACACTGGCACAGCAGACAACTTCCTGAATAGAACAGCAGTAGCTCAGACACTAAGATCATCAATTAATAAATGGGACCTCATGAAACTGAATGGTTTCTGTAAGGCAAAGGACAGCATCAATAGGACAGAATGACAGTCTAGAGAATGGGAAAAGATATAGAGGGAGGTGTCAATTCCTTAATTGGTTCCTGATTGTGTCAATAAAGGAGGAGGAAGCCAATTGCTGGGCAAAAGGAAAAAGGTGGGACTTCTGGGTCCCAAGAGGAAGAGAAGGGACACAGAAAAAAGTTTAAGACCAGGCTTTGAAGAGAGGAGATAGCAACAGACATGTAAGTCTTGGGGCCCTTAGAGTTTGTAGCCTCCGTGGTGGGCAGAAGCCAAGGAGGATGGAGGGATCTAGATCAGGGTATGAAATTCTTTGCCCAGCCATTGAATTATCTGACTAGTTATAAAATAATAAACCTGTCTGCTGTTCTCCATCCATGGTGTTAGGGTGAGTAGGAGGAGAAAGTGGGCAGCTGGGCAGTTGTTGGAGGTTTGGTGAAGCTAGCCATGAGGGGCTTAGGGAGTGATTGCAGTTCCAGGGAAAAATGGCCAATAGACTGTTGGCAGAGCTAAGTTGGGAGCTTGAGCTGGTGTGTGCATGATCTTAGGGCTAAGCAGAAAGCATGGCTCTGGGCAAAGGAGCAAGTGTGTTTTTAAAATTACACATAACAAAAAGATCGTCAGAGGACTACTATCCAAAATATATAAAGAACTCAAGAAATTAGACACCAACAAACCAAACAATTCACTTAAAAAAAAAATGGATACAGAGCTGTAGAATGAAAAATTATAAAAGTCATTTTTATAGAATATAAGTATATAGATTCTTTTTAAGTTCTTTTAGGGACATGGGAATTTTCTCTGAAACAAGCCAGGCCAATCTTGGGAACTGGCTGTAAAGAATGAAAGTCATTCAGGTGGCGAAACACAATGACCGAGCTGTGGCTCTGTGGCTGAGCAAGTGAGAAATAGTTAATAAATAGCTGGTAAATGACAGGGTAGGGCACAGTGAAGGTGAAACCACATTTTTGAGACAGAGTAATTTTTCACAACTATAAACCATTCAGGGTGGGTTTCTCTGGAATGTTTCACTATTCTTATGTTATGTATCCATGGCAACCCCTCACCCCTCCTCCCTCCCCTGGTTTGTGGTTTTCTGCTTTAAAAGACCCCTTAGCCCGCCACTCTGGGCCAAACCCTGCTCTTGAGAGAGAGCTCCTGGCTTGACTGCCGGCCAACTTCCCTAATAAAGCCTCTGCTGATTGCATCCAGGTACGGTGTCTCGGAGTTTGTAGGGGGTCTCGGAGTTTGTAGGGGGTCTCGGAGTTTGTAGGGGGTCTCGACTTCCCGAGACTTGAGTGAGGGTCTCCCGAATTTGGGGATCTTCAAGAGCCAAACAGAATTTTCAACTGAGGAATCTCTAATGGCTGAGAAGCACTTAAAGAAATCTCCAAAGTCCTTAGTCATCAGGGAAATGCAAATCAAAATGCATTCAGATTCTATCTTATACCTGTCAGAATGGCTAAGATTCCGTGCTGGTGAGGATGTGGAGTAAAGGGAACACTCCTCCATTGCAAACTTGTATAACCCTCTGGGAATCATTTGGTGGTCTCTCAGAATATTTGGGATATTTCTACCCCAAGACTCAGCTATATTACTCCTGGCCATATACTCAAAAGTTTCTCCACCATAGGACAGAGACACTTGCTCAGTTATGTTCATAGAAGCTTTATTCACAGTAGCCAGAAACTGGAAACCCAGATGTCCATCAATGGAAGAAAGGATAAAAAAAAGTGGCAGGTATGAAGGATTTGTTTTGGATTTCTTTTGTAGGCCAAGAACAGGAGTGACGGGGCTGAGGAAGCAGCTCAGTAGCAGGGAAATTGGCTAGCATGTGGAACTCTGTCTCCTGAGCTCTGACTAAAGCCATCCCCTGCCTCCCAAAAGCTTACCTAATCCTCCCAAACCCTGTCTCTTGAAGTAGCAGGAAGTGGACTCAGACTCTAGGAATAGTTTCCTAGCTAGGAAAGATGGCACACACATGCAGTCCCTGTAAGGGCGGGAGAGGCCCGGGACAAGACTAGTGGATCCAGCTTACAGTGTCAAGCCTTGGGAGCTCACTCAATGTTGCAGATGTGTGCTAATCCACTCAGCTTCTAGCTGGCTCACAAGCCAGGCAGAGAGGATGTGGCTGGGCAGATGCATCCAACATCCTTAGAAGGATTATTTGCACCAATCACTGCAGAGTTCCTCATGCAAAAGAGAAACCATTCTTGTGCTAATCACAGGCCTTTTGTTAGTTTATCAGACCAAGTACTTTCCTTTCCTCCGCCCGGTTTGAGCTGCCAGTTCTTACATCAGCCCTACAGCATTGGAATTACAGGCATGCACTTTCACATCTGGCTTAAGGGATATTTAAAAAAAAAAATTTCTATGCCGGGTGGTGGTGGCGGCGGCGGCGGCGGCGGCGGCGGCGGCGGCGCACGCCTTTAATCCCAGCACTTGGGAGGCAGAGGCAGGTGGATTTCTGAGTTTGAGGCCAGCCTGGTCTACAGAGTGAGTTCCAGGACAGCCAGGACTACACAGAGAAACTCTGTCTCAAAAAAAAAAAAAAAAAAAAAAAAAAAAAAAAATTCTTCTGCTTAAAAAAAAAAAAAAAAAAGCCACTAGCCATGCAAACTTCCAAAGGAGGGAAGAAACCGATAGACCTATCTATGGTACATATGAGCCACAACATTGACTAGCACGCTATGAAAACCCCAAGGGTACGGTAGTGGCATGTGGTAACCAACTTTTCTCTAATTGGACTTAAGACCTGCTCAAAAAGAGGGAAATTATGTTTGGTTCTGCAAACCTAGCCAAATACCAAGGGCTAATGAAGTCATGGATCTTGGAGAAGAACCTACAACAATCACTTAACCAAAACCAGCAAAACTTCTAACTGTATTCTAACTATTTACTCTTGCACTTACAGGTAAGTGTGGTGTTCACCCTTCAAGGAAACTTCTCTCTGCAGCAGATGGAGAGCATTACAGAGAGCCATAACTGCCTAAAGTGCACTTGTCTGTCCCAGCCCTTTGTTTTTGTTTTGTTTTGTTTTGTTTTGTTTTGTTTTGTTTTTTGAGACAGGATTTCTCTGTGTAGCCCTGGATGTCCTGAAACTCACTTGGTAGACCAGGCTGGCCTCGAACTCAGAAATACACCTGCCTCTGCCTCCCAAGTGCTGGGATTAAAGGCGTACGCCACCACTGCCCGGTGTTTATCCAATCCTAAATGGTCAGCTCACACCATAGATACAAGTAGCATTATATGGACTGAGCAGGTTGTATTTATATATTTGGAAATGTAATATATATATATATATATTATATATATATTACATTTATATATAATGTAATATATATAATAATATATATAATATATATATATATATTATATATAATATAATATTATATATTATATATATATAATAGGAACAACAAAGAAGAAAAAGACCTTGGATTTGAAAGATAGAAGTGTCAGGGGTTATATAGAAGAAGTTGGAGGAGGAAAGAGAAGGTGGGAAATTATAGAATTATAATCTCAAAATGCACAAAAAATTTAGAAATGACTGCTAGCCTGGCATGGTGATCTATAACTGTAATGCAGCATTTGGGAGGCTGTGGCACTAAGACAGGAGAATCATGAGTTCAATATGAGCCACAGCCAGCCCGGGCTCTATAGCAACACACTGTCGAAAAATGGGACAGGCTCTATTTATACGTATTTCCACCAGACTTAATACTTGCCATCCAGCCCCACACTCTCTGGACTTCATGTGTTTTGTTAGGCGATGCCTAGATGGTTTTTCATCTGTCCTATCACAACTCACAACTCTACTATCCTCTAATGCACATATAATATTGTCTTTCTGGAAAATACATCTGGTTTTTCTTGGGGGGAAAAAGAGGAGGTCTCACTACATTTCCCAGGCTGGTGTTGAACTCATGATCTTCCTGCCTTCCTGCTTTACCTTCAAATCAGCTGGAATTAAGTATAGAAACTTATAGAAACTTATCACATTATATCCCCTCCCCCCCACGTACATGCAGGCACGTGTACGCTTTCATGCATGCCAGGTCTGGAGCTGGTTTTTGCTTTTGAGGCAGAGTGGATCACACTTAATGCCTGGATCGCAGTGTACTTAAGAAAGAGTTGTTGAGGGGCTGAAGAGATGGCTCAGTAGCTTTGAGCACTTGTTGCTCTTGCAGAGGACCTGGGTTTGGTTCCCAGCACCCACATGCTTGCCAATAGCCATTTATAACTCTAGCTCCACTGCTGGCTGTTGCGAGCACCAGGCATGCAGGTAGTTCACATACACACATATATACAACAATATAAATAAATATAAAAGGAAATCAAGAAAGAAATTGTTGAAAACTTGAACAAGAATAGAGAAATGAGACTAAGAATCCACGATCCTTTCTCCACAGTGAAGTTACAATGACCTCTTGCTTATTTTGCCTCAGTAGACGCTATGCTTATGTGTATGTATCTATGTGAGCATGCGTTTACATAAGGGCACTTCTAGGCGTAGCCATTTGGGTCCTATTGGTTCCCTAAAGCCCTTATTTGCTCTTTGAAAAAGAAGTGCTCAGAACATTGAGTGCTGGACACAAACGTGAGGAAAGTTTCATGACTCCCCTCATCTCTCTCATAGCTCAGTAATCACACTTTCAAGTAATTTCCCTTAATTGAGGTTCCAGCGGAAGCATTTCAGATGACCTAAGTAAGGCCCTAGAGTTTGTGGGGCTCTGGGGAGCGGCTTGAGCAGGGAGTTTGGGCTGATTCAGAGCATCCTGCCGGAATGCTGCCATCTAGTGTTTGCTTTCACAAATCGCACATGCCCAGCAAGGACCGTTTTAATACCATTTTGTGTTTTGGACATTGAAGTGAGATGGGAACCCGAGTTTACAGCACTGCACAGACCACCTACCTCTCGTCAAAATCCTTTGTGAGCTGTAGCTCAGAGGTAGAGTGCTTGCCTGGCATTGCGTGAGGATCAGGATGCAATGCTCTGTACCTATCCTTCCTCCCCCAATAAAACATTAATCTGAGGACTGGGGATTTTGTTCAGTGGTAGATTAATCTCCAAACATGTGCGAGAACCTGGGATGCCCCGCCCCTCAAATACAACAGGTCTTTAGATTGCAGTGTAGTCTGTAATGTTGAGATACGTCCCTTGATTTCTTCAGTTGAAGCCATGTCTCGTTTTGTCAGTCACCTACTGCATGGTGGATACTAGGCATTTATTTCTGTGCTATTGTCATTAGTGAACGATGCATGTGAGCACAGGGTAGTTGTTGATCGTCTTCCATGCAGAGGTTTTGATCCTCACACTAATCACTCACAGCAGAATAAGCAGCCGGTAAGTATCGGTCTCTCTAGGTCAGCTTTCAACATCATGTTGTTAGAAGGTGTTTTCCATAGGTTACATTAGGTTCAGGAAAGGACGAGCCATATCCAGTCTGCAGGGTGGTGATGTGCACAAATTGTAACGCATTAGTGACGGACTCCAGGTCATAGAGAATGCTTTGGTGCCACGTTAAGGAAAGAAATAGAAACACTTCCCCTTGGAGTGGTTTACCCAGGAGTGCAGATTTGCATTTTCTAGTTCATGTTCCTAGGCCTCCATCTTTTGCCTGTCTCTTGCATGAGTCTGAATCTGGGCCTGCCTGAAGGCTGTCTTATGAATCTGTGTGTCCCTGTGTCTGTCTGTCTGTCTGCGTGATGTCTTTTGTATGAGCTGTGTGTATCTTTCTATGGTTTTGTGTGTGTGTGTGTGTGTGTGTGTGTGTGTGTGTGTGTGTGATATCTGTCTTTAACCAAGGGCTTTGCTCTGTGTTGAACAGCACAGAGAGAATCACATGGGGGAAGGAGTGTGGTACTTTACAGAAATCTTTAACAGAGTTTTACAGGGATTAAATCGCTGGCTCCAACTGTCCCAACTGACCCAGATAACAAATATCATTGTTTATCCACCAATGCCCATAGATGGACGGTAAATTTTAGAAAGTTTGCTTTTATATTTATGCTTTCATTGAATTGATATACCTGCATTGTTCTGGGTCAGGAGCATGCAAGAGTACATGACTTAAGACAGGAGCATGCAAGAGTACACGACTTAAGACAGGAGCATGCAAGAGTACACGACTTAAGACAGGAGCTACACATTAACTTAGGTTGTAAAACCTGATTATGTGGGAAACTCAAGGCAAGTAAGGTTGGTGGATAGTCTCCTCTTAAAGGCAGGTTAAACAGTCAGGCTGAGTACATAGTAGGCTAGCAGTCTTAAGTGACTTCAAGGTAAATCATAAACTTTGGCTGTGAGGTCCAGCAAAAGTTCTGGTATCTTAGGATTGTAAGAGCTATTTTCAGGCTGGGCGGTGGTGGCACACGCCTTTAATCCCAGCACTTGGGAGGCAGAGGCAGGTGGATTTCTGAGTTCTGAGTTCGAGGCCAGCCTGGTCTACAGAGTGAGTTCCAGGACAGCCAGGACTACACAGAGAAACTCTGTCTCGAAAAAACAACAACAACAAAAAACAACAAACAAACAAACAAACAAACAAAAAAAGAGCTATTTTCAGAATATTGCATTGCCAGTGATAAGACTGAAGTGTTTCTTCAACCTGAAGCTTTCTAGAACCACACATATTCTAGAAAGCCAAACACTTGACTATATGAGACTCAGCAGCCATTGTGTAGCTGTGAAGCAAGGAAGAGGGCCTGAGTCTTTTCTATGATGTTCCCTTTTGCCTGCCTTCCCCAGGCACCCACTCTCCTCTTGATCACCCAGACTCATCACTATGTGGGCTGCTTAGCTTTCTGTCAGCTTGACACAAGTTAGAGTCATTTGAGAAGAGAGACCCTCAACCAAGAGAATGCCTTCATAAGATTGGTCTGTAGGCAAGTGTGTGGGGGTACTTTCTTGATATGGGAGGGCCCAGGCCATTGTGGACAGTCCACTCTGGGCAAGTGATCCTGGGTTGTATAAGAAAGCATTCTTAGCAAGATGTGGGGAGAAAGCTGTTAAGTGCTCCCCTATGACCTGTTTCAGGTTCTGCCTGCATGTTCTTGGCTCTAGTCCCTGCCTACTTCCCTATAATGGACTGTAACCTTTAAGCCAAACATGTCCTTTCCTTCCTGGGCTGCTTGTGGTTGTGGTGTTTATCACAGCAATAGGATGCAAACTAAGACATGGTGTAACTTCGAGGACAGTCCCTATTTACAGTGTGGAGCCAGAGCCTTGTGCCCTTACCATTCCTGAAATCCCCTCCCAGTAGAGCAGCAGAGCATACTGGCTCTATGCTATGTCTCTCCTGGAGTCTCTTCAGCACCTTCTTTGCCTGGAACATTCTTTCTCACATAGTGGTTTTTTTTTTTTTTTTAACCTTATCTAGTTATCTACTTTGCTCAAGTCTCATTCTTTCAAAGAGGTCTACCCTGAAGACTCTGTTCAACTCTGCTACCAATACCCTGTTCAACACGAGGTTAGTTGGATAAGGCTTTGCTGTTGCAGGTAGGAATCATATCCATATATATCAGGATGAGATTTAAAGATCTTATTGTCACTGAAAGGGGTGGAGGTCTTTCAGTAGATGGAGTAGGATGCATGTATGTGTGCAGCAGAGGCATGGCAACATGCTGTAACCGATGTGAACAATAATCGGGCCCACAGTTTACCTAGTATGTATGTTTTTTTTCCATAATAGTTTGCCTATGTTACAGAACCCAGAATTGCCAGCTTTGAAGAAAAACCATTGTGTGTAATAGATTCTAGAAAAATAAGAAACCATTTTTGAAAAGTGATTCATTCATGATCTTGTTACCCCTGCAAACTAGAGAGTTCTATATACAATAGATACTTGCCAGATTTTATAGAGTGATTAATTAAATCTATAATTATAGGGATCTAGAGTTAGCATCAAAACATGTACCACCAATGCTTGACTATTCCTTTTTATTTTATTTTTTTAAAAATATAGGCCTCATAGGAAAAATATTCCTTTTCAGTTTCATGTCAGGGTGTTAGAGAAGGAGTGATTTACGTAGTTTTTGAGAAATTCAGCTTTACGTTTGTGTGACAGAGGAGTTGGGATAGAAATACATCGTCACAAGAATTATACTGATGTTATCAAACAGATGGGAACTCACTGCTGTATTAACTTATCAGAAATATTATATTTTGGGGCTTATGGTTTAATTTATATTACAACTTTAAATAATTTGAACATCATACATTTTTATAGAAGTTATTTAATAATTCTTTTTTTATTGAATATTTTATTTACATTTCAGATGCCAATCCCTTTCCCCATTTCCCTTCCCCAGAAAACCCCTATCCCATGCCCCCCCTTTTCCATTTGGCTTTTATACATTTTAAAAATGTTAATCAAGGGCTTTGTAAGTATGGTAATGCTCAATCAGAAGTGTAACCTAATACCCAATCTAGCTATGTAAACTATCTTTGACTAGTGGAGACACGTGAACTTCTGCCTCCATGCCCCCTCTCTCTTTCTCTCTCTTTTTCTCTCTCATTACCGAGCTTCTCATCTACTTCATCTTCTCCTCTCCTTACTCCATCTTTTCCTCTCGGTGCTCCTTCCCCCTTAGCTCCTCCTACATATTACCCTTCCTGTTAAAATAAAGCTTTTCTCTCAGAATACTATTAGAGCACAATTATTCCTATTTGTACCAGTGAGGTACAAGATAGTCTTAATACCCAGTCCATCCTTTTGTTGACTAGCCAGAACCTCTGCTGTCTCTCTTGACTAGAACACTTAGTTTTGAACCTGGCTTTTTCTTGGCTTTAGAATGAATGTCAGCTGAGAACCCTCCACTCAGATCTTTTCTCTCAAGGTAAATAGCCTGGATTGGCTATGAGTCTATAGGTCTTCAATGCCGTCAGAAATCCAGAATGACTAAATTAACTGAATTTATGGGAAGCACTAAGCATAGCTTCTAAAACTTAGCCAATTTATAGAGACCGCTGAACACCTGGACAACCCCTATACTACTGAACGTTGGAACATCAAATCTTCAGCCTTCTGACCCAAACTCATCTGACAGACTTTAGTGCTGCAGAATTATTAAGGGCTGGTTACTCTGTCTAGGCAGATATAATCAGTGGACTATTCTGCAAGTGTGTCCTTTTCTGTAGATGGAGAGAGGCAATTCTTGCCTGGTGGCTGTCTCACCACAACAGGAGTAACTCCAATGTTGCTCAATTTCTTCTTAGAATCCAAGATGGGAAGCTGTCAGGAGCAGACAGGTCTCTAATCAAAATGAACATTAATATAGAAATATTTGTGACGTCAATTCTATGGATTTCTGACGTTTTGAAATCCAACTATCCATGTAAGGTAACCTGGACTGCTGTCTGTTATCTCCTCTCAGCTATTTCTAAATGAAATATAGAAAACACCCTAACAATAAACTCAAAGTCATGAAGTTGCTATAGTCCCTTAACTCACAGGTTAGTCATCCCAAGTCAGTTAAAAAAGTTAAAGAAGGACTGGGTCTAAGCCTTGTATTTCTAAATGTGTTATACAGGCACAATGCCCATGAGAGTATCAATATTCATTTCACTTTCATATCAATAAGAAGCTCATACCAATGAAAACCTTAAATTTGAAATCCAAGTGAATTTTGTACCATTTAAGAAATTGTAACTTCATCTTGATACTAAATTATACAGATTTCTACCAATAGGTTATGGCTATGCCATAAATCCTAGCTAATCCTCCCTGTTCCAACAAAATCACTGCTGTTCCCCAGAGAGACAGCCCCATATTAACCACCTTAGTCTCCAAGCCTGGGGAATAGGGGCGTTGACTCTTCTTTAACTTCTTCAAGCTGATTACGGGCGTCGAGTCATCAGAAGAGGGGAGGGGGGAAGAGCAAATTGATAGGCCTCCGAAGCCGTGTCCTCACTGCATCCAGATGGAACTCCCAGACACCAGAGGTTTGAATAGGTCCTCTCGTTTTGCTTGATGAGTAGATACACCAGGGCTGTGCATTCTGCAATATACAATTCTCTGGACAAGTTTTAGTATCAAGAAAAAAAAAATTTTTTTTTTCCTAGAGGCTGACATTTTTTTTTTTTAAAAGATGTTGGTTCTAACAACTTTTTCCCCCCTTTTATGTAGTTGGTTATGATATTTACATTTCAAGTTTTATCCTCTTATCCCATTTCCCCCACCACCCAGGAACCCCTTATCCCATCCCCCCTCCTTATATCCCTTCTATGAGGCTGTGCCCGAACCCACCCCCAACCCCCACTACCCCCTCCTCACCCTCCCCCCCTTTCTGTGTTGGTTTTTCATGGGACCAAGAATCTCCTCTCCCACCCATGCCCAGCAAGGCCATCCTCCCCTACATATACCACTAGAGTCGTAGGTCCCTCCCTATGTGCTCCCGGGCTGGTGATTCAGACCCTGGGGGGCTCTGGATTGTTTGGTATTGTTGCTTTCCTCTTGGGGTTACAAACCCTTTCTGCTCCCTCAGTCTTTTAAGTTCTCCCATGGGAAACCCTTGATCATATCAGTGGTTAGCTGTGAGCATCGTCCTCTGAATGAGTCAGTCTCTGGCAGATCTCTAAGGAGACAGCTATAATATGTTCTTGACAGCATGCATTTCCAGTCTTCTACGTCAACGTCTAGCTTAGGTGACAGTACATGGGATGGATGTCCAGGTGGAATGGTCTCCTGATGGCTCCTCCTTCAGTTTCTGTCCCATGTTTTGTTTCCATAATTGCTCCCTTGAGTATTTTTGTTACTGGTTCTAAGTAGAACTGAGGCATCCCCTCTTGGTCTTTCTTCTTCATGAGCTTCACGTGGTCTGTGGGTTGAGTCTTTGATATTCTAAGTTTTTGGGCTAACATCCGCTTAACAGTGAGTAAATACCATGTGTGTTCTTTTGTGATTGAGTTAACTCACTCAGGATGGTAATTTCTAGATCCATCCATTTGACTATAAATTTCTCGAATTCATTATTTTTAATAGCTGAGTAATACTCCATTGTGTAGATGTAACACATTTTTTGTATCCATTCTTCCGTTGAGGGACATCTTGGTTCTTTCCAGCTTCTGGCTATTATAAATATGGTTGCTATGAACATAGTGGAGCATATGTCCTTGTTATATGTTGGAGCGTCTTTTGGGTATATGCCCAGGAGTGGTATAGCTGGATCCTCAGGTAATGCTATGTCCAGTTTTCTGAGGAACCGCCAGACTGATTTCCAGAGTGGTTGTACCAGCTTGCAATCCCACCAACAGTGGAAGAGTATTCCTCTTTCTCTGCATCCTCGCCAGCATCTACTATCACCTGAGTTTTTGACCTTAGCCATTCTGACTGGTGTGAGATGGTATCTCAGGGTTGTTTTGATTTGCATTTCCCTGATGACTAAGGATGTTGAGCATTTCTTAAGGTGCTTCTCAGCCATTCGAGTTTCCTCTGTTGAGAATTCTTTGTTTAGCTCTGTACCCCATTTTTTAATAGGGTTATATGGTTTTCTGAAGTATAGTTTCTTGAGTTCTTTGTAAATCTTGGATATTAGCCCTCTATCGGATGTGGGATTGGTTAAGATCTTTTCCCAATCTGTTGGTTGCCGTTTTGTCTTATTGACAATGTCCTTTGCCTTACAGAAGCTTTGCAATTTTATGAGGTCCCATTTGTCAATTCTTGATCTTAGAGCATAAGCCATTGGTGTTCTGTTCAGAAACTTTTCCCCTGTGCCTAGGTATTCGAGGGTCTTCTCCACCTTCTCTTCTATTAGCTTCAGTGTATCTGGTTTTAAGTGAAGGTCTTTTATCCACTTGGATTTGAGCTTTGTACAAGGAGATAAGCATGGATCGATTTGCATTTTTCTACATATTGACCTCCAGTTGAACCAGCACCATTTGCTAAAAATGCTGTCCTTTTTCCACTGAATGGTTTTAGCTCCTTTGTCAAAGATCAAGTGACCATAGGTATGTGGGCTCATTTCTGGGTCTTCAATTCTATTCCATTGATCTTCCTGCCTGTCTCTGTACCAATACCATGCAGTTTTTATTACTATTGCCCTGTAGTACAGTTTGAGGTCAGGGATAGTGATTCCCCCCCACCCCCCCACCCCCGAAGTTCTTTTGTTGTTGAGAATAGTTCTCGCTATCCTGAGTTTTTTGTTGTTCCAAATAAATTTGCAAATTGCTCTTTCTATCTGTGAAGAATTGATTTGGAATTTTGATGGGGATTGCATTGAATCTATAGATTGCTTTTGGCAAGATGGCCATTTTAACTAAATTAATCCTGCCAATCCAGGAGCATGGGAGATCTTTCCATTTTCTGAGGTCTTCTTCTATTTCTTTCTTCAGAGACTTGAAGTTCTTGTCATACAGATCTTTCACTTGCTTGGTTAGGTTCACTCCAAGATATTTTATATTGTTTGTGACTATTGTGAAGGGTGTCATTACCCTAATTTTTTTCTCAGCCTGTTTATCTTTTGAGTATAGGAAGGCTACTGATTTGTTTGAGTTGATTTTATATCCAGCCACTTTACTGAAGTTGTTTATCAGGTTTAGGAGTTCTCTGATGGAAATTTTAGGGTCACTTAAGTATACTATCATATCATCTGCAAATAGAGAAATTTTGACTTCTTCCTTTCCTATTTGTATCCCTTTGACTTCCTTTTGTTGTCTAATCGCTCTAGCTAGGACTTCCAGTACTATATTGAATAGGTAGGGTGAGAGTGGACAGCCTTGTCTAGTCCCTGATCTTAGTGGGATTGCTTCAAGTTTCTCTCCATTTAGTTTGATGTTGGCTACTGGCTTGCTGTATATTGCTTTTACTATGTTTAGGTATGGACCTTGAATTCCTGCTCTTTCCAGGACTTTTAACATGAAGGGATGTTGAATTTTGTCAAATGCTTTCTCAGCATCCAGTGAGATGATCATGTGATTTTTTTCTTTGAGTTTATTTATGTAGTTGATTACATTGATGGATTTTCGAATATTGAACCAACCCTGCATTCCTGGGATAAAGCCTACTTGATCATGATGGATGATTGCTTTGATGTGTTCTTGGATTCGGTTTGCGAGAATTTTATTGAGTATTTTTGCATCAATATTCATAGGAGAGATTGGTCTGTAGTTCTCTTTCTTTGTTGGGTCTTGTGAGGCTTTGGTATGAGCGTAATTATAGCTTCGTAGAACGAATTGGGTATTGTTCCTTCTGTTTCTATTCTGTGGAATAGTTTGAAGAAAATTGGTATTAGGTCTTCCTGGAAGGTCTGGTAGAATTCTACACTAAAACAATCTGGCCCCGGACATTTTTTGGTGGGGAGATTTTTGATGACTGCTTCTATTTCTTTAGGGGTTATAGGGCTGTTTAGATGGTTTATCTGCTCCTCGTTTAACTTTGGTTAATAATTCTTTCTCATGTCAAAGAGCCCATAAATTATTTATCGCTAAATGACAATAAAATAAGTTTACCTCTTTAAACAAAAGTGGAATTAGAGCCACAGAGATCATTTAGTTGTAGCATCAAGATGAAACATTTTCCCCAACTTGCTGTTTTCTTGTGAAACCATTGATTAACAGAATTTCCCATCATACAGCTGATCTCCATTGAGCCTATTTTTCAGTTAGAAGAGGGGAACTTCTAACTGAAGGCTGGACACTGGACCGTTTACTTACACTTTCTCTAAACAGAGGTAGAAAAAAAGATTTTAAAAAAGGACCGAACCTCCCCCATCATATAAAATGTCACTGTGACCTTCTAGAGGCATTTTATACAGGGATGTCTCTAGAATTTTGATTTCATGAAACAAATCAGTGATCACCCTTGCTTGTTGCTAGAAAGTGTTTTCTTACAATTTGAATAAAATCTCTTTCCAAAAGAAGGCGAGAGATAATTATCAGGCAGAGGCAATGTTACATTGTAAAGTCCAAAGCAGGTCTCCGAAGAAGTCCATTTTCTACCTCAGACTGTGAGGATTGAACTCTGGAAGGTGACAGGCGCGATGAATGATGACTCTAAGACCTTGGCTTCAGGCTTTCCTTTCCAATGTTCGATCTTCTGTTTTTGTTTTTTGTTTTTTTTTTTTTTTGTATTTTTCGCGGTGAGCCTTGTCTTGTTGAGCCACCTCTCCAGCCCTCTCTGTGTCTTAATTAGCACAGAGTCGTGAGTTTCATTACTGCATTTCCCGCTGACCTTAGTCCATCCTTTCTCTCCCTTGTCCTTAGCCCCCACCAGCACCTCTTCTTCCCCTGTAGTCTCCCCTCCCCCTCCTTCCCCTGTAGTCTCCCCTCCCCCTTCTTCCCCTGTAGTCTCCCCTCCCCCTTCTTCCCCTGTAGTAGTCTCTTTGCTTTCATGTCACATGTATTCTATTAACCAAGTTTTCACCCCTACCTGCTTCCTCAAAGCCTAATTTCCCCTCTTTCTGTCTCCTTTCGAGTTTCACGCTATATACCCCCCACATATACGCACACATATAAAAATTAAAATCTAAGATCTGTATTTGAAAGAGAACACGAGCCGGGCGGTGGTGGCGCACGCCTTTAATCCCAGCACTCGGGAGGCAGAGGCAGGCGGATTTCTGAGTTCGAGGCCAGCCTGGTCTACCGAGTGAGTTCCAGGACAGCCAAGTAGCCAAGTCTATACAGAGAAACCCTGTCTCAAAAACAAAACAAAACAAAAACAAAAACAAACCAAAAAAAAAAAAAAAAAAGAAAGAAAGAGAGCATATGTCATTATCTTTCTGAGTCTGGGCTACCTTATTCAATATAATAATTTCCAGATTCATTGATTTTCTTGCAAATTTCATAATTTCGGTTTTAGGTTTGGCTGGATAAAATTCCACCGTTTCATTTTAAGATGAGATGGAGTCTCAAAGTAATTTTAACTTGCATTTCACAAATGGCTAAGGCTATCAAGCATTTTAAAAATTATTTACTGGCCATTTGTGTTTCTTCTTTTGAGAACCATGTGTCTCATTCAGTTGTCTATTTATTGAATAACAGCTTTGTGTTTCTAGGGGTTATGGCTCAAAAAGTCTTTTTTTTTTTTTTTGGTTTTTCGAGACAGGGTTTCTCTGTGTAGTCCTGGCTGTCCTGGAACTCACTTGGTAGACCAGGCTGGCCTCGAACTCAGAAATCCGCCTGCCTCTGCCTCCCGAGTGCTGGGATTAAAGGCGTGCACCACCACCGCCCAGCAAAAAGTCTTTATCTAGATATTGACTCCTTGTCTGAAGTAATAATTAGAATTCTTCTCCCCTCCCTGCCTTCTTTCTTTCAGAGGTCTTCTCTATATGTAGCCCTGGCTGGCCAGGCACTCTCTATGTAGACCAGGAAAACCTTGAAATAACAGAGATCTTCCTGCTTCTGCTTCCTGAGTGCTAGGATTAAAGGGGTGCAAGCAAAACACACCAGTTTTAGAGGCTGTCTTCACTTGCTCTGCGAAAGCCTTTTAAAGGACTCTCAGGTGTCAGCTCTTGGCGTTATTTCCTGTGTTCTTGGAATCCTTTTCAGAAAGGTTTTAAGAAAACCAAAATAGCCACTCCTACATCTTTTTTTTTTTCATTATGAGATTTTTTTTAAAAAAAATATTTATTTCTCTACGTATCTAATATTCTCTCTGCATGTATGCCTGCCTGCCAGAAGAGAGCACTGGATCTCATTGTAGATGGTTGTGAGCCACAATGTGGTTGTGTAGGACTTTCTGGTCTCAGTTTAAATGTAAGATTAAAAGAATCCCACTGTCCCAGGACATATCCCTAGAGGGCACATTCCTTAGTCCACGACATTTGCTGGATTAACATTCAGAAGAGGAAGGGAGAGGCTGATTAACATTCCTCAGACCACAGGGAAGAGAACTTACCTGCGGGTGGGGAAGGCCCAGAGCACATAGACACATTCCAGGATGGGAGGTGGTCAGGAAGAAAGTAACGTGCGAAGCTGAGTCATCTATAGACCGGACCTGAGAAGGTCAGCCTTTGTGGTCCTTTGTGGTTGCCCTCGTGTACTCTGTATAAGAATCGCTCCCAGTTTTTGTTTGGGGGTTCTCTTGCCTGCATGCAGGGGAGCCCCGATGCACTGGAATCATTAAACCTCATGTTGTTACAACGAATCTTGTCCATTTTAAAATCCCCTGGTTTTGGATTTTACAGTCCACCAGTTGCTGGGAATTGAACTCAGGATCTCTGGAAGAAGAGCCAGTTGGTTCTTTTAATCTCTGAGCCATCTCTCCAACCCCATTCCTACATCTTAAAGTGTTTTTATTTTTAACAGTCTCTGTGTTCTAGGCTGTTCTTTAGAATTACTGTTTTTATTTTTCGTGTGGATATTCTGCCTGCATGTTACATCTGTGTACCATGTGCATGCAGTTACTGTGGAGGCCAGAAGAAGGCAACAGATCCCGTGGGACCAGAATTACAGGTGGTTGCTAGCTGCCACGTGGATGCGGGGGGAATAGAACCTGGGTTCCATGGAAGAACAGCCAGTGGTCTTAAGCTCAGAGTTACCTCTCCAGCCCTAGCTTCTGGTGCTTTTTTATTCTATTTTATTCATTTTTCTTATTTTAATTTTTTTGTCTGTTTGCTTTCGGCTTTGGAGATAGGGTCTCATTTTATAGAAATGAAGAGCCCAGCTCCTTTCTCTTTGCAAGTTGTTGTGAAGATTAAAGTAGAAAAAATTTTGGCGGCTTAGCACTGGGATGGGCACAAAGAAGGTTCCACGAGAGGGTTTTCAGCTTTGAGAAGACCCCTCTGTTCTCATGTGGTTGCCCCAGGGAGTGTCACTATTAGAAGGTGTGGCCCCGCTGGAGTAGGTGTGTCACTGTGGGTATGGGCTTTAAGACCCTCATCCTAGCTATCTGGAAGTCAGTATTCTGTTAGTAGCCTTCAGATGAAAGTGTGGAACTCTCAGCTCCATGCTCCATGCTGCCTGGACACTGCCATGCTCCCACCTTGATGATAATGGACTGAACCTCTGAAACTGTAAGTCAGCCCCAGTTCAATGTGTTGTTCTTATAAGAGTTGCCTTGGTCATGGTGTCTGTTCACAGTAGTAAAACCCAACTAAGACACTCACCTTTCAGCTAATCCTCACAAGGCCTGCACCCCCCGTTCATATCTGCACTCCCAGTTCACATCTGCAACCCCAGTTCACACCTACATCCCCAGTTCACACCAATGACAGGAGTGTCACAGTAATCTCAAACCCCAACAGATCACATTACTGAGTTGAAAGGAGCCAGGAGTGTGGGGAACATGGCCACAGCCTCACAGCAGCAGCCCTTAGTGCTCTTCCCATCCACTTCAGAGTCCCAAGAGATACTGTCCCTTTAAGAAGGTCTCTGTTTTCCTTACTGAGTGGTTTCTCCTGGGTACAGAGGAAGGTGTAGCATTCCAGCATCCCCTTGCAATGTACCCAAACACACTGCCATGCTCTCCCCTTGACCAGGTCATGCTTCTGTTGACAGTAGTGGCAAAGGACTGCAGCTCCTTACCCTTGGTCCATTTCATTCTTGAGGCTGAAGACCTCAGTTCACAGCAGTGAATTCTGCATGTCCATAGTTGTCAGGTAGCTTTGGTGTTGACTGCTGTCCCGATAGCTCTGCTTGGCCAGGCTATGACAGTAGATTAGTGACCACTCTGCTAATTTAGGTCTGTCTGTGACCCACTCTGGTTGCTGATATCAGAACTCCATCAGGGCCAGGTGGTGGAGGTGCACTCTTTTGATCCCAGCACTTGGGAGGCAGAGGCAGACAGATCTCTGAGTTCGAGGCCAGTCTGCTCTACAGAGCGAGTTCTAGAACAGCCAGGGCAATACAGAGACATTCTATCTTAGAAAAACCAATCCTCCCTCAAAAAAAGAAAATAACAAAACAAAAAAGCAAAACAATGCAAACAAACAACCCTCAAAACTTCAAACAAACAAACCAACAAAACTCCATCAGGAAAACTTCCTGCCAGGAACCTAAATTTTTAAGAGTTCTTATCATCCCCAGAGCTTAGAAAAATGTTTTATTAAACCTAAATTGTGTGTATAACAATATAATTTATGCTAAAGTCCTCACATCCTTCCAGGAGTCTGGGATTTTGGTACTCGCCAAGCTGAAAGTGCCTGCCATGTTGAGATGCTTGATCTTCCTTGTCATCATGACTGGACTTCAAGACACATTCTGGATATGTCTTTAAGGGAGTTTCCAGAGAGGTTTAGTTGAAGGAAGACCTATACTGAGCGGAGGTGGTACCTACCCACTGGCTAGCAGTTCCACAGTAAATAAAACAGGGAAAAGAAAAGGAGACCGACACTCATCTCCTCCTCCTTCTGAACTGAATATGTGAATGGGTGTCTCCCACTACTGTGCTTACTACCCATTGTGGTGGATTTTATCTCCTCTTCCTCCTCCTCCTCTTCTTCTTCCTCCTCTTCTTCTTTAGACTTATTTGTTTTATTTATATGAGTACACTACAGTAGCTGTCTTCAGACACCAGAAGAGGGCATCGGATCCCATTACAGTGGGTTGTGAGCCACCATGTGGTTGCTGGGAACTGAACTCATGACCTCTGGAAGAGCAGTCAGTGCTCTTAACCACTGAGCCATCCCTCTGGACCGGATTTTTATCTCTTCTTGAGCTGTAAGCCAAAAATCAACACTTCTACCTTAAGTTGGTTTTTAAAAAGTATTTTGTCAAAATGCATCAATAAACCCCATGGACACTTAGACTAATGACTTTCTCTGGGGTACAGGTTTTGCTTTTGCATGCTTCCCAGTTTCTTGTTTGAGAAACGGACTGGACCTTTCTAACTGTACAGGGAAGGACTCTCAGAAGCATGTTCCTGGTCTCCTTTGAACTTCACCCTGTTACTATTTCCCATTGCTTACTTTGTTTTGTATCATTTTACAAATATGGCCACAAATATTATACGTGTTGGATCATGTAAGTACTTCTGTGGATCCCAGAACTTAGGGACAAATGTGATGTACTGTGCACCACTTCATGGTGTTGCAAGAATGAAGTGATACATTGTTCCTAAATTAAACAGCAAAGAAAGACATGTATTAGGTACATAATACATGTCATTTAATAAATGCCCTCCCTGCGATTTGGCCTAATGCAGTTCTAAATCTGGACAGCAGATGGCAGGGTTGATCCATAGTATTCTGTGAAGCACATAAAGCAAGTTTGTTTCTCCAAAGTGCTTTGTAGGGCAGGTGCACTCACCCATTGCTGTGCCTCCCAAAGCCAATACAGAGCTGCCTGTGAGGACAAAAATCCTTCTATTATTCCATGGGTCCTTAAACAAGGGGATCAACATGGAACACGGGTGAGTATTTCTTGATCAGTCCACCTAGGTACTTCCGTGTGTCTTCCACCCTCCATCCCAGAGAGTAATCTTTTTTGACTTACAAGAGTGTGCTTTTCTTGGGAGTAATCATCTCTCTTAAGACATCTCTAGTTGCTGAATGCTCTTGTTAAGCCCATTTTACAGGCAAACAATGGAGATTAATGTAAAAGCTCTTTTCTGTATCATAATTTCTCAGGTTATAATAGATTCAACTTATAACCCTGGATGAGGCTGAGGAGATGACTCAGCTTGTAAATACTTCCTCACAAGCATAAGGAGATGAGCTAAGATGCTCAGATCCCCACTCCCCATTGCCACCCAGAAGAAGACAGGTATGGAAGTATGGACCTGTAATCCAAGTGATGCCTAGATGGGAGATGGACAGGCAGATGCCTGGGAACTCCTTGGCCGACTAACCGGGTCTTTATGGTGGCATGTCCAGGCCAGTGAGAGATCTTGTCTCCATCCAAAGATAAAAAACTCCTGAGGACCAACCAAAGTTATCTTCTGACATACACAAGTGAGCCACAAATATGCACACAAATGCACACACAGACACATACATGCACATATAATAAATAAACAAATACTTACAGTTAAAAAACAGAGCTACGATTCTCGCGATTACAAAGACCAGTGAACAGAGAGAGGAACCACGTCTTTTCATTGCTGTTTATCCAGAGAGTTTGCAATCAGAGATGGGAGCAGGCTAACATAACACCCTGAAAAGTGCTTTACATCTCATCGCTAGCCAGGAGAAATGCCCACAGGTCCTTGTCCCAGTCACTCTAGTCTGTCAAGTTGGCAATTAACACTGACTACTGTTGCTTTGTTAAGGGACGTGTCTTTGCTAAGGGATTGTCTCTGAAGAACTAGCTTATCCCATCCATCAGTCCTGCTGTCTGTCTTTCTCTGCCAGATAAAACTTGTTGCAGTTGACAGTGGTTAGTGCAGAGACTGCAAACAGGCCTGGATGCTGAGAACAAGTCAAATGCTTGACTTAGCTGTGGGGAGCAGGGGAGGGGGTGCGGGGGGGGGGGGGAGGCAGTTGGCCACTCTGGAATTTCTTGTCTTGCTGGTCAGGTGGTGGTCAGCCACATTCCTGAGATTTCCCATGTCTGGGCGTCTCTTATCATCATCCCTTGCATGGCCGAGAAACTTCCTCAAACAACGAATGGAGTTAGCTTTTGCAGTTATCAGCCTTGTGCTTCTACACGGGACTCTGGGCTTCAGGCCAAGGGGTGGGCTTGAGTAGCTCAGAACAAACCCTGGTGGCATAGACATGTTAAACTGATAACTGTATGTATGTTGCAGGTGCCTTTTTAATAATATGGAGTACAAATGTGTCTTTATATCACAGGATATTGAAGTGCCCCTGTTTATCACTCCTGGTCCCTATCAGAGTCATAAAGTGGAGAAAGCCAGCTAGTCACAGAAATTCATAACTTTCTGTTCCTGACTGTGGATGTGAGGTAACCAATGGCTTCAAGTTCATGCTGCTTTGAATTCCCTACCATGATGGACTGTACACATACACAGTGAGTACAAGTAAACCTTCTCTCCCTCAAGTTGCTTTAAAGCATATGTATTTTATTCTCTCTCTCTCTCTCTCTCTCTCTCTCTCTCTCTCTCTCTCTCTCTCTCTCCTTCCCTCCCCTCTCACTCCCTCCGTCCCTCCCTCCCCCTCGCTCCCTTGCTCTCTCTTGCTCCCTCCCTTCTTCCCTCTCTCTCTCTGTGCAGCCAAGGTGCATGTGTGGAGGTCAGAGGATATCCTTCTGAAGTTGGTTCTCTCCTGCTACCAAGTGGGTCAAGGGGATTAAACACTAATAGTTAAGTTTGGCTGCAGGCATCTTTATGCACTGAGCTTTCTTGTCATCCCTTAAGTGACTTTTGTCAGAATATTTTATTACAGTGCAGGAGAAGACACTAAGAAACCTCCTCATCCCCCAACTCTTCCATTCTTTCCTCTTCCTCTTCTGTGATATTTCCTGAGACTTTGAGAGGCTGATAGAAATGTCCTGTTTGGGATTTGGCATTCGGGATTGTCAGCATTTTGAGCAGTTATGAATTCCATCATTAACAACTACACTCTCTAAGAAAAGCTTTAGTAAGGAAGGTGGGCTGAGCAATAATGTACGGCTACAAACCTACGTGTTTAGACGGCAGTTAGGTAATACGTACACTTAGCAGAACAACGGTTGTAAGGTGTACGATCTTCTCAGTCACAGGCTTTGAAAAGGTTTCCAATACCAGGCATGAATTCATTCCTGTGGGCAGGCCTTAAATCCTGGAAAAGTCATTGGTTAGTCTTTTCCAGGCACAGCACTATTGCACTACTGGGCACACTTTGCCTAGCAGGCTAGTATTATAACATTCAGGGCCCATATCTGGGTAGGAACCTGATGCCTTTTCTCCTCTAGACTTCTGACCCACTGGACAAGCAGTACAGAAGCTAACTAGTGAGAGGAAACTTCCTGGTTGTTTTCAGTTTGATTTTTCTATGTCTTGCAACCAAACTATATGGTGTCTTCAGCAATGTAGCCGTTTTTAGTTCTGATGGGTAACGAAGAGACATGACAATAGGGTGTATTTGGCGCTTTCTTGTTCAATACTCACAGGGAGGTATCCTACTCCTGTCACCCGACTTTCTGTTTAATAACCCACAGCTCCTGGGAGGAACATTACCACTATTCAAGATATATATATGCATATATGTATATATACTTGAATATATAATATATGATATGCATACTTGAATATATAATTGAATATGTTATGATATTATAATTATATTATGTAATATAATATATTACATATTATATATTACATATCATATATAAGTATGTATTATAATATTGTATATACTATAATTATATATCATATAAATCTATATTATGTATTATACATATTCAAGTATCATATATGTATTCAAGTCTCTCAAGTTGTCTGCAAAAATAATTTTTTCTTTACAGCCAAGTAAGGGTCCAATATATATATGATTCATGAAATTGTGAATAGAGAAGCCATGTATCTGCAAATATTGTAGGTATTTGCTTGGGCATAGTAGGGGTTTCTGAGGGTTATTTGCTCAGGCATGGTATGACTGGGTACTATGGTAATTCTATTTTTAGCTGTCCAAGAAAACTCAAATTGATTTGCATAGTGATTGCACTGGTTTGCATCCCCACCAACGTTGAGAGTGTGAACACAACGGCACTCTTATTAGCAATAGTTGTCATTTGTTTTCTTTATTGTAGTCATTCTGACTGGGACAAATGGAATCCCAAAATAATTTTAAGTTACAATTCTCTGGTAGCTAAGGATATTTGAACACTTTCCATAATATGTATTAGCTGATTTTTAAAAAATTAATTATTCCATTTGTTTACATTGCAATGAATATCCCACTTCCTAGTTACTCCTCCACCTCCACCCCCATTCCACATCTGCCCTCTCCTCCCTCTCCTTTGCCTCTATGAGGGTGTTCCCCCATCGATGCATGCTCCCCTTCCTTACTGTTCCAGCATCCTCCTAAGCAGGGACATCAAACCTCCACAGGATGAAGGGCCTCTTCTCCCATTGATGTGAGACAAGGCCCTCATCTGCTACATATGTATCTGGAGCTGTGGATCCCTCCCTGTACACTCCTTGGTTGGTTCTCTAGTACCGGAGCACTGGGTGGTCTGACCAACCAATATTGTTCTTCCCATGGGGTTGCAATTCCCTTCCACTCCTCCAGTCCTTCTGCCAGTTCCCCCACCAGGTTCTCTGAGCTCAGTTTGATGGTTGGCTCCAAGCATCCACATCTGCATTGGTCAGTTGCTGGCTGGACCTTTCAAGGAACAGCCACACCAGGTTCCTGACAGCAAATGCTTCTTGGCAAGGGTAAAAGTGCCAGATTTGGTGTCTGCAGACATGATGGATCCCCAGGTAGGGCAGTCCCCAGATCGCCCTTCTTTCAGGCTCTGCTACATTTTTTTTTTTTTGTCCCTGTTCTTCCTTTGGACAGGAGCATTTCTGGAATAAAAACTTTGAGGTGGGTGGGTGACCTCATCCCTGGACAGGTGGCCCTGCCTGTCTACTGGAGTTGGTCTCTACAGGTTCTATCTCCCCTTCTCTGAGTATTTCGGCTAAAGTCATCCTTGTTGGATCCTGAGACCCTCCAGTGGCTATCCCCAGTTCCTCATCCCCTACTGCTACATGTTTTTATTCGATTTTCTGACCCTCTGTACCTCTCTCACATCCCCTCCAGTACCTGATACTGCCCTCCTTGTTTCTTAACACTCCTCTCTTACTCCCAAGTGCACCTCTCCCTCCACCTCCGAAGACCACCCTGTCCCCCCCTCAGTGCAGTACTGAAGCATCCACACCCTGGTCTTCTGTATCTCTTATGTTCCATCTGGTCTGTGGGTTGTGTCATGGGCATTATGATCTTTTGGGCTTATATTCATTTGTTAGTGAGTACATACCATGTGTGTCTCAAATGGCTGAGAAGCACTTAAAGAAATGTTCAACATCCTTAGCTATCAGGGAAATGCAAATCAAAACAACCATGAGATTCCACTTCACACCAATCATAATAGCTAAGATAAAAATGCAGGTGATAGCACATGATGGCGAGGATGTAGAGAAAGAGGAACAATCCTCCTTTGCTGGTGGGACTGCAAGCTGGTAAAACCACTCTGGAAATTAATATGGCTGTTTCTGAGAAAATTGGAAGTAGTTCTATCTGAAGACCCAGCTATACCACTCATGGGCATATACCCAAAAGATGCTCCAACATACAACGGGGATACTTGCTCTACTACACTTATAGTAGCCTTATTTATAATAGCCAGAAGTTGGAAACAACACAGATGTCCCTCAACAGAATGGATGTGGAGAGCATTTTGGCATGAATTTGACATTGGGCCAGGACAAGGAAGTAGGCTTCAGGCAGTATTGTGACTTTGGGCTAGGGCAGGGAAGTAGGCTCAGACATCTTGACCAACCTGATAAAAGACCCTACAAACAGTGATCACAGGACTTTGTTTATTGTCTTGCTCGTTCCTTGACTAGTTGCATCTATTGTGTTGCTAGTTCCTCAACCTAGAACCGACCTTAATAATTGCATGTAATTAAAATGATATAAAAGCAGATTGTGAAAAAATAAATCAGCCTCAGCCTCAGGACTGGCTGGAGTCATGTTTACAATGTTGTCTGTCTTTTTCTTTTTAATCCTCCCTCCTGTCCTGGAGATTCTGTTGACTGAGTGATCTGGCTCAGTCAAATGGGTTCAGAAAATGTGGTACATTTATGCCATGGAATACTACTCAGCTATTAAAAACAATGACTTCATGAAATTCGCAGGCAAATGGATGGAACTAGAAAATACCATCCTGAGTGAGGTAACCCAGACAGAAGAGAATCTATTAACTGTTTTCACTTCTCTTGAGAACTCTTTTCTCAGGTCCATACCCAATTTTAAAGTTGGTTCCTCCCTGCTTGGTGTTAGACTTTTAAGTTCCTTGAATATTCTATTAATTAATGGTCTGTCAGATATGTAGATGAGGAAGATGCCCTCCCACTCTATAGGCTGCCTCTTCACTTGATAGCTTCAGTTGCTATACAGAAACATTTTATTTAATGAAGTTCTACTTATTGATTGCCAGTCTTCTTTCCTGAGTAACTGGAATCCTGTTCTGAAAGTCTTTACTTTGTCTAAAGCTGACATGTGCTTCCTTCGTTTTCCTCTAGGAGTTACAGAGTTTCATATCTTGTGTTGAGGTCTTTTATTTTGTTTTATATTTTTATCTTATTTTTGTCTGGAGTTGATGTCTTTGGGTAAGGTGAATGATAAGGATCAAGTTTCGTTCTTGCATGTGCTAAATCTTCTTTTCACAGCACCATTTGTGACAGTTTTTTTTTTTTCTCAAGTGTGAACTTTTAGCATCCTTGTCAAAAACCATGTGACTCTAGTGTGGGCTTATGTCTTGGTTCACTGCTCTGTACTGTTGATTTCTGTGCTTGCTTTTGGCCAGTACTATGCTGTTTTAGTTATTACAGCTCTGTAATGTAGCTTGAAATCTCATGTGGTGACTTCTAGCAGCATCTTTTTCATTGAAGATTGGTTTGACTGTCTGGGGTCTTCTATGGTTTCAGATGAATCTTAGTATTTAAAAAAAACTACACTTTTTTTTGTTGTAAAAATTTTAGAGAACATTTTATTTTTTGAGACTGTAATGTAATCACACACTTACTTAATACAGTGTAATATAATTACATAACCACACAATGCACATATATCTATCACATAGTATAATGGAATATAATTCCATAATTACATTATATAATGAAAAACAATTACATAATTCTCTTTTTCATTTCCCCCTTCAGAACCTTCTCTGTAACTACTCCAGTCCCTGTACATGTTCAATAGTGTCTGGGTCACAGAAATTTTTGTCATATCTTAGTTACTTTTATCACAGTTTCATAATTCTCTATATTAAATTTAACCAGCTTAGATCCTTAGCTTCTAAATGGCACCAGAGTGCTGAACCTTTTCATAGGAGTGAACCTGCATTTTACATGCACACTCACAGTGGGGGCACAATATATGAAAAGGTATAGACTTACCCAAGTGCTATGCATGCCTGTGCATACAAGCAAACACTCTCACACGGACTCTGAGCTACAGAAGGAGAATATCTGTTAAGTCTTCAGTGCAAGATTTCAGACATTAATGATTCAGCTAGCCCAATAGCGCTATGGTAAATGCTGTGTAAATGTCCTGGGAAGATAGAGGTGAAAGGGAGACCATAAAAATGATGCCGATACAGAAAAGGACACACTTGCAGAATAGTCGACTGATTATATCTGCCTAGACAGAGTAATCAGCCCTTAATAATTCTGCAGCACTAAAGTCTGTCAGATGAGTTTGGGCCAGAAGGCTGAAGATTAGATGCTCCAACGTTCGGTAGTATAGGGGTTGTCCAGGTGTTCAGCGGTCTCTATAAATTGGCTAAGTTTTAGAAGCTATGCTTATTGCTTCCCATAAATTCAGTTAATTTAGTCATTCTGGATTTCTGACGGCATTGAAGACCCATAGACTCATAGCCAATCCAGGCTATTTACCTTGAGAGAAAAGATCTGAGTGGAGGGTTCTCAGCTGACATTCATTCTAAAGCCAAGAAAAAGCCAGGTTCAAAACTAAGTGTTCTAGTCAAGAGAGAAGGCAGAGGTTCTGGCTAGTCAACAAAAGGATGGACTGGGTATTAAGACTATCTTGTACCTCACTGGTACAAATAGGAATAATTGTGCTCTAATTGTATTCTGAGAGAAAAGCTTTATTTTAACAGGAAGGGTAATATGTAGGAGGAGCTAAGGGGAAAGGAACACCGAGAGGAAAAGATGGAGTAAGGAGAGGAGAAGATGAAGTAGATGAGAAGCTCGGTAATGAGAGAGAAAAAGAGAGAAAAAGAGAGAGGGGGCATGGAGGCAGAAGTTCACGTGTCTCCACTAGTCAAAGATAGTTTACATAGCTAGATTGGGTATTAGGTCACACTTCTGATTGAGCATTACCATACTTACAAAGCCCTTGATTAACATTTTAAAAATTGTATAAAAACCAAATGGAAAAGGGGGGGGGGCACGGGATAGGGGTTTTCTGGGGAAGGGAAATGGGGAAAGGGATTGGCATCTGAAATGTAAATAAAATATCCAATAAAAAAAATTGAAAAAAAATGATGCTGAATGCTTTCAGAAGATGCTTTAGGTGCCTGTGAATTTTCCCATCCAATGGGGTTGTCCTTGTCTCCAGTGGAGCTAAAGCTTGACTGTTAAATGAGTTAGGGGGCTGAAGAGATGGCTCAGTGGTAAGAGCACTGGCTGCTCTTCCAGAGGTTCTGAGTTCAATTCCCAGGGACCACATGGTGGCTCACAACCATCTGTAATGAAATCTGATGCCCTCTTCTGTCTGAAGAGAGCAACTGTGTATTCACATTCATAAATAAACCTAAAAAAAAAAAAAAAAAAAAAAAAAAAAGCATGTGCTTCCACTGCCTGGAAAAAAATGTAGAAGTTTTTTTTGTTTTTTTTTTTTTTTTTTTTTTTTTTTTTTTTTT
>JANHMN010000003.1:156827077-156905645 GCA_030674055.1 Rhabdomys pumilio
TTTTTTTTTTTTTTTTTTTTTTTTTTTTTTTTTTTTTTGGTTTGTTGAGACAGGGTTTCTCTGTGTGTAGCCCTGGCTGTCCTGGAACTCACTCTGCCTCCCAAGTGCTGGGATTAAAGGCATGCGCCACCACTGCCTGGTGAGAAAGAAGTTTTTAAATCCTCATAATGCGCCTAACAAAAGAGAGGATGGAGTTTATAAGGCAGGAGAATTTGACCACAGTCACACAACTGTCAGATCTGGGATCACATCTTAGCAAAGAGTTGAAGAGCAAGCAGTTTTCATGTAGGGCTGAGAGGCCATTGTCTTTGTAGCCTACTGGGGTGAGGTAGACTTCTGGTGGGGCCACCAGAGTGGGAGCAGTATCAGAAAGGTCCTAAGATCCAGAACCAACACACATCTTGTCTGTGCATAAGCAGCTGGTGATATATGCGGACAAGGAACTTGTGGCAGAACAGCCGCATGAAAGACTGGAGGAAAAGCTGTTCATGTGAATAGCGCTTAGCTCTGTAGTCAGCTGGCAGGTTGACAGCCAATCCAGACATCCACTGCTTCACAGCCTATTCCTAGAAATGGTAGGGTCAGAGTCTGAAGGGCAGTTTCCTGTTCTTTGGACTAAGTACACACAAAAACAAAACAAAACAAAACAAAACAAAACAAAACAATAAAAAACAACAGACACCATAATCAAAGACAGCACCACCATGTGACCTGGTATCAACTATTGATCTTCCCTCTGTCACTGCACCAGCATCAGGGGGAGGATCTGGTTACTAAGAATAATAAAGAAACCTAAAAACACTGAAGAGTCATAACACAAGATGCCTCCTGTCTTTTCTATGCCCCAAAGCAATAGATATTTGCTCTAAGCATGTGGCTATTTACCACCCTGAACCATTTTCCAAGGACAGGAATGTGTCAACAAGAAGTAATAGAACTAGCTCCTTCACAAACACAAGTCTGATTAGAAGGGACCTGTAATAGTATCTCAATTATACTTCTGGTGTTTGGTGACTTCCACCACACCACCCTCAGTCTCTGTATGAAGGGGTTCCTTGAATTCACCAAGCTAACATTGCTCTTGCACAGCAGATGCTGTATTTAGATTTAGGATGTCTCCAGAGGTTCTTGTAGTGAAGACTTAGTAGTCAGCCTGTGGCACTATTGGCATGTGGCGAAACCATTAAGAGACAGAGCCTAATAAGAGGTTTCAGGAAGCTGGAGGAACATTCCTAGGTAGGTTGTGGGAAGCTGGTCTTTTCCTTTTTCTCTCTGTTTGTCAGATAAGCTGTCTTCTGTTTTATGTCTTCACATGAGACACAGCCTCATCACAGGCATTGAAGCAAAGAGACAACTACTTATTCCTACTTATATGTCACTCATCTCAGGTATTTTCTTGGAGCAGGAAAAAGCAGAGTTGTAGCTGCCTGCAGCCACAGATCAACTGGGTTCACCCAGTTGAAAGCGGGGCTGGGAATGAAAAGGGGACAGAGGGCAAAAAGAGATGAAGCCAAGACTAAGTTCTCTGATCAAGGCTCAAAGTTTTAATGTTCAGCTCTCAATTTAAAGGGAAAGGCCCAACCCAAAACCCCTCCTGGTTTAAGCCAGAGATGGGTGGGATAATCCAATAATCCATTCTTGGTCATGGCTGGATGCTGAGATCCGCACTGCCCCACATTGGGCGCCAAACTGTAATAGCCTGCTCTGTTCTTCAGGTCAGGGTCTAGCAAGAGAGAGAGAGTGGGGGGAAGAAGGGGAAGAGACGCTAATAGAGACAAGACAGAGGGTCTGTAGTCAAGTCTTGTTTACTGTCTCATATTGACTCCTTATTGTACCCTATTGACTCATATTGACACCTATTGACTGTATTCCCTATTACAAGGAAATCCTGGGTATTTATAAGCACAAGCAGGGGAACACAGGTGAAGACATTTTACCACATGCTCCTTGCAGCTGGGGTCACTAAACAGCAAAACAAGCTATGTGGGATAAACAAGATGTTTATCAGAGTGTGCTCAGCTGTTGTAGGTTGCTGAAAAACAAGTCTCTTTTCAGGGTATATGGCTCGAGATGGCTGCAAAGATGATCTAGCCGCTTTCTGCTAAAAGTTGGCTCCCAACAGCTGGAGATATCTCAAGGCAAGCCCAGGGGCAGTTCTTCTAAGTTTCATGCAGCCAAGGTGGGTAACTCCACTTAGATCCTATCACTTGGTCTGTTGAGGTAAACAAGGTCTTTCAGGCCTGCTCAAGGGTGGGGGAAGGGCACACAGAGTGATATAGGAAAACAGTTACATTGTGGGCCACAGAGATGGCTCAGTGAGTGGAGTTACTTGCAACTAAATCTGATTACATGCATTTGATTCCCAGTACCCATATGAGGGAAGAAATGACTCCTACAAACTGTCCAGTGTCCTCTGGTTTCTGTGTGTAGACCATAGCATGAATATGGGCACACACACATGTATGCATGCACACAAGCACACACAAATAAATGAATGAGAAAACAGAAATGTATTTCAGAACATACTGCTTTGTACTTCATAAATGTATTGTGTGCTATCTCCTATACTGTCCCAATCAACCAAGGAAACAAGACCATTTACCCGCAAGACCTTCATCGTATTCTTTCCCTAACTGCTCTTCATTGTCTTGGATAACCAACTCCACTGAGTGACCCTTAGACACTCAAGTCAGAAACTTGTATATAAATTTCTTACCTTTTGTTATTTCCCACTGAGCCAGTTCCCAAGCTCAACCATTTATACTTCCTAGATGTTTCTCAAATAGGTCCACTTTCTTGAGTCAGTTGGCCACTCTCATCTGCCCCATAGATGATTGTAAAGCTTTCTCTCTCTGCTGTAGTATTCAGTTCTGTTTCTGCTTGGTCTTTTTCTTCACTACATTTAGAACATATCTTACAAATTAAAAAAAAAAAAAGGACATCTTTGTTTTGTGGGCCAGGGGTGGGTGATATTTCTCTAAAGACCTTGGAGAACATCTGAAGTCTTTAATCCATCCAGTTTTTAAACTCTGCTGTGATTGGCAGATATTTTGTCCCTTGTCAGGAGGATCTCCCAGTTTGAGTATATGGTGACTTCATAGTGTTGAGACTTTTTCTCCCTTTCAATCCACATCCCAGGTTACTCATACTTTGAAATGTGAAGAAAACGGAATCTAAAGGTATAGTCTTTGAAACTCATACATCTTTCTAATAGTCCTTTTTGAAATCCTCTTCTTTTGAAGTCATCTTAATTTCACAGAAGTTAAGAAATTATGACAGAAAATTCCCATTGTTCCTTCATCTGTCATTTACTCACAGGTCCTAATTATTACATGTAGAACAAATATCAAGACCACAAGGTGAATTGGGACAATTAAATAATAAGATATGGATTTTAGGGGTATGGTCTCTATTTATGTGCCTCTTGTTCTTGGTATTTAATCCTATGGAATATAAAAAAAAACCCATACATTTACATAGCAACCACAGCCAAGATGCAGAATTTTTTCCTTACCAATGAAACATTCTGATAGTACACCTTTCATCCTACATAATCTAGAGATCAGTGCTAACCAATAATTTGTTCTCCATGTATTTAATTTAATCATTTTATAGAGTATTACAATTTATAAACACTTAAAATTGAGCTTCTTTAATTTAATATGGAACCCATGAGTTTTGTCCTTCATTGAATGAATAAGTAATTTATTATTTTTTCTCAGAGTTTTCCATTATGTGACATATCAACTTCTCATTCCCAGATGAAGGAAGATTGTGCTGTTTTTAGTATTTTGGGCCACAAAACTGAAGCTTCCAAGTATATGGCACACACACAGAATATTATTTTACTTCAGAAAAGAATGAACTCATGTGACAGATGGAATTGGAAGACAGCATCCCCCACATAATGAACCAGACCCATATGATAATTCTTGCATGATTCCAACAATGTTCTCAGACTCAAATATTTAACTTCTTAGAGACAGAAAATGGAATGGCCACTATCACTGTTGGTAAGGAGGAGAGAATTGGGTAGTTATTGTTTAATGTGTAGAATTTTAGTTTGGGATGATGAAGTATTGTTGGAGATAGGTTCTGGCAAAAACTTAAATGTTCTTCCTGACTTACACATTTAACAATGATCAAAATGGCACGTTTTTACCATTTTGTACCAATGTGGTCTATTTTGCCACAATAAAATTGGCTAACATACAGTGCACTGTAATCAATACAAACCAACAGCCTGAGGTAAGAGGACTGGGTAGGACTATTTAAGATAAGATCACGGTAAGTTTCTCAGAGAGAAGAATCTTTGAATAGAAGAGGTAGAGCCGGAGAGAAGAATACTAAAGAACCAGGATAGCCCAAGCTGAAGACAACATGTGGAGTCTAGAAGTGTTCTTAGGTATGACAGCAGCAGGATCTCTGCTGTCTCTTAGAGTGTATGCATGTGCATATGTATGTAGTGAGTGTGCACAGAGCAGACATATGCTTGGGTATGCATATGTTTCTGTATGGTAAGCAAGGAAATTGAGATGACTAACCACTTGAACCTACTGATTCGGGCATCTTAGTCATGTAAATTAGCAAAATGGATGTCAGTTGAAGGGGAGATGGTACTTCATTAAGGTAGACAGCCATACTGTACTCTTGGAGTCCTCTTGGGAATCCTTTTAAGAAGTGTATATTATAGTCCCAAAGAGGGTTGCTTATTAATCTGGGGTTGAAGGTCATCTTGGATTATCTTTTTAAAAATCAGGTCCAGCTCCTCCCTCACTTTGAGGCATCTGTTGGAGTTCCTGGTTGAAGAGAAGCTTCCTTGCCCCCTGAATCCTTGCTGTGCCAAAGCCCTGGAATATCATTTCTGGTGAGTGGATTTGGGTTCCTATATCCAAAGTCTAGGGATTTGACTAAACTCCAGAGCTATGCTTGCCAGGCAGAGATGGATGTGACGGTGCCAAGGGAGGAAAGGGAGAACCAGGTATGCATTAAAACCGTTTTCTTGTTGCCGGGCGGTGGTGGCTCTTGCAGAAGACCCGAGTCAAGTTCCCAGCACTGATATCAGGGAGTTCACAAGCCCCTGTACCCCCAGCTACAGGGGGTCTCAAAGTCTCAAACTCCATAGACATTTGTACTCATAAGTACAAACCCACACACCTACACAATGTTAAAAAGAATAAAAATAAATCATAAAAATGAAAGCATTCATGAACTTACCTTTGGTAGACATGGACACTGATTTGCTGGCTGGTTGGTGGTGGGGAAAGCAGGCACTTGGATTCTATGAAAAGGAGCCACACTCTGGTGACCTGTGTGTGTCAGTGTAGACATTCTATATCTCAGGGAGGAGGCCGTTCTTACAGGTGTAAAGCAATATGGTCCTGTGTTTTTATTCTATTTCTCCAGTGTGTTCTAACAATGAAGATAGTCCACATGGTAACTGCTAATGTAAACATCTTTTGTGAGCTACCCATTCAAAGCTTTTGTAGTTTGTTTAAATTGACCTGTACTTTTCATATTAACAGGTATTTTTTCATTCAGAATACAAATCTCTTCTGTTTATGTGAATCATAGGCACCTTTTCAGACCATTATTGGTTTTCAATGGATTTAAGAGATCAATTCTCTCTCTCTCTCTTTCTCTCTCTCTCTCTCTTTCCCTCTTTCTCCTCTTCCTTTCCAAGCACCAAATACTTAGTTACTTAGTGTTTTCATTTATCTTCTTTGAGTTTATAATATAATTACACAAGCCCCTCTTCCTTTCTGCCCTCCAACTCTTCCCATACAACCCTCCTTACCTTGATTCTTCTTTTTTTAAAATGTTAATCAAAGGCTTTATAAGTTTGGTAATGCTCAATAACAGGATGTCCATACAATCAGAAGTGTAACCCAATACCAACCTAAATATATTAACTATCTTTGACTGGCGGAGACATTCGAACATCTGCCTCCATGTTCTACCGCCACCCCCCCCCCCTTTCTCTGGTCACCTAGCTCCTCCTCTCCTCCTCCTCTTTCTCTTCGTACTCCTCCCACCTTAGCTTCTCCTACCTATCACCCTTCCTGTTAAAATAAAATTTTTCTCTTAAAATATAATTAGAGCATAACTATACCAATTTGTGTCAGTAAGGTACAAGATAGACCTAATACCCAATACCCAGTCCATCCTTTTGTTGACTAGCCAGAACCTCTGCTGTCTCTCTTGACTAGAACACTTAGTTTTGAACCTGGCTTTTTCTTGGCTTTAGAATGAATGTCAGCTGAGAACCCTCCACTCAGATCTTTTCTCTCAAGGTAAATAGCCTGGATTGGCTATGAGTCTATAGGTCTTCAATGCCGTCAGAAATCCAGAATGACTAAATTATCTGAAGTTATGGGAAGCACTAAGCATAGCTTCTAAAACTTAGCCAATTTATAGAGACTGCTGAACACCTGGACAACCCCTATACTACGGAACGTTGGAGCATCAAATCTTCAGCCTTCTGGCCCAAACTCATCTGACAGACTTTAGTGCTGCAGAATTATTAAGGGCTGATTACTCTGTCTTGGCAGATATAATCAGTCGACTATTTCACAAGTGTGTCCTTTTCTGGACAGTAATTTGTCTGTAGATGAAAAGAGGCAATTCTTGCCTAGTGGCTGTCTTACCACAACTGGAGTAACTCCAGAGATGCTCAATTTCTTCTTAGAATCCAAGACAGAAAGCTGTCAGGAGCAGACATGTCTTTAATCAAAATGAACATTAATACAGAAATGTTTGTAACGTCAATTCTGTGGACTTCTGATGTTTTGAAAACCAACTATCCATGTAAGGCAATCTAGACTGTTGTCTGTTAACTCCTCTCAACTATTTCTAAATAAAATATAGAAAACACCCTAACAATAAAATCAAAGCCATGGATTTGTTATAGATTCTTAACTCATAGGGTAACCATCTCAAATCAGTTAAAAATGTTAAAGAAGGACTGGGTCTAAGCCTTGTATTCCTTTTTTTTTTTTTTTTTCCGAGACAGGGTTTCTCTGTGTAGTCCTGGCTGTTCTGGAACTCACTCTGTAGACCAGGCTGGCCTCGAACTCAGAAATCTGCCTGCCTCTGCCTCCCAAGTGCTGGGATCAAAGGCGTGCGCCACCACCACCCAGCTTAAGTTGTTTTACTTTTAACATTTACAATGATAGTCATTATAATTAGGAAAAACTTTAAAGACACTTGCAAAGTATTTGGCATAATTCTAACACCTCTCAGAATATTTTAACTTTGCATAGTGAGATTATGAATTTAAAGAATGGTGCTCTGTTGAGCTTTGATGCTGCAGATACTGCTGATAAAATTATTCATGGCCTGAGCTCAGTATTTTGGTCAAGCTTCAAGAATGGCAGATATAGTTTGATCATGCCAGTCCTTTTTGTACTGGAAATACTTTTATTCCTGCCCATTGTGTTAAAGCTTGTCTTTAACAACATCAACATGTTGGCAGCCAAAATACATGGCTTTAATCTGATAATGGACCCCCAGACAGAGTTATTACTTTAACAGGCTGACAAGCCAAGGACAGGTAAGATTCTGCAAAGAGCCTTATCAACCTAAGACATAAATGCATTGTTTTTGATAATGCATATTCCCTGACAAGTAAGGAAGGCATTCTTGTCAGAATGACCTAAGACATGCTCACCCTTGTTTATAAAATAAAAAAGGAGGAGATGTGGAGAGCTTTGGGGGCTGCTTGGCAAGAATCTGACATTGGCCAAGGACAAGGAAATGGGCTGCTTGGAAGGAATTTGACATTGGCCAAGGACAAGGAAATGGGCTTCAGGCAGGAATCTAATTAGGTTCAAACAAAGAAGTAATTTCAGGAAGGAATCTAAATCTTAGCCTAGAACAAAGAAGTAAGTTTCAGGAATGAAAATGAGTTTGGGCTAGGACAAGGAAGTAGGCTCAGATATTTTGATCATCCTGATAAGCCCTTAGAATCAGTGATCATGGGAGTGATTATGGGACTTTGTTTATTTTCTTGCTTGTTCTTTGACTATCTGGGTTTATTGTCTTACTTGTTCCTTGACTATTTGCATCTATTGTATTGCTAGTTCCTCAACCTAGAACTGACCTTAATACTTGCATGTAATTAAAATGGTATAAAAGCAGATTGGGGGGAAAAGCAGAAAAAAAAAACAAGAAAAAAAATCCCCAACTTCCTTAACAAGGGCCATAGCCACATTATAACATTTTAACAATTTAAAGTTTAATGACAAGCATTATATTTTGGAGTGCATGCTTCCTTCCTTCTTTCCTTCTTTCTTTCCTTCCTTTCTTTTTAAAAAGACATACACACATGTATGACTGTTTGACAGATACATGTAATTCACCGTGTATATACTTGCTGGCAGAGACCAGGAAGAGTGTTGGATCCTCTGAAGCTGGAGTTGTGAGCTGTGAAGTTGTGAAGTTGGAGTTGTGGTGGTTGTGAGCCATCTTGTGGGTGCTGGGAGCTGAACTCAATTCTCTGCAAGAGCTGCAAGTGGTCTTAAATGCTGAGTCATCTCTGCAAGTCCTTGAGAATTTTTTTTTGGGGGGGAGGGAGCAGGGGTCTGGATTTTGGAGATTCTAACTCTATGAATTCATTTGTCATGTATCTCTGTTTCCTGCTAACTAATTATGATTAGAAGATAGATATAATTTAAGTATTATTTCCTGGCAGGGCTGCTTTGTAGGGGTTTCATTTATTTGGAATGGAAACTAGTTTTCTCTCTTCTTATAATATTATCAACTCTTGAAAGCTATTGCCTTTGTGTATTAATTTAAGGGTTCACAAAGAATGATAACACTAGCATTTTTTCTTTTATTAACTGAGAATGGATATGTTTTCTTATCTTTGTATTACATTTGAAATAAAATTCATACAGAAATTGAAAGCTAAATAAATGTATGAGATTTTATAATAAAAAACCAGGATATATTTGGTAGAGGCGTGGTATGGTGAGGTGGAAGGGGGTGCCTCAGTGGGCTCATGCTGAGGTATCCCTTCTCCTTGAGGTGCCAGCCATTCGATGAATACAGTATGGAATAGAGTTTATTTAGGGCATGGGGAGGGGAGTTGCTGAGGGAGTAGAGACAGAGAAAGGCAAAGAGAGAGCAAGAGCAAAGAGAATGAGTTAGAGAAACAGAGACACAGAGAGAGACACAGAGAGATAGACAGATAGAGAGAGACAGAGTAGAGGAGTAGGGCTAGCCATGAACACATGGAGAGAGGGGGACAGGGGAATGGGAAGAGAAGGAACAGAGAGGGTAAGAGAGTAAAAGAGTGGGGGGGGGGGCAAACAGTCCTTTTTATACTGAGTCAGTGTACCTGGCTATTGCCAGGTAACTGTGGGGCAGAGCCTAGAAGGAATTCTAACAACTAACTTCTCTTCCATCTCTTTAAATTTCACAGAACATGAGATAGAGGGGTCAGATGACAGGAGTTTAAACTGTGTTTTAAACTAGAGAGAAATCAAAGTGTGCTGCTTATTAGAACACTGTGCCTACACTTCATAGTATTCAATGACATTTTCTTTAAAACTGGTGTCTAAATTTGTTTTCCTTGCTTATTTCAGGGAAAACTCCTTTTCCTCTCTCAGTCTTCCTAGATCTTTTCTCATTTTCTCCTTCCCTGTACATTGGTCAATTTTCAATCCCAGGTTTTAAAGATGGTTGGCTGGAGGAATATTTTTTAACTATTGTACACATGTAATTTCACCATCCACTTAATCCTTTGAAATAGAGAAAATATGTCTGCCTATGAAGTCTAAAGAAAGAGGACCAAACTCCAGAAAGAGTGTGAGATGCTTGACTCACCTGGAATCAGAATTTCAGTGCTGCAGAGCCACTGTCAATCTTAATTCAAGACATGTCTGGATTTAGTGATATCCAGTGTTACAAATTATATAAATTACAATTTATTAGTGAAAAAACCTGAGATCAGAGGATAACAGGACTTCTTACAGTTACAAGACTAGTAAGCAACAAAGCCAGCATTGAGCCTGAACCCCAGGGCCTAAATTCAGAAATAATTATAAACACTATGATCTTGTATTCTTGGTTGCTACTCTGTATATCAATATTAAACTCAATGATATTTATAGTTAATATTGATTTATTGTTATGTTAAGATAAATGATAGTCAACAAAGTTTTGGTTATTTTGGTTTTGGATATTTTCCATCATTTGAAAAATATGCAGAGCAAATTGTATTGAAGTCTAAGAGTGGAAAAATTAACATCAGTCTGTGTTAGTCATCTCAGCTCAATGATATTTGCCTTTATTTACATGTTACAGGAATATCAACTTGTGGGGCTGTAGAGATGGCTCAGTGGTTAAAAGCTCAGGTTGCTTTTTCAGAGAACCCGAGTTCAATTCCCAGCACCCACATGGTAACTTGAGTCCCAGGGGATCCTTTGTCTTCTAGCCTCCTCAGCCACTGCGTGCACATGTTGCACAAGCATGCATTCTGATAACACATTCATACTGTCAGGGGCAGCCCTGCTTATACACCGAAGACCTAGAATCAGCAATAGGCCTAAAAAACAGCAATAGGCCTGACATACATGCATGCTAACACAAAGTCTTGGGTCTCTGTGGAAAAACACTGAAACAGATGGCTAGAAGCTATTGTAAACAAGCAGCTTTGGTTGAAAGTTGCCAAGTCTGAAGAGTCATAGACTTTGTAGATAGGTAGCCTTGGTGGATAGTACCAACTTAGATAAGGACAAATGAATCATAGGTGGAGTCATAGTGATCTGTTCCCTGAACCTTCACCCAGCTGACACTCTGTTCTGGAAGATATCTGTACTCCCCCTGAACACCTATGCTCCTGTGTCATCCCCTTCCCCACATCCTGCCTTTTTGTGTATATAACTCCTGTGTGAAAAAGTAAAAATAACAGTTTGATCAACCTATAGACAAGCTGTGATTCTTTGTGTCTTTGCCTGTGCCCCCTCTCTTTCAGGTGACCTCCCCAGACCCCTGTTTAATGCCCTGCTGGACAGGACATCATACACATAAAATAATAAAACAAAAATTTAAACATCATCTTAAATTTGATAAATCTGTATTAACATTTTGATAAATTTATATTAACAATTTTCTGCTGACTTACTTAAATTAAGAGGTTGTTGTAGTGTCTTTATTGTTTAGTAAAACAGATAACATCCTAACCATGTGAACGACTACTATTATCGAAATAAAAAATGTTTTTTCTATGTTTTGTGACTGAAGAAAAAAAAACAAAACAAAATGCTTGTCTTATCCAGACAGATATGGTGGCCTGTTCTTTTAATCTCACCACTCAGGAGGCAGAGTCAAGATCTCTGTGAGTTCAAGGCCTGCTTGATCTACATAATGAGTTCAAGACCAGTCAAGACGACATAGTAAGACCCTGCCTCAAAATACAAAAACAACAACAAAAAATGTTTTTATTATCTCTTTTCAGTTCAACATACTATAAGAGTCACTAATTTAAAGGAAAACATTTTGGTTGTTTTTACCATTATTATGTGATGTTGGCTGGCATGGAGCTCACCATGTAGGGTCTGAAATGTCGTGAGAAGACATGATACAAGTGGATGTCACCATTGCGAGTGTGACAGTGGACCTGTTTATGTAAACTTATTAAGCCTGACAATCTTCACCTAAGAATGAAGACATAAATAAATATAGTAACAATCCCTGCCAGTCTGGGTAGGGAGGGGGATGTACTGAGCAGTCCTTAGAGGATCAATAGGGACCCAGTGCAGGCCTGCCTTCCTCCTTCAACTACCTTGGAGCCTCAGGCTGTGTTTGTATCTGTCAGTCTGGATTTACAGACTGGAGCCTAGCATAACTGTCTCCTGAGAGGCTCCATCCAGCAGCTGACTGAAGTAAATACAGAGACCCACAGCCAAACATTAGACCAAGCTCGAGAAGTCTTGTGGATGAGTTAGGGGAAGGATTGAGGAACTTGGAGGGGATAGGAGCTCCACAAGAAAGCCAACAGAATCAACTAACCTGGAACCTTGGGGGCTCCCAGAGACTGAACCACCAATCTAAGAGCATACAAGGGCTGGGCCTAGGCCCCTTACATATGTCACCGATGTGCAGCTTGATCTTCATGTGGGCCCTGCTACAGCTGGGGTCTGGGCTTACTGTGGCTCTGTTGCCTGCCTTGTCGATCCTGTTCCCTTAAGTGGGCTGCGTTGTCTGGCCTCAGTGGGAGAGAATGTGCCTAGTCCTTCAGTGACTGGAGATGCCAGGGAGGGTTGGTATCCAGGTGGGGACCAGAGGTGAAAAGGAGGGGTGATGGAGGAGGGGCCATGTGAGGGAGGGACAAGGAGGAGAGGGGGGCTGCAATTGGGATATAAAGTGAATAAATAAATAAATAAAAAGACAAGAAAGAATTATTTTAAGGAATAGTATGATTCATAACAAATGTTCAGTAAAATTACTTTTCCTACTGTGATAAATACTTCAATAGAAGCTTCCTGTGGAGTGTCTGTGGATATTCAGAGGCAGGAAATGCTGCTTTCTTGAATGTTTACAGATTATGTTATCAGGAGGCAACAAGGCCTAAAGAAAACAGTAAATTTAGTGAAAAACAGTATTATACTCCAGGAAAGCAAAGAGTTCAAATTTCAGTTGTGTCCTTTTTGAGTGTCCTTGCCTATTTACTGACATTCTCTGTAAAGGTTTCCTCCCTCTCACATAAACGGAGGCATTCAGAAATGTTTCATACAGAGCCTGAGCGTTTTCCACACAAAGTCGTAAGTGTAATTGTTAGATTATAAATGTAAAGGAAGTGTGACCACCTCAGAATTCCAATCGCCATGTTTTTTCGTCTTTCACGTCCAGATGTATGAAACTTTGAGTCACAATGAAGTCTCCATAGCTCATGTGCTTTCAATTTCCACTTTTACTTAACCTCAGTAGCATTGAGGAGTCTTACTGTAAGCCTTGAGAGAGAGAGAGAGAGAGAGAGAGAGAGAGAGAGAGAGAGAGAACAAAATCCCCAATTCTTAGCTATTATTTCAACAGGCAGCTCCTTAAAAAACAAAACCAAACAAAAGCCCCCAAAGCAAACCCTTAGTTTTTCCATTTTCGGTTTAAAGTTGGAGCTCATTAATCACTATCTGTGTCCATGCTCAAATATGAAGATTGTCTTACTGCCACAGTTCTGGGAGGGAGGGCCCTTGGGTTATTGTAAAGCTAGGTTATAATGTATAGTTTCAGCTAATGAAGTGAGCCTTCCAGTCAGGATGTGGAGTCACTCCCTGTGGTGAGGCTGTTAAATGGCCAGGAATGAGACATGTCTATAATTAGAGAAGCATTAGGTGTTAGTGATCTTGGCGATCAGTGCCCAGTGGACTAGTCAAGCTGGCTATTTCCTCTATCAGTCAAAGTCAGAAGCAATGTAATGAGGGGTGGACCAGTAAATTCCACGGAGCCGAAACTATCTATTAAAAATAACTAAAGTTTCTGAGGAAGAGCTTTGGAAATGACACACTCTAAGAGCAAAACAGAAAAACAATACAGTGAAGGAATAGCCTGAAAGGTAGGACAGGAAAGAAAAAGAATTCTCAGAACCAAGAGTAGAAAAGGAGAGTATAGTTCTTTTTTTCCCCTTAATGTTTCTTTTTCTGGGAAATAGGAGAATCAAAAAAAGTGCTTTTACAGAAAATGCATTTTTTTTTTTTAAAGCATAGAAAGTTGTCAACTTCCGTATTCTTCTGAAAATATAGGCTCTGGGAAAGATGGAGGAGTGCTAATTATTTCTCCTCCTCTTTCTCCCCTCCACCTCTCCCTCCTCCCCCTCTTCCTCTTCCTCCTTCTCCTCCTCTTCCATCTTCTTGTTCTTCTTCCACAGAGGAGAGCATCAAAGTAGAGGGTTATAGGGATAATTAATATTGTGAAACATCATTAATAAAAATACATTATATACTTTAAAATATTTCTATTTTGTCTTATATGGTACTCGATTCTTAAGGAAGTAGTGACTTTCTGTATTTTACACAGTTACCCAATTTAGTAGCAGAAAGGAAGGTCTGCCCTCGACTCAGTTTTCTCCAGGCCTTGTGCTTGTAATAAATACATAAAATATATGTTTCTAAGATCTCATCTATGTTGTATTAATGCAGGCAGGTTCCATGGAATTGTAACAGACACTTAGAAGTTGCCTTTATAAAATTATTTAAGGGGCTATAGAGATGGTTCAGTGGTTAAGAGCATCTGCTGACTTTTGAGTATTCATTTGGGCCTATAAAGAACTTAAAGCAGATTGAAGGCCTGACACTTCTGTCTTTTTTTTTTAACCTGTTATTTGCTTGAAGGCATAGAGATAAATTATTATCTTAACATTTTTCCTCAGTCATATTGAATTTCAGAACAAACCCTCCCAGAAAAGACTATCCTCTCAGAGAGGACAATTATTTCCAAAGACAATGTTGCCCCTCAGCAATGAACAGATGGATTATTTAACAGTTCCAGGACCGATAGAACTTAGACAACGGTGATGAGTCAGTGACAGGCAGGACCACACTTCTGCTAGGACGACCTGCATGCCTCTTGCCTTCTATTTGAAATTAATCCTCACATCAGCATCTTGAAGACAGACTTGGGTCACTAGACCACTTAATTTGTTCTTCTTCCCAATGTGGTCATACTAATGGCTCCCCTTTCTGCTTTCCACTGTGACTCATTTTTTAATTGGCATGTAGGGACCAGCGGTTGAGTCTAGATTATTGGGGCCCAGACTTTAACCTGCAATGCTCCGCTTCTCCTATCCATCTAGGCAGTATTCTTGTCTATTTTAAATACATTTACATGCATTTATTTGCTTGTATTTGTGAGAATTCAAAAATATGCTTTAAAAATGCCCTGTAAGGATTGAGTTCACTTAGAACTAAGGTGTCAGGGACAGTGGAGGAACAGCTGGAGACACAGACTCCCTCCTTGTGCCTACAGTAGCTTGAGACCTAAACATATTTAACCCCCAAGCACTGCCTTTCTCGATTTCCCAGCTGTGAACTTACAGCTTTCTAGGAAAACCACAAGAAACCCCTTTTACTGTGAAAGCGTGTATTAACTGGCTCATGTAGCTTTGGTGGCCTCTAGTTTTTTTGTATCAGAGTGTTATCCTACCTATGGCACCCAGGAATGACCCTACAGTCTCATACAGTGAAAGAGGTTTTTGTTCCTAGGTAACCCTTTGAACTGTAATGGGAGAGCCACAAAAACTGCTGCATAGTGACTCTCCCTTACAAAGCCCACATCCACACTTGAGTGTGTCTCATCTTGTCCCTGAGAACCCTGCTATTATCCGTCATGATTAAATCCATGTCCAAATTTCTTTCTCTTAAAATTTTCATATATTTTGGTCATATTCTTTCCCCTCTCCCAAATCCTCTCAGATCTTCCTCTCCATCCACTCAAATTCATATTCTCTCTCTGTCTCTGTCTCTGTCTCTGTCTCTGTCTCTGTCTCTGTCTCTGTCTCTGTCTCTCTTAAAAAGCAAAAACAAAACCTCAAATCAAACCAAACCAGAAAGTACACCAGAAGATACTCTGAGATGCTTCAGCCACCATGTGACAGTGGGGAGGTAGCATTGTGATGAGCTGGTTAACTGGTGGAGAGATGGTAGAGAAAGAGAAGTGGAAAGCTCTGAGCAGTATGAAGAGAGAAGGAGCTGGAGACTCTAGGGTGATATGGAACGGTCTGATGGGAGTAGTCAGATGCACTGACATCTGAGACCATGAGCTCCTGGTCTGTGCTGCTGCTGAGGACCATGTCTGGGTCTGTGGCTCTGAAATAGCAGGGCTCTGTGTTGATGTCCAGTGCCCATGTTACCACAAGAGGCCTTGTGAACATCTCTGGTCTGGGCTGCCACCTGGGGCCATGTTGATGTCCTAGGGCTGCTCAGAGCTGCCTGGGCAGTATGGGAGAGCTAGCCCTGGTAGCCTGGGTGCAGGAGAGCAAATGGGCTGACCAAGCTTGGCTTCTACCCAAGCCAGATCCAGGGTTTCGAGTTGGCCCACCCAGCACCTGCCTATCTATGAACTGCTGGAGCTGGTGAAGGGTCTGGCCTTACAGATCCAAAGCTGCAGGGTCTCTATGACACAAGGCAACAACTGGCTAGCTAAGAGAAGTTCTGCTGAAGATCCAGCATTGATAGAGTAGCAGAAGCCAGAAGCCTCGAACCAGACCCACTGCACCGAACATTTGCAAGTAAAACTGTTTGAGCAAAAGCATGTAACACGCCGTGACACATCAAAGCTTCCACAGTGAGATGGTTATCTTTTGTTTTTTTATTTATTTGTTTTTATTTTCTTTTTGTGGGGAGGTTGCTAGGGCAGAGAGTAGATGTGCAAGGATGTGGAAATGGCTGGGATGAGGATGCATGATGTGAAATTGACAAAGAATCAATAATTTTTTAAAAAAAAAGCACACACATACACATAAAAAAAAACCTAGAACAAAGGAAAGACAAAAGCAAAAAACAAGAAGTCTGTTTTTCGTTGACCAATTACTCCTGAGCATGCAGTAATTAAATGTTCTTGATATACCCGGTAACAGAAAACTGGTTTTCTTTTCCCAGTAGCTATCAATTGCAAACAGCTTTTTGGCTCCAGGTGAACCTCTGTGACCACTTCCTCTTCTCCATGTCACATGTGCACACACACACACACACACACACACACACACACACACACACACACAGACCATATTTATGTGCCAGGTATGGTGGCACATACCTTTAATACCAGCACTTGGGAGGCAGAGACAGGCAGATCTCTGTGAGTTAGAGGCCAGCCTGGCCTACAAAGTAAGTCCAGGACAACCCCACACAGAGAAACCCTGTAATGAAAAACCAAAACAACAACAACAACAACAACAACAACACTAAAAAACAAAAAACAAAAACAAAAAAAAAAAAACAAAAAAAAATCCAAAACACCCCCCAACACCCACAAGGCAAATAAAAAAAACCAAAAAACAGTATAGAATTGCTATCACTCCTGAGAGAATATATTTGCTTGTTTGTCTGGAAGTTGAACCAGATATTACTAGACGGTTACAAATACCGATTCATTCTGGAAATAAGAATAAACACATGGACAGTCGTGTGTTTCCTCAGCATAAGCACTTTAGTAAGGACCATGAAGAGAGCAACTCAACAACCTTACAAAATGTATAAAAGGCAAGAACTTTGCGGTTAAAAATGCTCTCAGCCATAGTATTTATCTCGCCCCAGAGTCCCAAGGCTACCGATTGCTGCTGTTTTTAGACACCCTCAGTTTCAGTACTACCAATTTTATCAGATGATCTGGTGGACTTGTAGGAGGGAACATTATGTTCAAATTGTTTTACTCAGAAAACAACAGCGAGTTTGTCTAAAGTTCACCTTCACAAATGTAGGTTGGAGGAAGGGTAGATGGGGAGCTGCAGCAATCGATGTATGTTAGGGTTACAGGACCAAGGGAGACATCACATCTGCATTTGTCAGTCCGAAGTGAAAGATGTGCTCTCTCCAGCACAACGAGGAATTCCCTAGTAAATCAGATGAACCTGAAAGTGGTCTATCCAGGCAACTATCCGTGAAACTCAGGCAACGGTGACAGCCCAACTTGGCTTGTTGAAGCCTGAATCCTTTGCAGAGTGAGAGATTGGAACCTTTAAAACTATCCATCCTCGGAAACTCAATAGTCAAAACATCAGCCTCTAATCTGCAAAGTCTTAGTTTTCAAGAACTTGACTATGTTTGAAATCTTTATATTTGTGTGGGTTTTTGACTAAGAAAATTAGCCAAAACTATGATGTTGGGTAGAAATGAAATAAATAGTTGAAAACTTGGTAGACGTTTAATACAAAGAAGATATTTGTTTAATTTCCTTTTTCTTTTTAAGACAAGGTTTCTCTGTGTAGCCCTGGTTATCCTTAAACTTATTCTATAGATTACGATAGTTTCAAAATCAGAGATCCACTTGCTTTCTTATCTCAAATGCTGAGACTAAAGGTTTGTACCAACACATCTGGCTGTTTTTTCTCCTCCCTCCCTCCCTTCTTCCCTCCCTCCCTCCCTCCTTCCCTCCCTCCTTCCTTCCTTCTTTCTTTCTTACTTTTTTATGAGACTTTTTTTTTTTTCTGTGTAGCTCTGTCTGTCCTGGTACTTGCTCTGTTGCTCAGGCTGGCCTGGAACTCACAGCTATTCTCCTGCCTCTGCTTCCTGAACAGCAGTGCTAAAGGCATGTGCCACCACTCCCAGCATTATTTTACTTTTTTAATGGTGCAAAAGTATTCTGTTGTGGGTTCGTAGCACATTTTCTTTATTGATCTGTGTTGAATATATAGGCTAGTTGCATTTCCTAGATATTCTGAACAGTCTAACAAATAAATATGAGTTTTCTTTTTTCTTTTTTTTTTTTTTTGGTTTTTGAGACAGGGTTTCTCTGTGTAGTCCTGGGCTGTCCTGGAACTCACTCTGTAGACCAGGCTCACCTCAAACTCAGAAATCCACCTGCCTCTGCCTCCCAAGTGCTGGGATTAAAGGCGTGTGCCACCACCACCCTGGCAAATATGAGTTTTCTAATATCAAGATTCAACTTTTTTATTGTTTGAGAATTGTATATCTGTACAATGTGGTTTTCTTATTTAAATTTTATCTTTGGAGGAATTTTATACATGCACACTGCATTTATATCTATTTCCACCCCTGCCTCTCTTCCTTCCAACTCCACCTACGTCCCCCAAACTCTCAAACTGGTAGCCTCTTCTTTTACGATTATTATTTTTATTTTCTTTATTTTAAGCAAATGACAAAAGCCCAAATTACCAGCTTTTTTAACCTAGGCTTAACATTACATATTTAAACATTAGTCAAACTGACAAAATTGCCAGCATTCATGCACAACTAGAAAATATCCTTAATTTACACTAAACCGGAAATGTATTACTGTTGATGCAGTAGTAGCTTTACTCACTAAATACTGAAAATAAAATTGAAATATTTCTGTAGAAGATTCATCTGACAATATTAACTTCACAGCAGGCTGACAGTACTTACTCACAAATCAACACAATGGGAAGCAGCTCCATGCTGGTGTTAAAAACCAATCTCGTTGCCCTAGCACTACTCAGTCACAGAGCTCACCTGAGATTACGTTTTGTTTAAAGCAAAATGCATACAGAAATTACAACAATTTTAAAGACAAAAAAACAAACAAACAAACAAAAAAAACCCAAAAAAAAGAAAAAGGAAAAAAGGAAGAAAAGTCCTATATTTTGTGGTCCCAGCAACAAACTCAAAAATCTGACAAATGGGGGCTCCAATGAGCTGTTTTATAAATACTTTAGATTAGGTACAGTTATACAGAAAGTCGAGTTCGTTTGAAATCCTCAAAAAAAAAAAAAAAAGTCCCTGTTATTCCTCAAATGGTGTTTGCTATGGTTTAGCATTTCTGTTAAATGTGTGCATTGAATTACGTGTATCCAAGCGGAGCAGGAGCTCCTTACCGTGTATCGTCAAGAACTTTAACTGCCCGTCTTCTTCAACTTCTACTCTTTCTGGACCATTCTCCACAATTCTATTTGTAGTGATTTTTTTTTTGATTTTTTTTTTTTTTTGCCATTAACTATCTTAGTTGAAGTTGCTATTGATTTGAAGTTGCCCATTCCTCTGCCGCCAAATGACACTGAAGAGAATGAAGTGAGACCCCCATGACCTAGTGACCGAATAGAGTAAAGCCTGTATCAAAAGCAGAGAATTCATTTCCAAAAGGAGGAAATCCACTGAAGGCAGAGAAAAAGGAGCCGGCCCCTCGGCTTCTACTTCCTTGGGGAACCTCTTCGGTTTCCAAAAAAGTCGTCAAATGGCTCTTCAAAGAAGTCAAATGAAAATGGGTCCCTTCCACCAAACAATTCCCTGAAGACATCTGGGTTCCGGAATGTGAAGCCAAACTCAAATGGACTGTCAAAAAGACTTCTACCTCCTCCACCACCTCCTCCACCACCTCCTCCACCACCACCATTTAATCCTTCTTTGCCGTATTTGTCATAGATGTCCTGCTTTTTAGCATCCAATAACACTTCACATGCCTCAGCTACTTGTTTGAATTTCCACGCTGCTTCTTCTTTATTTTCAGGACTTTTGTCCGGGTGCCATTTAAGTGCTTGTTTTCAATACGCAGGTCTCCTTACGGCTCTGGCACAGCTGGTGGCGGTGTCTCTCCTGGTGCCTTTTCTTCTTTTAAGATTATTATTGTCTTACACACGCACGCACGCACGCACGCACGCACGCACGCACGCACGCACACAAAGTCCATTTAATGTTAAGAGTTGACCAATTGAACATCTGCCAGGGGCATCATCTCTGGAGAAAACTGATTCTCCTTCTCTCAGTAGCTCTTCAGCTGGAGGTGAGACCATGCAAGATTTTCCTGTCCCTATTGGCATATTGACTACTGGTGTCATTCGGGTCTTGTTTGGGCAACATTATTGTTGCAGTTTTCTGGGTGCAGCTTCCCTGTTGAGTCTAGAAGACGCTAGCTAGAAGCAGGTATCCTGGTCCTCTGGCTCTTAAAATATCTTCTCTTCTTCTGTCATCTTCCCTGAGCCTTAGGTGTAGGAGCTGCGTTGTAGATACACAAGCTGGTGTTGGCATCCCACGGTGACTTTTCTTCTGCATTTTGACCAGTTATGGATCTGGAATAGTTTACACTTGGTGCAAAAAGAAGTGTCTCTGATGAGAGGAGAGAGCTACTACACTCACCTGGCTGGGCTGGGGCAAAAGCTTTACATGCATTACGTTTTGATGGAGTAAAAGATCATTCCCTTCTTCATCAACTATTCCTTCCTGGCTCCCCAACTAAGTCCATTCAGCACTGCCACTATATATTATTCCTTCCCAACTTTGTAGGGTTGTTTCCTTTTTCTCCCCACCAAGTCCTCTCAGTGCTGCCAGTATGTGTATGGGTTTGGGGACATCTACTAGGTATGTGTAGCCACTCAGTAGTCACATCATTGAAAAAACGCTGACTCTTCTCACAGCAGCCATCAATTGCAAATGGCTCCTCAGGGAGGTGTGTGGCTTCCCAAATCATCACTGGAGGGTTTGTTTGGCTTGATCTTGATCAAGTCTTGTGCAAGCTTGGGGTTTATATGTTGAGTTGCCCTCTTGTATCCCCAAACACTGTTTTATTTCTGTATTTTATTTATACCTCTGGTCTTATAATCTTTCTGACCCTCTTTCTCCATTTGAGTTGAGTCTTGAGGGTATGAGGTATCACTAAAGGATGAGGTCATTTCTGCCTCTCTTCTTTTGGTTTTTCAGAGATGAGGTTTCTCTGTGTAATTCTGACAGTCCTGGAACTCACTCTGTAGACCAGTCTAACCTCAAACTCACAGAGATCTACTTGCCTCTGCCTCCTGAGTGCTGAGATTAAAGGTGTGCACCACCACTGCCTAGCTTTAGTCTTTTATTATTTGAATATCCACTAACTTGGGCTCCTATGCTAATCACCACCTATTGCAAAAAGAAGCATTTCCAATGAGGGTTGCTGATGTACTAGTCCATGATGACAGTGATAAGTTGTTAGGAGTCAGTTTAATACTATGTCCATTTAGCAGAATGTACTAATAAATTGTAGAATCCTGAAGGTCTGCCCTGCCCTGGCTGAGACTTTTCATGTGTTGCTGTCAAGTAACATTCTGCAGTTTTCCTAAGAACAAAACATCCTGTTTAGGTGTGATGCCCCAGGCAGGGACTTTCCTCTTGACAAAACATTGTCCCCCAGTTGAGTTCCTGTTTGTGTTTTTTTCTCCCTGGTTGGTTTGGTGTATATAATGCACTTGGTCAATAAAAGCTTCGGCATTCTCTCATAATGAAAGACCTGAGTCTGTGTCTTCCTTTAATCCCCCAGGCCTATGCCTGAGCTTGGTACCATGGTGGCGCTGGCACCATCAATAAGTTATACCTTAGTACCTATGTTATATATAGTTACAGGCTCTTGGCCCCAGAATTAGTCCTAGCTTCTGGAGTGGGCCCTAAATCTGATCAAAAAGTGGTTAGTTACTTCCATAACACTCTTGCCACCATTGAATCAGTATATGTAGTCTGCAAGGCGAATCATTATTGTAGATTTAAGGATGCACAGCCGGGTAAGATTGATGGATACTTTTCTTCCTCTGGAAGACATGAATACTGCCTTCCAGAACTATGAAAGAAAGCCAATGGGGATAAAGTTTATAGGTTAATGCTAGTTTCATTTCTCTTTGTTCCATGACTCAAGTATGTGGTGCCTTTAGCAATAGAGTATTGCTGTTAAGTTCTGAGAGGAAACCAAGAGTAATGGCAATAGTCTACATTTTGGGGGGTGAATGGGTTTCCAATGACCAATAACTCTAAAGAAAGGTAATACACTGGTGTCTTGGAGAGGCAATGTTTCTCCTTATAGGGTAACTCCACTTACATTCTTTATATTATGTGTGTATTTTAAGAAGCTTCTACAGTAGAGGATTTCCACATGAGTTTCTCAAAGGTCTTTAGTGTTAGTTATATCTCTATATTCATCCTTTTCTGATATTTCAACATGCATAAACCAATAAATATAATATACCACATAAATGTACTCACGTGATTATCTCATTAGATATAGAGGTCTTTAGTGTTATCTCTCCCTATACTTCGTCTTCTGATATTTCAACACACATAAATCAATAAATATAATCCATCACATAAATATATTTAAGGGTAGAAACCACATGATCATCATATATAGAAAAGGCCATTGACAAATATAACACTATTTCATGATAAAAATCCAGGAGAATTTAGGGATACAGAATACATATCTCAATACAATAAAAGCAATATACAGCAAGTGCACTGCCAATGTCATGGTAAGTGGAGAAAAACCTCAAAGAATTTCTACTGTAATCAAGGACAAGTACAGCCACTTACTCTATTCTTGTTCTCTGTAGTGCTGCAGAGGATGGCTTTTCCCAAGGATGACCTTCCCCAAATAGAGGAGGACTGGTTTTAAGTCAAGGGTACTCCCCTGCTAGAACCTCCAAACAAGCTCTCGAAAGCTGATGCCCCTAATATGACAGAAGAGAGAGTAGGGACTACTCTTGAATTTAGAGATACAGGAAAGGACTCTCTGAACAGACCCCAGTAGCGCAGCTATTATGAATGAATAAATAGGATCTCATGAGACTAAAAACTTCTGTACCCCCAAAGACATAATCATTCAATTTGAGAGGCAGCCCACTGAATAGGAAAAAAAAATGTTGTTAGCTATATATCTGACAGAGGATTAGTATCTAGAATACACAGAAACTAGAAAGAAAACCTAAATAAATACTGAGGTATGGAAATAAACAGAATTATTGAAAGAAACACAAATGACTGAGAAGTATTTAAAAGAAAATGTTCAACCTCTTTAGCAACCATGGAAGTGCAAATTAAAACTACTTTGAGATTTCATCTTACTTCAGTTAGGATTGATAAGATAAAACAAAACAAAACAAAACAAAACAAAACAAAACAACAACAAAAAGACAAAAACAACCAAATGACAGCAAATGTTTGGGTGACTGTGGGGAAAGGGAACAGCAATTCTCTGCCAGTGGGAGTAGGAGTTGGTGCAGCCACTATAGACATCATGTGGAGGTCCTTCAAAACTAGTAATAGATATACACACTCTTAGCTATAGCATCCCTGGGCATTTATCCAGAGGACTCTATGTACTACTGAGGAGATACTTGCTTATCCTTGCTTATTGCTACTCTGTTCACAGTAGCCAGGAAACAGCATCAACCCGGATGCCCTGACAGCCATAGAATTGACCTGATCCATAGATAATGAGCATGAAATGAGCATGTGGTGCAGTTACACAATGTAATATTATCTGGCCGTTTAAGAAAAAAAAATAAAATTATGTAATCTGCCGGTAAATGAATGGAGCTGAAAATAATCATTCTTAAAGAGGTATTGTAGATCCAGGAAGACGAAGGTCACATATTCTGTTACATGCAGATGACAGCTCTGAGTTTTTGGATGCCTGTATATAAAACAAGTTGAAGAGGCTTTCAAGGGAAGAGATATGGCATACAGTGGAACTAAGGGAGAATAGGGAATAATGAGGGGTTGCCTTTTTGAAGGCTCATATTTTTAAACTGCATAAGAATGTCACATGCTTTCACATGTTTTTTTTTCAAGATACTTTATTTCTTTATTTGTTCTTCAGTCTGCCATAGTTTAATGAGTACATGATTCTTTGACTTGGCATTCACTTATGATTTAGTTTTGAAACAATTCCTTGATTATTGTACCAGCTGACATGACTACTAATCTCTCCATTCCTTTGGGGTGACTCTGCCAACAAGGGACAGGTTCCATTCTATTCCAATTTGTGTGGCTGTATATGTCCATGTAGAAACACAGAAGATGCCGCCACCTGCTAATATGGCATTTCCATATTTGTCATGGAAATTAGGTGTCCTTTTCTGATGGCTCTGCCTTGCCACCACTTGCTGAATGCTTCGAACTTGGAGACGGCTTAGTACGTTTTTGGCCAAGGGCAACATCGTGGAATTGGAGATGGAACTTCGGCTACTACAACTGCTGCCTTGGTGCAAATTCACCCCAGCTACCCTTGCTGCTTTCACATGTTTTAACCCAGGTTTAGTTTTGGCATTCTGTCCACTGAATAATAGAGTGAAATTGATGCTCAGGGAAGACATGCCAATCCGTCTTCCTTAAGTGTATGCATATGTCCCAGTTGTGAGTCATCTTGTCAATAAAGAGAATGACATCAGGGTAAACCTTGATCAGAATATACTGAATGAAAAATATATTTTCAATAAAAAGGGAATAGCATTAGATTGATGCCCTGTTTTTCTTCTATAAAATGTGTAACACATTCTATAAAGTTGAGACAATATTCACAGTAATTACTGAAGAGAAACAAAAGCAGTTCAAGTTGATGTTAAGGTAACCCCAAACTAGACACTGGAGAATTCTAAGTTGTAACCAAACCCACACTCGTTTCATGGCTTTGACCAAACCAGGCAGTCTGTGGCCATGATTATGTATACAAACCGCCCACATGAGGTGTCATCTGGAGGTCAATGTGTTTATGGTAGCTGTTTTCGGTATACATGTAGAATGCCATGCAGCTGTTCTGGGCATGGTGGTCAGAGTGGATGCCAGCACAGCCAGCTGTAACGAGCAAACTGCCAGAAACAGGCAGATGGAACAGGCAAAATAGGCAGTTGATACGGGTTTGAAGGTGAATGGAACATCTTGGTTACAAAGATTCCAAACGCTTGGATTCACTCTATGACTGATGATGACACGATTGATGTGATTCTTTCCCAACATGGATCGCTTTATAGACAGGGTATGCCTGCCTCTCTATATTGAGATACTAGATGGTGGGTGAAAGTTAGGCGATATCAGAACATCATGTGGATACATTCTACGTTCTCAATAAGTAAATATGCACGTGCAGTGTAGATTTTACAAAAGCTTGGCAACCTTTAGACTCACTTCCCAGAGAGGACAAGCTGTATGACTTAGTGAGTAAAGGTGCTTAACTGTGAAGCTGAACCCGAGTTCAATCTCAGAAGCCACATAGCGAACACAGAGAACCAACTACTACTGCATGAGGTCGAAGCCCTCCATACATTTGTGACCATCAGTCACGTAAGGGCAACATCCCAAGCCCTTCCACATGTAGAGGATGTAGGCTCAAGACAGATATCTATTTTAATGAGGTACCTAAAAGCCTGGACGTCTTAGCCAATAAACTTTCCTTCCCAGACACTTCTCCCACTCAGGCCCACCCTGAGATGACAATAAATGACTTAAAACTATGGACTGTCTCTTTTCATCGGGATCCACAGTGGGGAGCCACAAAGGCCTTCGCCTATAGAGCTGCCATCTAATCTCCCATAGAGACACTACTCTATGTAATCTATTACTCTATGTAATCTATTACTCTCTGTACTCCCAGCCATGGTTGCCACCAAGCTAAGCCCAAGCTCGCCACCACCGACAAGCCAAGGACTATCCCTGTGGGACTAGCTGAAGTGCCCCCTCTTCCCCGCTCGGCCACTGGCTAGATCCAGCCCGCAGGCTCCCACTCCATTCTCAGCTCTTCAGTGGCATCCAGAGGGATGTCTGAGAGCCTGAGAACCAGACAGCCCCAGGCCTCTTTGCAGGCCCAGGGACCTCTGAGCCAGCTCCAACTCTCCCACCCCTCAGACTGTGCTTCTCCACCCCCAGAACGGTGTCCCATGGCTTCCCCATAGCCCACCCGCCCAGCAACGGCATGGGGTAAATGCAGTCATCTCCCTGAGTCCTGCCTCCCCAAGCAGCCGAGACCTGTGGTGGAGCGGATGCAGGACCCCAATAACCCTACAATAAGAGGAAAAATCTTACTCAGAGTAGAATAGTATAATTTTGTACAAGATCTGAATTGTTAGAGAAGCTCTTAAACTTAACATGTTTATTAGTAAATGATGTATCAGAAACCTATGCTTTACAATATCTAAGTTTGGCTGAAAAACATGATACAATCCAAAATCTTCCATAGACATAACCTGTAGAACTTGTCACAGAAATTATAATTATACCCAGTACCAATTACGGCACATGGTTGTCAGCATTTTTTTTTTAAAGTCCTGAAGTTGTATTTTTGTAACATCAAAGAAAGGACAGAGGAAGTTGGCTCGGTAAAGTGAAGTATCAGGAAAGTAAGTAATCTGCTGGTAAGCTCATTTAGTTCATTTACTTGGTGATACGGTATTCCAATACTCTACACCCAGAGATGCAGTGATGAAAACTGAACATGGCGTTCGGTGTTAGAAGTGGAAGATACTTTAGTGGAACCTAATTAAAGCAGAAAAAGACATATCAGTAAGTGAAACGTCTTAGTGAAATATCTAAGGCTATAATAAAATTCCTTTATGCACATATATTAAAATTTCTCCTTCTACTACAGTTCTAGGAGGAATGATGTCTAGAATTTGAAATGCCATTTGCAAAGTCAATGTTACTAATGAGTATTGGAGATAATGGAAACTTGGTTCTATTAATATTTATTTATTTATTTATTTTGGCATGCTGCCTCTAATCAAAATGATAGGTGGATGTTTTATCAGTAAACTATGTCATCCCTAAAACCTCAGTATTGACTATTCCTTAATTTTTTACTTTGTACGCTTACCGTTGTTTTGTAAGAATGTGTTAATTTGTGTCAAATGTATTTATGATTGCAACATAATGGTTTGGTGCCATGAACAAGGTGAAACAATAACTGTAGGGAGGGAATTGAAAATGTCTTTCCAAATAATTTGAATTTTATCCTGTAGATGGCGAAGGGCATTTGATAAGGGCTGTGCTGCAGTCAATGTGAGATGATGAGATTCAATACCACCAACCTGTGACATTCTATAAAGTTATACAAAGTGCAGAAAGGGCGGATAAAGTTCTGCAAGTGTGAGCAAGATAAAGTCTTATCGTGATATCAGCTCAAATGGACATGGAGACTCAAGTCAAAGAGAAGTCTGAAGGAAAATCCTCTTTCGGAGTTGGCCTTGCTTTCAGATCATTCTGTGGGTATTTTCTCTGATTCTAAATTCTCAGTTGAATGGTGGTGATACAGAAAAGCTGGTAATACGACAGCTCCGTGAAAGCTTTCAGAAAAATAGGATGTATTCTGGTTTCCAGTATTTACAGCTTTATACTGAAGGACTGCAGACAGAGGCAGCTTTCTCTGTTATTTTACTTGTAAATCCAGACGAGTAAAGCTGATTAGTTCTTAGTGAGGTGCAGTGTGACGTACATTGCCCACTGTGACTTCATTGTTTCTGTTTAAGCACAAGTTGACTTCAGGGAATAGGAGACTTCTATTCTGATTTCACATACAAAATGTTTATAAATTAAAACTGCAAATATGTAATACTTTTTTTTTTTTTTTAAAAAAAAACATTTGGTAAGATGAAATGGAACATCCATTTGTTTTCCCAATACTTATTTTTAGTGCATTTGACTAAGTAGAATAAATTGCTACACAAAATTCTCTCTCTCTCTCTCTCTCTCTCTCTCTGCCCCCCTCTCTCTGTGTATGTCTGTATACATTATACATGTACAATGATATAGAATTCTATCTATTATCTTATTCTTTCTGATAATGAAGATTTTCCCTTTAGTATCAGCACAGTAGCTAACCAGTTAGATTTTGGCAAGGGAGTAATACATGGATCAATTGATAAATGAAATAGAATCACAGAATCAAAAATCGTTACATTTCACTTCTGTTTTTTTTTTCTTTCCATTGTGCACATGTGCGTGCGTGCGTGCGTGTGTGAGTGTGGTGAGTGTGGTGTGCGTGCGTGTGTGTGTGTGCGCGTGCGTACGTGTGGTGTGTGTGTGTGTGTGTATGTGTGTGGTGTGTGTGTGTGTGCGTGCGTGCGTGAGTGTGGTGTGTGTGTGTGTGTTTGTGTGTGACTTGTACAGGAGTGTGGGTTTACACAAGTATGAGTCTGTGTAGTCTAGAAGAGTACATTAGGCCCTTGGATCCCTTGGAGATGAACTTTAGTTATTTGTTATTTTTCAGAAGATCAGCTTTTCCTATGGATCCTGGGCCCCCAGCTTCTGTTCTCACGATTGTGCCTCAAACACTCTTTTTTTTTAAATTTTAAAAATGTATTCATTTACATCACTGCCACATTTTCCCCTCCCTCCTCCCTTCTCAGTTCCTCTCCCAACCTTCCTTCTCCCCACCCTCCCCAACCACTCCTCCATTTCTCTTCAGAAAGGGGTAGGCCTCCCATGGATATCAACCAGCCATGTCACATCAAGTTGCCGGAAGACTAGGCACCTCCTCTTCAATTAAGACTGGACAAGAAGACCCAGTAGGGTCCCAAAGGCAGGCAATGAGAGTCAGAAACAGCCTCTGTCCCCACTGTTAGGAGTCTCATCAGAAGACTAAGCTACACAACTGTAACAACTATTGAGTTATCTATCTCTCCTGTTCATTTTCCCCTTTCAAAGTAATCCTTAAAAATTATCATGTGAGCTTACATGATGTATGTGTGTGAGCGAATGTGCCATGTTGTACATGTGGAGGTTAGAGGACAACTTGTGGAGATCAGTTCTTTCCTTCCATCAGACTGGCTCTGGGAATTGAACTCAGGACCCTAAGCTTTCCACAGCAAGGACCTTTTCTGCTGATCCATCTTGCTGGTCCCTGGTTACATTTTTCTTTCTTTTATTAAAAATTTATTTCAATTTCCTTTTTCCCCTTTCCCCTTCTCCTCCCCTCTCCCACCCAATTCCCTCCCTCCTTCTGCTCCCATGATTATTTTCTTCCCCCTTCTAAGTGGAATTGAAACAACCTTATTTGAGCCTTCCTGCTTGTTATACTTCTTACAGTTTGTGGGTTGTATCCTATGTATTCTGTACTTTTAGTCTAATATCCTCTAATCACTGAGTACATACCATATATATCCTTTTGGGTCTGGAAAATATCCTTTACCTCACTCAGGATATTTTCCAGTTCCATCTATTTGCTTGCAAAATTCACAATGTCCTCGTTTTTTATACATGAATAGTATTCCATTGTGTAAATGAACCACATTTTTGGTATCCATTCTTTGGTTGAGGGACATCTGGGTTATTTCCAGATTCTGGTTGCTTCAAATAAGGCTGCTATGAACATGGTAGAGCATGCATCCTTGTGGTATGGTAGGCCATCTTTTGGGTATATGCCCAAGAGAGGTGTATAGCTGGGTCATTTTCCTTAAAGGCTCGTTCATTTCACGAGTGGATTACTCATTTTTAGTTGATCTTTAATCTCCCTGACTCATCTCTACTACGTATAATAAATCCTATGTATTCATTAGGTAAAATGAAACCGTGTTTTCTCTGTTTATCTCATAATTTTTCTGGTGAACCATCTGTTTACTTGTGTGACCCATTTTTAGCACAGTTGAATTCATCTTGAATATTTTGCACATTTGTACACAATTTTTTACAACAAATTCTATTGCAAAAACATTTTTACTCGTTTACTGGTAACATAGAATAAATGATTTTAATGTGCTCTGTTGGTTTGTGTGAGATGTTCTCTTGGTTATTTGAATATGTTCTCCCCATCTGGGGAAGCTGAATAGAGAAGCTTAGGAGTGGTGGCCTTGTTGGAGAAAGTACGTCACCACTAGCAGGCTTTGTGGTTTCAAAGTCTCCCACCATTTCCCAGTGCCCTCTTTGTTTCCTATTTGTGGTTCCAGATGTGAACATTCCGCTGTTGTTCTTGTCACCATGCCTAGAGCTAGTTGGCTTGGTTCCTTGTCATGGTGATGGACCCATCCCTCTGGGACCATAAGCCCCAAATAAATCCTTCCTTCTCTAAGGAGCCGCAGTCGTTGTGATTTATCACAGCCACAGCCAAATAAACAATGAATATGCAAATAGTTTATGTTCTTAGATGCTTAGAAAGCTTACCCCAGCCACTTTTTACTTGACTCCTCTTATCTCATGCAATCCCCTATTGACTGTTTTTCATAGATTTCAGCGGGGCTGGTAGGTTCTTGTCCACATAGCAGCTTTTGCATATGATGCTGTGCCCTCAGGTTTATCCTCTTCTTGTCTTCTCTGAATAGCTACCTGTTAAATTATCATCATCTCTTCATTTATCAGCCCTGCTGTGCAATCTGGAAACAGCTGCACAACTGCCAAAGCTTTATTCTGTATCTTTTTAATGAGAACTTCGCCAAACTGTCAACATTATGGGATTATGGGAGACATGCTACTATATGTCAAATATTTAAATTCGAGTACCTGGACATCGGAAGGATTTAGTAAATAATAATGATGATGATTTTTTCATAAGGTTTTTCCCTAAGAAAATAATTTGGAAATCTGATAGAAATGATATGTTTTCTTTTCTTTCTTTCTTTTCTTTTCTTTTTTTTTTTGGTTTTTCGAGACAGGGTTTCTCTGAGTAGCCCTGGCTGTCCTGGAGCTCACTCGGTAGACCAGGCTGGCCTCAAACTCAGAAATCTGCCTGCCTCTGCCTCCCAAGTGCTGGGATTAAAGGCGTGTGCCACCACTGCCCGGCTAGAAATGATATGTTTTTATTGCTAATCTTTACATTATGATTACATTTTCCCTATTTGCTTATATCTTCTAGACACATTGTGCTTGCCTTGCCCTTGTGTTTTGCAGACATGACTGACCATTCTACCTATTATCTTCAAAGTACACAATTAGACTCCACATTGTGTATGCATTGTGGTGGATTCCTTTAATCCTGGCACTGTAGAGAAACAGGAGGATCTATGAGTTTGAGGCCAGCTAGGTCTACATATCAAGTTCCAGGACAGTCGAAACTATGTGCACAGGCCCAATGCAATGCAAACAAAACAACACACACACACACACACACACACACACACGTTATATCTTCGACAGTTCTCAGGAATCTTGTCACATTGCAGTTGCTCTAGGTTGTTTATAATTGTAGTACTGTGTAAATAACATGTCTTCATACTTTATAAACAGTCAAAAGCAAAAGCTAAAGTTCCGTATGAAGATGTTTATCTGCCAGGCTTCAGCTTCACTTAACTGAAGTAGTATTTTCAATTGGAGTAATTGAGGAACACATAGAGAGTGTTCTAGAAGTATAGTCATTTTGATTGGTGTTCCAATAGTTTTAGCTCTTACTTTTGCTTCCTGATTTAATCTTGGTTTCATATAATAGAACACTTTCCGGAAGAATGTACTCTCCGTGAGCGCTAGCTCTGTGGAGTCTAACTGTGTACCTTGAAGATAGTAGGTAGAATGGTCCATCATGTCTGGAAAACACAAGGGCAAGGCAAGCACAGTTCTCTTTGTACATGTAGAAACCCGAGACCTGGAGAACAATGCAGCATGACCCCCCCACAACTAGAACCAGAAATTGGATTCAGATTCTTAAATAATTGCATCATGAAATTTTGCTACAAATGATGAATGAAAGCGAAAGAGAGAAAACCTGAAGGAAGGTAAGAAGTACAGTAGCTAAGGACACGGGGACCTATTCACAAGGAGCTGTGCATCTTGTCCCTCTACTTACCTCTGTTTTCCTTTATCAGTTAGTAGGGAGACATCTTAAACATTTATTGATTTTTATTTTATGTGTATGAGTGTTTTTACCTGCATGTATGTTTGTGCACCATGTGTGTGCAGTGGTTGAAAGGGCCAGAAGAGTGTCAGATTCTCTGGAGCAGGACCTATGTATGGATCGTTGTGAGCCACCACATGGGTTCTGGGAATCAAATCTGGGTTATCTCTATGGATTGCAAAGTCCTTAACCACTGAGCCATTTCTTCAGTTCAGTAGAGAAAATTTTAGTCAGATGAGATTTTGATTCTTATTCATGATTTTGAATGGTTTATTTTGAATATTCACTTAATTTTTCCTGTTCATTGTTCTTTGACTCCTCAAAAATACATAAACTGATGGTTATTTTTAATCCATTTGACACTGTTGCAAAGGGCATGAGTTCAGTTCACAGCACTCTCATGGTGGCTTGCAAGCAGCCTTAACTTTAGTTCTAGGGGATCTAACACCATCTTTTGACCTCCACAGATGGCAAGCACACATGTGGTGGCCATATGCATGCTCAGGTCATGCCCATATACACATAAAATAAAATAAACATTCCTAGAAAACAAACTAAGAGCACCTTGAAAATAAATTAGAAGCATTGAAGAAACCAGTTATTGACAAGGTATTGACTATGAGTCATTACTAATTTTGAAAATATTTGGTGACAATTTCTAATCTAGGTAATTAACCATTCAATAATATAATCACATTAATATTTATTGGATTATACATTCAATAAATAGGCATGCTGTAGTTAATTACTAACAAGTAAGTATGAATATGAACAAAATTGAAAATATGTTCTCAAAATATAATGTAGCTGTATAAAAATCAGTTAATAACAGGAAAACTTACACAAATAATGGACTATAAGGACACAGAACTCATGAAAGCAAAGCTATTACAATAGAGATGAACAGAATATTATAGAACAAGTGGGCATTTAATCTTTCTATATGTGTCTACACACACACACACACACACACACACACACAAACATATCTTTGTTTGTGCATATATTCTGCATTTCTTTGTAAAAGGACCTCCACTTAAAAATAATTTATGATATTCTTATGAAGCATTTGCCACAATGGAAAAGTTCAAATAATTCTGAGATCAAGCAAAAGTGAAACTCGGGTGTTTATTAGATCTGGGAACTCTCATGAATGGAGAATATAATAAATACAGTCACTTACATGTACATGGGACATGTTCTAAGAGCCCCCATTGGATGCTTGAAGTTGCAGCTGAATCAGAAGTAGCACCTTATATAAGAGACAAATGTAAAAGAACATGGGAATTCAGGGTCCTAGAGAGGATAGACATCACTTATGGAGTGTGTACTGTGCACAAAGCATTTCAAGAACATTGTCTTGGCCATATAGCTGTCTGGAAAGAAGTTTTTATTATCTTATTTTAGGTATAAGGAAACTAAACTCTCCAGGAGTTGAGTAATATACCCAAGTTCCCAAGTGATAATTTGCATTGCCATTTCCGATTCCATTCTGTCTAACCACAAACTGCATGCTCCTAGCCATTATGCCTTTGTCAAGAGCTGTCTGCTGTGACAGAGGCATAGGGGGAAGGAGGGCACACAAAACTTAACTAATGGCGATTCTGAAAGCAGAATCTCTGGAGATACTGCAATGCATGCAGACTTTGTGTGCTTGGGACGTAATAAGAGCAAGGAAAGTAAAAATCAAACTATGAGCATTTAAGAAGCATGTGTAAGCGTCATAGACTTGCCAAGCCGGAGTGGAACTTGTCTGAGACAACTGTCACTCTTAGAGCACACATCCGAAGGGAGCACTCACCACAGCTGCACCTGGTCCTAACACTGAACACTATGTATACGAGAGGCTAAGAATGCAGCAGTTCTTAATGATGAGAGCAATGTAATAAATAGCAACTATCCTCACGTCTGAAAACAAGATGCTATGAGGAGAAAGTAGGAGACAGTGAAAGCAGTTCTGAAACCTGTAACAACTGTCTCCTTCCCCCCCTCTCATAAGCATTCAATAGGGAAGATTCAGTGGGGAGTTATGGGAGAATTGCTTGGCAGCCTGTACAGCTGCCCCTCCATAACTCTGCTCCTGGAAGAAGGAGTGTAAAGCACTTTGAGGTTGTAAGACTTTACCATAATATGGGCCCTGTATGCTAGACTGGCTAGATTTAAACTAAAAGAAAACTGGGACTTTGGGGTGAGGAAGCTGCACTTCCAGGGAGGGTAGTACAATAGGTAGATTTTTATTTTTTAAAGCTTATAGCCTTTAAGAAAAACCTGGCACCAAGGCAGAGGATGACCGGACATTGGCCTCACGTTGTGTGCTGACCTGTTTGCTACCTTGAAAGTGTGATTGTGATGAAGGTCAAGCGTCTACAAAATCCTATGTTGATTTGTACACTCCTGTCATGGAGAGATGTCAATTGTTTCTGTGCATCAGCAAGGATAAATCCCAAAGCCACAGTGTTTTATACTTCTTCAGTGAATTTGGCTTACAGCGAATCATCCACTAATCTTCTAACACTTTTCTTTGGTACTTGTGTATAATTTATCAAATACTCTTTGAATTGGCTTTACCATGCCACTTATTCTTTTTTAATGGGTTTAATAGTACTATATATATATATATATATATATATATATATATACACACATATATATATACATATGTATATATATATATAATTTATATGTATACACACATACATCTATATCTATATATATCTACCACAAATTTGAGGTGCTATCTATCTATACCTATACCTAATGTATATGTATATCTATCTATCATAAATTTAAGGTATCTGCCTGTGTGCCCCTTCATCTGGCACTCCTTTCTCCTTGAGGTAAAATTCAAGTGTTGCAAAACATGACTATCCATGGTGAAATCTATTTCTCTTTACACAAATCTAACCACTATAGAAAAAATGAAAATGGACCACACCTAAACAGTGGATGAGAAGAATAAACCATTCATGTCCTTTGGAGATTAATTAATAGGTAAGATTTTCTTATGGCTGAAATGAACCAGAGAAATTGTACAACTTGTCTCTGTTTAATCAAGGTATAAAGAAAACAGATAAAATCACCCTATAAAGAAGTTTAAAGAATTTCCCCAAATACAGTTGCTTTATGAGTGAATTCTTTTGTTCCTTTGTTTTACACATGCATGCACACACACTCATATACACACTCACACACACATACATACACAACTCTGTCGTTCTGTCTCTCTGTCTCTGTCACTCTGTCTCTCTGTCTCTCTGTCTCTCTGTCTTTGTCTCTCTCTGTCTCTCTCTCAGACAGACAGACAGATACACACACACACACACACACACACACACACACACACACACAGACACACAGACTGGCTGTATTTTTATAGACAGCTAATTTTCACATAAACTATATGGGGTGGATAGTGACCATTGTCTGGGTCTGGGTGGTAAGGCTCTGTAACTGACAACATAATTCTGGCCACAAGAAAGGCTATAATTTAGACATAATGTTCACTTGAGGATGGGCAGATGGCCCAACCTAGGTCAAAATGTACATCCATTTCTGTTTCTTTCCTTGTTGTTGGTAAATAGAACACAAGTTTCTGTTGAAGTTCAGAAGCACTAGTAGTAACAAATGTTAATGTTGGGTTCCTTTTCTCATAGAGAAAGGCCAATTAAGAACCAAAATCAATGCACAAAAAGCAGTAGAAATTTAAAAAAATGTCTCAGCGGAAGATCATCTCTCCCATCCTTTCTGATTCTAGCATTTCTAGGTTCAAATTCAACATTCCTGAAAATTTCTGAGCAAGACATTTAGAACTAGATTTTTCAATTGCATCAATTATTTACCTAGTAAAATTACACACATACATCACACACACACACACACACACACAGAGTTCATTAATCTTAAGAGATCTCTTTTTAGTGTGATAGCTCAAGAAAACTCTTGAGGGATTATAACCAGGAGAGACATTTTAATGGAAAAAATGCTTTAAGGAAGTAATTGACATTTTCTGCTTTTTAAACTGTTCTTTCTCTTCTACTTCCTGTCCCTTTCTTCCCTCTTCTGTCTTTTACTTCCCTCCCCTTTCTTTTAAAACAAATTCATCCTAATGCCTATGTCAGATGTAGATACAGGAGATCAGAGAGCCCTCTCAAAGCTCTGGGACTCAGTCAGAGGAAACGGTTGAGTCCCACTCATAGACACTTCTTGCATGCAGGTAAGAGCTGGCAGGGTGAGTAGGCACAGTGAAAGGCTGAAACAGACCCCAAGTTCTCTGCCTTTGTTGTTTTGCTCTGTTCTTCTCTCTCCCCTCTCTAAGTTGGTGCCACACCAACCTTGAAAACTTGAGGGTTTTTCAAATAGCTCCAATTTGGAAACTGTTGTGACAGTTGTCAGGAGGGACCTGATCCTGTGATGTCAAGTGAGAGTCATGAAACAACTCTGGACCATTTCACCTAGAGCTTTGAGCAATTAAAGCTGAAAATGATTCTCCAGTACACACACAACTCTCTTGTCTTCATCTCATCTACCTCCTGTCCTGTTTATTTAGGGGACTTACTTCATCTTCAAGTCCTTCCTGATATGCACTAGCTGAATAAATCCTTGACTCTCAATTTGATGCAAACACCTTTTTTTTTTCAGTCCCACAGGTGAAGAAACACTATGATTCAATGTGAAATGTCAAAGCAGACAAGGGGCATAATATGGTGTGGGCATTTGAGTTTGGGTTGGATAAGGAAAGCATTTGTATAGACGTTATTTACAGATCTGATTTGTGGTTTAGAAGCCCTGGAGGCTGCAATGGTATTGGAGTTTTATATATATATTGCTTCTTGTGTTTCCTACTATCAATATAGTATCAGGTCCACAGTGGACACAGACATAAGCAGGTATTATAGTGAAAGTTAGGAACGTGAACTTAGAAAACTTATTCATTTCAAAATTGCTATTATTATCTGAACTTCAATAAGGGAAATATTTTTGTTTTATTACAAGATGAGATTCTTGGTGTTTTGCTTGATGAGTGGACTGTCATGTCCTGTGAATGGAAATCTCAGGGATATCAAATCTTACTGTAAAGAAATACTTAGTAGTAAGACACAAGCCTATGTAAAATAAACATCCAGGGGCCTACAAAGGGTAAATGGTAGCCTGGAAATAATTATCCTATTGTTAAAGAATAAATAACATATGGAAAATGTAAGGAGCGGGAGGGGGAATTTCCTCCTTTGCATCATTTATTTTTTTTAAATTGACAAAACAACATTGAAATACCCTGTAAGTTAAAGCAGCAATCTAGTAACTCTTTGCTATTTAATATCATTTAAGTAATATTATTTTGTGATTCACTTTTCTCATTTAAAATTGTCCATTAGAATAGTAAATGATAGTACTTATATTCATCTTCAATGTTTACAATTTAAAATTGTCTATATTGTAAGTTCAAAACAAGTTAAATATATAAAATAAAATTAACATATATTTATGTGGGTTATAGGTTATATACATAGATGTATACATGCACATAAACATGTAGCTGTGACTATGAGTATACAGTGTCACGTATATACATAACACCTCAATCAAGGGAAATGCTGGCTTTATTTTATAGGTTCATTTTTTTCCCTTTCTCCCTTCCTCTCTCTCTGCCTCCGTCTGTCTGACTCCTTTTTATTATTTTCCAGGCTTTCTGAAGAGGGCGTTTAGACTACTACCACTTCCTCCCTTAGTCTTCCTCCCACCTCAGTCTGGTTTTTGTCTCTACCACTCCGCCGAAACTGCTTTCACCATGAGCCTTGGCCATTAATTCAGAGGGGGATTTTGGTTTTTAACTTATTTGACAGCCAGGAGCATTTAACACCCTCTCTGCCTTCTTGAGCTCTCTCTACTCTGAACATACTCCTAATGTAGACTCTACACTTTCTTTGCACATTTCTGCCCAATTATTTGGCCCAAGTCTTAGGCCCCGTTCCCTTTTCCTCTTCCATTTTCAGAATTGTTAAAGAGATTTTGTCATCCTGTGGCTTGAATGGAGACAATCATCATCTTTGACCCCTCCACTCTCTGCCCTCTTACCCAACCAACTAAATATATCTTCTCTCTGTCCTCACATTCCTTCCCACTGCTGCTATCTTAGTACACACTCTCATTATCTTTCTCCGAGTGATTACGAGAGCATCCTAATTAGTTTCTCTTTCCACAGCAGATTCCTGGCCTGCCGTCCATCATAACTGCCACCACTGTGATAGTATTACAGTTCAATGGCTTCCAACTATCCACAAGATACAGCCCAAGCTCTTTGGAATAGATGATGTATCTGGCCTTTTCTTTTTTTAAAAAAAAATTAGACATCATCCCCTTCTTCGGTCATAAGCGTAACACTTAGGTATTAGACTCTGTCTTATTTCTCACCTTTGTCCTGGTCTTCTGTGTCTATACTACTGCACAAATGAGCTCATTTGCTGCCTAGACCAGAAACTTTGCTGGCTTTACTCTGGAAACTGAAAGCACCTATTTATACTTTATTAACTTGGTTTTCTATACATCTCTTAGGTTACTCTAGACATGTTATTGTCCATTCATCTTTTAATTGAGCATAAGTGGCTGCTTTGCCTGTTTAAACTTCACTTATATTTCTCCACAGACTTACCCCCATATCTATTGCTTGTTGAGAGCCAACTTTAAGCAGAAAGCGGCTAGAAAGCAGCTATCAGCTTTGTAGCCATCTTGAGCCATATACCCTGACATGAGACTTGCTTTTCAACAGCCTACAACAGCTGAAGCACACTCTGATATCCCACATAGCTTGTTTTGCTGTTTAGTGCCCACAGCTGCAAGGAGCACGCAGTATCCACGTCTACAAAGCATGCGGTGCACGTGTTATCCACGTGCTATCCACACCATACATGCCTGTAAGGCGCACGTGCTGTCCACGCCTGTAAGGCTTACATCACATCCACACCTGCAAGGCACGTGGTATCCACTTGCCTACAAAGCACGTGGCAAAAGCCTATAAATACCCAGGATTTCCTTGTAGTGGTGTGGTGTAGTAGTAGTAGGTGTAGTGGTGTGTGTATGGTGGAGACAGTAAAGAAGACTTTACTACAGATCCTCTGGCTTGTCTCTATTCTTCACATCTCTTCCCCTTCTTCCCCCCACTCTCTCTCTTGCTAGACCCAGACCTGCGGAACAGAGTACTGCCTGCTACAGTTTGGCCCCCAAACATGGGCCTGAGTGGTCCTTTACAATTGCTAAATTGAATTGTTTTCTGTAAAAATCTACACTTTCATTTATTTTCCTTTCTTCCTCAGTATCTAATTCTTGTTTACTGCTGTAAGTTCTACTTGCAGAAGAAAATTTTAATTCACTGACAGGTGTCTATTCTGAAACACTACAACTTTACTTTTTTGGCTTTTGATTTTTCAAGATAGGGTATTTTTGTGTAGCCCTGGCTGTTCTAGAACTCGCTCTGTAGGCCAGGCTGGCCTCAAACTCACAGAGATCTACCTGCCTCTGCCTCCCGAGCAATGGGATTAAAGGCGTGGACCACCACCACCCAGCCACAACTGTACTATTTTTGGCTACTTCAGTGGCCACACTTCATTATTTTACCTCTCTTTATAGCTTATCTCAAATAGTTTATATCTTGCAGACAGAGTTGTACTTCTAACCTTAAAGTGAACACATTATATCCTTCATAAAATCTTTCAATGTTTTTTTTCATAGTCAAGAAATAGCCTGCCGGGCGGTGGTGGCGCACACATTTAATCCCAGCACTTGGGAGGCAGAGGCAGGTGGATTTCTGAGTTCGAGGCCAGCCTGGTCTACAGACTGAGTTCTAGGACAGCCAGGACTACACAGAGAAACCCTGTCTCTAAAAACCAAAAAAAAAAAAAAAAATATGAACTGAGCAAGTTGCATATAACTAGGCATATATATATATATATATATATATATATATATATATATATGTTAAATATAACAATAAGTATCATATATAAATAGAACACTATATGCTATATATTATATATGTTATATAACAATAATTAAAAAAAAAGAGGCCATAAATTTGAAAGACAGTAAGAACTGATCTGAATGGTTACAAAGAATAAAAGCAAGGGACAAGAGTATAATTATATTTTAACTTCACAATGAAAAATATTAAATAAGCAAACAGTATAAATTCACTTACATGGCTCTCCTGAGCTCTTTGCTTCTGGCTCCTACTGAAATAGACTTATGCTTGTAGTATCTCTCTTCTCCTTCAAACCCTGCATCAGTAACTGGGCACTGGAATTAGATCTTTTCATAAATTTCTGTTAACTATTCTTTTTATTTCTAGAAGATGAAATATAATGACAAGAAATGAAAAAGAAAAGCTGCATAACAACAAGCTTAAAATTTAGATTAAAAAAAATAAACCTAGCAGATGTCCACTCATGTTCTCTATGTAGATATTCAAAAGAAAAAAATCTACAACTTCACAAAATGGCTTGACGGCTAAAAATGCAATGGTGGTTCTTATGAAATCATTGATCACCTTCTTCAGGTATAAACGGCAACTGAGAAAGAATCACTAGCAGCTCGTTGATAATGCCATTTTTCTTAAATCAGTTATTAATTATTTTCCTAATGTGAAAAAAAAATCTAAAATTACAGATCATTTTGATTTTTGTCTTTAAATGAACTCAGAAACCCTCGAGTTTTTTCAGTTAAAGTATTTTTCCTTCTCTGCTATCCTCTCTTCACAGAGCATCATCATATGAAGCAAATTTATGTTTCAAGTCTTGGCGATGCTCCAGAGACAACATTACCAGCCATGACTTTTCTTCCAAAAATCCAGAGAATGCAGGGTGAGCTTAATCTGGGCGCAGCTGATTATACGTTTGTAACGTCTCTGCTGCTGTCACTTCCCTCTTCTGTTTATTTTTAACACAAACGTATACGCTCTACCCATTGTGGTGCAACCACAGTTACAACCCCTAAACGTCTCCGGACTTTACCTCTTGCATTTATTTATCCAGCACCCAACAAATACTCACGGAGTTCCTGAGTGCAGTGTACTTGATCCCTGCCTTCACGAAGCTTACAGTCAAACGGACGTACGGAGTTTATGAAATACTTATTACGTCATGCATCGCGCTAGGTGTTTCTGCTTGACTTCTCATCGTCAGTTTGAAATTCGTCATCATGAAGTAACTCTCACTGCTATTTTATTATTTATTCATACACAAGCAAGCAGGAGACTAGGGAGACCATAATTACTATTTGTTCACACTTGTATTGAAAGGTTTGTGGATTAAAGTGGGACACAGCCGTAGCAAGAGATGAAAACATAGAACAAGATCTTCCCCTGAACCCTCCAGCGTATCCCTGCAGAAGCCAGTGTGTGTGCTTCATCTTTTCCTGAATTAGACAAAATTTTAATATTGATTCTGTTTTTATTTTATTAAAAATTTTTAAAATTACTTCTCCTCTACAATACATCCAGACTGAAGTTTCCTCTTCCTCCCCTTCTCCCTAATTATGAAAGGAATCAGTGTGTCCAATTCAAAACTCAAAAACAGCTTTCCTCAGATAAAGCATAGCTCATATGTGCAATGCGAACCCCTGAGATGTAAGTTTTAGGTGCTATTTCTACATACACTGTTTAAAGGGAAAGGAGTCAACTGACAGAGACCCTTTCAATCTCTTGGGGTTTTGTCTTCCTTCTGCTTAGATTTTTCAAAGGCCAGCTATCTGGGGGGATGACATTGTGATACTGATCAAAAAAAAAAAAAAAAAAAAAAAAAGACCAAGACGAAGAAACTACACCTCCCTGGTGGTTCAGGCTACTTCTGGATGTTGTGTGTTACAAGACACCGTGAAGCCTTCTATCCTATGTAAGTTACTGCGTATGGAAAACCAGTCCTCAGCTGACATCCAAATGATGTCCCCTCTTCCCAGGTGAGTGATTTTTTTAAAATGTGGATTATTTTACAAAAAAATTTAGTCCCTATGGCAGTGTGGCTCCATGTCACAGAATTCTACTGGCCTCTCTGGGCTCATTGCTTACCTTTTGCTTCCAGTTGTTATTTTCTTTCTGTTTTAGAAGATGGGCTTTTCAGGGCCTTAACATGACATTCACGACATGATGATCTGAATTCTTTGCTTCTGTCCTTGGCTGGGCCTTTCTCGTTATTTAGGTCTTTTTTTTTTTTTTTTTTTTTTTGGTTTTTTGAGACAGGGTTTCTCTGTGTAGCCCTGGCTGTCCTGGAACTCACTCTGTAGACCAGGCTGGCCTTGAACTCAGAAATCTGCCAGCCTCTACCTCCCAAGTGCTGGGATTAAAGGCATGCGCCACGTTATTTAGGTCTTAACTTGTCACCAAGTCAGGGAGATCTCCTCGTATCTCCTGCTCTAAGGATGGCACAATGTCTCTTCCTCCCAGTGCCTTGATTTCTGTCACTGGTGTCTGTGTGGAGTTGCTGGTGTTACTTTTTTTCCCCACACCCCATTTATACTAACACACAAATTTATCAGAGCAGGCACCTTGGCTGTTGTCTTTTCTCCTGATCAGGACCTAAACAACGTCTGGTACATATGAGAACATCAACAAATATTTGTCACATGCCTGAATGACTCAATAAGCATTTTCCTAAAATTACAAAACATTAAAATAAAAATTCTGCTTCTCTCATGTAGGCCTACACTACTGGAGCAACTAAGATATTTCAACATATTTGTATATGAAACATTTGTAGGCTTTCATTATCTCTCGTTCTGACACGGCTATAAGAACAGTGAAGACAAACTGGAGTACTGAGGTGTATAGAAACGAAACACTTTGAAATAAAAACTACTGCAAGTCTATTGTTCCTTTGCTCCTGGGGAACCACAATATACTTTTGATGATACTATATTATTTAACAAAAGATTGCTAAGTATCAAATGATTTTTTTTGTTTGTTTCTTAACTTATCTGTATTCTTTCAGTGGTTCTGTGGCTGAATGCAGTCAGAGTTATTGCAGCAGTGGGGTGAGGTTGATTGAAAGGCCCAGGCTTCTTTGAAATCCACCGCATAACATTTCCACAAAGCAACTCAGCACACTGCTTGTGAAGGCAAGCCCGTCCTCTAAGAGGTGACACTGTCACATGTGACATTCTAGAACTGCTGACTCCTAGGTGACTCTCTGGTGGCCAACTGACACTTGTAAAACAACAGAAAAGCTACAATAGAAGACTGGTTAATGGAGCTGTGAACAACTAAGAAAAATAGAGAATTCGGGAGTTGAGCTTTGTTATATCCCCAGAGGTATCAAGTCTCATTTCCAACTCACTATGGGAATAGATCCAAAGCCTTCTCTTTTAAATATAATATATTTCTAAAGAGAAATAGATTAAAACATGGATTGCAATCTGCTGATGCAGAGTTGGCACTTTACATGCCTGAATGGATAGTGTTCTTCTGAGGTTTCTTATTTTAAAATACAGAATCCATGTGTACTGTGTTAGGATATAGGGTAGTAGAAGATATTTTAGAGACATAAAGGGGGCAACTTAAAGCAAAATGATCAAGATGAAATTGCTTTGACTGATGTCTCCCTGTAAGCCTGAACAGAGGTCCAACCTTATTTGGATGATATCGTGTAACAATTTTTAGTTTTTAAAACTTAATTTCACCTTGAGTTGACTTTGCTTTTGTCAGTCGGTCTCTTATTCTAAGCAGCCCATTGCCACTCTGGGGGTAGCATTCCACCAAGTGTGACCTTGGTGAATGACTCTTCCTTCTAGCTGCCAGGAGGCAGGTTCTTATTCTACTGGGCTGAGTTTCCAAGGGATATTACTAAAGCATTCAACTTCTCTGAGACTTTAAATATTGAGCTAGCAAATATTGAGCTAGTTATGAATAAGTAAGTATATTTTCCACAACCTAACCATGGACAGATCTCCTATCTTCCAAATTTTTTCCAGTCTTTCAAGTTAGAGCAACTCTAAACTTATTGTTTGCCAAAACGCCACTTCTCCCCCATCTATGTAAACCTTGAAGAATTCTCATACATTAATCAATCTGGACTACCGTTACAAATTTATTTATGATCTGGCCAAAAATGTGCTGAAGTTTTGACCCATGCCTTGAATTCTGTCTGTTTTGGCTCATAAAATCTTTATAGCGGCAATAAAATTTAAGATGAGTTCATGAGGGTGGGCTTTAGTCCAATATGACTTTGAATCCTTATAAAGAGAGGAAACTAGAAAAAGAGAGGCCGGCATAGACGGATCAGTTTGAAACATCAGTATTGGAACGATGAGCCTGTATAGTCTGAACCTACAAGAAGGCAGGAGAGACACATACAAGTGTTACTTCCACAGTAACTGGAGGGAGCACAACCTTGCTAGCACTTGATCTCAAGACCTGTGAGGCAGTTAGCTTCTTCTGTTTATTATGTGACTCTTGGCACTTTGCTATGACAATCATAAGAAACCAGTTTGAGTACCTACTACTTTCTATGAGTCAAGTTTGTCTTCATCTATACAAAAACCATAAAATGTGCTAGACATTTCCAAGGTTTTGAAGAAGGAGCAAACACGTTGTGAGTTTTTCGTGAAATTGAATGCACTTGAGTTAGGCGCTATGGGTATGTGGGCTTTAGCAGGCAAAGTTTAGTACACATGAAACATAGATGGAAAGCTGAGACAAGCGGATAATTTCAAAAGCAAAAGATATGCATCTATACTTTGTGTATTGGTTGTGTAGACCTAATTCCAAGAACATAATTGTCAATGGATTGGTTTAATTAGGCTCCTTGTAGAAACAAGAGCATATGGAATAATTGTACTAGCTCACTTCATTATTAAATATTTGCTCTTCTTTCAGAAAATCTCAGTTTAGGGATTACTTGGTTATTCTCTAGAACAAGAATCCTGAGACCATTGGACTTACCAAGCTTTGAAAACTGTAAAGAGCAGAGAACAAGGCTAGATATCACAGCACCCAGAAATACAATGCAGAAAAAATATGTTTAATGTCAACCTAGGCTATATAGTAGTAGTTTGAAGCCAGACTGCTACTGTGTAGTGTTGGGCTACATTGTGTGAAGGTGTGTCTCTGTGTATTTAGTTGTTAACTCTGTGCCAGTAAAGAGCTAAATGCTGGCAGGATTTTGATATAGTTATTGCTATAGCCCATCACTGGTCTCATAATTTATAAATTATCATCTTTCTTCTTTAACCCAGAAGAAAGTTAGAATTGTATCTGATTTGGCTCTCGTAAAGAACTGATGGCCAATAGCTGGGTAGGAAGTGAAGAGCAGAGCTTCTGAGAAAGAGAGAGAGAGAGGAGGAGAGAGAGACAGAGGCAGATAGAGAGATTGAGACAGCGACAGACAGAGACAGGAATGCTGGGGGAAAAGTAGGCAGGGCAGTCAGGAGGCAGACATGGAAGGGACAGGATGTTCTGGTTCTAGAGAAGCAGAGAGGTACAGAGATAGCCATGTGGCAGGACATAGTGGCAAGATAATCAGATTAAGTTTAAAGGATAGCTTAGATACTGCTCTTAATAAGAAGCCTAAGCTTTAAAATATTAAAAAGACTGCGACATTATTTATACCACTGATGGGTCTGAGAAACTCATGCTATAATGTAGCAAGAACTTGTCTGACAAAATAAAATAGTATAATATAATAAAATGTGAAGAAATAAATCAGCGTGTTAGTGATGGAAAGTTTGTAGTAGTCTTTCCCCCCCCCCCCTTTTTTTTTTTTTTTCCTTTCCAAGACAGGGTTTCTTTGTGTAACTTTGGCTGTCCTGGAACTCTCTCTGTAGATGTCTTCAAACTTACAGAGATCCATCTGTCTCTGCCTCCCAGTGCTGGGATTAAATGTGTGCACCACCACCACCACCCAGCTGTAAACGTAACTTATACTTATACATGGCCGAGGGGCTTGCTTTCTGCAGAGCTGGATACAGACAATGCTGGAAGTGGCGGGTTTTAACATAGTTGCTCACAGACATACTTGAAACAAGAAGTAAACATTGTTCCAAAGGTTTTCTTGAGTCTCTCTGAGGGACAATTTTTTTTTTTAAACAGTTAAAACAATCTTGTTTATACACAGGAGCCTTCTCTTACTTTTTTGGACAATGTTTTTGTCTAAAGGAACCATATGAATTGTAAAAAGTGAACATTGTTCTAAAACTAGAAGAAAGAGACATACAACCTCTTTGGGCTAAAACCGCCTCCAAGATTTCTCTTTCTACTCTCTGCATAATCCTTAAATATTATAAATATATCTTAAAAGTAGGGAAAACAACTAATAAAATGAAAAACAATCGAATGGCTGCATTGAGTTAACATGGTTAAACATTTTTAAAAAGTCTGTCATTGTTTAAATTAAAGAAAGATTGTAAAGACAACAAGAAGTATTTATTTTGACATGAGTCAGGAGATGCACTGTGTGTGGCTGCTCCATGGACAGAACTTCACTGAGGGCGGCTCACAGATTAGGACCGGTCTACGGTCTACGAACTGCCTGACTTTCCATGTCAGGCTGAGCTTCAGGCCCAGAGGTGGGAATCATGCTGCTCAAGTCCCTCGGACCCCTGCAACTGTTTGAGCATCCCACATTTCCTGTTTCTGAACCTTGCAGATGCTATGCCCCTCCGCTGCTCCTCTTCAGATGCTATGCCCCTACGCTGCTCCTCTTCTGCTCCAGGCAAAGACAGATTTATTCTCACCTGAAAGGGCCTCCATCTTTCCCTAGTCTACCCCAGTCCTGGATGGTGTCACTATTACTTTCAAAACCCCATTTTCTAGTTGAAGAAATAAAAGAACAAAGAGACCTGTAGCCTTGTACAGGTAAGGTAAGGCAGAGAGGAACACTGAAATTGAACCTGATCTCTTCAGTGGACACTGTTCTTAGCTATTCTTCTGTGTTCTCCTTTGGAGAAGCCATCCTGAACCCCTAGAACTAATTTGTTTAGCTCCCTATAGTGACATGTATCTATAATTCTAACACTCCACTCCAGAAAAATGTGACAGAATCATGAATTTCAGATCAGCCTGAATTACACAGTGAGTCTTTATGCAGTCTGTGATGCATAGCAAAACCCAGTCTCAAAAGGATGATGACAAGGAATTGAGCAAGCCTATAACATCTATCACGATATTCCTCAAATTTGATGAACAGAGTCTAACCTACCCTAAACCTTGCTTCTTAAGAAAAGGAGATGAATATATTCACACTTTACACCACTTCCATTAAAACACAGGCCTCCAAATATTTTAAAGAGAGTTATCAGTTTTTTATTTGAGAATTTGGCAGGGAATTACAGTCTTCTCTCAGCATAAAAATGCCAACCTCTCCCTAAAGGATAGTGTGCCGTTGCCCTACTGTAACCAGATGTTTTCAGGAAAAACCCTTGCTTCAGGGGTCCACTAGTCTAGGCTTTGCCACTCATTCCAACATTCCATTTCAAGAGATGAATTATGGTGAAAAACCATGATTCATGAAAAGAGATTTATTTAATGTGAGCTTTCTGGGTAAAGAAGTAAATAAAAGGATCCAGTGGTCCTAAGTCCATCCTTGGTGTGCCAGCATGGCTTTAGAGTTGGGGAGAGCAAGCACTGGGGCATGGGGAGCAGGAGGCTGGCATCATTACAGTCCTGGGCAAAGTATGGTCCAGTTGATCACTGCCCGTGTCTTGGCTCTGGAAGGTGTGTCGAACTGTTGCATCTGCCACCCCTTCAAGGAGAAATTTGCTTATGATGAGCTGATCATTTCTGTTCCAGGAAAACTGCAGATAACTGCCCGTTTGGGTGGCATCTGCAAGCTCATTGGCTACTTGGGAGAGTTAAAAGTCTCACGCCACAGAGACGTTTATCTCTCAGTCCTGTTGTTTCTGGAATTCAAAGAGACTCAAAAGGAAAGGGTAAGCAGCCAAATTCAGAGCTCACAAGGGAACAAAATGGAATTGTTAGGCCAGTGGAAGGCATTCCCTATCAAGTCTCCCCTGACAAACCTTGATTTCATTTCTTTAACAAGGGTTGAGCCACGCACTGACTGACCCACCAGTGCAGCAGTGTCATTCAGAATTGTTTACTGCTATGTCTATTTAATAGAACGGTAGGTTTTCCCATCGTAGGGCCTATCTAGCCATGTGTTCTCGATCTCAGTGGTCTCGATACACTGTCAGTATTAGGGTCCATCTCACGAAATGGGCCTTAAATTTAATTTAAAAAGTGATCAGTTCCTCCCACTCATGACTTAGTAGTTAGAGTTGGAATAGTCTTCTTGAATTCTTCCTAAGGGGCTTCCTGGTAGTACAGAGTTAGCTTTTTCCATGGGTGTACAAATTACAATGGAGCTGTCTCTTAGATCTTTGGATCCTTAAATATATCTTTCATTTCTTCTTACTATTTGTTCCTACAGAATTTTAACTTTTCCTATCTACATACAAATAGCCTAAGCCCAAAACACCCTGAAAACTCAGATAATAAAAGATATATAAAAAGTAGATCACAGTTACAATTAAATTTCAGGTTTACCTGTTTTTTTGTTTGTTTTTTATTTGTTTGTTTATGTGTTTTAAAAAAACTACTTGTAGGGCTGTTGTGCCTGTGTGTAGGCTTGAGTCCTGTTGGGCTGAGTTGTGGGTCCCATGTGTCTGCTGCCTCAGGCAGCTGAGGGAGGATAGAAGTGAGGGAATTCAACTGAGTTCCCTAGGAAGTGACTGAGTTCCACTCCAGGCGTGAGGAGATCCCAGTCTGAGGTTCTGTGGGGGCAGAGCTCTTGGGTCAGAGGTCTCTGGGCCAAGGCTGTTGGTGGGAGACCGGTGATCTCAGACCTTGGGCTCCCTTTCCCTGAGAGGCCGCAGAAAGACTGAGACGAGGAGGGGCATACTGGCTGGACTGGCACAAAACCAATAGGGACGAGGTAGAGAAGCTCTGGCAGGGCTCCATGGGGTGGATGAGACTCTTGGTTGAGGCGACTTGCTTGGCTGGGTCATGGCTGGCTCAGCTAGCTTGCTTGAGTTGTCAGGCCTCTGTGGCTGGAACGTAGAGAAGTCCTCTGGTGGGAGATTAGGTGGCAGCTCATTGGTTGAAGGCCCCTTCTATGGTTCTCTACAGTGGGTCCCAAAGATGAGAGGAAGTCCATGGTTTTAAAAGGTTTATTGTCATGGTGGAAAGTGGATGAAGCTGTACCCTGTGTCCTCAGGGCAGACCTGATGTTAAATATCTTTTGCAAGGAGGAGGGTCTAGGAAGGAATGCTTAATTGGCTACACCCTCTGGCTTTTAGGTATCTCATTAATATGGAGATCTCTTGAGGCTCTGTGGCCTGTAGTCATACCCTCTACCTGTGCTAGGTGATCTAAGGCCACAAACCTTTCTTTGGGAGGGGCTGTGGATAAGAGAAAGGAACCAGGGCCCAGGAGCAAGGCCAAACTTCAACTGGCTCATTAGGGTCACCGGGGTTCAAAGCAGACTCAACTGGGTACCCCACTGCCTCTCATAGCCCACTGCCCCACACTACTTAAACCCAGAATGGTTTTATTTATTTATTTAGTTTTTTGTTTTGTTTTTTCAAGACAGGGTTTCTCTGTGTAGCTCTGGCTGTCCTGGAACTCACTCTGTAGACCAGGCTGGCCTCGAACTCAGAAATCCGCCTGCCTCTACCTCTCAAGTGCTGGGATTAAAGGCATGCACCACTACTGCTTGGCCCCAGAATGGTTTTTAAAGGCCCAAACAACATAGCAGCAAGAATCTAGGGACAAGTTTTCAGAATTTCTGGTCAAGAGCAAATGATACAAACTCAGCTCTGTCTCAGAGCTTAAACAAGAAGTAAAAGCCAGGCCAATATGCACCATTGGAAAAAGAGCTCATCAGAAACTTTTCCCTGAAGGCTTGGGAAGTTAAACACTTCTTTCTCTGCTTCACCAAGCAGTGATAAAATACGGCCAATGCTGGAAAAAATGGAAAGAGCTTAAAAAGTCCCTGGAAGACAAGTGCGTCTAGCAGCCATGTGATCCATTCTCTCCTGTCTGTCCTCGTACAACATGCTTCTGGTGAATGATGCTGGAAGGAATTTTTCTTCTGCTTGGCTTGCTAAAGTTTTTACTAGTGTTTTTAGGGCCCAGGTACCTGCTCTAGCAGTCCCAACAAGGTAGGCTAGGCAACCCCAATACATAAATTAAAGAGATGACTAATGATAAAAGGCAAAAAGAGAAGATTTATTTAATGAGTACACACTGGATGGAAGAACCAAAGAGTATATACATGGAGGGATCCATGACTCCAGATACATATGACGCAGGGGATTGCTTTATCTGACATCAGTGGGGGGAGAGGCCCTTGGTCCTGTGGAGATTTGGTGCCCCAGCAAAGGGCGGTACTGGAGTGGTGAGGCATGAGTTGGTGGGTGGGTAGGTAGAGAAGCACCCTCATAGAGGCAAAGGGGAAGGAAGAGAGGGGGATAGGATGGGGGTGTTTGTGAAGGGGTAACCAGGAAAGGGGATATCATTTGAAATGTAAATGAATAAAATGATTAATAATAATAAAAAGAGAAAGAACAAATAAAGAAAACTAGTGACCCCAGGATACTGACACAGACTTTTAAACGTAAGGAGAGAAAAATGGAGGTATAAGGAGTAGGCATGACTATGCAGTTCTGGTCAAGGTGTGATGTGGCTGGTCACTGTCTCAGTTTTGGTTCTGTAAGGCAGTTCCAAGGAGGCTAACATTATTCTTGCTGGAAGAGAGCATTTGTCTTTTCTGAGATGATTGCTTTGCTCATTGGTGCATGTGGCTTTATGTCATGGATTACATCATGGATTATGTCATGGCTTACATCGGGGATTATATCATGGATTACATCGTGGATTACATCGTGGATTACATCATGGATAACTGCCTCCATTTGTGTATAGTTTTCGGGTTCACTTGTTGTTTAGGGGTAGTTGGAGTCCCCTGTCACAAAGGTGTTTATCTATTTGTCCTGCTGTTATTGGAATCCAAGGTGACTCTAAACCAAAGGTCAAGGAAACACATGCAGACAGAGAGGGGTGAATTGGTGTTAGGCTCATAGCCACTGACTTCCAACTACTATTGTTGCTTCTAAAAATCGTTTTTAATGTTTACATAGATAAGGAAAAGTAATCATCTTGACAGGAATGAAGAATATTAAAGGGTTCATTAAGGCAAAGAGGTGTGGCAATACGCAGCGGGCATAGGGGTGGAGCAAAGAGCTGAGAGATCACGTGTTCCCTGTAACCATGAAGCAGAGAGAGCAATGGGAAGTGGGCTCTCAAAGCCCACTCCCAGTGAGGCACTTCCTACAGCAAGACCACACACCTTCTAAACTCCCCTGCATAGCTCCACCAAAGCCAGGACCAAGTGTTCAAATCCTGAGCCCATGGAGATTCTTTCTCATTCAAACCACACACTATTCCAAATCCCATCAAATTGACAATGAAGATTAATCATTATATTGCTTAAATTTACAATTTAGGATCCTCTACTCAACAAACTTGTGTAGTAACCAGCTTTAATATAAATTCACAATTGTCAAAAGAATTACCGTTGTGAGCCTCTGTCAGACCATTTGCCTTTGCATGGCTCAGTAACAGTTTTAACACTGGGAGTATTCATATAAAAGTCAGTGGGCTGTCCTAGACCATACATCTGACTTCTCCAACTAGATTCTGCAACACGGATTTCTAAACCACAGAGGCTGTATCAATGCTCGGAGATAAAACTATGTCATCAACTTCTCTTGATCTAGTGTGAAGGATGGGGATATTCTTTAAAAGAGAATGAAATTAAGATTTCATCCATATTTCTTTGTTAGGGTATAGATGTTATGGTGGTTTGAATAAGAACGACCCTTCACAGACTCATAAGTCTGAATGCTTGGTCTTCAATTAGAACGTTTTGAAAGGGTTAATATGTGTGGCCTGGTGAAAGAAGTGTATCACTGGGGGCAAGTTTTAAGGTTTTAAAAGCCCAGGCCAGGTCCTCAGTCTCTCTTCCCCTCCCTCCCTCCCTCCCTCTCCCTGCCTGCTGTCTGAAGATCAGAATGCAAGCTCTCAGTTACTGCTCCAGTGCCTGCCCTTCCCACGCTCTCCACCATGGTCCTCATAAACGAACCCTCCTAAACTGCTCCAATGCCTCCTTTATAAGTTCTCTTGGTAATGGTGTTTCATCACAGGGATGGAGCAGCAACTAAGATGAATGTCTTATAATATCTGCTGATCTATGTTCAGTGTAGGTAGAGGAATACTTGACACCGACTGAAGGAGAAATTTGAAGTAACTTTTTTCTTTAAGACAATAACTTTACCTTCTGAATCCTCACAGCCCCAAGAACATTCTAAAGAAGAAACTGCTGACAACTTGCAAAGTGTTAAAAGACTATAGTGCACAAAGCCCCAAACGACTGCAAAGGAGAATGTGTTAGCCCCTTGGACACAAAGGTGCACCTGTTCTCATGTCTATCTGTGGCTGTAAGCTTGCTTCATGCTCTAGTTTCATGGTTTTTCTTTTGGCGTGGCTGGTACTCAGCGACTTCAACCTTACATTGTTGCTCTGATGTATTACGCCGCTGAGTTCCATCTCACACTGTTCCTTTGTATTTTTACCACATTTTCAGTATTTAACCAACGGTTTTTGTTTGTTCTTAGCAGCTCATGAAATTTCACTCCCGGGAGATGCAAACAGGATCTTCTCAGGCAATTATCATCATGTCATTCCTGGGCTCTTGTCCTTCATAGGGCCTTTGGTTGATATAATTGTTACTCTCGCTTAGATCTTGGGATTTGAATTTCCGTATAAGCTTTTTGCACCAACTTCCTTGTGATATAGAGTTGGTGGACAATTCCCACTGATAATAGTTTAGCAAAGTAGAAGTTGCAGATTCTCCTCCAATAGCCATGACTTCATTAGCACTGAGTAGCTAGCAATGAGTCTAGTACCAGACTTGGAATCTCTCTTGTTGAGTGGGTCTTATGTTCAATAAGGGAGCTGCCAGTTACTATCAAGGTATGTGTGATATAAGCACTTAATTTTGAAGCTAATTTTCCTTAAATCTGTTTTTTGTTGTTGTTATTGGTTGAATTTTTATAGAACTTTGTTAATGCCTGTTAGAATTTTACATAACTTCTAACTAAAGGACTTGAACTCCATTTTTGTTTTTCTTGAGTGGCTAGGACATCACTTACAAGACAGACAGAATTAAATAAAAAAAATGGACTCCAGGTAGGTCTGACTCAAGAGTCAGACATAGACTTCAATTTCATGTCAGAATCCTTTGTTGTCTCTTAGTTTCTTAAAATCTACCATAAAGTATTCTGTTTGTACTAACTCACTGGCATCTGTCAATTAGAACTTCAGGGCAGGACCAGGTCTCATCTCAGCAGTGAGCGATTGTTGAGAGAAAGCTAGCAGCTGGCTCTTCAGTTACATCTTGAACTGACTCTCTAACAATGGGACAGACGATGGCCGCAAGCTTTCCGGATGGAGGGTTTATTTTGACTTATTGTTCTAGATGGAGACTCCATGATGGCCAGGGATACATGGCAGTCAGTCAGAGCAGGAAGAGTAATCGCATCTCAGCTGTACACAGAAAACAGTGGGCTAGCTGGAAGTGGGGCTTGGCTGTAAACTCTTAAATCCTGTCCTTAAGTGATGTACTTCAGCCAGGTTCCCCATCCTAGAAGTTCTAAACCTCCCCAAACAGTACCTTAGACTGAGGACCAAGTATTCAAGTACACTAGAAGCAATCTTTTCCCTTCTTCCCTTTCCATCCCTCCCTCCCTTCCTCCCTCCTTCTCTCCCTGTCTCTCTCTCTCTCTCTCTCCTTCCTTCCTTCCTTCCTCCCTTTCTTCTCTTCTCTTCCTCCTCCTCCTCCTCTTCTTTGATTATTTTGAGACAAGATCTCTATGTAGCCCTGGCTATGAAGACTAGGCTTGGCCTCAAACTCACAGAGATCCTCTTCCCTCTGCCTCCTAAGTGCTGGGATTAAAGACCTAAGCCACCATGCCTTACTAATGGGAACATTTCTCATTTAAATGACCATGTCTGTAGATACAACTGCACAAAGGCAAGCAAGATAGCTATCTGAATCAAAACTAAGTCACGCTTGACATAGGAGCACATGCCTGTATTTGCAGTGTTGGAAACTAAAGCTTGACATAGGAGCACATGCCTGTATTTGCAGTGTTGGAAGTTAAAGCTTGTGCTCCACAGTGAGACACTTTCTCATTTGTACTATCCCTTCCAAAAATAGCTGAAGTCAAGGATTATGGAGAGATTGTTCTCAGGTATGGCTTTCTCACACTAATTGAATGTCTTCTGGTTATGATATTTGTTTCAGACACAGGCAAATTTCTAGAAAAATCCCTCAAGGTTGAGTGAGATCTAAAACGGAGGAATTGTGACCATCCCAATGGGAGTGAACACGTACTAAAGAAAGACACTTGGGCTCCTCTGTTTGGGATCAGGCTATTGAGACAATGGATTCCAAGGAATTGGAAAATTCCCAGGACTCTCATGCTGCAAGGACATGCTGTTGACAGTAGGAAGAAAATTGCTTCCATCTTTCTGGAAGCAATTTCACACAGTTCTAACAACTTACAGGACAGACAAGAACAAGGGACCAAGAACATGGAAAAGTCAGTGAGTGGGGAGAGTGTATCGTGATCATGGCTGCTTGGTTCTACATGTCTCTTGCCCTTCATTCAAGCTTTAATTTCATGTCAGAATCGCAAAGGTAGGTTGGAGAGCCACTAGACCTCGTTTTGTTCCTCTCTCAACTGTGACTGCATTCAATACTTTTCCTTTCTCTGCTTTCCACAATTGTTTGTGGGCTTTTTTTTTTTTCATTTTTTTTTTGTTGATTTTTTTTTCCTCAAATACTGAGGATTAAATTTAGCTTGTTCAGATTTTTGGGGTTAAGGCTTTGACTCATAACTCCAGTAACACATATATTTAACATATATTAAATACACAAATGAAATCATCCCTGTTCACGTATTAATAAAATGGCATTTGTTTCATGTATATGTGTGCACTGTGTTTACCACATTCATACACTACGGTGTGCATGTGGAAGCCAGAGGACCACTTTCAGGAGTCAGTTCTCAGTTTCCACATATTAGTTCTAGGGATTAATGCAGTTGCTTAAGTTTGCCACCCGTTACCTTTAACTACTGAGCCACCTCATTGATCTCTACTCACGTTCGAATTCATTCATTTATTTAACAAATACTTGTATTTGCTAACCATTGAATCTGAAAAGAAGTCAGTATATGTGTCTTCTAAAAAATGCACACTGAAATACCCTCAAGTTTAGATCAGACTTTCAGGTGATCCATAAAATGGCAACGAAGATGAGGTGGCTGACGGAAGATTTAGGCAATTCTGCATCTTTTATTCTGGAAAACGGCAATCCTCACAGCAAGCTGACATTACCCTGAAACTTGTCCTTTGTCAGAGTGCTGCTGCTAACATCTTGCAGTACAAAAGGAACTCTTTAAGTGCCTGTTTTCCTGCACTGCCTGTCCAGTTTCTCAGGGCTGCTCCCTGAGCAGAGTTCTGATGGAATTGTCTCCGCAGTCTCTCCTGGAATAGGCGGCTGTGAGGTCTGAGCCAACATTAAGACCATACTTCCTAACCGTGGATTCTCACTGACACACACATTTGGCAAATAAACATTTGAAGTGAGTGTGGACCCAAGCTTCAGTACTGCCCTATAATTACCAAGGTCGAGCTTCCTAGAGGGTTTCCCCCCCCCCTCTCTCTTCTAAATTTCATTGCTTAGTGTTCCCTCCCTACTCCGTGGGCCCAGTGTCTTTAGATGAGTGCTTCTGGGAGGCTGCAGCATGAATGACTAGGAAAGCCATCCCGCATTTGTAAATACCGAGGAGACCACACATGAAGCGGAGGTACCAACTCATTATATCTGATTCTTGTTTAATATTACGTCGAATCCATCTCTGGTTCGTTCGTGTACTGAGACGTGAGGAAACCCTAGAAGGCATTCATTTTAAATACCACGGCAACTTCGGAGAGTTGGGGAAAGACTTTTTTTTAATGCTACTTGTTTTTTTTTCCCCCTCCGTACCTGCATTCATGAGTTGATTCTGCAAACACAGCAGTTAAACAAGTCCTCTGAGAATTAAGTCAATCACACAAAGGAAGACCAGCCCCCAAGAGGGCGCTATGCTCTGCATGAGAGGCACAAAAAAGGAAAGCGTTGGAAGGGACGAAAGATGCTAGACTGCTTGGCTTTTGTAGGCTTCCAATCACTTCACATTTTCGGAGGGGCAAATCTCACTGATGGTTAGTTCCTGCCTCATGTTGACAGTTTACAAATAAGAACAGTAAGCTTCCATTTCAGGGCAGACAGCTTGGAGCCCTCTTCAGAAGCATTTTTTTTTTTTTTTTTAAATGAGACTGACAGCTGCACAAGCTTTCCAGGCAGTGAAGGATGAACGCCAGTGCTCTGAGAAAACAACATGCCGGATGTGTAGGCTTCCACCGGCACCCGCTTACTGTAATAGCAAATAAAGCTCTTCCACAGTTGGACTCTTTGTTTCCTGGATTTTTGCTCTTGTAAATGGAGAGCCGCAGAACAGGGTAGCCCCTGTATGCATGCCTTGCTATGTCTTTGATGTGCACCATTTTATGGATGATCCTTCTCTACATTGCCCTGAAAACACACACACACACACACACACACACACACACACACACACACACACGCGCGCGCACACACACGCACACATGCACGCGCGCACACATGCACGCGCGCACACATACACATACAGTCAGTGGACATGTTCATTAGAAAACCTTTATGGACCCGAGTCAGTGCTAGGGGAGACGTCGTGATAGACAGGCTTGACAAGAGATCTGTGTAACGAGCTCTGACCTGTCTGACCTGTCCCTCAGAAGCTTTGCAATCAGGGAACTATAATCTCATCCTCCAGACTCTCTCACACGTAAAACAGAGACTGAAGCACAAGCAACTAGATGGGGCTGTAGGAAATCAAACCCCCAGCAGAAGTGACTCTCACTCAGTACAGAAGCAGCAACTCACCTGGAGATAGCTATTTGAGGGGGAAGCCAAGGTTTTGGTCTGCCCGTGTACTGAGCAGGGTGGAATGGATAAGCTGTCTGGAGAAAGTTTCAAGACAGTTTGTTGCCGCCTTTACCTTTACTCTTATGACTTTGGAAGACTGGCTTAATCTCTTCAGCCATGTATGGAAGATGAGGGTAATAGTTGTGTGTGAGAGAGATGTGTGTGTGCGTGTGCGTGTGTGTGTGTGAATTGAAGGAGATTCTACGTAATTTTAATATATATAATTTTAAGTATACGTTATTTTTTAAGTGCATTGTGTGTTTGTGTGAGGGTGTTGAATCACCTGGAACTGGAGTTACTGACAGTTGTAAACTGCCATGCGAGTTCTGGGAAGAGATTCCAGGCCCTCTGGAAGAGCAGCCAGTGTTCTTAACTGCTGAGCCATCTCTCCGGCCCCTGTGAATTCTTATTATCATTTGTGGTTCATAATTAAGTGCTCCAACTATGCTACTTGATTTAGTCTCGATAATAGGCAGTCCTGGAAAGAAAGATAGACTTAAATGTTGGATCTAAGATAAGAGGGAGAAACTGCAGATTTATATCGTGATGTAAAATACATCATAGAAAAACAAACCAAAGGTGACAAAGTATCAATGTACGAACAGGGAAAACAAAAACAAAAGAAAAGAAAAGAAAAGAAAACGCTACACACTAATGCTTGGAATCCATTCATAGGTGAAAAGAAGGCTGTGAGAGAGGTCTGGTTTTATTAATGGATACTTAATGATATTATCTGAGGATGGACAATATTATAAGCAATTACAATTACATGGCACTGTCAAGTGTTATTCTAATTTTACAGGCGAGGAATTTTGGGTCAGTGAAGTTAAGGAAGTGTCTCAATGTTACACAGTAAATATAGCAGATGGAGACTTCAGACTTTTGCATTTGCTTGATCTTATTGCTCACAGAAGTTTCTCTTTGGTGTCTGTCTAAAATGTGAGCTGGGAAAACCAAACCAAACCAAACCAAACCAAACCAAACCAAACCAAACCAAACCAAACCAAACCAAACCAAACCAAACCAAACCAAACCAAACCAAACACAAACCAAAGCAAATGCAAAAGCAGTGCTTTACTGGGACCTCAGGACAAAGGAGAGTAACTTGTTGTAGCAGTTTCTGAGGAAGGAGATGCCCTGGAGTAGAGGGCACGCCAAGGTTTCAGCAAGCAAGACTTGAACAATTCTAGTATTGTTTTAACAAAAGCATGCTTGAAACACAGTGCAAACCCAATAGATTAATTTGGGATGTGTATTGTCTAAATGGGGCTTTAAAAATGAAAGGGGCCCACATCAGTTTTTTCTCTGTTGTGTCTAACTTGTATGTCATTTTGCTCCTGGGTTTCAGGAGTTGAAAATAAAACTGACACACAAATGTGCTGACTAAACACATTGTTAGGGAGAAAAAAAAATCCCTGGAGTGATGATGGAAAAGAATTCTTATATTGTTGTGACCAAGAAACTTCTGTTTGTTAAATGCTCTGGCCTGTACACCAACATGAGATTGTATTGCATTTTGACTTTTCTATGTCTACCAGTGTCTAACGTGGGCTGTAGACTATCCTCTGAAACAATAATAGCAACGCTCCTGTTACTCTAAATCTTTTCGGGAAAACTTAGACTCATGCAGCTATTGATTAAGGTACATTGAGTTCTCAGTATGGTCGTTTCCTTGTGCATGCGGATTATTCACTGCCTAACATTAGGATCTGAGCCACAACAACGAAACTCAAAGTACAATAGTCAATTGTTTTTTGTGAGAAAATCACACTTCTAGAAGAACTTCAGTAGACAGACTGGGCTTCAAATACGAACGCAGAGTTCTGAAAATGTTCTTGGAAAAGATGATCCTGAATCTCAAGGCTTCATAATAACTGTAAGGGTACATGTGACTTTCTTGTACAAGAATGTTAGTTGTAATAAAAATGACATCCAGACTGGAAATTAATGAAATATCCCATAGCAAGCAAGATGTGGTTTATACCTTGACAATCCAAAATAGCCTCATTAAAGAGAAGCTGTAAAAGATTATTTATGGCAATGGCATGAAAAACAGCTTGTGATGCATTGCAGTTATTAAATGAGTCTTTAGAAAACAGAATCTGTGTTCTAAACTTGTCATTTTCAGAGTAGAAAAAACATCATTTTAACTTATATTTTGAATTAATATATCTAGTCCCATCCACTTTTGATGTCAAAGAAAAATTTCCTCTTTCTTCCCTCCTTCCCTCCCTCTTTCCCTTTCTTCCTTCCTTTCCTTCTTCTCCTCAGCCTCCTCACCCTCCTCCCTGAGTAAATTTGCTCCAAATCTTAGGAATCCTCCTTCCCCAAATAAATGTGAGAATACCACTAACCAGAGAGCAGACTGATCAAGGCAGTTTTAAGAGGGAGTCTAATCCTCTACTGTGTTCTTGGAGTATATGATTAAGTTACTGCTGTTATGAAATACAAAAGGTGATTTTCTCTAGTCAAACACATACTGTCTTTTCCAGAATTCCTGTTTAACCCTAGAGTTCTGAATATTTTCTTACTATTGAGCTAAGATAGGTACTATAATAGGGAGAGGGACTTTAAAAATATTCTTGACTATCCTTCCTTAAATCTTATACACTAGAACAAAACTGTTCAAAAGAGCATTTCAACATTGCTAGATAAAATTTTGCATTTATATATCTTGATGTATGGTAACCATAAGGTAGATATGACCATCGCACATTTAAGATGCAGCTAATAAGAATGAAAAATTAACTTTCTAATTTTATTTAATGAAATTTAAATAGTGACATGTGGTTAGTTAACAGTTGGGTGTTAACTTTTCTGGACTTCACTTTGGACTCTTCCAGCTAAAGCCCTTTGAAAAGTCTACTAATATATTTATTTGCTTATTGGCATTCATCAGAATTTTACTAGTCACTGGGCGGTGGTGGCGCACGCCTTTAATCCCAGCACTTGGGAGGCAGAGGCAGGCGGATTTCTGAGTTCGAGGCCAGCCTGGTCTACAGAGTGAGTGCCAGGACAGCCAGGGCTACACAGAGAAACCTGTCTCGGAAAAAAAAAAAAAAAAAAAACCAAAAAAAAAAAAAAAAAAAAAAAAAGAATTTTACTAGTCAATGACTGTTGTACTATGATCTATTGCCCCAGTTTTCAGCAAAACTTCCTGACATCGTGTTATAAGAAAATGTTTTCTCAGTCCTAAATTACACATATTTGCCTTGCAAACATCTGCTTAGGCAGAAAAAGGCGAATTCTTGAATTCTTGCTCACTCAACCATCTTGCTGATGGCCACAAGGTTTTAGGGCAGTGACCTTGAAAGTTAGCAGAAAGAGCTTTGCTCTTAACTAAAAACTGGAAAAATCCTTGGCTCTGTCAGTTCTGTTCTTGCCAAAAGGAGGTTTAGTTTGCTATCTCTCTCTCCTATAGGTCACCACTCTGGATGTTGAGAGGAACATAGACACCTCAAGGTTGAGACATTAACTGCTTCCCTATACCTAACCCTGGTTTCTATCACAAAAAAGCCTCTGGGCTAACAGCTCAGAGGTACGCATTTCCTGGGATTCAGTCCAACTATACAGGAGCACAACCCTTTCCTTAAACTTCCTTTCACAATATTTCTCTCTAATTATTCTCTGTGGCCCATGACTGTTTTTTTTTTTTTTTTCATTCTTCAAAATAATCCAGACAAGATCCTGGAGCCCCTGCCTCAGTGGATGCTTTATGTGGCTGTGGGCTTCCATTGCTCTTTCTCTTTGGAGACATGGCTTACCTAGGGTGAGATTGCCTTTGTTACACTCTTCCCATTTCCTTATGGTATGAGACCGTGCTCTCAAGCAAATTTGGTTCTCTGCCAGTTTTAAGCCTTTCCCCACCACAGTCTTTGAATACTTCCAGGAACTTTCTTTAGTTTGAAGAGAAACCATCCAAGCTTCTCTTCCTGGGAAGATAAGACTAGTTGATTCAAGACAACTCTATTGTCTAGCTCCTATGCTTAAACCAGTAAATGCAGAGTAAGGGACTGTACCTTTGTTCTGAGGTATGGGATGCTTTTAAGTTGAACACAGCTCTTATTCAGCTAATGCCTTTTATATAACGTCACAATATTGCCATTGTGATTAATAGTATTTTTTTCATAGGAATATATTTCTAGGGTAAAGCCTGGGGTGTGGAGGGGTGTGTGGGTATGCTTGTTTATATAACTCTATCCTTTCCTAGAAAGCCCATTGTAAGATAGAAAAAATACATGACAGTGAAACTCAAGGTTAAATTGTTCACTTTGTGCAAATAGAGTTCATTCCTTATAAAACAGATCACGATGTACCTTGTCAGAAACACACAATATTTCCAAACCAATCTGGCCTTGTTAATGCTATTTCCAGATTTAATGTTAAATTTGTTGTAAGATAAGAGCAAAGACCAGAAAACCTCTTAGGCACAGATTTGTATAGTTTAATCTTATACTCAAATTGCCTGTAATGTCTCCTTGTGAGTAAGCGATTCTGATCTTGTTATACATGTTATCAAACAACCAGACAAAATCTGAAACTTCCCAACAAACCAATAACTGAATCAGAATAAGTAACATAGTCAACTGGTGAAGAATTCCAGAAGTGTTCCTTTGGCAGATGAATCCCAATATTAACTATTGTTGCTGTTCCGCTCACTTCATAACCAAGAAGCATTCATAATAGAATTTGTTGTGGTTCTGAGTATAGTCTTCCTGACTTCCATTGGACATGGGCAAGCACAGCACATCATGCATATTAAGGCAACTGTAGACATAACGGTAGCATTTACAGAATGTGGCATTGTTAATAGATTGATCTTGTTACTTCTGAGGTCACAGTTATGTCCTGCCACCGTGGCTGCCCATCAGCCGCAGGAAAGGACTAATGGCTCTACGAAGGAAAGTCATCCTGTCCTGTGAGTTTGCGGAAGGATGGCAATTGTCCTTGTGTTAAAGTCAGAGTCAAAGGAGCATGCTTTGTTTTTATGATTTCCTCATGATAATGTTGTGGTTACTTCAGCAGGGGGTGGGAAACTGATAAGTGTAATTGCTATAATCACAGGATGCATAGGATGTAAATGTTTGCAGGGCAATTAAAAACTATTTGCCTCCCGACATTAAAATAAACGACACATCTGAACTGCCAGCAAATGGAGATTAGGAAAAAAAAAATACACAGAGAAGCATTTTAAGTGGCATGAATGAAATGATTTATTGAGCATTCATTTTGTGGTTAGATGTGAACGGAGAGGGAAAGAGCAAAACACTGTGGATCGGGAGAAATATATCATCAAACAACTAAAAATAACTCTCCTAACAGTACCCTGGGAGGGGGGTGTGTCTAATGCTCACCCTGTGTGGCATTGTCAGTCCTAGCAAGCTGGTACATTGTTTGGGGACATGCTTCACGGCCAAGTTGCTATTGAATTGAGTCAGGGGCTTGCTTCATTTGTTAAGTGTTGTAAGTCGGTGGCCAGAGTAAACCATAGCAGTTTCTCTGTGATGATAAACGTCTACTTTTCAGTTATCTGGTTCAGTGAGGACTTCACTTTGTTTTTCTAGCGACAACCTGCTTTATTTAGACTCACACAGTAACAAAGTTTGAAAAGATATGCTCTTAAATATTAAAGTTTTAAGTTTAGTGTCTTACAAATTTTTGGCTAATTTTAGTGTTTCAAAAGCACAGTATCAGTTATATTCTTCATCCAAAACCTCTCAATGGTTGAATGGAGTGCTAAAGGCCCCCATAAGTCCATGGCTTGACCTCCAGGCCTCTCTCTCACTCCTGTCCAATAGAGGAATAGACACAACTACGGAATAGACACAACTACTCTGTTAAGAGAATCATAGGTGATGAATAGAAAACACAGAGGCGGACGTTTATCAATGTAACACCAAAAAACCTAGGTTCTGGAAATAGCATGTTAAAAAAGAAACTTCATTTATAATGATTTGTCTTGATAACTCCTTAAGTATACTTCCTCTGTGAGATGTTGAGAAGCATGCTCCATTACTTGTTCAATAGCTAGCTTACTCCTAAAATGGGAGGTATGAAAAGCTGTGTATAAATTCTACAGTTATATCTACTGATAGTCCCAATGTAGGAGGCACAACAAATGTGACAAAGGGACCAGTTTGATTGTTATTCCCTTCCTCGTGTTCATCAGACATAGAGTGGATTTTGCCTAAATTAAAGGTGCTTTAGCTGTGTCTGCACAGCTCTACCTCAGTGTCAGGCACATTATTTCCTTTAATATTTTCAACAATTTCATGAGGGAGCACCATTTTCCGTATATACATACATATACATATACATACATACATACATATATATATACATTTCCACATATATGAAAATTATCATCTATCTATCTATCTATCTATCTATCTATCTATCCATCTATCTATGATCTCTCTCTGTCTCTCTCTCTCTCTGATGCATGAGATGTACATGTCTGTGCAATGCTGTATGCATGGTAGTCAGAGGGTAATCTGAGCTGTAGGTCAGTCCTCCCCTTCCACCTTGTTTGAGACAGGATCTCTTCGTTTGCTTCTGTATGTGCCAGGCTAGCTGGTTGTGAGAGTCTGGGGATTCCAGGTCTTGGCCTTCCATTTTTTCCACAGGAGCTCTATGACTGCGGATGTTGGACTTGAACTTGGATTCTGATGTTTCATGGCAAATGCTTTACTCGCTGGGCTGGCTCCCCATTCTTAATACACATTCAAAGAGAAAAAAATTCAAACGATGACATTTAGTGAGGTAGCTATTTCACAATATTTTGCCTTCGGTTTCTAAAGAGAAAAGGTCAGGAACATTATTTTAGACATGCAGTTTCTGATTAAAAATTAGCAAGTGGAGTTATTGCCCTAAATAGCACAATGTAGTTATAAATATTTATGCGAAAATAATACTTTAAAAAAAGCCACTTCAGTAGAAAAGCGAAGAAATAGGCAGTAAACTTTTTTATTTTATTTTATTTTTTTATTGGATATTTTATTTACATTTCAGATGCCATCCCCTCTCCCCACTTCCCCTCCCTAGAAAACCCCTATCCTGTGCCCCCTTTTCCATTTTGCTTTTATAAAAATTTTTAAAAATGTTAATCGAAGGCTTTATAGGTATGGTATTGCTCAATCAGAAGTGTAACCCAATACCCAACCTAGATATATAAACTTTTAACAGAAGGAATTCTCTTGCCTAGAGTCCTAATATAAAATAATTCACAAAAATGCCATGTCTATTCAAGATTGAACAGATATGTTTTCCAGCTGGGGATTTCTTTTGTTTGCACATATACATGCCTTTTAGAACAATTTCAATCTTAATTTGTTATGTAGTATTCTAGTCTTACAGAGTGTTCTGATTCTATCACCTTTTGTCTTTCTCTGTGTGGTAATTTTCTTGTTCACAAGCATTTTCTAGGTTGGTTCTTGCCTGACACTTTTATTATTCTCCTATTTGGTTTAGTTTTTATTTCATGCCCTAGAATCCTCTTCTTTGGAAATCTTATCTAAAGGGATGTTGGCATTGAGGCCTTTAGACACACAGTCATAAAGAAACCACACCTTTGTCCAGCACTCAGAACTCAGGGAATTTTATGTCTTGAGATTTATATGGATGCTGCTTACACAAATGGAAATTACATAAAAGCATGAGAAATGAAGGCGGGGTAAGATGGAAATATTTATAGCATATTTTCTTCAAATTGTGCAGCTACTCTCCTCTAGAACCAAACATTTTATGAGTATTAGCCCAAAATTGACTCTGAGATTCTTAGTTTGATGAAACTCTTTCAAGTGATTCTGAATCAGGGCTGCTCTACCACTGACTGCAGATCCTGCTTTGATACTCTACTGTACAAGCATAGTGTGAGCCATGTGACTCAAATTTTGTCACAATTAATTGTCTTTTAAAAACTTTTGTGTTTTATGGAAGGAGATATTTTATAGCATGTTAAGTCCAAGCTCAGATGCTAATGAAACTAGTTAAATATTTCTTATTAGACATGTAAAATTCTAATTTCACTTGACTAAATTTGTTGATTTTTTGGACTATTAAATTTAGCATGTACATGCTGATTATTTTCCATTTGACCATCTAAAGAATTTTTACATTGTAAATAATTCTTTGTAAAGAACAGTCAAATGATACGTACATTTATTTTATCATTATTATCGTTTGTTGTTTTGTTTATATGTTTGAGATGCCGTTCCATGTATCCCATTCTGACCTTTGGGTTTCTGAATTGCCAAGATGACCTTGAATTTATGATGTACCTGCTTCTAGTTCCTGAGTCCTGGGCCCACGAGTGTGTCACTGTGTTCAGTTTATGTGCTCTGGGTTAGCATTCTAGCAAATGAATCTCTTACTATGCTTCTTGATCTTTTCTTCACTGTGGATTTTTATTTTCAAATGATTCATTGTTAGACACATGTTTCTATATTAAAATCGAAAATTGCCAATGTTTGTTTTAGCCATAAAATAATTTATTTTTCAAATAATTTTAATTAAAATACAAGTTATATTTTATGTAACCAACACTATAATCTGTTGTGTCTGTGTAAAATTTAAATGTAGAAAAACCATCCCAAATGAATAAGTGCCCTGACAGTTCTCTAGCAAGATGGATGTTGTGTTTAAGTGTCTTACTCAATATGAGCCAATCACACACACTACATGATTGAAGTAAAATGTAATATTTCTGAAACACTATAATTATAATAAATAAAATTTCGCAGTTTCAAAATTTAGACTTATAGTATTTAAAATTGAATCAAATCAATTTACTCCTTTGGTCTTTCAGCTCCCCAGTAATATTAAGTCCTTAATAATTATTCATGGTTAGTTCTGGGGGAGCATACTTCACTTTCTACAGTTCATAACATGGACTCCCAACACACTAAGTTGGTATTTCGATGGGACCAGGGCCCAGATCTGTAATTAGACCCCCTTTGCTTGTCTCCTGCCCTTCTGCATTAAAAGTTCACACTGTGGGATACACTTCACTTTGTTGTGCCTAATCCTTACGTTTTTCCCAGAATCCCCAGGAAAAAGTGATTCAGGACTTGGCCTCTGAACATAGCATAGGTGTCTTGAATTCATCTGCTCATGTAGGCCTAGAAGAATTTAAATTTTTTAGACGAATCTTTGTCTTTCATCATGCAAACAACCGTTGGCAACAACAGGGGATTAAATGAAAGCAAAGCTTTCTGTACTTCTCCAGCTGAAGTAACTGAGGAAGGTCTAGTGAACTCCAGACTAAGGGTAATTAGAAGCTAGGTACCTACAAAGGAAAGAAGGGGTGCAGTTTTCCTTTGCGTCTTCTTGCATAGAAAGCTCATGGGGTCAGAAGTTAGGCAAAAACAATACTCAGAAGTCCTAGCAAAGCATCATCTTGCCAAAGCTCTATGTCACAATTATTTCTAAAAACCATCCTTTCAATTTAACCTTGGGTTTCACTGTCACATATTTTTTCTATCTTACAATGGGCTCTCTAGGAAAAGGATAGAGTTATATAAACAAGCACACCCACACACCCCTCCACACTCCAGGTTTTACCTGGTGGAAATATCATGTCCTTATGAAAAAGATACTATTAATCGCAAAGGCAAAACTGTGAAGTTATATAAAAGGCATTAGCTGAATAAGAGGTGTGTTCAACTTAAAAGCATCCCATACCTCAGAACAGAGGTACAGTCCCCTACTCTGCATTTACTTGTTTAATCATAGGAGCCAGACAATAGAGTTGTCTTGAACCATTGCTTTCACCCAGTGGATTGTTAAGAAACTGTGGGAATCAAAATGGATTCTTCTAGCCCAGGCTTCTTAGGTTCAAGCAAAGAAGTTTAAATTATTATTTTTTAGATTAATTTTATGCATGTATTATGTCAATGTGTATGTTACACCATGTCTGTGACTGGTGCCAGAGGAGGTCAGATGTTTGAAATTCCCCGGGACTGGAGTTAAGGATGGCTCTGAAGCATTGCATGCATGGTGGGAACCAGAGTAACAATTGCTCTTAACTGCTGAGCCATCTCTCCTGCCCCAAACTGTAGACTTTTAACTTCAGCTTAATCTCCTAAACTGTTTTACTCTTATTCCTAGTTATTTATCTGGTTAATGTCTTTAGTCCATCTTGGCTTAATTGTGGTATATCATATAAGAATCTAGAAATTGATCTATTTCTTTCTGGTTTTCCAGTTTATTAGAATATATATTTTAAGACATAATGATCTGAATTTCATTACTATCTTCAATAATGTCTCTATTTTCAACCCTAGTTTTTTTTAAATAGCAGTTTCTTACTTTAGGTTAGTTTGCCTAATGATTTGTCAATCTTATCTACTCAAAAGGCCATCTTTCTGTGTTATTGAATTTTTGTATTATTATTATTATTGATTTCTGTCTTGGCTACTTTTTTATTGCTGTGAAGAGACACTATGATCAAGGACTCATAAGAGAAAGCATTTGATGGGAGGTTTGCTTACAGTTTTAGAGGTTAGTCTATCCTCATCCTGGTGGGAAGCAGACAGATAAAGTGCTAAAGAAGCATCTGAGAGCTTTACATTCTAATACACAGATGGCAGGCAGGCAGGCAGGCAGGCAGAGAGAGAGAGAGAGAGAGAGAGAGAGAGAGAGAGAGAGAGAGAGACAGAGAGAGAGAGACAGAGACAGAGACAGAGACAGAGACAGAGACAGAGACAGAGACTGGACCGGTGTGAACATTTTAAATCTGGAAGCCCATTCCTAGTGACACCTCCTTCAGCAAGGCCACTTTTCCTAATCCTTCTAGTCCTTCTCAAACACTTCCACTCCCTGGTGACTTGGAATTAAATATATGAGCCTGTGGGGACCAGTCTCACTCAAACCACTACATTTCTATTTCATTAATTTCTACTCTGTTCTTTAATCTTTAATACTTACTTATTTTACTTTATGTGTATGAATATTTTACCTGCATGCATAGATGTGTATCACATGCATGCATGTATGGTACTCATGGAGCTACAGGTGGTTATGAGTCACCACATGTGTGCTGGAAACTGAACCCAGGTCCTCTGCACAACATGAAGTACTTTTAACAGTGGAGTTATTTCTCCATCCCTCTTCCCAGATCTTAATTATTTTTTTCTCATCTACTTATTTTCAGTTTGGCTTGTTCTATCCTTTCTAAGGTTCTGAAGTGTATCATTATTTATTTTAGATATTTATGATTTTCTAAAATTTACTTTTGGTTTAATTCTATGTGTATGTATATGGACCTGAGTGTATCTATGTGCACCATGTACTTGCAGAAGCCCAGTGAGATCAGAAGTCCAGTCCGATCTGGAATTGGAGTTACAGGTGGTTGTGAGTCACCTTATGAGTGCTAGAAACTGAATCCAGGTCCTCTGCAAGAACAGTAAGCACTCTTAACTAAGTCACTGCTCCAGTCCCCCTCTGATTTCTTACTGTAGGGCACATAGAGCCATAAGCTTACCTCTTAGACCTACTTTCATTGTATCCTATAGGTTTTGGTATGCTGTGTTTTTATTTTCATTCAATTCTGGGATTTAGATCAAATCCATTCTAGATTTCTTTTATGATTCAATCCCCATTTCATAGAATAGTTTTCAAACCCCATTAATTTGAAAATATTCTACAGTTTTTCATTGACTACTGGTTTGGTTTTATTGTGGTCAGATATGATAGAACACAAACATCTATTATTTTTTACTTTTCTTATATTTGTTAAGACTTGTTTTGAATATTATTTTGTAACGTATTTTAAAGAAACTTGCAAAGATTTTTTTTAAGGTAATGTGTTTATATACAATTTGGATAATTTGTTCTATAGATGTCTGTTATGTCCATTTAATCTGTGATGTCCTTTAACACAAAGGCTTCTGGGAAATTTGGTATTGCTGTTGTATGGATGACCTGGGTGGGTATCTATAAAAATGTGGTCTTGAATATATTTATTATTATTGTGTTGACTTTAATCTGTGTCTTTATACCAGTAGTGTTTATTTTATAAAATTATGTTTAGTGCTGTTAGTTTTAGAATTGTAACATCTTCTTATTAGATTATTTTCTTAGTAAGTATGAAGTAATCCTTATCTATTTTATCTAATATTTGCTTGAAGTCTATTTTGCCAAATATGAGAAGAGTTGATTTCTCATTTTATTGGCTTAGAATTCCAGTCTGCCACACCAATGCATACTTGGCTTGAGATGAGGTTTATTTCTTGGAGATGACAAATAAATTCTGTTTTAAAAATCTAATCTGCTAGTTTTCCTTTTAATTCAGAAATTTAGAATTTTAATTTTTAAAGTTACTTTATTTGGTGTTTTGATTCAAAGTCTCCCTATTTATGGTTGGCTGGCCTGGAACTTGATATGTTAGGCCACACTGGCTTCAAACTCAGAGATTCTTTTATCTTTGTCTTCTGAGTGCTGAGAATAAAGGCATGTGCCACAACCCTTGGCTCAAAGTTATTTTGTAGGTGTTTTAATTTTTGACATTTTGTAGTGTTTGACGAGTTCCCATTTTTCATTTGTTTAACTACTGTTCTAACATAGTTTGCCCTTTTCTATAGCTTCCTGGATGTGTTTATTTTTTCTCTACATTACAAAGAATCCCTTCAAGTATGTACTATGGTGCTAGCTTAGTCACAATTTCCTTATCTTTGCTTCACCATGAAAAGGTTTTCCCCTTCAATTATGGCAGCTTTATTTCATACAGCTTTCATGAAATTTTGCTTGTTCTCTCTGTTTAGAGTTTTAACTATAATAAGATATGGTATGGTCTTTTTGGTCTAGTTTGGTCTGGTCAGTTGGTGTTCTGAATACATCTTTAATCTGAATAGTTATGTCTTTCATTAGTTTTTGAAATTTTTTGCTATTTCTTCATTGAATATATTTTTTACATCTTTATCCTGGCATTCTCTTCTACCCCACCATTCATAAATTCTGTCATCTCATGGATTCCATAGGAATGCTATGGTCTGTTCATATTGTCTTCTTATTTGTTTTTGTTGGTATCTGATTGTTCCAATGTATCTGTCTTGTCTTGAATATTTCTAATATTCTGTCTTACACTTGACCCATCACATCAGTGATTCTTTTTATTAAGTGTTTAATTGAGTCTTTTATTTCTAAAATTTCAGTGAGATAATTTTTTCACATTGTGATGGTTTGGTTGTGAAATGTCTCCTACAGGCTCCTGTATTTGAACACTAGGCCTCCAGTTGTTGATGCTGATTGAATAGATTGTGAGACTTAGTAGGTGGAGCCTTGTTAGAGGAAATTAGTCACTGGGGGTGAGCTTTAAGGTTTTCCCACTTCCCACTGTTTCTGCTTTCATGTGTGGATGAAAATGTGACCAGCCAGCTTCCTATTCTTCCTATTCTTGCCTTCTGCCTGTTTCTACTCCTTCTCCACTGTTATGGACCCTGTTCTGGAACTATAAGCTAATTTATTGCTATTATTGTCTGAATTCAGATCTTTCTATCTTGAACTTAGACTAGAAGTTTCTTTGGATGTGTATTTCCTCCTTGCTATGAGCACAGTGCTATTGTGGTTTAAAGAAGAGAATGTGATGTATAGAAAAACTCAAGGATTACTATTTTGAGGTGTTATTCTCTCACATATATTTCTACAAGTAAAGACTGTGTGTGATTCCCTTTTAACCTATCTTCTTTCACACAAATACCATCACACTAAAGATCATTCATTTATTTAACAATTTACTTGAAGTAATTTTCAATATTTTATGAGCCACTGCATAAAATAGCTAAGACACTCACTAACTTAGAAATAGTTAAATGGTCAGAAGAATCTTTTACTTACTATGTTGTAGTTCTAATGTCACATTTGTGGGTGAGTTTCCAACATTCTCATACATCAGCTCTCAAACGATTAACTTTACAATGTAATCTATTTATGAACTAGTGGGATATACATTAGCAATGGCTTATTCTTAATACAAAAAGGTACTAATATGTTTTACTACTAAGAAAATTATTGTACTTTCAGAAGCCTTCTCATCATTTATCAGCACTTTGTCTAAGATCATGAGCAATATCTGTTCTTGTCAGTTTAAAATTCTTCCCATGTTATGATTTCAAAATTGACTGATATAACATTATAAACAACTCTCATATTTAAATTTTATAAACTTAAATATTTGAATTTAAGATGTAATATGTGTTTCACACAATGTGTTTCACACAATGTGTTTGCACATGTGTTTTAATGTGTTAAAAAATAACAGGTATTTGGTGATTTTTCTCTTGTAGTAAATTCCTTCATGTGGAATTTCTTGGAATTCAAGTAACTAAGATGTGCAAGCACAAGTGGAATCAATATAAAAAAATAGACTGTGGTTTAGAAATAATTATACATTTGATCTTTATTTTCTATAACATTTTTATTATGTATAGAGCAAATAGCTAAATAAAATTGTCATGAACAAAAAGTAAAATAAGAATATTGTTGACTTTCAATTAACTTTATAGCTTTCACTTATACCATTTCCTTTTTTAAAATTATTTTTATCTTATGCATATGAGTAGCTATCTTCATATATACCAAAAGAGGGCATCAGATCCTATTACAGATGGTTATGAGCCACCAAGTGGTTGCTGGGAATTGAACTCAGGACCTCTAGGGGAGCAGTCAGTAGTCTTAAACTCTGAGCCATTTTCTCCAGGTGCCCGACATACCATTTTTTGTGGCATACAATATTCCTTTATATAATAAGTTCATCATAAGTAGCTATATAACTAGTTTTAATAGTTTCCCAAGCCTGTGGAATTTTTTTTAATAGTGTTTGTGGATGGCATGTAACTGCCTTTTACGGGTGTGAACTTTGACTAATCCAAAAAAGCAGAAAATGTGAATCATCTGTATTAACAGTAATAAAAAAGAAATAAGAATCCAATCATCCCTTAAATGGCACTGAGTGTATAAAGATCAAGTTGAGGAGGGAGATTTTTTTTCTTTTTAACCTCGTATTTAATCACATGAAAAATAAAAACACTCATACTGTCTTAGATAACATTTCAGAAATTAAAATAAGGAAATATTTCTTATAAAGTGCCATATTTATAAGGATTACTCAAAAATAACAACTCCAAGTATGATTAGATGCTTATAGAAATATAAAATACAGGAGTATTGTCGTGGTTTAAATAGGTATGACACCCATAGTCATGTGTTTGAATGCTTGGACCATAGGGAGTAGCACAATTAGGAAGTATACCCTTACTGGAGAAAGTGTGGTTTTGTTGGAGGTAGTGTGTCACTACAAGGGTGTACTTTGAGGTCTCATATGCTCAAGCTATTCCCAGTGTGGAAAACAGTCTCCTGCCTGTGAATCAAGATGTAGAACCTCAGCTCCTTCTCCAATACCATGTCTGCCTACACTCTGCCATGGTTCCTGCCATGATGATAATAGACTAAAACTCTGAAACTATAAGCCCCAATTAATTTTTTTTTTTAAATAGAGTTGTTGTCAGAAGCGACTGCAGCAGCAGAGGTGGTTGAGGTAGAGGCAATTCCCCCTCCATACTCGAGTTCTCCCCACTTTACCTGAACCCTCACACCTGGTAGTGCCAGAAATCTCTGTGGAGAGCCTCCGGTACACAGGCTCCTTCACTAAAAATGTTTATCAGATATAGGAGTTTTTCATTGGAATGTTTTTATTGGATATTTTATTTACATTTCAGATGTTATCCCCTTACTCCATTTTCTACCCTCCCCCCCCCACAGGAGCCTCTTATCCTATCCCCCTCCTCCTGTTTCTATGAGGATGTACCCCCACCTACCTCCCACTCCCACCTCCCCACCCTCGAATTCCCCTACACTCGGTGTCCAGCCTTCATGGGACCAAGGATCTCCTCTCTCACCTATGCCAGACAAGGCCATCCTCCCCTACACATACAGCTGGAGCCAAAGGTCCCTCCTTATATGCTCCCAGGCTGGTGGTTTAGACCCTGGTATTGTTGCTCTCCTCATGGGGCCACCAACCCTTTCAGCTCCTTCAGTCTTCTCTCTAACTCCTCCATTGGGAACCCTATGATCAGTTCAATGGTTAGCTGTGAGCATCTGCCTCTGAATATGTCAGCCTCTGGCAGACCTCTAAGGAGACAGCTATAGCAGGCTTCTGTCAGCATGCACTTCCTGACATCCACATCAGTGTCTACCTTTGGTGACTGCACATGAGATGGATACCCAGGTGGAATGGTCTCCAGACTGCCCCTCCTTCAGTTTCTGCCCCACACTTTGTCTCCATATTTGCTGAGGAGGGAGATTTTTAATGTAGCAACTACTGAGCTGACAATTCCAGTAAGCTGTGTCCTGTTGTTTATGAAACTACCAGAGCTTTGGAGGCCAGAGCGATAGTACAATAGCTAGGAGGACTTCCTCTTTCAGAGAACCCTCATTCAGATCCCAGTGCCCACATCACATGGCTCAGACCATATATATACAGCTACAGGAGGATCCACTGCTTCTCGACTCTGTGGACACGTGCTCTCATATATAGCTTAAAATAATAAGACTAGAAATTAGGAAAGTATCAATAATTTCTAATGGAGTTTAAAAAATTAGTCTGATAATGTATATCAAACTTAAGAAAAACTCAACACATCACATTGCATAAACTTCTTCAGCCATCACTGAATATCTTACACAACAGACCACCTCAGTATTAAATTCACATTCTCTCCAGCCATCAGTGGGGGAATTGGGTGCATTGAAGGCAGGGGAGGAAAAGATGAATGACAGCAAGAAATACTATTTGCTTTGTTCTAATGCTATTAAGCACAAAAGAAAAACTACTGAAAGGGACAGAGAAGATAACCACGGGGCTTGCTAGCAAACTGAATATTCGTCTGGCTGTGGCTTCACTTCTTCAGTTTTAGTTTTTATTCTTAGAACAGCACCTTGCCAGCATTTCTTAATATAGCCATAGAGTAAGAAATTTTCATGGTCTCATTTTTGCACTTACTATCTCTCCTTCCCAGGTAAGTGGTTTTAAAAATAATGTATTCTGTGCGTTTGTGGGTGCTCCGCCTCAGTCACGGGCTTATTGGTGCATCCCATGCATTTTTCTGTGGTTAGCCACTTAACCCCGAAGCCACTTGTTACCTCATGATTCATGCCATCCTACTCAGGACAGTGGGTCTTGGAGCAATTGTTCTGCTGTTGTCAAACATGTAATTATCTTCTTATAATTTCTGTTTTTGTCTCTCATCCTGCAGACTCTGGTTTCTTGCCAATTATGAAAAGAGGAGTTCAGGACTAGTATAAAAGTTATATCTGCAATATAGGGTAAAAGTAGCCATACCCAGAAATCCAAGTGTTAGCTTGTTTGGGTCTTCCCGTACGTCTAAGGTATCACACAAAGGTGGCGAGACAGAGAATTTCACTATTTATTTTGTGATCATCACTTGACTTTTTCTATAGTTAAAGATCATCAGAAGTATTTATATCCTTGTAAATTTACCATTTCAGTATTGTCAGTTACTATTTATCTATTAATGTGTATGCCTACACACACACACACACACTTTTATTCTGGTTACCATAAATTATATAAAAGCAATAAAGGGTGAGAATCTTGGCAAAAGTATTATAACCAAAAGCATGGGCATAGGCAGAGGATTATGGTATCTAGTCTCAAAGAAAAGGTTTGTTCAGATGTCTTCTGGGAGAATTACATTTGCTCAACACTTGGACAGCGCCTTTAACATAAAAGCTCATACTGATGTAGCTAGCTGATGCTCTGCTATTACAAAGTTGTTTGTTGGCAAAAGCTGAATTTCCCAAAGGCAGAAACACCCAGAAATGTTTTTTGAGAGCAATGATGCTAGAGAAATAGTGTGTGGTTTTGGATTAGACTTTAGATGAAGAAATCAAGAGCTAGGATGAATGGGAAACCCATGGGAAAAGTAATTTATCTGCAGAAACCATTGACAAAGATGGAAGATTGGTGTGATGGATCGTGCACTCTGGTTATAGAAAATGAAACTGAAAAAATTTTGAGTATTTGTTAAGTTTTGTGTAACTGTGGGCTTTTCCACCCGTTCCCCAGTTTCAGAAATAGTGACTCTGAGACTTATCACTTATGAATAAGTGCCTGCCTGGCCATAAGCTTTGGCTTGTTCCTGATAGCTTTTAACTCAATTATCCAATTTAAACTAGTCTAAGTTCTGCTAAATGACTGGTTACCTCAGAGGAGAATCTCTTCTCACACAGGACTCTAACTCAGAGTTTCCCTCTCCCTACTGGAACTCCCACCTCCTATTTCCTGCTTTAGCTAATAGGTCATCAGCTTTTTATTGACAGGTGATGCTTCCATACAGTACACAAGAGATTCTTTCTACAATTCTGTATATTTACTAACTCAGATTAAACTCTTGAATAAAGAATCAGAAACTCTAAAAAGTGGAGATCAATGGTTTTCCTTTCTAAAACCCATTGATCTAGAACTTATTGCAATCAATCTGAGTTTCTATGTCTGAACAAATTCTAATAGTTAGCCCGTTAGGATATAGACTATCATAGAGCACTGGTCTTAAAAATAAAAGGAATTGGTGCTCTGATGTGGAAGAAAAAAAATAAAAAAGAAACTGCAGTGCTTAGAATTCATGGGTACATCTAGGTTATCACCTTGTCAGGAACTGGAACACACACAGACCTGCAATTAGGCCTGTGTCCTCTTTTGAAGGCTTTTTGGATTTCTAATGTCCTATTCTTTTTGCAAGTCCACTTTCATTTTTAAAAGATACTATTATTCTTTCAATCTTAAAAACAGATTGAAATTATCAACCTGTTCACAGGTCTTTTAAATTTTGTTTACAAATCAATTTCATAGCCAAGTGGACCTCAGAATCTGGAGGCCCTACCTTCAATTTTTAACAAAATGTTCCAATGAAAACAAGGAGGGCCAGCAAGATGGATAGATCTTTCGATCAAGAGATGAAAGAAAGCATGAAAGGTACAAGGAGCAGTGCATGAACTCTGAGGGTGGTTCACAGCGTGTTAGAATCTCAAGATGAGTAGAAAGACCCATGAAAGCAATTAGGAAAGAAGGAGAATTAATGTACCCATGAATTCTAAGTACTGCAGTTTCTTTTTCATTTTTTTCTTCCACATCAGAGCATCAATTCCTTTACTAAGAAGTTAGGCCTCCACCCTCTCAGAAAAGAAGGGGAGCAGGGATGGGAGGAGCAACTGTGTGAGGGGGGAGTGGGAGGAAGGGGTGGGGGCCAGCTATCGGGATGTAGAGTGAATAAATAAATTAAAGGAAAAAATGAATTTAGGTGTGAAAGTGTATCTTAAACATATCAGAGCAGATTGGAAACACTTTTCAAAATCAACAAAAGAACTTCTTGACCTCTAAAGAAGATGTTCCATAATCAGACAAAATTGGACAGACTTTTAAAAAGAATCTAAAAGAAAGCACATATAAATTAGAGGTTGCCAAAAGTTAAACTCAGCCAAAAAACTTGCTTTGGTTACAGAACTCCTGTCCTGTGCTTCCCTTTACTAAAGGATGAAAGATATTATGGGCCACTGCTCCTTCTTGTCTTATATACATTGGATGGAAATGTAAAGATGTTCTGGGGAAAGAGGAGATAGTGTCTAATCTATATTTTATATTATATTTTAGACTTGACTGGTAATATTTTAATTACTGATCATGGGCCTTGATTAATAAAGTTTTTTAGATGACAGAACCCCTAAGGGTTACCCATGAAAACTGTCATATTCCTTATATCTGATGGGTGAGAAATGATAGGCAAGGTGTGTAATTCCTATGGTGCAGCTGTAAGATCTGTGAGAGCACAGGCCTTAACTACTGAAGTTGACAAAATGACAAAGCTAGGTTTGCTGCAGTTGGGTATGAGAGATATTGTCACCTCTCTCCGAATTCTCCAGTCTGTTCCAACTATTGTAGACCACGTCTATTATTTTTAGTTTTTAGAGGAGGGGCTCCCAAATATTTGAATAAGAACACTATTTAATATATATATATATGTATAGTATTTTAATATACATTACATATAGTATTATACACATTATATATTATATAGTATATATAACAACACTATTATGTATTTGTATATTTCACACAAGTGTTTAGACTATATTTCTTACAGTGATAGAATTATTAACTTTTAAACTTGGAAAAGAAGATGATGACAATTTCACCCTTATACACTTTCCTTATATACTTCTCTTATTTAATATATGACTTTGTGGATAATCTTTGTCCTGTCTTTTCTCTCTCTACCTTTTGGATTTTTTTTTTTTTTTTTTTACTAATTTTTTGACAGACTCCCATAATAGGGTACAAGATGGGCTGGGGTACTCCCTGCCTTGCTCTTCTGAGGACTGAGTTTTTTTTTTCTAACAGCATAAAAAAAACCCTCTGTGGCTGAAATCTCTTCCCTTCTTCTTTATTGCTTTCCCTTTTATGTCTTTTCTTCTGTATTGCTCTAATACTAATTACTCATCACACACTGCATTTTCCCTTTGCCGTTCCTACCCTTGGTAACTAATTTCTTACTACACACTATACTATCTTTGTTTATTTATTTGTCACAAAGTTATTGGACTTGAAGGGGCAACTGTTTTAAATTGCCTAATGATATTTTTTTTCATAACAGGACTGTACATATATGAAAATATAAGAAACAAGAAAACTTAAGGCAACATGACTCTTCCCAAATTGCCAACTTCACAGCAATGGATTCTAGTTAAAGTGCAGTCTTTAAAATCCCAGACAGTGAATTAAAATAATCTTAAGAATGTATATTAAACAAACAAATAATTTTGTGAGTCCTATCTGATCACATGCATTAAAGCTGGATATCAACAACAAAGAAATGGCTGAAAGTAGATAAAAATCATGAAAAATGAACAACACAACTCAATTCTGCATAAAAATTGAGTCAACTCAAAAATCAAAAAGAAATTAAAAATTTTTTAGAATTGAATAAAAGTAAAAATGCAACATTCCAAAATCTATGGGACACAGTTCTAAGAGAAAGTTCATAGCACCAAGTACTTATGTAAAAAACCTGGAGAAATCTTATGTGAATAACTTAATGATGCCTTTGAAAGCTTTAAAAAAGAAGAAACAATATCCAAAAACAATCGATGGGAGAAATAACCAAACTTAGGACTGAAACGAATGAAGTAAAAGCAAAGCAGCAGCAGCAGCAGCAGCAGCAACAACAACAACAGCAGCAGCAGCAGCAGCAGCAGCAGCAGCAGCAGCAGCAGCAGCAGCA
>JANHMN010000003.1:156909759-156957763 GCA_030674055.1 Rhabdomys pumilio
ACACACACACACACACACACACACACACACACACACACACACACACACATTCCAGTTTGGGTTTTACCCCATTACTTGTAGAATCTGGGTTATCAACAGCAATGATTTAATGACCTCTTTCAACTCCTACCATCCTTTCACAGTTTTTGGAACTGTGAAGAAAACAAGGACAGTGAAGCAATAAAACAATATATATGACTAAAAAAGCACAGACATTAACGATAGAGAAAGAGCTCTCTTGATGTTTTTTACTTGTTTTTTCACTTCAAGGCCAAATTAAGTTTTGAAGATTATATATATATAATTATATCTCCACATTCACACATATAAAATAAATGTAGAAATAACACTTGAAAAAGAGGCCTAGGACTAGTGGGGGGGGGAGAGACAACAGATGTGCTGAAAGTACATGATATATTTGGATATGTATCTTTATGAAACATCACTATGTACAATGAATACATGTCAATAGCTTAAAATAAGAATTATTTTGAAGAATACCAAGTTCAACCTTAAATACCGTGTTTTAATATATTTAATTCTCCTGGATCATAACTTAAAGTTATTTATAATCTCTCTCTCTAATATGTACATATTAGAGAGGGGGAGAGGAAGAGAGAGAGAGAGTTTTCTGTAAAATGATGTTTATTACCCTTTTGCTTGGTTTAATTTTATAGGAGAGCCCAGTCAAGTTTAATCCATACCATTTTAACATTTTATTGCCATTCTACCTCCTTTTGAGAAAAAATGTTATCCCTCCTCCTCCACAATTTATAGGGCTCTTTTACAACTTCTTTCTAAAAAGAAAAGTAAGTCAGTTTGCAATTAATTTCCTTATAGCTTATGAAATTAGTGCTGACTCTGTTCCTTCCTTCACTGAGGTTTGTGAGGCCTTAAAGTATAATTTAAGAGGTGAGATTATAAGCACTTCCTCATTCAGGAAGAAGCTAGAGGAGGAAGTCTCTTGGGAAATATAAAATCTTTAGAAGAATGGTCATTCGGTAGGCATTGCCCGGAGATGGAGGATCCTGTGTGTTTTCATCCTTCAGAATCGTCTGCGGTAGTTTGTTGGGTAATAAATTCAGATATGGCCTCATGAATACAGGTCAATATAAGTCATGAGAAATCTTCACAGAACACCACTTACTACTCCATAATAACTGTTGCTGGGGGGACCATTAACCAACATGGCACCTTCTCAGTGGGAGACCAAAGTTCAGTCTCACCAGAATGGAATCCATCCTCAATAAAAGGAAGACTCAGTGTTAATGGAAGGAACTGGGTTTTCAGACACCTTCTTGTGGCCATCTTACCCCAACTCTGCCACTCATGCTGTTTCAATGCATGTATTTCTTTCCTTTTACATGTCAGGCATTTTTCTGGTCTTTTTGTAGTTACATGGATCTTCGAGTAAGTCCTAATTTGGGTTTTACCCCATTACTTGTAGAACCTGGGTTATCAACAGCAAAGATTTAATGATCTTTTTCAACTCCTACCATCCTTTCACAGCCTTTGGAAATGTAAAGAAAACAAGGACAGCGAATAAAACAGCCATAAAACAAACACAACTAAAAAAGCACAGACATTAACGATAGAGAAAGAATCCTCTTGATTTTTTTTACTTGTTTTTTCACTTCAAAGCCAAATTAAGTTTTGAAAATTAGACTAACTTTACTAGCTTAGGCGATGATCTCTATGCTGTGAAACAAAAATCGGAAAACACATGATTTGATCCTGATATTGTAAGGATAGGCTCTTTATGTCCTGACTATAGGGCATCACTGGGCTTTCCAGGGTATCAGTGGGCTTTCCCACTCACACCCTTCCTAGCTTGAGCTGTTAATCAGTTCAGGTTTCAGCTCTGAGAGCCCAGTCTTGGGTTTAGAATTACAATGTACTGAGCACTCTGATAACTATTTAACTATTTAACTTCAATCCATCACCCCTTTAAAGATGGCAGGTACTTTCAGTTTCACTGAGTTAGCCTGAGGCTTAGTTGGAAGACTTTCCAAGATCAATCATTAACAGGCAAAGTAGGCTAATTGTTTCTCTCCCCAAGACCTTTCCCTTTGACCACTTTCAGCCTCTCAGCACTGCCTTTCATCAGAAGAACAAGAGAAGTTGAAAGGAAATGAATCCAAATCTAACCTCATCGCTCTTTTTATTCATTTTGGCCAAAATGTTCATTGGGCATCTGCAACTTCATAGGCAGTATTCTGAAGAGGACCCATCAATCAATGAAGCTGACAGAATCTTCTAGGTGAACTTGTGGGAGAGACATCATGGTACATTAAAACAAAATATACTAGCAACAAATGCCACAGGGGAAGAAAAAGGCAAAACCAGGCTGGAGATTGCAAGTAACAGAGCTTTCAGGGAGACTTCCGTGAGAAAATTATATACAAAAGATTGGTTGGAGGAAGAGAGGAAGTAGAAAGAAACTCACTGATGGCTGAAAGCAACAGGTCCATTGATGCTGAAGAAGTGAGACCTGATGGAGTGGTCTAGGGTGCTGGAGTAGAGATCCCCAAGTAGCAGAGCAGAAGGTAAACTTAAAGAGATGAAGGCATTGAGAAGAAGCTGTAGGAGATAATAACATTTTTTGCTTGTACTGGAACAATTTGTCAGAGACGTGAAGGGTCAACTCTCTGTGTTGCCTGGAATTGGTAACTGTTTTTGTGTGTGTGTGTGTGTGTGTGTGTGTGTGTGTGTGTGTGTTTGAGTTAGAAGTACATGTTCTACCTCTAAAGTCCTTTGAATTGCCATAGAGAAATATACTATTATGAGGGATCTTGGACCCTTTACAATGCATAGTTGAAATCCAAATCTCCAGTGCCTGAGAACTCCGCCTTTTTGGGAAATAAGATCTTTTAAGGTTCTCAAATTAAAAGAAAGCCACTAGTTGGGTCCTAATTCAACTTGACTGTTGTCTTTACAAGAAGGGGCTGAGATACACAGGGAAAGGACACAAGAAGTTGCTCACATAGAGGAAAGGCTGTGTGAAGACATACGGAGAAGTCAGCCATCTGCCTGGCAAAGAGCAAGTCCTCAGGAGAAACCAACACTGTCTACCAGCCAAATGGCCAACACCAGCCTGTACTGGTTAAGCCGCCCAGTGTGTGGTATTTTGTTAAGGTAGTGCTAATGAAATACTAAACAGACCATCATAAACCATGTACGGATGCTTGTCTTTTGCTTATGAAAAATGAGCACTCAAACTTCAATAATAATGCCAACCCTTCCTCCTTCTTTCTCCTCTTACTTCTTCCTCTTCTTTTTTCCTCCTCCCCACTCTTCCTACTGCTTCTTCTCTTCCTCCTCCTTCCTCTTTCTTCTTTTCATTTTCCTTTAATATGTTGATATAATGCTGCATATAAAGATCTGGCTATATCCTTCTGTAGTATAGAAATTATAATGCTATGCAAACATTTCAAATTTGAGGAAAGTATTGTTATTTTTATCTAGAAATAACCTGTATTTTAAAAACCATTATATATGGCTTCACTTGAAAGCCAGTGACCCTAAAATTTGTGTCTATAGCCCAATGTTCTCTCTCCATAGAAATAAATACTCGAACTACACTAGCATTGAATATTTCCACGTGGTTAACTCAAGAATACATTGAAATATACATCTATAATGGGAGGCTCTGCTACCTCCACCATCCCTGTTTTGGGGTATAATTTACCCTCGCAGATGTTGCTACCCCTTACTAAGTGTCTCAGATCAAAATTTGAGGTGTTCTTATATAATTCTTCACCTTATCACTGTTTTCCCAAACGCTATAAGATGAAATGATAGAGCAATTGCAGTCTTCTCCAAAGCTGCGAGCTTTGGTTTTCCAAGTTCATGACACATCACTTGATGGTCCTCATCAATAGTAAAGAAGAAGCTAAGATAAAGGCCCAGGGTCATGTTTTAGAGCTATGAAGGATATTCTAGCTCAGGTTCCCTTGGTAAAGTGCTATAGACCAACTGGCTTATAAATGACAGAACGTTCTTACAGTCCTGGGAGACAAAAGAGCATGAGATGATATTGTAGTCCGTTTTTCGAGGCGTTCACCCATCCGTGAAGGCATGTCCATCAGACTCAGTCTCCTTCCCATTTCTATCACACTATGGGCTAAGATCTCAACATATGAATTGAGAAGAGAGTAAAAAATCTCAAGAGTCTGGAGAGGAGCAAAGCTGCCATCCATTAAATTCTTCTTATAACTCATTAAGTTCAATCTTTATGCCTCTCCCTAAGAGGGATCTCTCCATGTATACTCCACTTAAGCTGTAACTTGTGATGGAGACTACCCTAAATGCTGGTGAATCATTAGATTAGAAGCTGTTAGAGTGTGACTTAAGGATTCAGAATAGGGAGAACAGATAAAAACAGAGGCAGTTCTTTTAGACAGGAACAATTCTCGGTCAGAGTTTTTGACTGTTGTAGGAAGCTGTCCTTGCTGACACCTGTGTGCGTGAGGTAACAAACCGCACATGCGCAGCGACGTGGGAACGCCTAATTTCCGCCCAACCCGGGGCGCCATATCCACCATTAAACTGCGCATGTACAGTGCAGGGGAACCTGGGAATTTGAGCAAGCAGCCAATCATAATTGTCCACCCCAAAGGGTATATAGGTGGGATCAGGCTCCTCTCGCCCCCTCTCTCTCCGCCATGATTGGGAAAATAAACCACGTGCCGCGATAGAATCCTGCTAGAATCCTGCGTGTTCGTGTGAGTTCCTGCGGGCAGGGATATCTCGCGGGCAACAGACTGTGGGATCCAACCCCATCCTTCCACTCGATGCCCTGTTTTTCTACTGAAGGTGGACTCTACAAGTTCATCCTCCCCATTGTAGGACATTTCATCTAAGGTCCCACCCTTTGAGTCCTGAGAGTCTTTCATCTCCCAAGTCTCTAGCACATTCTGGAGGGTCCTCCCACCTCCTACTTCCTGAGGTTGCCTGTTTCCATTCTTTCTGTTGGCTCTCAGGGTTTCAATCCCCACCCCTCAAATACCTAAAAGAACTGCAGGGACAAATATGGAGAAGAGCCTGGGGGAAAGGAGATCCAGTGTCAGGCCCAAATTGGGATCCAGCTCAAGGGGAGGCTCAAGGCCTGACACTATTACTGATGCTATGGTGTGCTTACAGACAGGAGCCTAGCATGGCTGCCTGCCTTTCCTGAGAGGCCCAACAAACAGCTGAAAGAGTCAGATGCAGATACTTACACTCAACCAATGGACAGAAACCAGGGACCCCTGTGGCTGAATTAGGGAAAAGCTGGAAGAAGCTGAAGAGGAGGGTGTCCCCATAGGAAGACCAGTAGTCTCAACTAGCTTGGACCCTGGGAAGAAGCTGAAGAGGAGGGTGACCCCATAGGAAGACCAATAGTCTCAACTAACTTGGACCCTGAGATTTCTCAGACACTAAGCCACCAACTAGGCAGCATACACCAGGTGATGTAAGGTCTCTAACACATATACAGCAGAAGACTGTCTGGTCTAGCCTCAGTGAGAGAAGATGCACCTAACCCTGGAAAGACTTGAGGCCCCAGGGATTGGGGAGGTCTGGTGAGATGGAGGCTAGGGGAGTGGGGACATCCTCTTGGAAATGAGGTAGGGGAAGGAGGTATGGGATGAGGAATAGTCAGAGGGCAGACTAGGAGGGGGATAATGATTGGACTGTAAAAAAAGATTAAAGGAAAAAAAAAAACCAAAACCAGCGGCTGGCAGTTTTTCTCCAATGCTAAGGTTTGTATATTTAGATTTTCCCTAGTTATACTAAAGACTGAGGCTCAAGTCATATTTTGGGCTCCACCACCATCATTCATTGGTGGCTCTTGATATTAAAGGGTTAAGAGGGCACTGGGAAAGACTGTGGGGATGAAAGCACTCCTGGGGAAAAAAAAAGAGAGCTATAGAGGAAGAGGAGACAGTCAGCAGAATCCAACTTTTTTATGTAAACAGACTGGAAGGGACTGCTTTGCTACAGCTTCCACATATGGAATTTCCCAAAATGTAATTTATGCGAAGGGATAAAACAGCATCATGCCCTGGTAGTTAATGGCCAGAGAAAGAGGATAATTAGTATATCTGCACACTTGTTACTCAAGGTCGCAAATGCCACCTTTCTCCCGCACTGCCCATGACAGATGGCCTTGAAGAAAAGAGCAGAAGGAGAAGACACAGGGAAGATTAAGAACAACGGGCGAGCACTAGGCACGGTGGTGCTCATATCTCTGTAGCCCCAGTACTTGGGCGATAGAGGACAGAGGACCAAGAGTTCAAATGCCAACATTAGTTAGCGTGAGTTCAAGACCAGACTTACTGCACGAGATTTCGTCTCAAAGCAACAGCAACAAGATCCCCTTCCTGTAAGTCTATAAAGTGAAACCACACAGAGATACTACAAAGACAGTCTTCTTCCCAGGACAAAAACAGCCTAGAATCTGAAACCTTGACAAAGACACAGACAAAGACGCTCCATGCATTCATTACATGCTGAGATGTCTCAATCAAGCAATGCATGACTAGCACCGATATATTCTTGGTCTATTCTTATTTTCCTTGACTCATTATGTCACTGACCTGGCTCCATATGCTTCCCTTACCTTGGCTATTTTATTCATTCCCCTCCTTTTAGATTGCTTGCTATAGTCCCTCAACTTTCTTATCTTTCTATTTACAAGTCTATTGTTTCTTTGATACTTTCAGATTCCAAGTGCTTGCTTTCTGCATGACATCCTAGGACCTTCCTGCTCACTAACTCAGCTTCAGTTATTGCATTAAAAAAAAAAAAAAAAGCACAAAAAGCCTAAAACAAACAAACAAAAAACCCTCAGGATCTTGAAGACCTGGATGGCCTGAAACCCACCGTGTAGGCTGAACTGGTCCGGAACTCACTGGAATCCTGCCTCTATTTCCTACGAGTTGGGATTTCAGGTGCATGTGACCAGAGCCAGTTTAGCAGGGAATCTATATAACTACAAATCTGAACTTATAATCCACAAACATTTGTCTCTTTATCTGTGCATGTTGGCATTTATTTTTCCTCTTGGCTTGGAATGGCAGTAAACTCTTCTAAGAAACTTACCAATATTCACGAATGACCTAACAGTAAGTGGCCACTAACTTCTGTGAGTCTTTCAGCTTGCCTAAATTGTTCCTCTCCTAGATCCTTCTTGTTTTGTGTCTAGCATTATTATAATAATTACTTAGTTGAGTCACTGTAATTTTGTGTCAACATACCGTGGTAAAAATAAAATACAAAATGTAATGCCCTTAAAATAGCATTTGGGCCTTAATACACTGGCACCTAATTTTGTATTTTCTTTAGAAGATTTTAATACCTAAAAGACACCCAGAACATGCTAGCATATATCCCAGGAGGATATTGAATGAGAAAAAACAAATGACCCCTGCTGTCCCAGCAAAACTCAAAAAACACTAATATGTCTCTTACTTTTGTCACTGGAAAGCCATGGCTGCTCATCCTGACTGTTCACTAACAACCCCAGAGCACAGGAGTGTGCAGTGAGTTCAACACTAGCAGTATTTCATGAATTAGCCCTTCTGCTTCATTTTACACTCAACTTATACACTTGATTTTCTTTTTTTCAGTTTTAAAAGAGCAAAGCAGTTGTAATTAAAGTGGAGAATATGTATTAATATTTAATGAAAGAAGAGTGGATGTAAATATACTTCCAACAAAATCTGGTAACGTTTAATAAAAGATCATTGGATTTAGCTCGTCTGCATACATTGTTATGGTGGAAAGCAATTGCTCACTAACCACATTTTTAAGTAAACTTTTTCTATTTACATAAACTGCAGTCTAACAATTTTTTTTTTAAATGTGGCAGGGTTTATCAGATTGTTGATATACATATATTCAAGTGACAAGCATGAAATTATCAGAAAGATTGTATCGCTTTAGTTTCACTAAACCAGATCGACTTTTTCATAATACATTTGTAATAAGATCTAGCATTACAACGGTTTGCCTAGTCTCAGTGCTCTCTGTCACAAAGGAAATGATTCTGACAGGGGGACTTTTCAAGTCTACCTAAGTGCTTGCCTTATTAGGTTATCTCTCCCATTGGTCCCTTAATTCTCAGATAAGGAAATGTTTGCTGAGCCACAGGAAGAACAAGCTTGTACTTAGCAAAACACTAACAGGGAGATCTAAGGCAGTGACCAGTCATCTGGCTTTATACTTAACTGTTAAGTTTGAAAATGTTTCCATTAATAAATGCTATGCCATTTTCAGCAGAGATTAAATTTCCCATGCATTTGTTACACATGCATTGCCTCCTGTTAGAGTAGATTTAGTAAGCTTTCAACTTTAGTTTTTCCTTTTATGAATGTTGCCCGGATAGAAACCACCAGAAGAGAACAAATTAACCAACATTCTCTGAGTAACAAAAGATCTAGAGTTGATAGAAAAGAGGCACTAAGACAAGCAGAGAACATTTGGGTTAAAATAGTTAAAAACTGGATTATATATTGTTAAAACTTTGGTGAAAAAGGATAAAGTTATATTTTGTTATTTTTTTCTGAAATCCTTAATTAACAACACCCTATCTCCCTAAAAGACCAAAACAAAACTCCCCACCCACTTACTCAACCAATCAACCGAATAAACAAACAATCTAAGAAACATACCCTGGTTTGTCTCAATCAAATCACTTATATACCTGTCAGTGTTCTACAGAATTTTATGTTTTACCATATTTAACTTCACAACAAACCCAAATAGTATGTAGAATGATGATTATAATTATACAAATGAGGGTTGAAAGAATTGAGCCTAAGTAGGTTCAAGTTTTCCCCAACCCTCCATATTAGACAGGTTGAATGCTGAGGCAAAGCCTTGAGAACCGTAGGTGAAAGGCATCTCTGGATAGTCAGGGACATGAATCTCTTTCCACCACCCAGCTGCACAGACTTGTTCCAGTGCCCTAAGTGATGACTACATCCTTCTCAGCGTTTTGAGAACCGGATGAGATTGTGTATCAGATATATATGAGGTGTTGTTAACTAGCAGAAAGTTCCACCATGCTTTCAGTGAGAACTAAATTAGACAGCTTGGTATATATGAGTTTAAAAAAAAATGCTTGGCAATATTACCTTGTCAAGACTAATAGAGAGTAATGGTTATTAAAGATCTCTCTGTCTGTCTCTGTCTCTGTCTCTCTGTCTCTGTCTCTGTCTGTCTCTGTCTCTGTCTCTCTCTCTCTTTCTCTCTCGTGTGTGTGTGTGTGTGTGTGTGTGTGTGTGTGTGTGTGTCTACCTTGTAAACTCTGACGCTTTGTCAGGACTAGGATACACCATGTTCCCTTTGTGCTACACAGTCACAAACCACAACTTCCATGTTTAAGGAAGACCTGATGCTGCCATTCCCGATTCATGAGCCCACATGTCAGTGTCATAGGCCTGTTTTGATCTTTGAAGCACCTCTTTTGGAACCATTTTCTGACTCCTGGCTTTTACAGGAAGGAGACCTGGTGCCTGCATCAGATTTTATTAACCTGAAGAGAAACACAGATCATGGAGTGACAGATGTGCCTTGTGACACAAGCATGCTGTGGCTTCTGAGAGCCTAACACACACTCTGAAGAGGACAGCCCCATTGCCGTGGCTGACAGGAATGGCATACAGAGAGAGGCAGCTGGACAAAGGCTTGGATCTGTTTGAAATTAGGAGCCCAGAAATACAGTACGGTGATTGCACTATGATTAAATCACTGAAAACAATTTATCAGCTCAATAACTTGTCACACCGTATGTCACGTAAATGAAACAGTAAAACAGATTTGCTCTATAACACACTCTGATGAAATGCAAACCAGATCTGACTATTCCTTTTAAGAAACCTCTTGCTTTTATTACCTTCTGGAATAAAAGGAATAAGTTTTCTAGTTGTACCAGTCATTCATGACGAATTCACTTCTTTCCTTTAGGCTAGTGTGTATTTGCTTTTCAGTCTTTCTGAAATCTCACTTTACAGGAGTGAACTTGGATACTCTGTCCTATAAAGCTACCATCTTATTATGCATTCGTAAGGTCTGGTTTGCTTCCCACTAATAATAGATGCTACTCACTGAGGACATACAGTGTACTAACCTAAATATTTTATGGGTAGTCATATTTATCTTCACAGGAACTATAGTTGGTAATTTGCATTTTGTTTTATTTTTTTAAAAAATAGATTTAAAATATAAATGAAAACTAGTTTTAAAAAATAGATTTTCAACAGTTCCCCTTTTATGGATGGAAAAAATCATACTTGAGAAAAATGAGATAAAATGTACTCAGGGCACACAAAATCCAAAGGAAAGATTAAGAATTTAATTTGGATTCAATTCAGCTAAAAAGTTTCTTACATACTTTTTGCCTAACACTCCAGGAAATTTGGAGTAAGCAGCAGGCTCACGTTGGTAGACTAAATATATAGGGCTTAGACTACACAAACACTATAATTGTTAAAATTGAAATTCAACTCCCAAGCCACTGTGTCAAACCAATAAAATGCAGAATGAAAGCTCTATGGAAAAACTCAGAAGCGTATTGAGTAGAGAAAGGCTCTGTAGAAAAGCAAGCCTGTGCCTTAACATTGTCACTGGAAGACGATTTTCAACTTACTATAGATAGCAACAATTTTTATACTTATAGAATGAGAAGTAAGTAGAAAATCACCAATTCTTCAATCATTTAGTGATAACACACAGGTATTGCAGTTGGGCTGGTGACCAGTCTATTGTAAGGTGCCCCATGGATAAATCATGGAATCTTTTGTTTTGACTCTGTGTCCACCAGGACACAGTACCACTGCTATGTCATCAGGGTCTTTCCTCCTTTCCCAGTTTCATCCCTGGTATTTATCTGAGCTACCCTGAACCTTTCAGTGGGGTTCTATCAATAGACTTCAGTTATAGCTTTCTCTTGCTCAGGCCCAATGCTCTTTTTATTCAAGGATCCATTTGACCACCTGATGAAGTGTTTCCATCAGAACTTCTGGATACCGATGTCATCAGTTACTTTATTGCAACTGCAGACGTGATGGAATCTGTGTTCAGAATGCTCTGTGTAATACAATTCATGCTCCAGCATGTCCTTGAAAAACTCTGTTGTTAGAAAGGACTGAAGGGAGACCCTGAATAAATCATACTTCCATTCCTTCCAACATAGTCATCCTTTCTCACGATGCACACATAACTTCTTGCACACACACATACACACACCCACACAAATTATTGAATTGTCATCTGTAAATTTAATTTTCACTTTCCACTAGATACAAAATCCTAAATGTGAGCTCAAATTTAAATTTATCTCTGTACTTCCTGTTCTACAAAAGTAGTATTTTTGTGTATAGTAAGTGGGCAAAATACTTGTTGAATGAGAGAATGAATGGACTATATTATTTTTATTTCCTAGAAATTAAGTTGATTAGTATAACCACATAATGAACAGATTTACTTTAAAGAATTAATCACTAACAATAATAGAGACTCACAAGGTTACTTAGAAGCTAGCTATAATCTCATAATTGTTCACGAATATGCTTTATGCACTTACTATGTAGGTACAAAATGAGTAAGATGCCCCTTCTCAAGGAGGTTGTAATCTTTAGAGGGCGACTGGTGGATGCACAGATATTTATTTGTTAATGTAATGAGGGAAATATAGACAAGTTCAGCACAGGACAGCAGAGAGTACACTTATGTAGTACTCTGTAATTCCACATACACAGCTCAATACACTACCACTTAAATAATTGCCATCTCTCAGAGGCTGTAATCTCTGTGAGGTCAGCAGTTCTGCTGTGCTTACCACAGCTTCACAAATAACTAGCAGAATTCTGACTATATGTTACTAAACAGTTTCCCTAGTAAGCAAATGATTGAATGGATTGACGGATGGATGGATGGATGGATGGATGGGTGAATGGATGGGTGGATGGATGAATGAACACGGGAGATTCCACTTCATCACAGCTTTAGATGAGGAGCTATAGGTAATCAATGGTTATAGAGAAATGGGGAACCAATTTCCTTAAGGGCAAATGTATGTATGTAGGTTGTCCTATCTCAAGTGATTAGCTCTCATATGCTAATATATATATGAGCATCACTAAATAGACTGTTGTGTATGCACACAGACATACACACAATATGTGCATGTATAAACATACATGCAATATGCAACAATCATTAAAGCAGAAATCATGACGTTGGAAGGAAAAGGGAGGGTCACAGGAAAAATTGGGTCAGGAAGGGAATGGAAGTGATATGGACACAGAACTCATGAATGAATTTCTCAAAAATAAAATTAATAAGAAATTATTTTGTGGTAATTTGCCAGGGTATTAATTCTAAGTTACTATTTTATCATCTCAAATTAACACACACAAGAAAAAAGTCTCTTCAAACCTGACTCTTATCTGGTCTTCCTTACTTTAGAAAATGTCTCTTCTGTTCTTTAGTTGTTAGAACGGCATTTCCGAGTCACTGTCACTGGCTCCACCCTCTAGATTATGTCAGACTTGAGGCATTTCTCAGAGTTTCCACCTCTGTTATGTGGGTGATGTGTAGCACTTTCTGGAGGATTTTGATGTCAGTTCTAGTTTTCTTATTTCTAGCTGGGATGAACGGCAGAGTTCTCCTTACGGAGCAGTCAGTGTCTTGTCTTTGTATATGCCTTCCATTGTATGGCACATCTTCGTGAGATAAAAGTGTTCTTACCGTGACCTATGAAATTTCTACGTGACTGGATCTCAAGGAGTATCCTAACGATATTTCTCATCATGTTCCTTATTGTCACAGTGGCTCAGTCAGTTTTTCCTCTGTTGTTTTTCATACCCTCCAAGTATGGCCCTTGCTGCTCTGATGCCCCCAGGATTACTACACATGTGCTGGTGGCTCCACCACCCTCCGCTGATTTGCCAACACTGTGGATACTCACTCTCTCAGCTCTGTGTGTCTTGTTCCACTCCCTTCTCTCACCGCAAATACACCTCCTGTGTTGCTCCATTCAAACATCATAGCAATAACAGCAGAGACCTGATCAAATTTTGTAATTGTTACTACAGTTTCCTGTGGTGAATTACACAAAGTGCCCTTGCTATAGTTCCCGCTGGCTTCAGACTCCCGATCCTTCTGTCTCGGTCTCTTCATGGCTGACATTACAGAAGTTTGTCCCCAAGTTCAGCTTGGCCAATATTTTTGACAGTAGGAATAATTGATTTTTAAATTTTATCACACCACTTACTGGCTGTTTTATTACTTTGTAAAACTAACAGCAATTAAATTTGACACACTAAATGATCTTCATTTGCAATGGACATCGCGGATATCATGAAAGAAACTGGAAAGTTATAAAAACAAGCACAGGAGAAGCCCTGTGGTTTAAATTATGTCAGTGTATAGTCGCTGGGACCAGACTGTCTGGAGTCAAATCTTATCTAATTCTGCCACTTTCAACCTGTGTTATCTTTGGCAAATCACTTAACTTCTCTGTACCTCCATTCTTCATCTATAAAATAGGGGCACAAATCGTACTTGTCTCATAGTGTTGTGAGGTTTAAAGGAGCAAGTATTTGATAGATTTCGAATAATGTTGTTTGTAGTGTTTTATTCTACACAAACATTTATAAATAAAGAAGCCTTATTTTCTTATAAATGTATTTTTTCTCAGAGCAAAGAGAGATAAATCAACTTGAGCTGTGGGAATGATTTGGGGGCGTGATGCAATGGTTTATTAACCTTTTCTTCTTCAGCTACCTCACTTATAGGAACAGAGTATATTCATTTTTATCCTGATTCTTTATTCAGTTTTACCAGGTTGCTTTTAATTTTCTGTCTTAACTGGATGGATTTTCTAAGTTTTTAATGTTCAACTCGGAGACAAAATGTCTTTGAAATCTACATAAATATTACCATTATTATGCAGAAAAAAGCTTGGGTTAATTTTCATTCAAATTATATTCAGATGATTATAGTTGAGGCTCATCAATAGGCAAGATCATAATTCAACTTTTACCAGAAACTTTGGAAAGCCCCAGGTTAGTTGCTATATTTTACTGGGGAAATGATAATTTCATCTTTTTTTTTTTAAAGTCATGTTGATAAAATAATTTTAAAAGAGATCCAGAAGAAAGCTGGAAGACATTTTTATAAGCATTTAAGGGAAAATAACAGGCAGGCAAGCTGTAAATGTTGGAAGAGAGGGAGCCATGCTCCCATTGCAAGCAGCCATACTGTGGAAGGTGAGGGAGGAGCTTGAAAGGAAGAGTGAGGATGCCCAAAGGATTAAGGAAAAGCATGTGTAGGGAAGAGAGAAAGGAAGAAAAGAAAAAGAGAAACAACCTTTTCTAAGTTAGGACTCAGAAAAATGGGCACAGGTCACAGGGTTACATGATGAAATCTCTGCAAACCCCAGAGGGCAGGGCTTCTGGAAAGGAAAAGTACCTTGTCTCACTAAGGGGATAATTATTACTCCCATCTCCTTAGCAAGGCAGCCTTCCAGGGGAGTGGTCTCTTGGCCAGGTGATTGACAGACCCACTAGATTAACTCATAAGGGAAGGGACAACAGTTTAAATGTTCTAATCTTAGAAATAGATCAGATTGTCATGTCTCCTCAGAGGCAGAGATAGATTCCATTATGGAATGACTTATACTCAATGGTCTTTTAAGGCTGTGATACCACAACAATAAAAACTTTTTTTCTCCATTATTTTTGTGTGTGATATGGTGTGGGGTGTGTGTGTGTAACATGTACACACTTGTGAGAATATCTGTGAATGTATTAGCTCAAGTGTGTACCAATGCAGAGAACAGTAAAGGAAATTGGGTGTCCAGCTTTAGCATAATTCCCCCCTACTCCCTTGAGACAGGGTCTCTCACTGTATCTTGAGCTAGGTTGGTGGCCAGCAACATCCTGCAGTCCTGTCTCTGAGGAACCCTAGGAGCATAGGAATAACAGGCATACACAACCATGCCCAATTTTATGTGGGTTCTGAGGATTTGAACTCAGATTCTCATGCTTACACAGCAAGTACTTCTACCCATTGAGCTATTCCTAAGTCTTTTTAATGTTAATATTTTGTGTTACATTCACTGTTATTCACTGTATTAGCAATTAAAGTAGAAATCCTTAAAATATTTATTTATAGTTGAAGAAAGCAAGTATGATCCCAGTCTGTGTTAAAACAATTAACTTGTTTTATTTAAAAAGAAATGGGTTTCAGACACCTTCAGAGGTAAACTGATTATGCTTTGAAAACTCTTGATCCAAAGCAAATCCAAAACTCAGTCTGATGACTGATAAATTAAAAGACCTGGTCAGTGCTTAGCACTTTTCCAGATTTAGAGTCTGGCAACATTATCTCAGTCCAGGTAGTGAATTTAGACAGCTCCACTTAGAACTTTTGAGATACCAGCTCTTTTTCTTATTCAGAGGATGTGTTACTGTATTTTATCAGGATACTTATTTTTGTAACCAACTATCTGCTAAGGAACAAGTCAATGGAGGCAGGGTCATTCCTGCTCACTGTTGGAAGGGATGTAATCCATCATGGTGGGGAAGACATGGGATTGGCTCAAGGTTGTGGTGGCTGAGTTGATGAACTGTTTACGTCCCCTTGGCAGTTGGGAAATGGAAACTGGGTTTGTGAGTGACTATAACCCTGAAAGCCCACCCACACTAACCCATTTTTTTCCAGCTAGCTCTCAGTTCCTATAAGCTCTTTAACCTTCCAAAGGAGTGTCTCCAGCAGGGCCAGCTCATCAAACACCTGAGCCTATAGGAAACACTTTAACATTCAAATCACAACACGAGGCAACTCTTCCTTTCCCATTTTTGGTATTGGGAAGGCAAGAGGCAGTGGTTTGCCAGGGATTGTTCCAGTTTTTTGTTGTTGTTTTTCTGTTTCCTGGCACTCACATTCTCGATCCAGGTTAAGTGATAATAGGCAGGGGCTCCAGGAGTGTAGAAAACCAAAGACTGCTACAGCTACACACCGGTGTCAGGAAAGCAAAGGGAAAGATTGTCAAAGAGGTTAGAAAGCCTAGAGTCCAGAGCACAGGCCATAAACAACTCTACCATTGTTGGCTCAAAATCAGTTTTGTTAGATAACCAATTGGTGTGCTCTTTCATGGGGAAAACTATTTCTCTTGCTCCCAACATTCCTTAGTTGCCCGCCATTCTTTGTGTAAGGGTTGAGGATCTTTGGGCTTTTCCCACTCACCTTAGCTTCTCCATTGTTGTTGTCCTTGTGCAGCTGCTCAGATTTGGGCAGTCATGTTGGTCAGACTCTGTGAGTACAACTTCTGGCATTACTAGGACACACAATCTCACAGCAAACTTCCCAAACCTCTGGTTCTTACAATCTTTCCACCTCTTGCAGTGTTCTCCTAGCCTTAGATGACGGGGTGTTTTATAGATGTATCCACTGAGACTGGGCTCCACAACTGTGCATATTGATTGCTTGTAGTTTTCTGGAGTGGTCTCCATCTGTTGCAAATCAAAGTTCCCTTGGTACAGGAAGAAGACACTTACCTATGGTTATGGTGACAAATGTTTAGGTTGTTGTTAGGAATTATGTTGGTTTAGTAAAACAGTGGTGTATAGTCTCCTCCTATACCTGTGATTTCACTAGCACTGAGTAGTTAGGTAGGTTACTAATACCAGGCATAGTGTCCTTCTTGTTGAGTGGCTCTTAAATCCAACTAGAGGTTATTGCCAGGGTATGCATGCCCCTGCTGCACCTTTAGGGTTATTGTGTGATGCTGATAGTTGTTGTGATTCATAGATGCCATAGTTGGGTAGGACTGTTGGTTACCTCCTTCCTTTAGAAACTTGCATGGTACCTTATGGTGCTATGAAATCCAGTTCTCATAGAGGAAGGATTTATGTCAGTTCCAGTTGAGGGGTTTCAGAAATCTGTTTCTGAAATACATGGTGTCTTCAGCAATAAGGACTTAACCTTTCACCTCTGGAGCCAACAAGGATAATAGCAGTAGGATGTATGTCTTGGGAGTCTCTTGGACAGTACTGGCCACCAGCTCAAAAGACGGTTTTTCCTGACTGGTGTTGGTGTTTTGTTAGGTGGTCTTTGGCTCTTGAGCTAGCATTGTCATCCTAGGATCCTAGGTGAGGAAATTTCATTAGAATTGTACATGGATATATATATATATCTCATACATTACAATATATATAATCATACATATTACAAGACCTTTAAAGGTACATAGCTAACGATGTGATTCTTCATGGCTTTTCAGATACCTTTATTGTTAATTTACCTTTCTTCCTCCTTCTTCTTCTTATACAGAAATTCTTTTTTTTGGGGGGTGTTTTTATGGTTTAATTTGAACATCTTTTTAAAAACAAACTAAAAGACAATTCTGAGAAAACAATTGCACAATGACACTCATTGAATAAGTCTGGTGATTAAATCAGACAGGGATATGGTTCCTTCTGCAACTCCAGAAGTGAATTCTGTGGTTCTGAAGGTTCTTAGACTTCCAGAGTGGGGAGGGGAATCATAGCTTATAATCATGTAAATCTACAGTAGTAAGCAAATGTTTCTTTTCCTTCTAAAAAGTTAATTTTGATCTTCAAACTGTGCCTTATGTTTTAAAAGATAAGATGCTAGAAACTCAATGGGATTTGGTGGTCTTTTCTTTGCAAGCACAGTGAGTCCCTATAAGATAGGCATGGCAGGCAGGCACGGGTGGGTATGGACTGTAGATCCACCTTCTGTTTTGATGACTCCATACTCAGAGAGAGGTTTTCTGCAACCTCTGTCCCTCCAGCATCTATCCTGACTCCATGGAGGACCCTGCAAACCACAATCAACCAGATACCAGTCAGTACCAATGCTGTCTGTTCCTTTATATGCAAATTCTTAATCTGCTGCTTTTTATTATGGTGAGACATATTTCTATAGCTTGAATTACTTATCTTTTTTTTTTTTTTTTTTTTTTTTTTTTTGGTTTTTCGAGGACAGGGTTTCTCTGTGTAGCCCTGGCTGTCCTGGAACTCACTCTGTAGATCAGGCTGGCCTCGAACTCATAAATCCGCCTGCCTCTGCTTCCTGAGTGCTGGGATTAAAGGCGTGTGCCACTACTGCCCAGCATCAATTATTCTTAAAACAGGAAGAGCTCTGGATACCCTACAGAAGAAGAAGGAGAATTGCAAGAGCCAGAGTGGTCAAGGACACCAGGAAAACAGGGCCCACAGAATATACTAAGTAGAGCTCATAGGGGCTCACAGAGACCAAAGTGACTATCATAGAGCTTGCATGGGCCTGCACTGGGTCCTCTGCATATATACTGTAGCTGTTTAACTTGGGGTTTTTCTAACAGTGGGAGTGGGAGTGTCTCTGATTCTTTTGCCTGATTGTGGGACCTTTTTCTCCTACCAGTCTTGATATGATGGTTTGTGCCTAGTCTTATTGTTATCTTGTTATGCAATGTTTGGTTGCTATCCCTGGGAGGTTTGCTCTTTTCTTGAGGGAAATTGAGGAGCGGAGAGGTAGGGAAAAACTGGGAGGAGTGGAGGGAGGGAAGGCTGAGGACAGAATATATTGTATGAGAGAATTTAAAAAAAAAAATCTCCAAACTTAAAAAACAAAGAGTGAGACAACACAACCTTCCCGTCTATAATAAAGTGAGTTGCCTTAAAAAATTAATTCTTAAAAATAATTAGGTAAGTCTTCAGATCAAGAGGTAATTGAATAAACAAACAAAAACAACAATAACTAACAATAAAAAAATTCCTGATCTCCTGGATAAGACTGAAAAAGCTCTGAGTACAAAAGTATGGCTGGAGTTGAGAGAGTCATAATTTCTTTCACTGGCAACCTTTGTCATCATCAAAGTGCCCAATTTGCCCAGTTGGTTCAAGAGGAAAATATGGATGCAGAATAGGCAGATTGGGGCCTTCCCTTGGAAATGCCACCCTCCCCCAGCATGTCTAGGAAATAAATTTACTGGCTATGCCCGGTTACAAGTGGCTGGATGAAAATGAGCTCCTCACCCTTCAGATAAAGATAGTTTATTTAGAGTGAGGTTGGACATTTTATCAATCACGACAAAAGTGGCTCTGTAAATCAAAAATAGGTTAAACTCCAGAAAATTGACTTTTGTTCTTAGGAATCAGTGAAGAGAATATAGTCCCAGTAGTATCTTGTTTAGGACAGACAACTAATGAGTCTTCAAGGCTCTGATGTGACAGCTTTGTAAATGTCTAAATAAGTAGGAAGAGGTCATGAACTGAGCATGTGAATCTCTTTCTGTTATTATCCACATACAGTGCGGTGTGCTGGAACTTGTGCTAATGTCTACTGCGTAAAAGATGCCATATCCTGTCTCCATTTAGCATGGTCAGTTCCTTTTCTGTGTGGGAAAATGCTCAGGGGGAGCAGCTAAGGGGAACAAGTGACTGAGAGTAAATCCCTTTGGCTATTTATCTTCCAGCAGTATCACAAGCCACTCATCCAATCTATAGCTTATTCTCTCCTCTGAAAGTTCGGCATTTTAAAGTCACGGATTTTGGAGGTTTAAAAAGAATCCCAGGGTTATTTATTAAAACTACCCCAAACATGGGAAAAGAGTGTTTTGTGATTAGATTATTTGCACGTTTTCTATTGTCGACTTGAGCGACTCTCTTAACATGTTTACATGGATATGAAATAAAGCTGGCACAGTACAGAAGATATAAACGGTGGATCACTTCCTGCTAACGTTCTCTTTGTCCCAGGAACACAAACCTGACTACTTTCCCACAGACAGACAAGAATATTAATGTACACACATCACTCTTCCCACAAAGATAGCCTACACACTGTAAAGGGTCATGATTTTTCTTGTTTTATGTTCTATCGTGTGATTTATAAAAACATAACTTCTCTGGATCCTCTAATTACATTCTTTTACTGCTAAAACATCCTTTTACTGCTAGTCACAAGTTAAATTCTAGGATTGTTTAAATTTACTTCATAGACTTCTAGTGAGAAACTGGAAGCAGGTAAGTCACTAGGAACACAGACATGGCATGACATTAAATAATCCTTCCCTGGAAAACACCTCTGCCAACCGTAGCATCCCGCTGGGCACTTCTTCAGAGGTACATTTCTGTGTTTCACTATCTAGTTGCTATTATTTGGGAAATGGAGCTTATTCTCTGGATTCCTACAACAAAAGAAAATTACGGGTGTTTTCTCTCTCTACTGCAATCTTTTCCAAAGCAGCCTCCACTAATTAAGCAGTCCTTTTGACCCTTGCCCTTTGAAGTTTCATTCATTACCTGGCTTCTGTAAGTCAACAAAAGGCAACATCTAAAGCCCCCAGTGTTGGACCATCACTTTGGGGACTGCTAATTGAATGTAATTACTTCGTTTTGTGCCAGAGTCCATACTTGTAACATTGCCTTGTAATAATTTAAACTGTCTGCATACTGTAGGGACTGTTTGACGCCAGTGTGGAGACGGTCGGGCAGCCACTCGGGCTGTGGAAGGAAAGTCAGAAGTGAGGAGACATTGTCATTTGGCTACCTACTCATTAGCTGCCCTCGATGGCTGGCTGTTGTTTTGAGTGGACAGGATGTGTAGCGACTGAATCTTGTCCCTAAAAATAGCTGTGAAAACAGGCATTTGGGGTGTACAGTAATTGGTTGCTCAGTTGATCGCAGATATTTTTATAGAACTTGGGGGAAAGACGAGGTATTTTTAAACCGTGACCTTGCTCGGCAACACCACATCCCCTGCCCCTCTCTCCCAGGGAGGGAAGAAGATTTGAAATGAGATGGGTAACAACACAGGAAAAAGGCCTGCAGATTCGATCTCCCCTTCCTTGTCTCACTCAGGAAACTGGATGGTGCGGAAGAGTGAAGCTGAGTCTTTTGCCATTTTTCTGATGAGACAGTTTTGCCATCAGTCTGCTTCCAACAGAAGTTGTCACCCAGACCTTTCATCAGGGAGGAGGAAAATGCCAAGCCTGAAGTGCTAATGAGTTTGACAAAGTACTCTGAGCCACACAGGAAGCACCGTGTACACCAGCATTACGTCCCTCCTGGATGATTAATCTTATGTTCAATTTAATTCCACTGGCCTTAATTACAGGGCTGGTTTCTGACTGCTTGTGGGCCAGGAAAATGAGGGCATCTTCCTCAAGTGTCGGGACCCCTCCTTTTTGGTGCCAGCAGGTCTCCACCCCTAGAAGTTAGAGCTGACGAGAGTCTTTTACTCTCAAATTACGTTCGAGGTTAGAAAGAAGACAATAACTCAGAAAGAAGGATAAAGTTTATGGAGATAAGAAAGAGCGCTTAAAAAGTGAATGAATACTTTGGGTAAAATTACTTGTAAACTTTGATTTACCCAAAGGGTCTCTGATTTCCTCTCCACAATGATCACAAGAATAAGATGAATACCATAGTATTCAGACATTTGTCCAGAATTCAGACTTTTCAGACATCTTTTGTTTATTTTTTTCCATTGTGTTTTGTATAAGTGTTACAAAGAGCTGATAACAAATAAAACACACAGCAGAGCTTATAACAAGAAGAGAACTAGTTGCCCAGACTTCAGTTGCTTCAGTTTGGAGTCCTGTAACTGTTACTTCCTTAGCTACATGTTTCTGACTTTATCTACTCCAGATAGCGCTCTGCTCTGCTCCCATGAAAGTGATGGTTTTCTTGCCCGTGTGTCTCATTTTCCTGTGTTCTCATTCATATCTGTGGTCAGTGTTTATTTTTGTTCTTTTGACCCACAATACCGTCATAACCTTTAATATATTTACATTTTATTTCTTATTTCATCAATTTTTTAAGACTGTCTCTCGGCTCTCACTTTGTTAAATGAGGATATATTCCTTATTTTCTCTCTACAGATATTACTTGTAAATTTTCAGTTTTGTTATATATATATATTTTTAACCATTTGTGAAGTTCTGATACATGCCTTCTTACAGAACATCAGAAAGTTGGAGATCAGCTTGACTTTTATATTCTGGCTATGTAAATAATATTAGACTGATGAAATGACATGCTAGCATCTTGTTTTCGCACTTACAATTTTGTTGCCACCATTTGGGGACAGGTTGAGGGAGGGAGCCTGTTCATAGCGCTAAAGACATATACCCCCAACTTTCTGCTTTATCCACTGCATAAATATTAAACTTGTGTATCACTCGAGATTTTTGCTTGAAATGACTTCTTTTTTTAAAAAAAAAAGATTTTTATTTGTTTCATGTATGAGTGCTCTATCTGCAAGTACACCTGCATGCCAGAAGAGGGTGTCAGACCCCATTATAGATGGTTATGAGCCACCATGTGGTTGCTGGTAATCAAACTCAGGACCTTAGGAAGAGCAGTCAGTGTTCTTAACCACTGAGCCATCTCTCCAGCCCTTGAAACAATTTCTTGTTCTTAAGTTTCTAACATTCTTCATTTAATTCTTTCATTATTTTGATCTCAACCCTGTAATTTTCCATTCTGTCATCCAGTAGTAAGTCTTAGTCACCTTTTAACTTTCTGTGGTGAAACTTCTCAGAAGCTACAGACTGGATGGAGAGACTGACATCATTGCAAAGGGCTGCTAAACTAGACACACATCCCATCCCCAGCCTTGGATATCCATCCCATCCCCAGCCTTGGATACCCATCATACCCCCAGCCATGGATACCCATCGTATCCCCAGTCATGGATACCCATCATATCCCCAGCCTTGGATACCCATCACATCCCCGGCCTTGAAAACTTTACCTCTTGAATCAGATGAACTCTACTCTTTGCTTTGAGTTTATTGGAGCATATCAAATTAAGTTCTTGGGAATAATTGTCTAACGTATAAAATTACTCAGCTTTTCTTTGTATATTAAGAAAAAGGGATTCACTTTCTCTGAATATTTGTTAGTAAAAAATCTAATTTGAAATTATTTTACCTCAAAACTTACAATGTTTATCCTATGCCTTCTAATAGCATAAGAATCTAAGAGAAAGTTCTTTTAAGAATGCCCCTCTTTCTCTCACTCTCTCCCTCCCCATCTCCCCTTTTTCTCTCCCTCTCTCCCTCCCTCCCTCCCTCCCTCCCTCCCTCCCTCCCTCCTTCCCTCCCTCCTTCCCTCTTGAAAGTCTTGTGCTTACCTGCTGACTTAGGTGAAAATGCCTTTTCATCTTCTGAGTGGCCAGAGTTCCTGGCCTGTGTCACTACCCCTTCTGATTCTTGTTCCTTTGCACTTGGATTTTCTTCTCTGAATTCATTTTTAGCCTAAGCACTCTGAATTTTATTTTGGAGATACCAAAGTAGCCTCTGTGTCACCTGAAATGGGTCTGTGTGCTTTGGTAGGAAGTCTTAATTTATCAAGTGGTCAACCTTTGAAGAAGCAGAACAGGAAAATTACCACTAATAAAAATCATCATTAATGATTTAAGATTAAAACAACAGAAAGGTATGATAGACTGAAATGTGATTATGTCTTTCTGAAAAATAAAAAAAATTGTATAAGCAAATACGAGAGAAGAAATGATAGATAAAACATAAACACAAAAACAGACAAAACCCAAAAAAACCAAATATAATAGTGGGTTAGCTAGCTCAGTGGATAAAGAACAACATGGCATAAGGCAGAATGAAACTGATAAAGTACTTGCTATGACCATGGTAGCCATCTGTAATTCCAGCACATGAGAGGTAGAGACAGGGCATTCCTGGAACGAACCAGCTAGCTATGCTAGTCAAATTAGTGAGCTCAAGGTTTGGTGAGTGACCACCTCAGTAAACACAGTGAGGAACAATTTTGGCAAGCATACAACACTAAATTCTGTCCTCCACATGAAGATATGTGCCTGAGTAGCTTGAACACCCTGTGCTAATACACATGTAAACTCACACATGAGCATCAGACACACACACAGTGATATGAGAGAAACTTACGATTTGAAATATATAACCAAAATACTACAAGCCAATTGAAAAACAGAAAACTATTTGCAAGGTAGTCATTGAAAGGGGTGTGCTACTGTTATTATGGCATTTCAAGAATAAAAAGTAATAAAATATACCTCAAAAAGCAAGAATTCTAATGGGAATTCACAAAATGAGAAAATAGAAATGTAAACAAAGTGTAAAACCATATTTGTTTTCCACAGCATGTGAAGAAAAAGAAAATCAAGTCTTCTATATTACACTGTTAACCCTAGACGAATTCGAAGAGAATAATGATGTTTAATGAAAGTGTCTTATGGCCAATGGCTGTGTTTATTCACAGCTTGTGTTATTGGAAAGTTACAAAACAAGGATGTAGCACCTGAGTGACTAATACAAAATCAAGGCAATGTAAATACCATTTTTTTTTTATTTAGCATGTGTATTTCTAGGTTTCTAGAAATAGAAATAAATGTCAAACAAGTATGCAAAGACACATGTTTAAGACTATCCAACAATAGTAACTGTTACGTTAACTGGGCCCAAAACACATGGGCTGTTTTTATTCAAAGTTCCATAGTACTGATGTTTTCAGCTTTACTGTGTTTGCTAGATATGACAGCGCCTTTGCACACATGAACTCATAGTGGCTGGGGCTGCATATGTGAAGAAGACCGCACAAGATCAAGCTATCCCAAGCACAGATGGAGGTGGGCTCATGAAGTCCCATTCATAATCAAGGAGATATTTGAGGGTAGATGGCTGCTGAGGGTTGGAGAGCCAGCTTTCTTCAGGGATGTGGGTCTTGAGACTCTACACATGCTTCATGAGATGGACTTGTACACATGCATATCAGGCAGTTCTAAGTGGGCTTGGTGGGTTTTTAAAAAAAGGAGGACATGAAATGTGGGAAAAAAGTAGTTGTAGGGTTAGGAGAGAAATGGGAGGAAAAGAGGTATGGATTTGTATGTGCACATGAAATTCTCAAACAAACAAACAAACAAACAAACAAAAAATCCAGCAGCGATCTGTTTATAATGAAATCGGAAATAACTTTACTGCCCCAAAATAGAATTAGACTTATATAATATTTGTGTAAGACTTACACGGTAAGTGATTGTGATAACAAATTTTGATTATCAATTTTATTGGATTGAGAAATGTGTAGGAGATTAAGGAAGTGAACTTCTGAGTGTTTATGAGGATACTTTCATAAAACTCAGGGGGTTGGACACTCATCCTGGGTGTGGGTGGCAGAGAGTGTTTTTCCCTCTTCTGCCTCCTCTTCCTCTTCTTCCCGTTGCTCAGCAGGGCTTTTCTATGTAGTCTAAACTGATTTTGACCCCTCTGACCTCTTCTTCAGCCTTGTAAGTGCTAGAATGATGGGCACACAACACACCCAGAAGTACACTTCCTCACACTTCTTGAAGTACGAGGGATTAAACTCTGAACTTTGTGCCTGTGTATAGAGAACTCTCTGCCACTGGACTATATCCCTACTCCAGTTTTTCAGCTCACCTCCATAGTAGAAGAAGCACACTCCCTGGTTTTTTTTTTTTTTTTTGTTCCAGAATATCAAGTAGTAACATATGTTATTTAAACTTCTTTTAAAAAGGTACAATAGAATAAAAAGTGGCAATTTCAGCTTTTAATATTTTTTACACTTTTGAAATTTTGTAAAATACGTGTTGTATTCTTAATCAAGAGAAGAAAAGATAACTAATTTCCCCAATATTTATTTGTGGGAGAGTATGTTGCGATAACCAGAAATCATAAAGACGTAGATTAACGATTGAAGTCGTGTGGGGCCAACTTTCGTATTAAAGCTTCAACTCCTGAACTTATTTTGAAATAGATTAGAAACACAAACCACTCATTCTTTACTTGAACAGAATGTCAGTTATCCCTATCCTAATCAGATGGTATTTTATGGAATATTGTAATAGTGTTCTTCCTTGCAAGTCTGATACAAAGTATAATGAGCTTACACTAAATACATGTCTGAGGGATAGTCCATTAGGTGGGATGATGTGATTAAACCATGGATCTTGCAGACACCGTGTAGGCGGAGTACTTATTCAGATAATTGGATTACTGTAAACAGTCCACTTCGCAGGAATGATCTGGACAATTGCCTCACCTCTGCCTTTTACATAGCTTGGGGTTCTAGGCTTATTTTGCATCCTATGGACCACTTTCTTCGGTGGTGAGCAATCAGGGAAAATCAGATTATCACTCTGTTTAACCTTCCTGTGCCTTTGGGTAATTAAGTCAACAAATTAGCTGGAGGCTCCAATGCGGAAGGGGATTGGTAGACTGTGGTCAAGACAAGTATTTATGAATTTTCCCTTAAGCTACTTTTCTTGGGGACGCTTTGATAAGAAACATATGATGCCAATTATCATTAACTCTCTGTGGTTTCCATGTTTGGGAGCTTAAGGCTGATTTTAGAAGGTTGAGGACTCCCTTCCCTTTCATTGTCCTGTACCTGTCTACGCAGGCTTCGAAACGGGTTTTGCCTTGTAGCCCAGGCTGACCTTAAACTCCACATTCTCTGCCTTCAGCAGTGCAAGTGATGGCACGACAGGCGTGTGTCATTCAGGCCTAGCAATTTTTTCTTTGTTTTTCTCCTTGTGGTGCTTGGGGTTGAACTCAAGACTTTACATAGAAAAACTGAGTGCTTTAATCACTGAACTATAGCCCCACGACCTTTTTTTTTTTTTTAATTGGCCTGCATAATTGGATAAGCATACAATGTTTGCATTCAGAAGCTCAACAGTAACATTCCAAAAGGAAGCCCACGGTAGAATTAAGAGTGGCGTTTTCTGCATTGTGATTCTTGTCTGAAATTTTCCTGTATCTTTCAAACTTTCTACAATGAATAAATTTGCATTTGTTCCTCTTAAGTAAGTGGATACAGTGAACCGATTTATGTTCGTAAACAAATGGAAACAAAAACCTCAATAACCGATTTTTTTATTTATTTAAATATTTGGGAGGGCAAGGTGTCTGTTGACAACCGGAAATAATCAAAATACAGATTTCCAACGTTGGAGCTGGCAACAAGAGCAGCGCTCCACAAGTTGATCTACCTGCTCACTTCAGGCTCAGAGCTATAAATTCCAGGCTTGCACTCAGCTGATGAAGCCTGATTCTGGCTCCCCGACGTAGGGATATTGGTTTTCCCTGTAGAGATGCAACACACACATCTACTTACCCCAGGAAGGGAGCCATGACAGATCAAGATAGTGATCACATCAATTTTTTAATTGTGGTTACTTACAAGTGTATGAGTGAGAGTTATTACAAGGAGCAGGGATAATTCAAAAGTAGAAGCAAAACCAGCAAGCCCGCCGTCAAATGAGTGAAGACTCAGAAAACCTACAAGCCAGAAGCTCTCTCCCCAGGCCACAGGTAGCTCCACAGTCATTCTTTCCATAGATTGGTTGGTCAGAGTCTCCACCCCCAGCAATTGTTCACTCCTATTTATGTTGGCAGAGCCCCCAAGACTCTTCCAAGCTTCTGTTCTTCCTGGATATGTGGCCTTTTGTTAACCTCTTGTTTAACCATGGGAAACTCATGATTGACTCCTTCCCTCCAGGAAGGAATGTTTGAATTTGGAGGGCAAGTTGCAATTCTGAAGAATAAGCCACGTGCGTTCTTCTGCTCAAGTGTCCTCTGCCTCCTATTAACTCCTTCCCTAGACCTTCCCTCACCTGAGTCTGGGTCAGGCCTAATTGCAACTCTTTGACCTGTGTTCCCTACTCTCAGGCTTCTACTGTGGCTCACTTTTAAACAATGTTTTCTGCAAGATAGTACCTGTCTGCCACCCATTGAGTCATATAGAGTGACATAAGGTGTCTTTCCTTCTACTTAGTCTCACCAAATCCCATCACTGTGTCTGAGACTAACTGTCCATCGGGAAGCAGTTTCTGCCTCTCTGTCCCTGCCAGGGAGCTGTACCTCTGAAGTCCCTCCCAGCCTGCTTCCTTCCTGTCCTTGGTTGCCTATCTCCCCTTCCGCTTCCCCCATGTTTTCATGTATCCTTTCACTTCCTTTGTGGATGTCTAGAGTTTCTCTTCTTGCTTTGAAATAGAGTCTAGTGTTCCTTATTTCTACTGTCTCCTTCATCAGGTTACAGGGAAGCAGCCTGTAATTGCAATTTTAAAAAAAACAAACAAATTACATATCAGTAAACATATCTCAAGTAACAATTTTAAGTAACCTCAGCTCATCAATACAGACAGACAGACTGGTCCACTGAAATGTGGAGGGCAAATATATATTCAGATATATAATGTAGGGGATATATATCCTGTAAAATACATATAGCCTTCATATATATGTGAATATATATATATCACAATTAAACCAAGCTTCTATGATACTCTCAAAATATACCTTTCTTGCCAGACATCCATCATAGGCTGTGAGTTAAAGGATGGAAGAAACCTTATGAAGTAAAAGGAAGTTGAAAAGAAGCCAGTCTAACTATTCTTACAGCTAATAAAGTAGACATCAAATGAAAATGAACCCAGGAGAGACAAAAGCAACCGCTACCTTGTAATAAGGACAAATCAACCAAAAGATACAACAGCTATAAAAACATGTTCATCAAATGTTCAGTCTCCCAGTTTTATAAAATAAATGCCAGTGGACACAAAGGATAAGTAGGCGCTGTTCTAATAATGGGGATAATTCCACCACACCACTGTCACACGAACGAAAAACTTCTTCAATACAAATCTTGGAACTGAAAAATAATTTTGAAGATTCTAGACTGCGGGAAGGCCTCTTACACTCATGGATTGGTAGAATTAATAGTGTGACATAGTTGTATTGTAAAAGAATCCATTGGAATCCCTGTGGAGATTCCAGTTATACTTTTCATGGAACTAGCAAAAACAGTTTTAAAACTAAAAAAAAAAAAAAAAAAAAAAAAAAAAAACCCACAGAAGACACAGAATATCCAAGGCCAACGTAAACAGTTACATGTTGGAGGTCTCACACCATTTCATCTCCACTTATTACTGAGTTCTAGTGGAACTTATTACCAGTATGGTTTTGAGTAAAAAAAATGTTTTTTTTCTTTTAATAGTTTAGAAAGTTTATATGCAAGGTGACCTATTTACAATGCATTTACAGCATTATGAGATAAGAATACATCTTCAGTGTTTTATGTAGTGAAATGTATATCATGGTTATATCTTATTATGAGTTATCTAATTTATTAATGGACTTTACATTCCTTACAAATAACTGAGCGCTCTGAATGTCATTATTGGTCTGGAGAGTTTATACATTCTAGATCGTGTAGACACCATGAAGTCTGTGTAACTAATTAGCTCTACAAAGGTAGAAGAAAGGTGAACAGGGGACCATCAGGACTCAAACAGCATGTTTGAAACCTAAACTTTTAATTATCTCACAAATGTCCATCCTGAGATATGTCTGGTAACTACTATACCTTACTTTGTTAATTGATTATCACGTAAGTCATGGGCACATGCCTTTAATCCCAGTACTTGGGAGGCGGAGGCAGGCAGATTTCTGAGTTCAAGGCCAACCTGATCTACAGAGTTCCAGGACAGCCAGGGATATACAGAGAAACTCTGTCTCAAAAAAAAAATCCATAAAATTCAAAGTAGGCCAAAGCGATCCTAAATAATAATACAGATAGAAATAGATTTTTTTCTAAGACAAAAATAAAAAAGCCAGGCAGAGGCAAAACTTTTTAAATTCCCACGATTCCATCATTTATCACGTGATGGAAGCTGTACAGTCTGTGTTATTAATGTTTGCATTATTAATGTCTTCAAGACAAAAGAATGTACTGCTGTAGCTGGTCTCCATCTTTGCCCTTTCAAACTTAGTATTCTGATAGTTCTCTTCTTTTCGTTAATACTTGTCTGGGTTTCTAGTTGTTTTCAGCTGCAGGTTTGGCCTGTCACAATCTAGTCTGTTACTGTTGCAAAAAATCTGTCTACAATTTGCGTTGACAATTTTTACAGTGTCAGAAATGGGAAAGTACATTTCCTGCATTCAGTAACATTGCCAGACTGTAGGTTGAACTATGTCCCAACCAAAAGGTGACACTAACGCTAGTGTCTTTTGGATTGCATTAGATTGCTTTTGGGTTGTACCCATGGGCATCTTTCACAGAGTATTGCTGAATAATATTAAGCACAAATCAAAGAAACATTATTATTCTGTATTAAGAGCACAGAAAGCCACAGAAAAAAGGCCATTTGTAAAAATATGCAGGGGTATCAGGTTGCCAACAGAATTACTTGGTACAGTTAATATATTTTAATATAATTAAGTTATGTATCACTTAATATATTTTACTGTGAGTTTCTATGTGTGTATGTGTATGTGTGTGACAGCATCAGCTTTTATAATCATTAGAGAAAATCAACAAAATACATTTATCTTTCCTTCTTTCCTGACTACCACATACAAATACGAACAAAAGTGTCATACAATAAGGTATGATGACACATGCCTGTAATTCCAGCATTTGAGAGATGAGGCAGAAGGATGATAAATTGGAGCCAGCCTGGGGCTAAAGATAAAAAAAAATACACACAGAGTTAAACTAACTGTAAAACATTCAGAGCATCACATTACATTGGTAAGCTGATTCAGTTAAGGAACATGGACAGTCTCCCACAATGTGTTATGTGCCTCTCACCTTTTGGTAGAGTCAGTCTTTATCTTTCTCGCAGCCATTGGATAGATGCTCTGCTATTAATCTGAAAAAGTCTGGAAAGTCCATAGACAGCCATATCATTGGACTCTATTTATAATTTTTTTCCCGATAACTCCCTAGTTATCCTCTTTTCCTTGGTCCATCTTTTAAGTTCCAACAAGGTCTCTAAACATTATAAGCTTGTATCTTTTTTTAAAAAAATTATTGCTGGGCAGTGGTGGTGCACACCTTTAATCCCAGCACTTGGGAGGCAGAGGCAGGCGGATTTCTGAGTTCGAGGCTGGCCTGGTCTACAGAGTGAGTTCCAGGACAGCCCGGGCTACACAGAGAAACCCTGTCTCAAAAAAAAAAAAACCAAAAAAAAATATTATTCTCTCATATATCATATCCTGACCACAGTTTCCCCTCCCTCCCATTTTGTGTGTCTCTCCTTGCCATCTCCATCTCCCCTCAGAAAAGACCAGGCCTCCCAGGGACATTAACCAAAGACAGCATAGAAAACTACAAGGAGACCAGGCACATACAGTCATATCAAGGCTGGACAAGGAGAAAAAATGTCCCACAAATAGACAAAAGAGTCAGGGACAGGCCCTGCTCCTGCTGTTAAGAGTACCACAAGAACCCCAAGCTACTCAGCTATAACACATATGCAAAAGACTTAGGCTAGATCTCTACAGAGCCTGTATTTTTTATTCTAAGTCTTATTTCAATATATTTTCAATATGAATTTCTTTTACAGAATTACAAAGCAAAATGTCATATGCATGTGCATATATATATATATATATATATATATATATATATATATGTAACACAAATAGTGACATTGAAATTAAGCAAATAATGATATTTGATTAGTTGTTATATTACCGAAGAAATATATTTATGACAAATATAAGTATACTTTTCCTTAAAAACATCAAAAAAATATTTACTCTAGAGAATTTCTTTGAGGACAAATAGGTAAAGTGATTGTCATAAAATGTACTTTCTAATAGACACTAATAATTTTGTTTTTAGGGTTTGGTCTATGCACATCCATTTTGTATTTCTGTACTTACAACATTATAAAAAGTCACCAGTAGAGGGAGTAAATAATTTAAAAATCAAATTAATTTTGATTTATTTCACTTTATAAGGTATATAAGACTTTACTTATTTCTACAAAATACCGTTATTAAATTGGTACTATATAACTTATTCAAGATCTATAACTATATAGATACTCAGAAAAATATAAGAATAACTTTAAATATAATTTAAAAATATTCAGATCTAAACTCTAATCCAATTTAAATCAGAATCACATATATTATAGAAAGAATACGGATGTGACTAAAAGAGACCTGTAAGTTTCTATTTTTTCTTCTTTATAAATTTTAAAGTTAGCACATAACACTGCAGCATTTTTATCCATATGTGTTATTATTCTTTGCTCTATTTCTAATGATGGGTTTTAGGAAAAAAAAATCTGTGCAATTTCTCCAGTCTTCATTATTCCAGTCTTAAAGATGGAAAAAGGGAGAGAAGAAGAAAGAGGAGGAGGAGGAAGAGGAGGAAGAGAAGGAAGAGGAAGAGGAAGATGAGGGAAAGGAGGAGGAGGAGAAATAATCACAGGGGTAGGATGCACAGAGCATGTCTGGAAAGAGCAAATGTGATGATGTAATAACGTAATTAGCATAGGAAACACTGGACGGTTTCACTAACCTGCATCTATGAGTAATTCACCACGCCTTCTCACTTCCTCTTGTGTATCACCAGTCTTCTGCCTGGCAAAGGTGGGAAGTGTTTGCAGGGCTTTCTTGGAAACTGTCTGCCTCCAGCTGCTCTGCCACCTTAGAGGAAACCCCTCTGCTCTGCCATTTTCCTTCACTGTTTCCTTCACTGTTATTGGCATCACCTGGAATTCCCAAATGAGCCATTAAAAAGAACACAGTCTCCTCCCAGAGACATCTGGTATTGTCCTATTCCATTTTTTCTTCACCAAAGCACTCTTGTGTAGTGTTGTCTCAACGAGGTTTTAAACTGGGATTTAAAGTGTCATAGGAAGAACATTAAAGATAAATATCTAAATAAATATAAATTTCCCCAAATCTATTATAAAAATATCCATTAAGTGTCATTTTTATCAAGAATGTTTGTTTTTGTTAAACTTCCCTTTCTGAACCTGAGTTTGAGGTTTTAGGGAAATTTTCTTTCCTGAACCTTTCTGAATTACCTACTGAACACACACCCAAGCCCTGGGATACTGGTATCACTTCAGGTCACTATGCCCGTAGAACTCCCCAATACTGAATCATCAAGTTTGATATAATAGCCTACAAGTTCCACAGAACACCCAAGATACCATTTGGCATATCGCATTCTGCAGAACATTATCATTTCCTCTCCTTGGAAATATCTTTGGTTTCATCATTTTCAAATGGTCAACCATTAGACCACTCGCACGTGAAAACTCACCCACATCCACCTTCTAAAAGACAAATTCTCATCCTCAGAATAAATTTTATATTATGGGGAATTAAAATATAGTTTTCTATCTTGATTATTATTTGAAAGGTCACCTGCTTTTACTAGGTATTAGCCAGTTACACTATAGGTGGACTAACATTTTGCCTTTTCCACCTGAACTCTCAAGCTCCCATGTCTGCTTCGAATAAACATAAGCCAGCTGATGACTGCTTTAGTGTGCAACTGCTCCAACCAGAACCACACATGGCTAGAGCCTTGCAAGCTGGCTTGGTGAAGGCCTAGGTTTCCGTCTTCCCTCCTTGGGTTGGAAACTCAAGGCTGTGTTTTCAGTTACACACATGAACTAAGCTACTTGGATTCTAAAGGATTGGGATTCTGATACTTTGGGGGAGAAGGGAGCTTGTTTATTGAAAGATTGGGGTTTCTACTAATTTGGCTCCATAATGTTTTGTTTGCTTTGTTTCCCCTTTGTGTTTTTAAGACAGGGGCTCTCTCTGTACCCCTGTTGGCCTTGGACTCACATTCCTCTTAGCAGGAAGGGCTTTGGGATTACAGGCATGTGCCCTGATATCCAGACAGAGTCACTAGCTTTAATTGTTCAAAAAGGCAGGGAGATGAAGGTAAAACTTTTGGTTTCGAGATTTAAGATGTCAATTGGCAACCTTCAACTTGGACTAATTCAGTGTAGCCCTGAATGAGAACACAAGGAAAACGAACAGTCCACAGGAGAAAGACTCTAGAATACAGAACCCAGAGAGGTGCCTTACACCTCATCTGCATGTACTAGTTATAAGATATCTATCTATCTATCTATCTCTCTCTCTCTCTCTCTCTCTGTCTGTCTATCTATCTATCTATCTATCTATCTATCTATCTATCTATCTATCTATCTACACACACACAGACACACACACACACACACACACACACACACACACACACTCTATAGATGGGAACTCAGGATTCATTGAGGCTTTGATAGTGCTCTCACTGTTGTACTTGGAGTTGTTTTCTAGTAACTTTTATAATTCTGGTTGCAGGAAGGAGTAATACATAGTCTAAGGAGCACACCAGACTTTTCTAGAACTCAAATAGAATGTTCCTGTACATCAGGAGTGTTGGTAAAATGCGTTTGAATAGTTTGGAGAGAAGGGAGCTTGTTTATTGAAAGGGTTAAACTTTCCCCAGTGCTAAAACACCGCTCCAACTGGATAACGATATTTTAAAAAAATCATGGAGATTAAAAAAATTCATAAAACAGAAATGAAGTTTGGGGGATGTAGCTCAAGCAAGAAGCAACAGCCCAACATGGAACAAGTCTTGAGTTGAATCTTCAGATCTAAAAAAGAAATATAAAAACTAAGGAACCAGCTAAGACAATATCAGAACAGGCAGGAAGAAGGGATACTGGAGATTAAGAGCACTGGCTATTCTTTCAGAGGACCCAGGTTCAATTGTCAGCATCCACATGACACCTCACAAGTGTCTGTAACTCCTGTTCAAGGGACTTGCCACCTTCATGCAGGCAAAAATATCAACATACATTAAAAAAAAAAGCTACTGGAAACTTTAACTTGAGACCAATGCTGAGCTACCAAATTCATCATCCTCTGTGATGTGTCACATAATCAGAGTCCTCTAAATCAAAATGAAATAAACTGAGTAAATAGTATATAATAGTAACTAAGTATAGCAACATAAAAAGTGTAAACTAGTATGTGTTGGTAATTATTGCAGTATGAAGCATCATGGTATCCATTTAGTAACCTACTGTAAGGTTTCTTACAGTTGTAACTCACCTTCAGAGGCTTGAAAAATTCAAGATTACAGGATAAAAAACCCAGCTCCTAAGGGGCAAATAGACTAACGGATTCTGCTGTCTCAAGTCAACAAGTATAAATAGTCCCTGAGACCACACCAAGATAACTGTGCTGGGATTCTGTTTTCATGAATATGCATATTTATTTTTATTAAAATGTTATTAATACTGTGTATATATGTTTCTTTATTCCCAGTATCAAGATATCTATGTTGAATTCCTTGTTCATGGGAGGCCCCTTGCCAATCATGGGAGAGATTCAAATCAATTATGATACACTAGTAGAGGTTAGTATCATGTGTGCCACCCTCAAGATGTTGGCTGCTGCCTCACACCAATCACCTGTTCTAAGAGAGGAAGAAAACAGATCCACCAGGGGAAACAGGGTCATCAGGTGACCAGAAAACAAGAGGAAGAGAGAGGAGGTCCATCAAAGTCAGAAAGCAGGCTTGACAAGGACAGGTATGAGCTCTGATTTTTAAGGTTTCAGCCAATGGGCAAGACTTTATATTTTATCAGGCCAACCATCTTGCTGAAATTGATTTGATCTTTCCTTCATAATTACCACCTAATAATAAAATCCCTTTCCATACCAAAGCTTTGTCTCAACAATATTACAGTGTTCACACTTAATGATGGGCCACATTAAAGACAACCTGACATAGAGAGTGGCAGAATTCATCACACAAGACTCTGGAGGGATAACTGTTAGGCAAAAGATCCTGGCAGTGTAATGACTATAAGCTTGGCTGAATTAAGTACAACTTTTGTTAAGAAAGACAGCAGTTTTTGTTTTGTTTTGTTTTTTAAACAGTCTATTATTCTTTTTCCACATCCTCATCAATATGTGCTGTTACCTGAGGTTTTGGTCTTAGCCATTCTGACTGGTGTAAGGTGGAATCTCAGGGTCGTTTTGATTTGCATGTCCCTGATCACTAAGGACTTTGAACATTTCCTTAAGTGCTTCTTGGCCATTGAAGATTCTTCTGTTGATTTCTATACCCCATTTTTTGATTGGGTTTTATTTTTTATTTTTTTTGGAGGTTAGCTTCTTGAGTTCTTTATATATTTTGGATATTAGCCCTCTATTGGATGTGGGGTTAGTGAAGATTTTTTTCCAAATATGTGGGTTGCCACTCCTCCATTGCTGGTGGGATTGCAAACTAGTACAACCACTCTGGAAATCAATCTGGAGGTTCCTCAGAAAATTGGAAATAGATACCACATATACCCAAAAATGGTCATATACCCAAAAAAATGCCCCACCATACCACAGAGGAATGTGCTCCACTATGATCATAGCAGCCTTATCTGTGATAGCCAGAAGCTGGAAGCAACCCAGATGTCCCACAACGGAAGAATGGATGCAGAAAATGTGGTTCATTTACACATGGAATACTATTCAGCTATTATTTTTTTTAATTTAAGTCAAAGAATTTATTAGCATATAGAATCCTCCAGAAAAATATTGCTTTGAGATCTGCTGGGAAGGAGCAAAGGCAGTGCCTATATGTGGTCAGTGTCTTCAGTGTGCACTTCTAAATCCCAGTCCAGGGGTGTAGCCCTCATTTTCATAGCTGCAGAATATGGTATTGCATCAGGTACAGGCGGGGCAGCCTTGTTACTCATTTTCAACACTGAAGCTGAAGTCATTCCATGGCTTTCATTTTAGTAAAACTCAAGCAGGTGATGAACTCTGAGCTGGTACCCTCTACCCACAGGAGCAGTGCCTAAGGAACCTTTGATCTCCACTTTCCCGGTCGACGATGGAGGAAGGGCAGGCAAGGCAGGCATGAGGGATGAACAGTCTTCATTGGGTTCACACCAGGAGTCCATTGGTCATGAGGACCTCTGTGAACCTGCAGATTTTTCTTCTCCACATTCTTTTCTGCCTGTTTCCGTAGCCTCAAGAGCTGCTTCTTCTTCCGATAGTGGATCTTGGCCTTTTCCTTCCATTTCTCCTCCAGAGTGGCTGTCACTGCCTGGTACTTCCACCCAATCTCATGAGCCAGATGCCCCAGGTAAGCAAACTTTCTGGTAGGCTCCAGACGCACAACCTTGAGGGTGGCAGCGACCACCATCCGCTTTTTCTTGTCATAGGGTGGAGGGATCCCATCCAATACCTTAAGGTGTTCCAGGGCAGCCTGGCCTCCCTTGGTCTTGTGGGGCAGCAAGTCTCTCACAGTGCGCTAAAAAATGCGGCTCGAGGCTCAGAAGTGGTAGGGGCTTCCAGAGGGGTTGGTACTCATCTGCTTTCAGAGAAAGGCCAGATACTTTAACCGGTTTCTGTAGAAATTTCCAGAAATGTTGATGCCCTCACAGCGTACAACCGCTACCTTCCGACCCAGCAGTACCTGCTTGGCCACAATGGCCGCCAGGTGGCCCAGAAGATGACCTCGGCCATCCAGTACTAGAACCTGCCTCTCTGCCATCTTTGGCAGCCACCTGGGACCCATTCAGCTATTAAGAATGAGGATCTCATGAGTTTTGCAGGCAAATGGATGGAACTAGAAAATATTCTGAGTGAGGTAACTAGGAACCAAAAGGACATGCATGGCATGTACTCACTAATAAGTGGATATTAGCCCCCAAAAGTACAGAATACCTAGGATATAATCCACAGAACTCAAGAAGGTTAACAAGCCAGCTGAAGGGCCCAAGTGAGAATGCCAAGTGAGGGAGAAGAAAGCAATCACAGGAGGGAGAAAAGAGGAAGGGACCTGGGTGGGAAAGGGGACAGGGAGGGGAAGAGGGAAACATGATCAGGTATTGGGTGGCGGGAACAGGACTGAAGTCCTGAGGGCCAGCAGAAACAATGGAAACAGGCAACTTCGAGAGGTAGGAGATGGGGGAACCCTCTAGAATGTACCATAGATCTGAGAGGTGAGAGACTCTCAGGACTCAAAGGCAGGGACCTTAGATTAAATGCCCAACAGTGGGGAGAGGGAACTCGTAGAATCCACCTCCAGTAGAAAGACGGGGCATCAAGTGAGGGATGGGGTTGCCATCCCACAATCAAAAACTCTGACCCAGAATTGTTCCTGTCTAAAAGAACTGCAGGGACAAAAATGGAGAAGAGACTGAGGGAAAGGAGGTCTCGTGACCAGCCCAACTTGGGATCCATCTCAAGGGGAAGCTCTGAGGCCTGACATTATTACTGATGCTACCGTGGGCTTACAGACAGGAGCCTAGCATGGCTGTCCTCTGAGAAGCCCAACAAGCAGCTGACTGAGACAGAAGCAGATACTTAAACCCAATCAATGGACTGAAGTTGATGACCCCTATGGTTGAATTAGGGAAAGGCTGGAAGAAGCTGAGGAGGAGGGTGGCTTCATGGGAAGACCAGCTGTCTCAACCAACCTGGACCCCTGAGATCTCTCAGATACGGAGCCACCACCAGGCAGCATACGTGAGCCAGTCCAAAGCCTCAACACATGTACAGCAGAGGACTGCCTGATCTGGCCTTAGTGGGAGAAGATGTGTCTAATCCTGGAGAGACTTGAGTGCCCAGGGAGTCGGGAGGCCTGGAGAGTGGTGGAGAACTTCCTCTTGTAGACATGGGGGAAGAGCAATGGGTTGAGGAACTGTGGGAAGGCAATGACTGGATCATAAAAAAATAAAAGTAATTAAAAATTTTAAACAGTTTATTCTTACCGTCATGTGTGTATTTGTGTCTTCGTGTGTGTGTGTGTGTGTGTGTGTGTGTGTGTGTATGTGTGATATTTGTGCTGGTACCTGAAGAGTCCAGAAAAGGAACATCAGATCCCCTGCAAGTAGAGATAAGAGAGACTGTGAGCCATCAGGCATGGGTGCTGGGAACTGGACTGCCAGTTGTCTGGAAGAGCTGTGAGTGTTTTCAGTCATGGAGCCATCTCTCCAGTCCTGGACATTTCTCCTTAATAGGTAAGGAAGAGTGAAATGTTTGGGAAAGGAAAAAAAAAAAGTTGCATTGTAAGCATTCCCAAATAAGTAAATACTGTGTTCATTCTGATAAAATCTTATTGTTCTTCCAGGCACCAAACTTAAACTACACTGGTCTAAAATGGAAGGCTGTTTTATTTTATTTTTTGTGTGTTCTCAAAACTGTTCTTCATTATAACTCAGCCTTCTGAAGAGCTACGCTCTTTCATTCAACGTCTACAACAAAATAAATAATACTGCTTCCAAATAGTGTTTGCAAGAAACTGGTCAAAGGCTTGATCATATGCAGATCTCTTTGTTATGATACAGTAAACCTTTGATTGTATCGATCCTATCTAAACACACATCTGCCAGCTGTCAGTTTGTCTGAGAAAATCAAGGTTGCCTTTCTTGGTGTGTTTCCTGTTCTGTTTCTCTGAAAGCACAATGTCCCCCCAGTGCCACGCTCTGCTGCTCCAATCACTTATCAATCTTCCAGTGAAAAAAAAAATTACAAGGAATTTTTGTTTTTGCAATGATTAGGAAGGAATGCTGCCCTCTGGATTCTCACAGATAGCAGGAAACGCATGCACCAGCCGCAATCCTAATCACCAAACTAATTCCTTAAAAGAGCTATTATTTTAAGTACCATTCTCCTAAGAAATGACTACTTGCAGAAACCTCTACAGGAAATAACTGCCTGAGAAAATTTTAGCTGGGGAAATGGGCCATAAAGTTGTACCACGAGACTGACTATATCTAAACACTATTGTTTAGATTCTCAAACTGTCACTGTTCATCATATTAAATATTTGTAAAGAAATAACTCTGTCAAAGTATGAATATTGTGACTCAGAAATCAACTAGTTAGGCACAAGGTCAAGGCATACAGTCTGCTAATTGCCTCCATTTCTAGACGAGGGGAAGTGGAGAGTGGAGTCTGTTATTCTGACAATCCCCTTCCTACCTACAATTTCCAGTGGTTGGCCAAAGGGGATGCTTGTCTGCAAACTACTTTTAATTTTTGTTGTAGATATTCAGCTGATTTACATGTTGATAGATACTTGAAATTGTGGAAACAGAGCATTTGATGATTCCCACCTCTTAGTCCTAAACTTCATACTTAAAGTTTTATGCTGGAAAAAAAAATCACAACCATCTGTAATGGGATCTTTCTTCTGGTGTCTGAAGAGAGTGACAATGTGCTCATATACATAAAACAAATCAATAGATCCCTGAAAGGAAGAAAGAAAGAAAGAGAGAGAGAGAGAGAGAGAGAGAGAGAGAGAGAGAGAAAGAGAGAGAAGAGGGAAGGGAGAGGAAGAAGTGGGAGACAGGGAGAGAGAGAGAAAAAGAAAGAGAAAGAGAGAGAAGGGGGAGGGGGAGGGAGGGGGAGAAAGTAGGGGGGAGGGAGAGAGAGAAAAAGAAAAAGAGAGAAGGGGGGAGGGAGGGGGGAGGAAGTGGGAAGAAGGGAGAGAGAGAGGGAGGGAGGGTGGGAGGGGGAGAGAGGGGAGAAGGAGAGGGAGAGGAAGAGAGAGACAGACAGAGAGAGAGAAAGAGGGAGAGACAGAGAGAGACAGAGAGAGACAGAGAGAGAGACAGAGAGAGAGAGACAGAGAGACAGAGAGACAGAGACAGAGACAGAGAGACAGAGAGACAGAGAGGAAAGGCCAGAGGAGGCAATGATGAAAAGCAGTAATGAGAGGAGGCAGGCAGCAGACATGTGTCCTGTAAACTGTTTTTCCCTCTGAATTGCTTCAAGGTTTAATTAGTCATAGGCTGCTCATTTGGGGGTTCCTCCACTTCCTTCTCTAGTTCTGGACAACTTGTTTATGTACACATTTGTATTCTGTTTGTCAGCAATCTGCTGGTGTTAGTAGGAAGGGTGAAATACGATAGAAAAGTTACCTACCAAGGTACCTATGTAAAAGCCAAAAAAAAAAAAAAAAAAAAAAAAAAAGCTCTTCAGGAGAATTGGCTGCACACTGAGAAGTCTCTTGCGGCTTGGCAATGTCCCTATTTTATGCTTGGGCTGTGCCGAGGGTGAGAGGGATATATTCTTTGTTATTAGGTGGGTTGATGCCCTCTTGTTTGGGCTCTTCTTTTTTCAGTCTGTGGCTGAATAAATTAATTTCAGATTAATATGGTAAAAATACCTATCTTAAATATTTTGTATTAATATCTTTATAATTAGCTTCAAAGCATGCTAGATGGATGGGGATTAATTATCAAGTCCACCAGTTTACAGTGGTGCAGCAGTAGCAGTTCTAAAACACTGGCCCCAGCTGCTACTGTGAAAAGCAGTAAGAACCACCATCAATGAGCGCTTAGTAAGAGCCACAACCATGCACAGACCTTTGACTAAGTTATTTCTTTTCAACCCTAGGATGTCTATGTGGTTGCTGGGAATTGAACTTGGGACCTTTGGAAGAGCAGTCAGTTTTCTCAACTGCTTGAGCCATCTCTCTACTGCTTCTTTTTAAAAATTTGAAACTCGAATCTATTCTGCTCATCACAGCTCAGTTTTGTAGAAGAGCTGTCTTCAGGCCACAGTGATGAAAAGGTTCGTGCTTGCCTTACATAAATAAACAAGACTGGAAACATATTTAGTTATGAAAGAGAAAAAAAGAATCTAAACCTCGCACACAAATATAAGAAGATTTTTATCATAACTTTTGCTTTACAGTACATTAATTAAAAACCCTGTTTTACTCTTATAACTCAATAGTTGCCTTTAATTATTTCCTATGGCTGACACTGTGCATTTCAATACACAAACACACACATCATCACCATATCATCTACAAAAAATATGTGTGAATGGATTTTATATTAGAATTATCTTCTGTGTGGACATGATAGATGTCCCAATCAAGATTAACTTATACAAAAGGGAGATATATTAGTGACTATAACCAAATCATAAGAAAACCAGTTCGTGGGGGGAAGGAGAAGGTAACTGGATAGGAGAAACAATCCACAGACTCAAATCTTTCTCATTCTGGTATCTAAAGACCAAGCATGAGGTATCCCATGTCATAGCCTGGCCACTGGAGGAAGACCCAAAGATGCTGTCAGTTGCTTAGAGGGGGCATGGAGGCAGAAGTTCACATGTCTCCACCAGTCAAAGATAGTTTATATATCTAGGTTGGGTATTGGGTTACACTTCTGATTGAGCATTACCATACTTATAAAGCCTTTGATTAACATTAAAAAATTGTATAAAAGCAAAATGGAAAAGGGGGCACAGGATAGGGTTTTCTAGGGAGGGGAAACGGGGAAAGGGGATGGCATCTGAAATGTAAATAAAATATCCAATAAAAAAAGTGGTATGCATCATTCAGAGTGGATCTCACTTATATTCATCAGCTTTTATTAGATGTTATCAAGTGAGAAGCATTTGAGAATAAACTCCAATACAAATGAGCATAACACTTTGTGCACTTGATTTTTTTTCTTGTAAAGTATAATAGTTACATAAACCAGGACTTTCCTCTGGTCTCTTTATAAATAGATACTTATAGGCATTAAAAGTCAGAGGGATCCTGGTTACAACAACAGTGGGGAATTTCAATCCCTTACTCCCATTTTGAGACTGTCATCAAAACAGAAATGTCAGAGCTAAGCTGCATCGTGGAGTAAATGAACTTAACAGATATTTGTAGCATATCCCATCCAACAGATATTAAAAATTACATTCTTCCCTGCATTCTTAGAAGCATTTTATAAAGTAGAGCATGTTCTAGGCACAAATGAAGACTCGCCAGGTACAGAAGAACTGGAATAATCTATTATATCTTATCAGATTATAGTGGAATGAAACTAGAAATCAATAACAATAGAATGTATATTACTATTGGGAAACAAAACAATATACTCTTGAATAACAACTGGGAGATTGAAGAAACCAGGGAGAAGAATGTAAATCTCTAGAATCAAATAAAAATACAAATGCAGATTCTCATGATCTTTGTGATTCAGTCAGAGAGTTAAAAGTTCATGGCTTTGTGTGCTTACTTTGAAAACATCAGAGAAATCTCAGATAAATAACCTAACATTATAACTCAGATTCCTTGGAAGACAATAGTCCAAGCCACAAAGTAGTAGGCAGCAAGACATAGTGACTGAGATGGGTGAGAGAGAATAATTTTTTTTAAAAAGTTGGTTCTTTAAAGCAATAACCATGAATGATACACTGTAGCCAAATTACCCAAATGAAAGACAGAGATAATCCAAATCAATGAAATTTGAGGTAAAAATGAATATTACAATAGAGTCCAATAAATTCAGAGATAATTAGAGAATATTTGGAATGTTGGTAACTTACACTCCCAAACCTGGAAAATCTAGAGGAAATGACTACATTCCTAGACATACATGATTTTAAAAAATTAAATCAAGAAGTTATAAACAGCTTACACAGATTCATCTCAAGCAATGAGACTGAAGCAGTAACCAAATTTACCCATAACAAAAAGCTTACGAGCTGGCAAATTTACTGTCACCTTCTACCAAACCATTTAGAAAGAACTGGCACCAATACTTCTGGAACAATTCTACAAAAATAGAAATGGATGATGTAGCATTAAACTCAGTTTTACAAAAAATTAAATAAGGCTACACTAGCAACTAGAAAAGGAAAGAAAGAAAGAAAGAAAAAGAGAAAGAAAAACCCTATGGTTCAATTATCTGGAAATACAGTAAAATATTTGCTACTTGACCTCAAGAATATGTTAATAAAATCACATACCAGGACATAGTTAGTTTTGTCCTGTTAAGGCAAGTTTGGCTCAATATAGGCAGATCAGTAAATGTCATCCCATAAATAGACTTGTCAGGAATCACATGATTGTCTCAATAGATACAGTAGAGACACTTGACAATGTTGATATTCCTGTCAGGTAAAACCCCTAGAAAAATAAAAACAGAAGGACCTGTCACAACATAAGAAAGGTTATTTATAACAAATCATTATATTAAATACAAAAAAATTACCATCGTTTCCCCTAAAATTGGCAATACATGGGTGTCCAGCCACCCTTCTTACTCAATACAGTCCTTGAAGTGTTAGCTAGAGTAGTCAGAAATAAAAATAAACGATGAGATAAAAGGTATTCCGACAGGAAATGAAGAAATCAAGCTTCCTTATTTACATATGGCATTGTACTATATACTTAAAGGCCCTGGAGACTCCCACAGAAAGCTCCTTTGCTTGAAACACATTTTCACTAAAGCAACAGGGTATAAATTAACAATAAAAAATCAGTAGCCTTTCTATATACCAATAATTACTTGCTGGGAAGAAAACAAGGAGAAAAATCCTATTCTTAATGGTTTCAAAAATAAATTTCCAGGACTAAACCCAGATAAGGTGGTGAAAGACATCTACACTGAGAACTTCCAAGTCTTAAGATAAAAAACAAAGAACTGGAAGACACAAGAAGACGGCAAGATTTTCTGTGCTCATGGATTGATATAATTACTATTATAAAGACAGTTATATTATCAAAAAGTAGTCTACAGATTCAACTTGATTCATATCAAAATCCCAGTGACATTCTTCACAGAATTAGAAAAAAATTCTAAAAATCATATGGAACCACGAAAGACCCCCAGTACTCCAAGTAATTCTGAGCAGAAAGAGTAAAGCATGAGATACTGGAATACATGGTTTCAATTTATATTACAAGTTTATAATAACCAAAAGTATGATGCTAGCACCCAGATTTGTAAATAGTCTAACAGAATAGTAGACCCAGAAATAGATCTATATAATTATAACCACTGAATTCACAATAAAGGTGTAGAATTGTACAGGAAAGCAAGTCTCTAACAATTTGGTGCTGGACAAACTGGATATCCACATGCAAAAGAATTCATACGGAGATACATATTGAAACTGCCTTGTGATTCCATCTCACCAGTTAGAACATCAACCATCAAGAAAACAAATGACAGCAAATGCTGATGGTTGGAAGCACAGAGGATCCCATGTTTACTGCTGGTAGAAATGTAAACTGGTACAGCCATTATGACATTCAATGCAGAGGTTTCTAGGAAACAAAACAAAACAAAACAAAAATCTCTCAGCCTGTGCGGACCCCCCCCCCAAATATAGAAAATAGAACTATTACATGATACAGCCATACCACTCCTAGTTGTATTTCTGTAAGTCTCTACATGAGCATGCCACAGATATACATGTGCATCTGTTTATTGCACATTATTCACAATAGCTAACAAATGGAACCAGCCTAGATTTCTATCAGTAGATGAATGGAGAAAGAAAATTCAGTGCATACCCACAATGAAAAATTTTCAGCCATAAAGAAAAGCAAAATAATGACATTTACGATGAAACAAGACAGCCTCAGAAAGACAAATAGAATATGTTTTTCCCTTTTACATCAATTCTAGATTTAAATACTTGTGTTTATGTGCATGTATGTATATATGTGTGTATGTGTGAATTTGTGTGTTTATGTGTGTGTTCATGTAAGTGTAATTATGTGTATGTTTATGTGTATGTGTTTGTGTGTTTTGTTTGCATTTGTTTGTGTCTATGTGTGTATGTCTGTGTTTATGTGTATGTTTATGTATGTGTGTATTTATGTGTATGTGTGCCTCTGTGTGTCTGTGTATGAGTTTGTGTTTATGTGTACATATTTATGTATATGTGTTTTGTGTGTGTTTATGTGTTTATATGTTTATGTGTGTGTTTATGTATGTGTGTATTTATATGTATGTGTGCCTGTGTGTGTTTATGTGTGGTGTGTGTGTGTGTGTGTGTGTGTGTGTGTGTGTGTATAATCTCATGGAACTAGAAAGAAGAGCAGTGTTGTTAAAACAAGACATGAAAGAAGTGGGTGTGTGACTAGAGGTCTCTTATGAAATGAAAGAGGAATATTATAAAATGAAAGGGGGATCTGAAGGGAGAAGACACGCCAGGAGCAGAAGGGCAGATGATTTGGGGCAGGACAATAAAAGCAGTGCATAGTGACAATACATAGGCAAATGCCACTCATTATTTTGTCGGCTAACTTGAAAAGTAATAATAAAGAATGTCATCTTTCACTATAAAGAGCATGCTTGCACAACCTCTCTACACTGTGGAAGGTGATGTATTTCAGAAATTAAACTCTGAATAAGCGGTTCTGTATTTCTAGCTCTGAACTTGGGCTTGCCTTTCAGACTGCTTTAATTTTCACACTTAAAAAGAAAGTCAAGAAATATAACATGCACACCAATTTCAGTCACACAGAGATGATGAATTCGTATTTATGTAATCATGGTGAAGTCGGATCACAGTGGTGAGCTGTGTAGTGTGGTTTTGCATGGTTTTAGAAGAAATCAACAGTAAAAGATACTCAAAATTTATGAAAATCAAATCAGAAACTCATTGACTAAAACCAACCAAAGTTCACTTAGCACCAGAGGCTGTTGCCATGGTAACATAACACAGCCGTGCCTAGGCTCGCCACAGGCAATTAGAAATTTTCTTTAAGGGTAACGGTAACTTTTCCTCATTCCACATTTCTATGCTACTTTCTGTTAACCATTATAAATGTGAAATCAGCAACACATACTAGGGGTTTATTAAATACTAGATGAAAAGGCAGTGGGGTAGCATACTGGAAAAATCAGATGCAATTCATTTCAATTATTGTCAAGAATAGGGAAAATAACCCTGGCAGGAATTTCCTGGGTATAGATAGAGTATCATGCTTATAGATTTTTATTAATCACAGCACTATGGTTTCAAAATAGAATTAAATATCTTACTCATACAATTGACGAATTATAAAATGTTCACTGGCATTATCAGGTAAGCAGTTTTATTTATTTTATTTATTTATTTTTAACTTAAAACATTGTTCCATAAATTGAATTTTATGTTTGCCCTGAAGACATATGATATACACTTACCCAAATAAACTTCTTAGTTGAAGACTGAAGGCTTATTTAAAGGGGGGGGGGGGAGGGTCTAGATATGTTATGTAAACTTCTACTTTAGTCTCTTAGAAGAGAGGAAGCAGATTGGGTGTTTATTTAAATTACTAAATTACCTTTATAGCAACTTGCGGCCAAGGAGGTATTTATTTGCAAAGCTGTAATACAACATCTTTAGCAGGAAATCTTAAATAAGAGCAAAACCACTTCAGGACATTGGCTGGAATTTTGAACTATGAACATTAAGCAATCAGGAAGAAAATGACTTAGCATTATTTCATTCATACGGGCTGTTCTATAAATAACCAAGGATGAAGAACAGAAGAGTATGCTCTGTGCCTTGGCACCACATTTTCCTGGCAAAGAAGATAAATAGAAAGGCAATAATCTGCTTCAAAAACAGTGATAAAAATGGTTTAAAACTTTTTATTTTAAAATTCAACTCATTAACACGGAAGAACTGGGAAGGGGAGGGTTAAGGAGAGACACAGAGCACATTTCTTTCTTGAGCTGTTTTTAGTCTCTTGGTGCTGTGGAATTAGAGCAGCAAACTGAAATGATTTATGGAATGAAGAATTCCTGCCCACCCAGTTCACAATCATGTGCAATAACTACTGTTTCCTGCTATTTGCTGCAATATTTAGCTCAGATGTAGGGGAAAAAAAACCCCAACCCACTACATACAGAAGAATCAATTATAAAAAGAAACAGACTTCTTCACACTTCCCCTGTACTTCTGTAAACAGATACACACACACACACAAAATAACAGATGTGATTTGTGTGCACATCAGTAATTATCCTTAATCTCGTCCCTTGGCTTCTCTTCATTTTTCCCAAGGAACTGAATTTGCTTTCACTTTTGAAGCACTTTTCTATTAACTTCTCTCTTCTTTTCTCCATTGGATCCACCATGCCTTTTCCCCCTTTCCACAATTTTCGTAGGTAATATGGCTTACCTGTTAGCAAGTGATTACTAATCTACGTAAAAGTGGTCCTCAGAGGTGATTTTGTCAAATAGTTATTTTTTTCTTAGATTATTAATTGGATTAATTATGTATGTGGATAGTCATGAGAGTACAGAGTAATCAAAAACTGTAACTAGTACTGTTGTACTGTTCTGTAAAACTTCCAGAAGCATACAGGGGTCCTGAAGTTGTATTAAAGACAAACCAGTTAATTTGTGTGTGTGTGTGTGTGTGTGTGTGTGTGTGTGTGTGTGTGTGTGTGT
>JANHMN010000003.1:156957947-156972210 GCA_030674055.1 Rhabdomys pumilio
CAAGTCCTAGAGGATCTGATGCCCTCTTCTGGACTCTGTGTGTGCCTGCACCTCAGAAAGATCAAATGAAGGCACAAACAAACAAAGACTATCATGAGATCATTTACAATCATTCCTGGCATCAGTTCAGAAAAATGACAAGGTACTTGAAATGGAAAAGCAACGGAAATGGTGAGACTTGGCATAGTTTTAAAGGATGAAAGATTGGTCTATTAAGAACTCGACTTGGCCCAGTTGGTAATTACAGACGAAGTTCAGCCTTCCTAAATGGTTTCTCACATCCTCTGGATATCCAGGCAGATACTAAGGGTTTTTTTTTTTTCAACAACAAAGACAAAAAGCAAAACCTCTCATAATCCCACGGAGCTTTTCCAGAAGTAGTTGAGGCAGTTTATGTCTAACTAGAGTAAGAGTATAGATAGTATTAAGGCTAATGAATTTTAGAAAATGAGTGAGAACTGAGAAAAATACTTCCCAGTGAAGGGGTGGCTATCAGCTCCTCTGACACCAGAAAACTGCATAGCTATTCCAAAGAGCTGAGACACTCATGATGCTTTTAAAATTTTTTTCTTCACTAACTCTACTTTCTCTGCCCAAGAGGTACAGGCTTGATGAAGAGAACAAGCAGATGGAGGTTGGAATAGGGTACAGAGTTGGAAAATACTCAATACTTCTTTATCCTCTTTTCTCAATCAAAAATTATTTATAGATATCTATATCTCATTCTTAAAAAATTCTTTTGAGCCTTTGGCTGAATTCTAGTGTTCTATCAGCTGATAGTTGAACATACCTGATCCAAATCTAACGTTGATGATAGCTTCTGGTTTCAATGCAAGGCAGATAATTAAAGTTTATATGACCAGCTACTGCATTAATTTGACAGTCGACATCATATAGTATACTCCTTTGTGTTACATTTTGTTTTGTTTTAAAAACAGGACATTGCTATGTAAATTCAATCAATAGAATTGAATTTATGATTCTTCTATCTCAACCTCCTTAGTACTGGGATTATAGTCTACTTTTATATTTATTTAACATTATTTAAAAGATGATTCCAGTAGATTACCTTGGGTACAATTCTCTTGAAGGCAGAATTGTAAGGTCTAGCAAAAAGAAAAAGAAACACACACACACTCATTCACACAAACACACACACACACACACACACACACTCATTCACACATGCATACACATGAACATGCACTCTCATGTGAGCTTTTTAAGAAGCTTTCAGTTAAGGGGCTGAAGAGATGACTCAGCAGTTAGAAGCACTGGTTTCTATTCACATTTAACCCAGAGGACCTGGTCATATCCCCAGCACCATGTGGCTGCTCACAACTATCTGTGACTCTAGTCCCAGGTGCTCCAACATCCTTTTCTGGCCTCCACGGTCAACACACACACACACACACACACACACACACACACACACACACTGCACAGACATTGATGCAGACAAAACATCCATATAATTGTGGCTGGATATAAAATTAACTCAAACAAATCAGTAGCCACCTTCTACTCAAAGGATAAACAGACTGAGAAAGAAATTAGGGAAACAACAACACCCTTCACAATAGTCACAAATAATATAAAATACCTCAGTGTGAATCTAACCAAGCAAGTGAAAGATCTTTATGACAAGAAATTCAAGTCTTTAAAGGAAGAAATAGAAGAAGATCTCAGAAGATGGAAAGATCTCCCATGTTCATGGATTGGCAGGATTAATATAATAAAAATGGCCATCTTGCTGAAAGCAATTTACAGATGCAATGCAGGCCCCACCAAAATTCCAACTCAATTCTTCATAGAGTTAGAAAGAGCAATTTGCAAATTCATTTGAAATAACAAAAAACACAGGATAGCTGAAACTATTCTCAATAATAAAAGAACTTCTGAGAGAATCACCATTCCCTGACCTCAAACTGTACTACAGAGCAATAGTGATAAAAAGTGCATGGTATTGGTACAGTGAAAGGCAGGTAGATCAGTGGAATAGAGTTGAAGATCCAGAAATGAACCCACACACCTATGGTCACTTGATCTTTGACAAAGAAGCTAAAACCATCCAGTGGTAAAAAGACAGTATTTTCAACAAATGGTGCGGGTTCAACTGGCAGAAAAATGAAACTAAAGTACTGAAAATGAAAAAGATAGTAAGTTTAATTAAAAAGAAAAAGACTCTGTGAAAAGCTTCACAGATAGAGAAGATCAAGAGAAGAGCAGAAGACAAAGAGGAACATTCCAGCAAAGAAGAAGGTAAATGAATCAGAAGGTGTGAGCTGGAATATCGAGATATTCAGAACACAATGAAAAGACTATTTAAGAGCTATGAGAAATCTCACAAGACCACACTCTTTCCCAGATGAAGAGCTACAGGCAATTAAGGACTGATGAGGAAGATATATATATTTACATACACACAATCCTTCCTCCCAGTCTTCTGCAGATTTCCCTAAGCTTCACCTAATGTTTGGCTGTGAGTCTCTGCATCTGTTTCCATTAGTTGCTGGGCAAAGCCTCTCTGATGGAAGTTATGTGAGGTTCCTGTGTACAAGTATAGCTGAATATCATTAGCAATGTCAGGGGTGGGTTCCCTTTCTTGACAGTGGGTATCAAGCTGACCAGCAATTGGTTGGCCACTCCATCAACTTCTGCTCATCTTTACCCCAGAGCATCTTTGTAGGCAGGGCAAATTGTAGGTTGAAGGTTTCAGGAAATGGTTGGTTCTGGCTCTGTATTTCCCATTGTTGAGAGTCTCAGCTAGGCTCACCCTCATAGATTCCCGAGAGTTCCAATTGCTCTAGATGTCTAGCTCATCCCAGTGATGCCCCCAATTCCAGTTGTCTCCCTCATTACTCTCTCCTTCCATCCTCTCCAACCTGATCCCTTTGCTCCTATCTCCACCCCCACTCTCACACTCACATGTGTAAAGTAAATCATTCAATCACTTGATCTGAGTTTATTTTCATCAAGTCTCTGTGCTGGAGAAAGACTGATGGATTATTTTCTTAACCACAGGGGGGAAAATGATAAAGAATAATTAGTAACTATAAGAAACAGCTGAAAGGATAAAAGGAAAGAAAGAAAGAGAAGAAAAGGCAGAGGAAGAAAAAGTGGGAAGGGGGAAGAGAAATATTCTAGTATAGTGATTTGTCCTGTTCCTATACTTTTTTTCCTTTATAAAATGTATTAAAATTTTATTATGAAGAATTTGTACATAAAAAACACCAAACAGTAAAGCTAACTGGATGCAAAATCCACACATCTTGATGAACTTCTATGTGGTTAGAAACACTTTATTTTCTGTATGTTATATTTTCAGGGGTTTTGTAGTCACAGTAATTGTTTTTCTTGACCTAAAAGAAGAGAGATGAAATTGAAGTGAGATAAAGATGAAGTATGTCACTTTGGGATTCTAGTTTCCATTCCCTTGTTCTGAGAAACACAGTTTTTTTTTTCAAAAGATATGGGCACTATGTTCACCCAATGCTACCTGTGCCACGGTAGTGTATTGGACAATAATTGAAAAAACAGCAGCTAGATGTTCTTTCCTATGGTCTTCTGCCCTTCCCATACCTTCCTCTGGGTCCACAGATAGACTAAAGAATATTAGAACCACTAGATTTATTGGGAAGTTAAAAAAGTGTGTTGCCTTGTTGGTCTACATAAAGGCTGGGTAAAGAGTTAAGTATGTTTATGAAGACGAGAGTTAAGTATATACATGAAGAACTGTTTTTCTTGGAGCAATCACATGTAGCCTTGTACCCAAGAGGTACATAGAAATAGCTGAAAGAACATGGTCTGAGAGCCTTTGTTATTGGTCCAACAAGCACATAGTCATCTTTTATGTGTAATGACAATGGAAGCTACTGTACTGTCAACTAGACATGAAATGAAAATTTCTCATCTGGTGGGTAGAGATGAACTGACTTGGAAAGATGTATGTTCCCCCTTCCTTTCCTGATCCTAATATCCCAGTTACTTACCAACATTGTAGAATTTAAACACAGGAATTACCAACAAACTTTGGTGAAAGAGAAATGGTTTCAATTATCTGAGGGAACTGGATTATAAGATTCAAACTGATTGTGATTGGAGACTTTGCACAGATGATGCATGGACCCTGATCATCCTCAGGAATGAAACTTTTCACTTATATTTATTTACCCAATAAACAGTGTTTGCAGACAAAGGTTAAAATATTTTTAAAAAATGATGCACGTTGCTTATCAAAATTAAAATTTTCCCTCTGTCTTGGTCACAAGAACTAGTGTCTCCAACATCTTAATTACAAGCATAAATATTCAAATAGAACTGTGCGATTGTCTAGGTTTTTTTTTTATTTGCTCCTTTGAGATTCAGCCATTTTTTTGGGGGGGGGGGCATTTAGTATTTATTCATTTTGCTTGACTTCCTCCAACCTTGCAGAACTTAAACATCACCAGAGTCAGACCTCCTTGGATGCTTTCCCTTAGATCGCCAGTGATAAAAAATCGTCTTTTAAACACACTTCCACAGAGGCCACATGTGTACCATATATAGGCTTAATATAAATCATGAGGAGAGGCCTCCAGCATCCTATGCATAAAGTCTTGGGCTTGGTATGCTCTAGTAGGTTGTCTTTGATCTGAGGAAACCCACAATTGAATTAGCCAAGATTATTTCTTTTCTGTTTTCCTCTCTTTCTCATGCCCTTCATAGATCTGTAGCTCAGAGAACTCTGGCCCTAGGGACAGAGGAGGAGGAAGCTTTTGGCAGCTACTCCGACCCACTGACTGTTAACAAGAGAAAGTGAGAAAACTAGACAGTTCAGGAGAATGAAGCTTGTCCCGGTCCTGTGTGGTAATGTGTCCTGTAAAAAATATGGATTGTTTTTTCCAATAGTTACCCAATCTGTTTTTCTCTTTTTTTCCCCGGGAGCAGGGAGAAGAAAAAATATCCTCATTAGAACCAAGTGATAGATTATAAGATGCTGAGGATTTCTCTGTGATCCACTCCTATTTATATTTTCATTCTCTTGTTTGAGCTCTACCCCTAAATGAAATGACAGGACAGTGTCATGTAAAAGACATTTGTAACCTAACCCTTAGAGCTTGGACCTTTGAAGTTGTCAGGTGATTTCTACTCTGCTATGATCAAGATTCTGCATGAAGGAACCAAGAAGCCATTAGCCTAGGTGCCTGAAAGTCTTCAGTTGCGAATAACAAGGTCTGTCTATACCTTATAATTTTAATATGAAGACAAATCGTATCTCAGCTTCTCTTGGGGAGCCATGTCCCTCATTATCAAGATTTTAATTTTATTTCTATATATTATGTTATTTACAAAAGGATTTAAATGATTTTTATGATACATGGGCTGTTGTAAATTTATATCTTAGAGAGAGGGAAAGGAATTGTTACTACAATAAATGAAGCTAAAATAAAAATTATACAATCATATAAAGAAACTCTTTGGGACTAATTCTATTACAGTACAAGGAGGAAGTGATATCCGAGAGCTTAGTTAAATCTGATCAGTCAAAGTTTCTAAATTCTTAGCAATTAATCAGAGTAAACAAAAGTAAAATAACCTAAGGGACCCTTGAGGCAGAAACATTCTCAGCTCATGGGACTGTGATCAATAAATAGGCTGACACAGCTTCCAGGTCATTAGGACAATTATCTGTCACTGTTATCTTAGATCGATAGTTTGGATCTCTCAAGCCTTTAATCCCAAACAAAGATTGGCTTGTATAAAATATTTTCTCTGTTTACATCTTTACATTTATTGGATTTGGTAGAGAGATTGATGCTGAGTTTAATGACACTGAACTGTGAAGGTAGATTCGGTGTCTTAGGAGCCCTTCTGCACCATGCGTTGGAACTGGCTTGTATGGAAATCTGGTATGACTTTATTGGTATGACGTAGGTTGGGTCAATCCTTACTTTCTAGAAGACTAATGTGGGAAAGCATGAGCAGTTGAGGCCATTTCCCTCGGTGCTCATCACGTACTACATTGTTCATGCCTTTAGACTAGACATGGATTTCCAGGAAACCTTCACCATCAGACCAGAGAGCTGACGTCAGACAGTGAGTGATAAGACATTTGCACCTCCAAAGTCCTAGTGATTGGATATAAATCTGCAGGAATCTTTTCATGGAAGCATGTAAAGGAGTAGGTGCCAAGTCATTTAACGGTCATCAGTTGAATGTAATGGTTCTTCAACAACATAACTTGATAGAATAATGAACAGAGAAAGGGACTTTGGCTCTTGGGAGGTAATTCTTTTTTTTTTAAATTGGATATTTTATTTATTTACATTTCAAATGTTATCCTCTTTCCCAGTTTCTCCTCCATAAACCCCCATCCCATCCTCCCTTTTCCGCTTCTATGAGGGTGTTTTCTTACCTACCCACCCACTCCCACCTTCCCGCCCTCAAATTCCCCTACACTAGGGCATCAAGCCTTCACAGCACCAAAGGTCTTCCCTCCCACTGATGCTCAAAAAGGCCATCCTCTGTTACATATGCGGCTGGAACCATGAGTCCCTCCATGTATACTTTTGGGTTGGTGGTTTAGTCCCTGGAAGCTCTGGGGTTCTGGTTGGTTGATATTGTTGTTCTTCCTAGAAGGTTGCAATCCCTGTCAGCTCCTTCAGTCCTTTCTCTAACTCCTCCATTGGGGTCCCCGTGCTCAGTCCAATGGTTGGCTGTGAGCATTCTCATTTGTATTTGTCAGGCTCTGGCAGAGACTCCTCAGGAGGTATTCTCAATTCTGCTTCTTTTAGTGTACCATGGGCTACAAGCAGTAAACTCCACTGTCAAGAGAATAGAGCTTGAAGAGTGATTAATAGTGGAGAAAATACTGCAAAACACAGCCTTGAAAAATGCACTGACATTACCATCATGCAGATGCCATGTACCACCCTTCATATGATGACAGTAGCTTTTACCCAGATACTCCGGTACAAAAATCTGTAACTCTGAGGTACATAAAGAAACACCAAACTCAGCTTGTGAGACATTCTATAGGATACCAGAAAACACCCCTCAATGATATAAAGTCACGGGATGCAGAAAACCCTGCAAACTATATTATCTTTAATACTTTTTTTTAGATATAAGTTATTTCTAAAGGGCCCCTGAGATAACTATTGGTAAGTACCTCTATGATACATTCACATTAGATACAGAAAAACGTTTTTAAGTTTAAGAAGGAAAACTAACAGCAACAGAAAGGGGCTCTTCTTGTTAGGTATAAATGATATAGAAAATAAAATAAAGCACACGAAGCGTATCAGAGAAAAACAATCACTGGATCATAAGAAACAGGGGAATGATTTGTTGTAAGTCCGTATAAAGCTCAAGTACTCCATAGTCTACGATTCTTCAGAGATGAACATTCGTTGTATATTTCTTCCCCTGTAACACGACCCCTCCCTAATATTAACCACAAATACCTAGCCCCATCATACACAGCCCCCAGAGGGTCCCTGAAGGAAGTTCAAAGGGGAGTTTTTTCACACCCAAATTATCCTGAGGTATTTTCCTTTTTTCTTCTGCTGGCATATTTATCTTGTTTTAATCACCTTGCCTCTTCTCTGATTTTCTGCTATGTCAAACTAGGAAGCGATGTGAGGGAGCTGGTAGCCAGCTGTTTTCCATCCAAGCTGCAGAGACAGCAGAGGTTACAGCCAACTGAGGGAACTGCAGACAAGTCTGTGGAAAAGCCTCCTCTTGTGGTCCATCCTGCAAGCACAGGCACCAGAGGAAAAGTCATTCTGACCCTGGGTAGAGACTGGCTCTATTCGTCTAAATTAGAATAGGAAGATTAAGAAATTAAAAGAAGGAAATATTTCCTACAGGAATATAGATTCAAGACATTCATTTAATAACAATATTCAAACCTCTCTCTGTTAAAAAAAAAAGAAGAATGTCTGGAAACAAAGGTAAAGTCAAGGACTTTTTTTTTTTTTTTTTTGCAGTATATGTGTATCTCAGATATGTAGAGGAGTGTGCTGGATAGCTGGAGAAGTATGAGCTCCATAGACCTAGTAAGATAAAGGATATAAATTTTCTATGGTGAGAAATTAAATAAATGTTAATTCTGTAATAACAAATAGAATTCTGTTCCATGAGCTCACTGACCTGAAGGCACTACTGTAAAGAAGTTTCTCTATTGGTAACTTCCAGAGGATTTTAAGAATACTACTTCATTATCTTAAATTCTATTTTGAGTATTTTTATTTATTCTTTGAGAATTTCATAACATGTATATAACATGTTATGAAATTCCCCTAACATGCCCGGCTCCCAAGTGCATGTTTTATTTTTCTCTATGGAATCCGATTAGCATTGTTTATGTGCATATGGGTGTGGAGCCATTCTTTGAAGCATGAGAAACTTACCAGTGACCAAAACCCTAAAGAAAGATTACTCTTTTCCCATCAGGTGCCTTCCATTGCCTTATGAGCCCCTCTCCCATCCTTCCTGGAGCTTTGATTGACTTGATCTTGCACAGGTAACCAGAGCTGCAGTGAGGCCATGAACGTAAGAGCTATGACATGTCCTGAAGACAGCATTCCACAGCACCCCTCCCCACTGTGCAGCTCTGACATCTTTGTAAGTTTTCACGAGAATTCTTTATCATCTATTCATTCCCAGCACAAGGTAAAACTGCCATGGAAGAGATAAGTACAAAACTATGAGAAAACAAGGAACAAAATCAAGTCAGTCAACAAAAAGTTTACATTTCTTGAACTCTTTCCGAGGTGAAAAGTACTCAGTTTTAAGAGTGACAGAGTGGGTGGTGGAGATGTATCATGGGTTACTAGCATGCTGCTCTTGTAAAAGTCTCAAGCTAGAGTCCCAGCTCCCAAGTCAGACAGAACCCTACTGCTTGTAAGCCAGCTCCAGGAGTAACCAATGTCTCCGGCCTCTGCAGGCACCTGCGTTCCCCACCTTCATACTCACCCCACCACATAATAAAAATAAAATCATTTTAAAAGAAGCTTAAAGCAAAGTATTAGTCATAAAATGTTTAGCATTTGCTAGACTATTATTTACCACCCAAAGCAATTCCCTTTCAGCTTTCCCAAATGAAGATGGGTTTCAGTTGGTGTTCTACAGCATGTAGTCTTCTTTTCGTCCCATAAGTGAGCAGAAGCATTAAAACCACATGCAACACACACCATATTTTCAGTCTGTAGACTTGCTTTCTCAGTCTGACAGCATTTCAGACTTTGTTGGGAAGCTCTTACCTCTCTAACAAGGCCATCAATGAACTAAAAAAATGTATGAAAAGTTGTAGCTAGTTGTGTGCTGGTGGATGTTGAATACTGCCCTCATAAGAGAAAAACGTGGATGTGTGCACGTGTGCACATGGATCAGTTCATAATAATTTTAAAAGTTAAAGATTATTTATTTACATGTGTGTGTGTGCATGTATGTATGTGAAGTTGTGTGTGTAGGTGCCTCCAGAGACCATAGATAAGGACTGGAGTTATAAGAGGTTATTAGCCATCTGGTGTGGATGGTGGGAGGCAAACTTGGGTCTTTTGGAAGGGCAGCAAGCAACCTTAACTTCTGGGCCATCTCTTAAGTGACAAGTTTGTAATAATTTTTCTGCTGTAAAGGATGTGTATGATTGTGTTTATTGTTCTGAACTTATGTAGTCATAGAGAACCTATGGTTCTAGTTGCAAAATACTTGTGGTCCATGGGTATCTGAGCTGGGTAGGACTGTTCGTGGCTTCTGTCTGTTGGAAGTGTGTATGTACGTTCTTGTACCATGAGAGCTAGTATTCAGGGAGGCTTCCCTGTCTATTCCGTCTTGTGGTCTCAATATGAATGTGGATTGACAAATTTTTATCAAATACCTCATGGCCCTCAGAAGCCGACCTATGTTACTTGTACTGCTTGCCAAAAGAGTCTTCTTTTATGAGATCAAGATCCATCAAAGAAAGTACAGAACCTGAGATTTTTGAGGAGTTATTTGGGTCTGTGTTTTGTTACCCTGAATGTACTGGTTAGTTAACTAGTTAGTTAGTTGATTTCTCATTTTGACACAAACTACGGTTATCTGGGAAGAGGAGCCTCAATTGAAAAAGTGCCTCCATCAGACTGCCTGCAGGCATATCTATAGGACATTTTTTGATTAAAGATTAATGTGAGAGTCCACAGTCAACTGAGGATGGTGTCACCCCTGGATGGTCCTGGGTGATCTTAAAAGGCAGGTTGAGCAAGCCATGGTGAGCAAGCCAATAAGCAGCATTCCTCCATGGTCTCTGCTTCAGTCTTGCGTGAGGCATGAGCTCCTGATTAGACTCTGCTTCGTGATGGACCATAAGCTGAGATAAACCCATCTTTCTCTCCCATACTCATTCATGACCTTACTCTATGAATCCTGACCCAGAGTGGCAAAAAAAAAAAAAAAAAAAAATAAAATAAAAAAAGAACACAGAAAAGCTGGAATGGGTGACTTGGCCCCTCTGATAAAGAATCTGCAGAGTTTCCCCCACCTCCCAAGCTCAGCATGTTTATTGTATACTGTTGATTATTGCATACAGTTGAATGAAGAAACAGGGAAGATTAGCTATCTCTGTAGAAGCAGTCTCCGGAGGGGAGGAGTCTTCAGCCCATGAACATCTGGGGCAGGGGAGAAGGCTGTGGTGTACATTTTCTGCACACATTGTCAACATTTGCACATGGGTCTGAGGAAGGCTTTGCCATCGCTCTGAGTCTCACCCGGGAAGGCTGAGCCACTCTGTTGGAGCTGAAGTGTTGGAGTTCTGTGATATGGCTGTATCCATGACAACAACACACGCCTTTCCTACTCACTCCTCAATTTGCTTTTGGTCACAGACTTTATCACAGCAATAGTAAGCAAACTAGAACGCTGAGCAATGCAAAGTTTAATTTCCCCTCAAAGGTTCTACTTCCTGAGAACTGATGATTACAGCCCAGAGGCTAATTCTATGGTTTAAAAGACAATTACAGGTATCCTAACCTCCAGTAAGCAGCACACACACACACACACACACACACACACACACACACACGCACACGCACACGCACACACACACACACACACACACACACACACACACGACACAGACAAAATCTAAAATCTAGTCGATAGCTCACAGTATACTAACTATTGGGCATCCTGTATAGACCTAGCAGAAAAATAGGTTTTTTTTTTTGTTTGTTTTTTGTTTTTGTTTTTGTTTTTGTTTTTTAATTTAAAACACTTAGCTACTGCCCGGGTTAGAGCTCCTAGTAGCCCCGTTTCATATAGGTTTTGTGAGGTTGGTTGCAGAGCTGCCACTGGTGATCCCGCTCAGTGCTCGGGCCCAGACCGGAAGTCAAAAATCGTTTTAATATGTTTTTATAATTACAGGTTATTAAATAACTACATTAAGCCTTAAGCCTTCAGAGTCCTTCTCCTCTTTTTACAATACTTTTGAGTGGTGCTGTGATTTCAGTGAAAGTTCTAGAGCATGATAAACGTATGCCCTGGCACTCAGTTGTGCCTACAGCCTTGGTGGCAAATACAAGTTCCAATAGTTTTTCTTCAAAAAACATGTTTATTTCACAATTTTATATCTTTCAAATTTCCAGAGAAAGTCCCGTCCTTTTTTTTTTTTTTTTTAAATAGTCCAAAGAAATGAGCCCTGAATTTAATCTAGGGTGCTCACAGTTTTTCACATATGATACTGATTTAGTTTCGTCCTTTAGGCTCAAGAGGAAATGTATTTGAAATTAATAATTCAATTTATTTGTGTATGATTAGATGGATGCTAAGGATGCCATCTGTGTTATAAGAAAGTGAAGCTAAGACTCAAAACGGCTCCATAATCATGAGATAGCTCTAATAGCTGTTAAGTATTTTTGAATATAAATGCCTTTCTCTATGTACCTCAAGTGGTCCCAAATAAATATTAAAACCAACTGTCATTTTTTAATAAATGCAATGACTCAAAAGTCGATTTCTAGTGCATATCCAGAGCCAATAAGGTAGGTGAAGGCACTTGCTGCCAAAGCTCGATGAACTGAGTTCAATTCCCAGAATTCACATGGTAGAAGAAACGAATTGACTCACAGGCCAGGCATGGTGGCATCCACCTTTAGTCCCAGGGAAGCAAAGGCAGGCAGATCCTTGTGAGTTTGAGGCCAACTTTGTCTACATAGTTTTTCCAGGCCAGGGATGCATACTTTGACCCTGTCTCCCCTCAAAAAATTGACTTGTTCAGATTGTCTTCTGATCTGCATGTACAGGCCATGACATGTGATAGCACACACACACACACACACACACACACACACACACACACACACACTTAAGTAAGTAGATAAATAACTAAACAAATGTATAAACTCCTGCCATGATGGTGTACATCTGCAATCCCAGCAATCTAGGAGTGGAGGCTTGAGGGTTAAAAAGAGGAACTCAAAGCCATTCTCTGTCCACATAGAGAGTTCAAGTCCAACCTGGGCCATGTAAAACTTTAAAAAAGTAATGAAATAAAGCACACCATTAATCCAATTTATAAAATGCAGATATTCATCTATTTTTACTTTTCAGTGTTTGGCTGTCTTATATTCTTAATTTATATTTGAACATCTAATAATATGCTGTTATCTAATTTTTGCATGTTATTATTTGTTGACATTCTCATGTGTGTATATAGTACATTTTAGTCATTTCCACCCTTGTTACTCTCTCTTATCCTTTTCTTTCATCCACCAAGGCTCTTTATCCCAAGAAACACCCTGCAACTTTCATGTCTTCTTACTGCACATGTGACACTCTGTGTTTGATGAGCACTGCTTAGATGGTATGAGCTGGAGATTGTTCACTGGAGCATTGATTACTTTTCAGGGTAGGTCCACTGGCAAGAAGGACATTCATTTCTCATTCACTGCCAAGAGTTCCTCATGAAGGGGTCAGGTCTCACCCCATTCCACCAGCTTGGATCTGGAAAATTGACTTGGGTTTTGTGGACATAATCACAATCAAAGATGCAGTGGATTCCTGAGTGTAGTGACCGTGTCATGCCCGCAAGACATCATTCTGAGTCGTGTTACCTTATTCCTCTGCTCTCATGTTCTTTGCACCACATGGGTGTCTAGGGTCTGAAGAAACTAGAGGAGGATGTTGGATCTCTAAAACTGGAGTCACAAATGGTTATGAGCTGCCATATGGGTGCTGGGAATTGAACCTAGGTCCTCTATAAGAGCAGTCAGTACTGTTAAACACAGATTATCTCTCCAGTCCCATTATTGGCCTATGAAATGCTAATAGGTCAATATTATTATTGGATGTATACAGTCATATGTACATAGAATTATATGAAAGTGATAAATGGAACTTGTTTTGTTAACATCTGAAGTATTTTCACTTCTTGAAGACCTTAGTTTTGCTCAGTTGATCTCTCCTAGATATTATCCCATGTAACTTTTGTCAGGTTTCATACATACCTGAATGATGGGATTAAACCTCAACCTCTTAGCTTCTTGTCTCTCTCACTTCTCATGATTCCTCTCTGTTATAGATCTGCTCCTGCACTTACCAACCATTTCACAGAATTTCAATTTCAAGCGTCTTAATCTCCAGATATTCCTCACTTCCATCTAGCTCATTCTTGACAGGACAGCAAATCTATTAATACTCTATCACAGTGATACCTAAAATTATTCATACTACCGTCTAATGATTTCATAATTCATTTTTATTTTTTCCTCTTTATACACATCCCAACTCCTTTCTAAAGATCTTAAGGATTTATTTTGATAAAATCTTACTCTTTGAGGGCTGAAGAGATGGCTCAGTAATTAAGAACACTGACTGCTCTTCCAAAGGTCCTGAGTTCAATTCCCAACAACCACACAGTGGCTCACAACCATCTGTGATGGGATCCGACGCCCTCTTCTAATGTGTCTGAAGACAGCTACAATGTACTCACGTACATAAAATAAATAAGTAAATCTTTAAAAAAAAATCTTACTCTGACCAATGTTCATTCCAGAGATCATCACTAGAGAAAAACACAAAGTTACTGAGCAATTTAATTCAATGCTTATAAACATCAAACTGGCTTTAAATGGTACCCAGCAACCTGTACTTCATTTTCCTGCTCTAGTCTGTCCTTAGGTCCCTAGAGAACTATTTTAAGATTTCTGCTCTTGTACATTTTTAACTCTTTATTGCCCAGTTTAACCTTCAAGTCTCTCTCTCTCTCTCTCTCTCTCTCTCTCTCTCTCTCTCTCTCTCT
>JANHMN010000003.1:156981026-156996835 GCA_030674055.1 Rhabdomys pumilio
CTCTCTCTCTCTCTCTCTCTCTCTCTCTCTCTCTCTCTCTCTCTTTCTTCTTCTTCTTCTTCTTCTTCTTCTTCTTCTTCTTCTTCTTCTTCTTCTTCTTCTTCTTCTTCTCTCCTCTTCCCTTTATCTTCATATGTTCTTATCTGAAAAAAATATTTCTAATTCATTTTCTCTAGTTACCTCTCAGTTGTCACAGGAAATGTCATTTCATCTCAAAAATCTTTGCTCCCTTAAGACTGTGTTAGACCCTATCATGCCTACATTTATTCTAACATATTGTAATTGTTTGTCCCCAAAATCTTTGAGCTCAGGTTTCTCTTATTCACTACTGTAATCCTAGTACTTTATATGAAACATATGAAACATCTCCTTACACAGTTCAATTGTGGTCTTGAGTAGGTCATATTTAGTGTTGTGTTTATGAACCTAGTATGTGAAGAGATGAAATCAACACATTCTGTGCCCTCATTAGACACTACAACTACTACTGTGTTATCAGCTCCTGATGAAAGTGTATATTGTACTCTCTAGTTTTTTAAGAAATCACTTCTTTTACCAAGTCCACCCACATTATCATCTGACCCCGTTTTCATGAGGAAGGGAATAAGTGAAAGAATGTGTAAAATACTAAAAAGGCATAGATATATTTGCTTCAAAACTCTCAGAACTAGAGAAAACATATTTAAAAAGAGCTGATGAAGCCATGGTGAATTATCACTTCATGGTTTAGAATAATGCAGTATTTAGGCAATAATAATGGACAGATTGTAGAGAATTTTCTTTATTGGGCATAGTTACCTTCCATCTAGAGGCTTCAATTTTGAGTACCAAAGCCTTAGAATCAGTCTGGAAGATTTTTAAGAGATGCTGGCAAAATGTGGAGTTGATGAAAAATCAGTGGTGCAGAAGGCCCTGAGTACAGTTGTCTACTTTCATTTCCTAGTGCTACCATGCCAGATAATAGACATTATAGATTACTTAAAATTAACCCATGTGAAACTCTTCAGGCATTCTAGCACGAGACTGAATTTTGAAGTTAATTACTTATTAAATGAAGTTTAATTTTGTAATTAATGTTGTATGACCTTGTTTGAGAAGAGCCTCTACTCACTGCAAAAAGAGAAGGCAGTGACACTGAAGAAAGGATTCCTCTCAGGTTGAGTTGAGTGAACCTTTGAGTTTAATTGGAATTGCAAGGGCAAGGATGAGAAATTACTCACAGAAGTCTGGGAAACTCTGGGGTAGCTGCATTATTAAGAGTCCCCTCCATGCCCTGGCAATTGCTAATCACATGCAAATTCTAACAGGGGGCAGGAACTGGCTAGTGTGCTTCCTGTACTATGTCAACCTTTCCATGTTCTGCTTCATGAACCACTTTATGAAGCCTGTGAGTGCTCTGTCTGTCTTGGGAGAGATCTTTTCTAGCAAACCCTAACTAACGAGAGTCTCATGATGCTAGTCATAGGTACGCTGACTTCAAGATGGCAACACCAAGGTCATACCCAGCAGATAGGGAACCACAATAACTGGCAATACAATTCTTTCATGACAATATGTTTTTTATTTTATCAGGTCAGGAACATCACACTAAGGTGACACAGGTAGCCTATTTCAAGGACCCTCTCTACAGAATCCGGTACCAAACACTAGAAAGAAAACTCAGCAGGTACAAAAACACGTTCCTGTGGTTGACTCAACTTTCTAACCCCACAGATATTGATGGAAATTACCTTTGGGGCTTAATCACAGCTCTAGGTTGCTTTTTTTTCCAATTCATAAAGTTGTATGAGTGGCAGAAGAATTAATGCGCCATGAAGTAATTTAACCTTTCGTTGTCTCTAATGAACAAAAAATGAACCCTTTCCACCTAAACGTGTTTTAGAAGGTTTTGTGTGATGTATCATCCTCTGAGATTCTCAAATGTAGCACGCTAGAAGTTGACAGAAATCTCAACAAAAAGAGTGCTCTGCGGTGTATAATGACATAATGTAAATGCAGCACTTCAGAAGCTGAGACAGGAGGATCACTGTGCACTAGGGGCCACTTTAGACTACTCAGCAAGAACCAACCAGGACTTCAGAGTGAGAACATTCCATCAAATATAAAAAAGAATGAAGGAAGAAAGACAAAGGAAAAACAGGCAGAGGGGCAGACAGACAGACAGATATAGATAGACAGACAAAAATAAAGAAAAGGAAGGAAGCTTTTTCTATGTTTGCATAGTCTAGTCTTTTCCCTTTATTTACTGAACTCCCTCTTAGCACCCTTTGTGGTGGGACACCACAACTTGTAGTGAGGGCAATGCAGTTTTGAGTAAATGGAACAGAGATATGTGCTTTTCTGAGATACAACCTCTAACCATTATGGTGACCTGGTGTGTTATGTGTAATGGACATGCTACACTTTGTCATGACTCATTTTTTCATGTGGTCTTGCCCAGTAAGCATTCTTAGCACCGTCTTCTTGGGAGCACAGCCTGCCCACCGCTGCAGAATCTGCACATTTTTGTGTCCTTGGTTCCTGAAGCTCTACTTGCTCTAAGGATGAGAACAACCCAAAACAGGGCAGGTCTGTGTGGGGCTGTGGTGCCCGCACACGGGCATGGGTCCTGTTGGACTGAGTTGTGGGTCCCGTGTGTCTGCCATCCCAGGCAGCTCACGGGGGCAGAAGCCCGGGAATTTGACTAAGTTCACTCCACGTGATGCCAGGCAGATGCCGGGCTATGGGAAGCCACTGAGTTCCACTCCGGTCATGGGGAGATCCCAGTCTGAGGTCTCGCAAAGGTGGAGCTCTTGGGTTGGAGGTCTCCAGATATAAGCGGCTAGATAGAGACAGGCTGGTCTCAGTCTTTGGTCTCCCAGGCACTGTTGGGAGACTACAGAAGGACTGATACAGGGGACATACGGGCTGGGCCTGCCTGCAGCCGAGAGGGGTGATAGGCAGAAGCTCTGGAGGTGCCCTGTGGGATGGATGAGACTCTTGGTGTAGGTGACTCTCTTGACTGGATCATGTCTGGCTTGAGTTGGTGGACCTCCATTGCTAGAACATAGAAAAGTCCTCTGGTGGGAGATTAGGCGATGGCTCATTGGTTGAAAGCCCGCTCTACAGTTCTCCATGGCAGCACCAAAGATGAGAGGGAGTCCATGGTTTTAAAAGGCTTATTGTCATGACTGAAAGTGGATGAAACTGTACCCTGTGTTCTCAGGGTGGGCCTGAGGTTAAATATCTTTTGCAAGAAGGAGGGTCTGGGAAGGAATGCATAATTGGCTATGCCCTCTGGCCTTTAGGTATCTCATTAATATGGAGATCTCTTGAGGCTTTGCGGCCTGTAGCCATGCCCTCTACCTGTGCTTCATGACTGAAGGCCACAAACCTTTCTTTGGGAAGGGCTGTGGAGGGCTGTTCTGAGTGAAAGTAATCAGGGCCCAGGAGCAAGGTTGAATACCTACCACCCCTTTAGGGTATCCAGGGTTTGAGGCCTGTGCTTGACCTCAAACAAATCTGTGTCTCACAGCCCTTCGTCTCACAGATCTGGGTCATTCTGTGAGGTTAGAAAGAACTGTGTCCTCATTTTACAGAAGATGTGATATCTGTGTCTCTACACCAGTTATTTTCCTGGTACAAGAGGAGAGTCTGTGGAGCCATGATGGGGGAATAATGGCTTGTTAAGATAGATTTCTGTCATCTCGGAGAAATCCAAGTTTCAAAGTATTCTGATACTATACAAAACAGAAGTCTCCTTTCCAGCTATATGACTCATAAATAATTTCAAATAAAATACTTTAAAGAACACCTATGATTCACTAAGATCAGATTATCCATGTACAACTTTGATTCATACATTTTTGTATACACAATACAATTCAAATGTCAGTTACATCTTTTGTAAATTATTTCTGCATTGCTCATAATTTTGCAATTAGTGGGGGGAGTTAACTTTTTCAGGCTTAAAATCAGGCAAAGGCATCTTTTGATTCCAATTATTTGAAATTCTACTACATAGATTTGCTAGTCTTTGGCAGTTAATAAAACTTGTCATTGAAACCGACTCAGAAACAGCAAGGGGGAACCTATTTCCCAGTGGAAACTTCAGCCTCTGGACTTGGTGTGGGTTGGCTTGCAGGGAGTAAAGACAGAATTCTTTGTTTGGACTTCTGGAGAGCATTCTTCATTCGAGACACTGTATATGACAGAGAAGAAAGGAGTTCCTTTGTTGTGTGTCTTTCCTGCTTAGTGAAGGTCATCGTCAAAGATTTGGCCAACTGGACACAACGGTTCCTGTCTGAATTTGTAGGTCAGTAGGTCAGTTTCCTGCAACGAAGATGAAAATGATGCTCTACCCGCCTGAGCCTCTTGAGCGCCTCTCTGATATCATTTAAGAAGACAAGTGGCAGAGTGCCATAGCATGCCTTGATGGCTGTGCCTAGAGATGTGCTTAGTGCCGGGCTTCCTTCCCACATGGCACCTCCTGCTGCAGTTTATTGACACCAGATGTCCTTTGTATCAGTAAGACTTGTAGCAATGTCTATTTAAAGTTAAATTGAATAATTGAAGCCAGAGTATCATACTTTGAATGAAGTAAATCAAAGCACATCACAGTCATAAAAATGTAGACGAGGGAAAGCATGAATGAAAGAAATCCATTATATAAAAAAAAAGAAAGTCAGACTATTAGAGTCTGAAAGCACTGATTAAAATTTATCATCTCACAGAACCCTGATAGGAGTCCATTGGTCAGGATTCCAAGACCAGAATTAGCAAGCATGCCTTACTATATAAATTAGGCAGGCGTCTTTTGTCAGTGACCTTCTTCATGAGAACTCATGCACGACAATTCTTTTCTTGAATAGCTTTGGGGATCAGATGCAAAACCTCTGGCTAATAATAAGAGACATGGCCCTGAAATCTAACCATTTGACCAACATAATGCTTTCAGAGGTTTTAACAAATCAAGGCTTAACTAATGATTGATGATGGAGAATGGAGACTTGTTTTAAAGTCTGATTTAAGAGAAAACGAAGACAGAAAGGGCTGCGTGATTAGAGAGGCTCAAAGCAGACTATGAGCCGTAAGCATTAATAAATGCGGACTTTTAATAGGTAAGGATCTGGCAGCCCACAGACAGAAAGAACTTGGACTGATTGAAAATAAATGAGAACTTTTAGTATTACTCCTAAATTGAATATCATAAATATGCCAAATAATAATATTAATTTAAAAGCACAGACCAAAGCTACTAAAGACTGAAATTAATGGGAGAGCAGGGCAGGATATTATTTTAAAGAAGTTGGATGATGTGTTCATATATATATATATATATATATATATATATATATATATATATTAATGGTCAAGTACACAAATTCATCCTAAAGAATTTCCCTAGAGAGCTTCAGGGTTGTAGAAAAATCACTATATAAATATTGATGAGTTATGGGAAAGTTATTAGGTTTTGTCACAGTAAGATACAGCAAATAACAAAGCCCATTGTATAGGATTCTTTAAGTATATACTTAATATTTTAATAGCTTTTGATTAATTATAAGGCATGAGAATAATAATTTAGATGGTAAGGGAAGCACTTCTAGAAAGTAGGATTTGATTTCATCTTAGTAGAAGAAAGATGCCTGGAAGTAAACTATTTTGGCTATGGTATTCATGGTTAACTACTTTGGATAGTGTATATATGGCTAATAAGTAATGTATTTGGCTTTGTCTAGATTTGAATAGGATGCTTAGGAGCCATAAGAACTAAAATAGAGGGAGCTAGCTTTATAAGCAGAAGCAGCCTATGGCAGCTGGAGAAAAGAATTTAGGAGAGCCCAGGAGAAAAAGAAAACAATAATGTATTATGTAAACAAAAGGGTAGCACCAAGGGCAAAGAAAGTCTACTGCATATGAATACATAATCCTCATTACAGTCTGGACAATAAATCTTTCAAAACTTTAGAATTATGATGCCTAACATCAAAGACAAAATGCTGAATTCCTGTTACTACAAATATCCAGAAAAAAAAAACCATTTTTGATATTAATGGTCTTTGAGGAAAAGGGACCAATATGTTGGTGAATAGGACAAAAATGTCACATAAACATAAATAAATAAAAACATATGTGATTCATCTCTCTCTCTCTCTCTCCCTCTCTCTCTCTGTGTGTGAGTGTGTATGTGTGTGTGTATGTGTGTGTGAATGGCGACCCATGAAAACATGAGATCATGCATTTGTTAGCGGCTCTAATACTGAACCTGCACACGGACTAATGGATACAAAGGGGATGCTTTGTTTCTTGTAACTTCCCAGTTTAATGTTCCAGTAGTTTGAGAAACTGTGTAGTGAAGTGACTATCAACTAATTTGTAGTAAAATTATTGTTAGTGACAGGAATTGCCCATACGCCTTGCTTCCATCCTTACAAAGATGATAAAATTTAAAGAGAGATTTCTTATTATCTCTAATGTCTTGTCTGTTTTTTTTTTTTTTAAATCTGCTTGGCTATCAAATTTTCTGTTAATGTTCAAATTAGCTGTACTCAGTTCACATTGGTTTCCTGGGATGCCGGGTATCTAACCGGCTCAGCTCAGTGATGACAATTTTTCTAGGATGCCACGACACCAACACAGACTGAGGCTACCATTGCCATCTTTTCACCACATGCTTGAAAGTATGTGTTGGCAAAAAAATTAGTACACAGAAGCAGACAGTGCTTGGGGATTATGGAAATCTGCATCTTGCTATATATTTTGAATCTAAAAGCAAGATGAGTTTATTATCTTTCTTCAGAGATTGGTACAAATTTGGACCAATAAATTCCATTTTTAGATGAAGGCTTCTTGATGTGTGTGTGTGTGTGTGTGTGTGTGTGTGTGTGTGCGCGCGCGCGCGCGTGCGCGCGCGTGCCCTTGTAGAATCCTAACTGATGCAATAACAGCTTTACACATGAAATAACTCTAATAATAACAAAAAGCTATCACAATATTAACTTGTAACAACTATGATGTTTGGAAAGATGGAGTAAGATGATAAATTCTACATGACTCATCATTAGTATCTATTGATAGTTTTCAAACATGAATATTTGGTGAACTTATTTCAAGTTTGTATACATACTCAGAAATAAAAAAAAAACACAAGGAGGAATTCTAGTTTATGAGAAGTAGAAAGTATAGCCATAATGATTATCAAAGAGATCCATGGGTAGTTTTTGTTTTTGATATGATTTGACTTGAAATGGAATAACCACGTTTAAACAAGTATAATTGTATAACAGTTATATAGATAGAATTAGCCTGAATCCCTACATACATCAAATTACTTAATCTTCATAAACCTATCAAGTTCATATTATTATTGTTCTTCATTTAAAAATAGAGCAGAAAAGTGTAAATTAACTGCTTTAAGATTAGACAGTTGTTGAGAGCCAACTTGTAGCAGAAAGTGGCTATCAGCTTTGCAGTCATCTCGAGCCATATTCCCTGAGACTTGTTTTTCAACAGCCTACAACAGCTGAAGCACACTCTGATAAATATCTTGTTTATCCCACATATCTTGTTTTGCTGTTTAGTGCCCACAGCTGAAAGGCGCATGTGCTATCCATGCCTGCAAGGCGTACAGTGCCCGGTGCCCGTGCTATCCAGGCTATACACACCTGTAAGGTATACGTCATATCCACGCCTGCAAGGCACATGGTATCCAACGTGCCTACAAGGCACGTGACAAAGTGTATAAATATCCCGGACTTCCCTTCAATGGGGGAGACAGAGGGAGAGACAATAGAGAGACAATAAGAGAGACAATAAATGAGAAACCGGACTTAATCACACAACCCGTCTTGTCTCTATTCTTCGAGTCTCTTGCTAGACCCTGACCCACGGACTGGAGCAACAGTGCATACCGAGACATTTTGGTCCCCAAGCGTGGGGCAGAGCAGGTCTCAACATTTTGGTGCCCAACATGGGGCATCTCGAGACTCAATAAGCTGTGACATGAAAGAAAAGAAGAAAAAGTCTGCTCTAGGAATGATCTAGAAGTTCTTTATCTTACTAGTGTAAAGGGTAAGAAAGAGCAGTCGGTCACATGGAATGACAAAATTTAATTCAGAAGTGAATTTAATCTGCACTTAAATCATCTAAGCCACAGGTTCTTAAAAGAAGGCCATTGTCTAGTAAGGGAAGAAGGAATAGGTTTATGGGCAAAGATGTTTGCCTACATCTGCTAAGAGCAGACTGGGAACAGAACTGAAGAAGGAAAATTAGACTTCCCTTGTTTAAGCAGTAAAGATAAACCCTGAAGAGGTAAAGTATTAAAATTGTCAAATTCAAGAGGTTGCTTCTTAGAAGCCAGCTTGAGTTTGGAATAAAGGCTTTTTTCACAGAAGAAATGGATGCTGGGACAAAAGGAAGGGAAGAAAGAGGGAAGAAGAAAGGGAGACAGGAAGCAAAGAGCAAAGCTGAGAAACAGAGGAACAGTTCTTGGAGAGAACAAAGGATGGTTTTAGTTGATAGAAGAAACTAGGTTTCTGTTGGCTACCATTTCTCATTGTAGTGCCCAAATTATTTTTTATTTTTAAAAATTATCTATCTATCTATCTATCTATCTATCTATCTATCTATCTATCTATCTATCTATCTGTCTGTCTGTCTGTCTGTCTGTCTGTCTGTCCGTCCGTCCGTCCGTCTGTCTGTCTGTCTGTCTGTCTATCTATAAGAATAATTTTGCAGCCTTAGATGAAGCAGTTTAGGAGCAGGTAAATACTCACACAGAATTCTGGGTTTCTTATTCATTACTCTAAGATAATCAGTTTAAGACCTGTCCTTTGGAAAAGTTCAGCTGTAGATTCTAAGAGATTTGATCACTTTTAGTAGGCAGTGAAAGCTCAGAGGTAATGACATGTCTATTCAAATGACATCATTTCTAAGTGTCTGTTTTCTTCTGGAAGAAACAGTATAAGTACCTGACATGCTCCATGGTTTGCTCATTCGGCTCCAGGTGAGGTAGATAAACTATCATACTGGATATTCAAACATAACTGGTTACTTTACTTTTCTGTATTTGATAAACTTTCACAAGGTCTCAGACAATTTGCCACTGTAGAAATGTCCCCCCAATCTATCCCCTCTATGTCTATATGGAGAAGTCTAGACAAATGAACACATAGACTCCCAGGTGAATCCATGTCTTCCACACTCAGTTACCTGAAATAATATTGACATTTTGATATTTACATTTCCTCAATGTTTTACAATGTTTCTAAAATTGATCAGGCTGCAGGCAGGAACAAAGGCTTCTCCTTGTCAGCTGTATCTAGTAAACTCCTGTGCAACAGTATAAGCCTTCTGACGGGTATGTTGTCTACTTTGGTAGCCATTGTTGGACATATGTGACTCTTCAGCATGTGAAATGTGCCCGGTGCAGCTGAAGAACTGTATTTTAAGTGTGTTGGAAGTTCAACTCACCAAGCGTTGGCTATCATATTAGTGAAGTTTAAATCCCAAACAAAGGCTACTCACCTGCTCTTTCCCTACTCATCAGAGGAATAGATTTAGGAGTTACTGGTATGGTTAACTAAAATTAAAACATTCTATTATGATTTTAACTTAATCAAGCATAGATGATTGCACAGGAAGATGAATTATCTAGAAACTCAGAAAGACATTCTAAAGATGTGTTACTGAAAAAAAAAACACATTTAGGTAGTAAATTATAGGCTTTCAGTGTATGTGATTCTGTATGAAAGACATGCATGATAAAGTTCTCTTGCATATAGTTGTATCTTGAGTTGTAATTATTTTGGTTTCAAGATGCCAAATAAACACAAAATATCATCAATAGAAATGAGAAGTCACTAAACTAAAACATAGATGTTTCTGTTGGCTCTCTGAAGAGGACGCACCTTATTTAATGCTGTTTGCTGTGTGTTGGTGATGTAGAGGAAATTGGTTGGACATGTGAAGGAACGTCAAAGGAAGGGGAGGGGAGCTCAGGCCATGCTCTCATGTAGAACATCAAATAGACATTGAGCGTCTCCTTGTTCAGTCACAGGCCAGAATGGGGATTTTTCCACCTCAGTTTCTGTCCGTACAACCACTTTTGTTTTCTTCTTCACCTGCTGTTTGCTCCATCCCTCCTTCTAATGGCTGTCTTCTATTTCTTGATCATGCATGATTTTACCACATGCTTTACAACCCAACCTCTAAGACAAGGGTCCCAAAATAAACACTTAGAACGTCTTTGCTCCAATTCATCATAAGTTCAACTTTAGCCAAATGTCTCAAAGGATGAGGCAGACAAACTACTGCTATACTTTCCCGCGATGGTTTTAATAATGTGGTTAAGCAGACGTGGATGAAGATACAGGGTCACTTATATTACTTGCTTTCTATAGATCAGAAAACTGGAATTCAGAGAAGAAAGGAATACACAACATAGCAATGTTTGCAGGAGAAAGTGCTGTTTTGTACAAAAACATTCCGTGTTCACTTCCAGGCTCACCGTCAATATTCAGTACCAAGACTTTATAGTAGACAGGAAGTGAATGTATTCTGAGACATACCATGAGTTTTGGTGGAGTCTCTGCTCAAGATTAAACTCACACAGAAACTTTCCATGTAGCAGTTAGGCCTATGGGTTTATATGTGTATGCACATACACATATATTTGTATACATTTTATATGTATACACAGATTTATTCATATGCGTATATATTTGTATACATTGTGACTGTATGTATTATGTTCATGAGATTGGACATGACTTAAGTATGGAAAGAATTAGACCCTTGTTTATAATCTTTGTGTACATTTATACTTTAGCTAATCTTAAAAATCTTAAATCACATTGTTATGATGATAGGATATGATATGTTATGTCAAGTACAGCGATTTCTAAAGGCAGATTTAAGGTCAAGAGCATTGACATTAACTAAATCCCTCTGAATTTGTTTGTTCTTGAAACAGTGGAAATGGCTGGTCAAACACAATGTGATTTTTGTTAAATCATATTGAGTTTTATAAAATTGTAGATGATAAAAAGGGCACTGCTTAAAAATTTAATCTTTGAGTATGCAGACAGACAAACAGATCTGAGTTTCTATGAATATCCCATGAAGGATTACTTACAGAAAGTTGGAGAATGACCATGTAGGCAAAGCCTAGAGTTAAGTTACTCTGTTCTTGGAAAGTCCAAAAACTGAAATTCAATTTACTGCTGGAGAATTTCATATATAATTTATATAATGAATTATAGTTGTTTTCACCTTCTATCCCCTCCACGCCCCCATCTCTTTACCTAGAACCTTCTAATTGAGTCCCCTCCTACTCCCACATCTTCTTCTAGCAATGAAACAGTTGAAGCACATTCTTGCTCTGGAGTGAGAGCTGTTGGAAGGAGACAAGCAGAGGTACTGATAGGCCATCTAGGAGATTTTCTGTAAAGATCCACAGGAGGAATGGTGACAGCAGAGTGGTGAATGGCACTGGGGAAAATGGGTGGATCGTAGAGACAAGTGCAAGGTCTAATGACAAGAGCAGACTGAAGGAATGAGTAGGATTATAATTTTCAGAACACAGAGACTTTTTGAGAGACTAGCACAATTAAGGAATCCTCCAGAGTCACAAACTTGGGTTCACTTACGTTCCATTGGAGGCAGTTTTCAGGCTTTTGGCATGTAGAGTTCAGAGAATGAGGTACAGGTTTGTGAATAGCTAACTGATAAATGTTACTGCTAAATGTTATTGACCAGTGTGAAACAACACAGAGGAGAAATAGAAAAGAGGGGGCCTAGAGCGAAGGATAAAGAATGCCAACATAGCAATCAGGAAGTGAATGAACACGCCAAGGGAAGAGAAGTTAGAAACCGGAAGAGAATGGCGTCATCAAGACATCAGGGAATGAATGTCACAGTCTCACAGACCACATGCTGCTGAGAAAATGGAGGGAGGAGACCAAAGGCTAGTGTTGGAATACAGAAATGTTGGAGCTCGTTATTGTCTTGTAAAAGAGCAATCTGGGTTGAAATTAGAGATGCAGAAATTATCTTTTAAAAGGTATGGGTGGGAGGGGCTGGGAAAAGGCTTAGCAGTTCAAAGCACTTGCTACTGTTGAAGATCTCATTCTGTTTCCAACACCTACACGGTGAGGCACAGCTATAATTTCAGTTCCAGGGTGTCCAATGCCCTCTTTTGCTCTCTGAGGGCACCAGGCACACATGTGGTATACACACATCTATTCAGAGAAATAGTCATATAGAGAAAATAAAAATTGACCACAAAAAGTGGGCTAAACCAAAGATGGAAGAGGCTTCTTACATTGTCAGGATTTTACTCTTCTGAAGAGAAAAACCAACAGTAAGATCCAAATGAGAGGAGAGTCAGCATGAGCAAAGGAAAAACGAGCTGTATATATAATGAAAACAGTACTATTTCAACAGCAGTAACTTTAAAGATGATCCCTTGACTGAACAGGTACAAGAATGTATCCCTAGGATCTACTATTTTGTCTGGTTTATAGTTAGATATATAGAAATACAGAGTTAGAAAAAAGTCCATATCTCTATGGTTCCTCTTCAAAAGCCATGTTGTGAGGAAAGAAGAGTACTTTCATCAAATCAGCTATAGAGGAAGAGGAAGCATGGAGTTAGCTGGTCTTGGCATGAGCTTCGTTGAGGTAGATGGTCACGAATCTTTGGTGGTTTTTACCTCTCCTTCTGTAACTTTTTCCCAGCCTGCCTTAGATGTTTGTAAGCAGGTATGGAGACAGGAGATGGATTGGTCATTTTCGAGCTCAAGACAACTCTCATACAGCACAATGAAAAAAAAAGCCAAACTTCCTTTAAAAACCACCCAGTAAACTGTTTTCTATAAAGAGTTTTGTTTGTTTTTTATAAAGGGGAAGAGAAAATTCTGTCACTTGTCACTTTCCAAAAATGGCAACGTAATGATTGTGGTTTGATATATAAATAGGCATGAAATGGTTAAATTGGGCAAGTCAACACCAGCTGCTGTAACTATGAAGATTTCTAATCTTGAAGAAGGAAAATGTAACAAAGTACAAGCAGGGCTTTCTAGTCATAGAGGAGAATCTTTGAAACAGTTGCCAGATACGGCAAGACATCATTGTATATAACCCAGAAGCTTGAATATTTCCTTCATGTGTAAATGAACCCCACAGATATTAGATATTAAATATTAGAGCATTTGATGACAGAGGTGGCTGTAGATAAAAAGTTAAAAGTTCTCTGCCATTTTACTTGGTATTACTCTATTGTTTCTCTATGTGTGCTTCTTGGGAATGCCCTCAATGGGATATAAATAAAGAAAAGTGCATTAACTAAAAACAGATTCTACTATTGAGCTTGGACTTAGAATTACATAGACCCATTCTGGTACACCTTGTATATTAACACAAGTCCTGAGTTTCTAAATCTTAATTACAGCGTATAGTACAGCATACAGACCTCCCAGGATTATTTGAGAAGTGGCTTGTAATTGTTATGCAATATTCCTATAGGTAGAGGTGCTGTATGCTTACAGGCTCTCGTTTGCTTGTAGGTAACCTAAGTTCCTTGTGTCAAAGCTCAAGTCAGACTTTCCTTAGTATGGCCCCAGGTCACCTGCATGGGCATCTAGTGGCTCTTTGCTAAAATTGCAGATCTCTTGATTTAACCCAGAGAACAGTCTATCTGAGGTGGAGCCCTGGGATTTACTTGTAAGCATAAGCCCCAGTTATCTTGGCTTCCATTTAGGAAGTGAGGCTTTAGGTCTATGTTGTCATCAGCTGGGCTATTAACTTTCAAAAACACTCTTCATCAAAGCCCTACTCTTGCAGCATCCCTATTATCCTGCACATTTACACTACATTACTTCTTTATATTTTCTTTCTCTGGTTGTTTTTAATTATTTCCTGGTTACATGAAAACTCTTGAAAATAAAATTTGCTAAAAACACAGAAATAAAATCATCAGTGCAAATGTTTCTTCCAGTGAAAGCCTATACAATGTGTATTGATTACTCATTACTATAACAAAATGCCCAACACAAACAGAAATTCTTACCTTGGGGAAGTGTATATTTTAAATCACAGATTCGGGGTACAGCCCCCCATGGTGAGGCATAACGGCAGGAACGTGAAGCGGTTGGTCTACACCCGGGAGGCAGAGGAAGTTGGGTTGGATGTTGGAACTCTGCCTTTTCATTTGTATTTAGCCTGACAGAGTGCGTGGATGGCATCTTCCATATTTAGGATAGCTCTTCTCATTTCAGTTAAGCCTTGGCAAATTCCCTCCTAGACACACCCAGAGATTTGTCTCTGAGATGATTCTGAGTCAAGGCTGACCATCACAGCACACATGAAAATACCAGTAAAGGTAAAAATGTAAGTTTTCTGCATTAAAATCTCCTGACTTTGTACTTAGTAGTAACAAAATAAATAAACTTTGACATATCTTCAATAGAAGAATACAAGCAATTGATTTAACAAAAAAAATCTCACAGAAATTACTCCTTGGATGTACCTGTGTAAATGCCCTTAGGCATTCCATGGTAAGGGGTTGCGGTTGCCCAAGATTCTTGTCATTAAAGAGGAATATTTAAAACTTACAACTTTAAATACTACAAAATCTACATTAACATTGGATTTTATTTTAAATAATAAAAATTTAGATATAATCCACTGTCTTTTGTAGGTACTAATACATTCTTCAATTATCTTTGGATTTTGAATTTTTGTTTTATAAATTTTCTGGTAATTTGGAATTTAGTCAACATACAAGAATAAAAATAAAGAAAGTTGTTCAAATTATTGTGGAATTAATTACTCATAGGTCTTGGTTTCTAAACCTCTAAAGTAGAACTGAATAGGGTACATTTATAGTCCTCCCTAAGGCTGAAACTCTATTCATTCAGCTGTTGTTTGTTTGGCCTGCACGCGTGAGCATACACACACACACACACACACACACACACACACACACACACACACACAAACCATGCTAGATTGAAAGACTCTGCACATGTACAATATACTTCTTAAAAGACATGAAAGATAGTCCCCATTAAATTTATCTGTGTGTATAAAAATTCTTGCCTCCTGTCAGTAATAAGATGGATGTTGCTTTTCCTTCCGCTGACTCTGGTCAAATGCTAAACTAAGCTAAAAAAGAAAATAATTTATTCCATAGGAGGAACAACTTGCTTTCAAATGTGTATTTTAATTGCCTTTACATTTTGTTTAATTAGGGTGAGGAGTGCACGCCGGAGAGCTCTGTATGGTACTGATTACCATTTGGAATGCAGCGTCCCCATTGAAGTCGTAATAACTACAAGTCAACAGAACTTGTATCAATGGCTGCAGCCAGGCAGGAGCCACCGCTCCGATGTTATGTCTCTTGTCACTAGCATGTGCCATTGTGAGCCAGGCTGCAGCACAAGGCCTGTCTGCTTCCTCACAATAGCTCTTGCTCCCAGGGGAATGCAAAGGCAGACAGCCTCTTTTCTCTTGCCTTCAACAGACACTCATAGGGTCTGTTACTTATTATCCCTGGAAGAAAGGACACAGGTTTCCACAAGCAACTTGAGCTTGTATCAGTTCTGAGATCAGAGAAGATGAGTTAGGTCCTTAAGCCCCTTCTGCGAGGCAAACTTTATTGTCAGTGTTGCTGATAAGAGTTAAGATGCAGTGACTTTAACTACATCCATTTTTACTAATGTCTTTGTAGGAGTTGATTGCATCTCCTGCAGGGAGGAATGGAGGCTTCAGTTGGGGATGGGGAGAGAGAGAGAGAGAGAGAGAGAGAGAGAGAGAGAGAGAGAGAGA
>JANHMN010000003.1:157003369-157131771 GCA_030674055.1 Rhabdomys pumilio
GCCCCAGCTGTAGACGCCCCAGCTGTAGACGCCCCAGCTGTAGATGCCCCAGCTGTAGATGCCCCAGCTGTAGATGGCCCAGCTGTAGATGGCCCAGCTGTAGATGGCCAACACCAAACAAACTCAGTGACATTTTGGAGAATATTTCTTGTCTCCTAATGCTTTGTTTGGGCATTTAAAAAAATCTTATAGGGCTGTTTACACATATATTATATTATGGTTTTTAATTTTGCGTTTTATGGGTTTTGTATGCATGTTGTACATGTGCATGTCTCTGCATGTGTGTTACTGTCTCTCATTTTTTTGCCTGTTTGTTTTCTAAAGATGAATAAAAAGAAATTACGAAGTTGCATAAGTGGGGAGGTTGGGAAGTAGGAGGGGGGAGGGGGAGGGAGAGGGGGAGGGGTAAAGGAAGGGGGAGGATAGGGAAGGGAAACTGACCAGAATATATTCTATGAAAAAGTTATTTTCAGTAAGAAAGTAGTTGCTGCAATCATCAATATAAACCACACAAACCTTCCCAAATGGTTTGCTTTTTCTGCATATAGCACCACTGAGGTAACTATTTTTTCCAACTTTATCATGTACTTACACTTTCAGGAAGAATTAGATTTTTAAAAGACACACACAGGGCAGGACTCCTTAAATATATACTAAAATTAAAAATGTTCTTGAAAGAGCCAGAAGCAAAACTCTAATGATGTGGGTATTCTGAGCATTACAGGGACTAGATGTCTAGTCATCAGGATGAGGCATGGCATTCGATATAAGAACGTATTATGACCAGCTGAGTTATAGAAGCAAGTTATCCCAGAGTCATTTCTCAAAGGATGTTCGACCAACATAAGAATCCTATCTCTGAAGTATCTTTAGCCGTGCACTTGAAGCCAGTACCTTCCTTACATTACCATTATTGCTTCTACACAAATGTAAGTGTCATGTTTTTGTTTTGGTTACTCCATAAGGAAAATGGACAGAACTGAGTTTGGGAATCTTTTGTTCCTGTATATTTCTGAGACAAGAATTACAGATGAATGGATACACTTTGAAAGAAAGCGTAGGTGAAACTGTTGCAATATAATGTGCTCTTTCCTTTACTCATATAGTTCTGTTGAAGTTCTATTTAGAAGTTTTGTGTTATGGTGGGAGTGTACGGTTTTTAAATTTTAATATCTGGGTGTCGAAGGTCATAAAAGAGAGGGTTATCTTTGTTCCTTTATGGTAATATATCTCTTTTCTTGAACTGCAGAAGAGAGAGGACTCCCATCACAGGGGAAAAACAGTCAATGAAAAGAGCCCATTGCAATGGAAACGTGACTGTCTAGGACCCGAACTTACCGAGATGCCGTGGTGACACATAAGACGCTTCAGTAGAAAGAAGTTAATTGTAGAAACTGTGAGAGATACTTCGGTGAAACCCAACAGTCTCCTCCATTGCCAGTTTATTTTTAATTATTTTTCTCTGTGTTCTAACACGTGTAAAGATTATTTCATGCCAACAATCTTGCATGAAATTCTCGTCCTATTTTCTCTGCCGAGGTTTAATTATTTTTTATTAGTTTTATATACACGCAAAGGTGACAGGTACAGACTGGAAAACTGGTTTTAACTTAAGACCGTTATATGGCCCCCAAACAACAGTGAACTATGAGAAGATTCTAAAGTATTTTATTAAAATAAAACCGATGCTGGAATGAAGCTAAGTTTTTACTTGTTTTGAATATTTATGTAATTAATGATTTCAGTATACACCCTTCACGCAGTATTTCTAAGCTGTGTAATGATTTTAAGCAATGGCATTATTTTAGAAAAAAATCATGGTTCCCTCATGGCTACCACTGCAAACAGTTACACATACATTAATATGTTTACTACTCACAATTATATGATTAGTAAGCATTGTTATTATTCCTATTTTACACTTTCAAAGCAATCCATAGCAAAGAAGCCAGAATTTCAGGTGAGCAAAATGTAATTGATTCAAGAGAATCAATTAAATCACTGTTTTGAGAAATCCATGCCACTTGCTTTTAAGTATGGGTAAATTCTTTTGTCTCTTATTAGTAGAACTTAAGTCATTCTCCACTTAAATGGGCTAGGTAGGAACTGGGCTGTGTAATCCACACAGTTTTCTCTCCACAGGGAAGCAGAGCTTCAGAAAGGTTAAATCCTTCAAAGAAAGCCACAGGTCTTGTCTGTTCAGTGCCTAAGCTTTCAAAGAGGACAACTTCTGCCTTTTAGATAACCCCTCCTCCACTGCCTAAATACAAAGCAACCGTTATCCGTTATCGTTTAACTTGGTAACTGCTCAGGAATACCAAGCCACTGGAAATAGATAACTTTTAAGTTCATCACAGACACATACTTCGTGATATACATATTATTCCTGTTTTTTTTTTAACATGTCAGAAATTAAAACCAAGACGTTTCGATTGCTAGATGGGTGCTTTTCCAGACTCAATATCTCTGGCCCAGTTATTAGTTTTTAACTGCGGTTCTGAATAGAATGCTGCCCGTACCCCAAATTAATCTTTGGAGGTCGTTACTACCTAATATTAGCTAAATGTCAACATTCCTTCTTGCCAACAGGAAGTGATGGGGGAGAGAAAACGTTACCTCCCCACTTCACTGGTAACAAAAAAAAAGTAGAAAAACTTCGGGCACAAGAACAAGATTCTCAAATGCTGGCTTCCTTAGGAAGCTTTGTCAGCCTCAGGCAGAGAAACTGGTATTGACCAGTTCTGCAGCTAGTGTTGCTACTCTCTTGGGTTTTGAATATTTAAAATCACCTCTTTTAGTTGTATTTTCCGTACACTGTAGAACTTTCTGACACCAGGTGGCGATAGAGAGGCACCACTACTTGGGTTTGGGCGTGGGTGGGGGTAGGGTGGTCCCTCATTATCCTAAGAAACAAAACAAACAAACAACCCCCCCAAAACAAAACAAAACAAAGACAAAAATAAAAGAAAAACTTTTGAATTAATTTTGTCCCATTAAAAAGAGACTGTTTGGACTGCTGGAGACAGCAGCACAAAAATCGGTTTAACCAAAACTGCAGCACCAGCACTAGGAGCGACTGCCATTACTAGACAGCACAGACATGGCCTGTGTATGTTTTTAACCCTAGCTTTCTTTACATTAGTCACTTAGGGGCCTCTATCTGTGTCCAGTCCCTTCCAGTCGAATTAAGATGGATTTTCTTGAAATTGGACCCGATATTTGTATATATTTTAAATTTTCCGTTGTCACAGTTAAGCAGGTTGACGCGAGCTGTGCTTTAAAGTGTCTTTAATGGGGCTGCGGACTTTGGAAAGGCTTTTCACCAAGTATAGAGTCTGGCCACAACTCAATAATTTATAATAGTTTAACTAAGGACCTCCTACTTTTGGCAAAGATTATGACTATAAACAGACGGTCAATTTGTTCATTTATTTTGAGAAATTCTTAACTGGGCAACTCTGATTATATTAGAGAATGAAATGTCATATAACATACTTATTTATTTAATTATTCATTCACCATTTAGAAGCAGCCAAACTGAAAACTGAAATCGAGATATATGTTTAGATGGTTTGAAGCATGCAGGAATTTAACACAGCATGATAAGTAATCTACAGGGACTGTAGAATCTACAGAAGTTTGATTCAAAGGTGTCTTTGTTGTTCAGGGGTTTTATAAGTCAAAAGTCGCCACCATCAGTCAGCTAAGACCCTCTTTTTTTGGTTAAAGTTTAAAAACACTGACTTATTAAAACTTGTGATTTTCTATCTTTCTTGATTATGATCAAAGGATTCACCTGTGATGGGACAAGGGTGATAAAAGCTTGTTTTGGGGGCAGAGAGGAGAAAACATCAGCACTGGAGGTGCCATGAAATTGGAAGGCATGTGTGATCTGATAAAGAATAGTTTGAGGCCTCTACAAAGAATCAGCAGAGAGGGGACTCAGGCCAGGGAGAAGAGTGAGTGACCAGGAAGTGAGAGAAGTGAACTCCTGTGCCCAAGCTGTCCAGCAATGGTCGATAAGCTCTGAACCCACGCTCCAGGATTAAAATGGAATTAAATATGCATCCAAAAGGTTTTTAAGAGGCACCAAATAGAAGGTTAATCAGAGCAAGGTGAGATCCAAGAGCTCACGCTGCCTGTTTCTGAGGATCATCCCATCTTAAAGGGGCTCTAAGTGTTACAGGCAAGGTTACACAGTAAGTTTAATGCTGTTAGGAACCAGCTCTGGAATCAGATTGCCCAGGGACTGACTTTAGCTCTGATGTCACTAAGCTGTGTATTTTGGAATAAATTTGCTGTAACTATGGAATATCTCTTTTCCCATCTGTAAAATGGGAGAATAATCATTTCTGTGTCACAGGGCTCCTTCAGGAGCAGAAATATTGAGGACTGGGGAGATAGCTCTGCAATAAAGAGCACGTGCTGCTCTCCTAGAGGATCTGAGTTCGACTCTCTATATTCAAATCAAACCTCTCCTAACTCTAGATCCAGGGCCTGGCCATGGGCAGCTTCACTCATGTACACACACAAGCACGTGCATGCGCACGTGCACACACACACACACACAGACACACACACACACATACAAGTGCATGCACATGCATGCAAGCATGCGCACATGAACCATAAAAATAAAAAATATTTTTTTAAGAAAACGAGTAGAGGCAAATCATTGTAGTTCCGAGTACGGCTTTGTGGATTCTCAATAGCTGCCTCAGCTGGGAGCTGCTGATGTTCTAGAAGCCCAATGAACTGGGGACTCTGGAGGTGGGGTCCAGAATTCAGCGTTTTTTGACTAAGCACTCCAGGTTTTTCTAATATGCACTAGAATTAGAAAACTCCTAATGTAGAAGGTAGTAAATCTTGAATAAAGGAAAAGTCCATTCTCCTAGACTGGACTTGTAGTTATAAGAAGACAATTTTCCAGGGAACCAGAGCTCAGCAAGACACCCCGGCTCCCAGTCCCTATCACTGAACTCACCTCAGTAAGTGGGAGAGTAAATATGACATCATCAACTGGAAATTAGTTCCCGGCAGTTAAATCTCGAGGACACTTTTATCCCTACGCTGTGGGTCCAGAACCTGGTGAGCTAGGCTGGGAGTAAATACTGTGTCGGGAACATTCCCATCTATCGCTATTTATCCCTTGGGGGAAACAAACAAACAAACAGACTGAAGATGACTTGACTTAATGACTTCTCAAGCAATGGCGCATCAAGAGAGAAGACACTTACCTTGTTTGCAATGGTCATGTTAACTCCTCTATTTGTTTGAGTTAAGTAGAAACAGGTTTTTCTTTAATGTTCCCCTTCACTATCTGGCTACAATACACAAAACAGCCATATCTTTATTTTCCTGGCCACAGGACACACTAATCTCAAACACTTCTTAGGACCCATTAACCCTATCTCCAATGAATCACCGCTTGTCTGCTAGTTAGTATGGCCAGTCAGTCACTTTTGCTTAGGCTGATTCATTTCCCAATTGGATTAGAAGGCACCTAAGATCCAAGAATCTGTATTTGCCTTCGTTTCTCCTGTCTGTTATGTATCTGAAATTGTCTTCACAGTCCCAAACCGATCCCAGGAAGCTCTCTACATGGTGATCGTACATGTTTTAACCATATAAGAATGTACATTTTTCACTCATTAGAGTGCTATAATTACCTCACTGTTCTAACCAGACCACCTACCATTTTGTATGTGTCTCTTCGCTAGCTGACTCTAGAATGTAAAGGCGGTCACAGGCACATTTTACCATACATCTAAATAGCATCCAGATGCATCCTAGCTTGGCTTTAATATATGGATCTGCATCATCTCCTTTTAAACCAGTGCTGTAGTGATAAAAAGGTCTAAAATAGCTATGGGTTCTATAGTTGATGTGCACAATTCACAAAGTTAGTCTTTAGACAATGGGTTAAGCATTTTAAAGACAACATATCATATCCTTTGAACTTGGGCATAAAGCATAACATTTGGAAGTGAGTATTTTTTATAAAGGGGGCCTCTAGAAAATGAAAGTATTTGCCAGCCTAATTATTAACACATTCCTGCCCTCTTCTCTTCGCATCAACAGATTTGCTGAGGGCCAGAGGACTGTATTGGATTGAGTAGAGTCACATGTTACAAGGGAAACAGTTAGGGTGAGAGAGGAGGGAGAACCTCGAGAGCAAGGAGAAGTTAGAGGACCCTCCTCTGGGACTTACGCCACACAACCGTTGGCTCATGCCTAAAAATGAGAAAGTAGTGCAATCTTGTTCATTTATGACTCACTCAAACTGAATTGAAATTGTAAGATTAGGTGAGAGGGCTCTAAGCTAACAGCACTACAGCCTTTTCTGTTGATGTAGAAAGACAGACATATGTACAGAAACAGTGCCCGACTGCTGACAAGGATTTCAAAATATACATCTTTGTGGGGTGTATTTTTTTAGATCTTTTTGTAATTTACTAACTGGCAAAGCTTATACCATTTATTTGACTCTTAAGCTCCCCAAATTTATTCTTCCCTGACAATAAATGAAAACCAGTAACATTTTATGAGGTGGTTTTTAATAACTCATCTTCATCACTTTTGCTAAATAACAAACTCTTATTCATTTCTTCACATTATAAATAAATATAATTTTGACTAAGAGTTTCCCTAACATGGAGGCTTAGTGGGAGAATTTTATCTTCTTGGGTTTCTTTTTTAAATGTGCAAACATTTTTTTGATCTTACAAACTTTCTACATTATTTACATTAATTATGAAAATATTTCTAAATAGATAAAATCGTTCTCCATCTGATTTTTCCCCTTAATGGACTCTTCCTCAACTCTTCTCCTCTTTTTGCAGCCTTAAAAATCTTCATCGCTTTTCTCTGAAGTCTCTACATTGGCTAAATAGAATTTTGAAATATAACCCAGAACTAGTGAATATTTCTGTCATTCTTTTGCTGATTAAAAGCAAAGATGCCAAGTAGTTGTTATCAAATTTAGTCTAGTTAGTAAAAAAGAGATGGCACCAAATTTGCTGATCTATGCCTCTCTGTGAGACTTTTTAAAATACTTTATCACTTTCTTCTAATAAATCTTCAGGGTTTTAAAATTGGACAGTTGAAGTAAAAATGCTGCTTTTAAAGAAAATCCAGAAGTGGAAGGGGTGGGAAAGGTTCATGCTTGGTAGATGGACAGACCAGATGTCTCAATTCTACCTCAGTAAGACACCAGGGATCTAGAAAAACCCTGACCTAGTGAGTTAGCAATCTCTTTAAAGTTAACATGTAGTTTTGTGAAGATGCACACTAATCTAAAACTAGAATGATAAAGAAAAAGACACAAATTCGGGTGTCTCCAATTAGGATAAAAGTTAAATTGAGGTAAGAGGCTCTTAATATCACTTCTAAATGCTCAGCTTGGACTGTTTTTACACTTGGCAGTTAAGAACTGCAGAAACAACAGCAACAACTTTTTCCTTCTCCTCCTCTTCATCCTCCTCTTCTTTCTCTTCTTCCTTCTTCTTCCTCCTCTTTATCCTCTTCTTCTCTTCCTCTTCCTCCTCCTCCTCTTCCTCCTCCTCTTCCTCCTCCTCCTCTTCCTCCTCCTCCTCCTCTTCCTCTTTCCCTTCCTCCTCCTCCCCCTCCTCCTCCTCTTCCACTTCCTCCTCCTCCTCCTCCTCCTCCTCCTCCTCCTCCTCCTCCTCCTTCTTTAATCAAAGGCATGTGTGTTCCTAAGTCTTTTCAGTCCTGAAACCCACTTCAAGTGTGAAGAAGAGATTGCTCCTGTGCAGGCTACCTATGATTGATACCAAGTATTCAGTAAAGATGGATCGTTTTGTCACAAGGATCTTGCCAACTTCTTGCTTGGATATTTCAGGGCTTCCAGTTGTCTGAAAAAACCTGCCTCAGTGAACACTACCTGAGTTTCTATTATGGCACATTAGTAGGTATATGTGTCTTTTGTGGCTCCCTCTAAGCTCTGCCATGCTCAGTATTAAGTTTCCACTGTATCCAGTTCCTGCTGGCATGGTTTCTTCCTGGATTTCGATCTCTTTTTGATCCTAGGTATATGTCTTTGTTGCTATCCAGTTTGCTTCTGAAACTTCAGCCACAGTAACACAGATTTTAGTTGTTCTTCCTTCTCAATTTATATGAAACCAAGTGTCTTCCCTACCGTTCTACAATGATATATGTTTTAATTTCCTTTGATTTTGGTATGCAGCATGCTCTGTGCTCCAATAGTATGCACCTCAACTGGGGAAATCACAAGTTGCTGCCTCCAGATATTTAAAAGCAGAATCTGTTTTTTAAACAAACAAAACAATTATATGCAATCACATTCAATTTTGAGAAGCACTGATTTTTGAACAGGTGATAATATACACTTGAAAGCTCTGAAAAGACTGCCATCTCCCCAGGAGATAGTTTTCCATACTTTAAAATTAACGTCACATCTCCACAGATTCCACTTATAGGAATGTAATACATGTTTTGGCCAGCCTCGGTTGTTAGCATCCTCTCATGTGATCTTCTTAAAAACGTGTTGATGTAAATATCGTGTCATGTAAGTATCATTCTCTACTGGAGTAGGACTTCAGGACTTAAACAGCGATTCATCTCACATGATTTCAAGTTTCATTGCACCGAAGACATCTCAGCTCAACTCTACTTAACAACAAACACTCTAGCACTTAGGAACCTCACAGTTCAGCGTTCAGGGACAAGATGATTGGACCAATCTCAGGTTGATCGAATTGAGGGATGGGATGCTTTTCTCTCCAGTCTTCTTTCTTCCACATTATTTTTCATCAAAACCCTAATAATAACCAATCCACTAGAAATATACCATGCTTTATGCTGGAAATCTCATCTCTGCCTGATATGCATGTATGCATCTTCTTTCTTTAAGAATATTTTAAGTGTGCTGAGATCTAAAAATGTCAAATATATTCACCACTTTCGAACCTGTAAAAATATCTTAGCGAGGCTGGAGAGGTGGCTCAATGGTTAGGTATGTAGACTCTTCCTGCAGAGAACCCAAGTCACACTGGGTGGCTTATGACTTGGCCTGTAACTCCAACCTTAGAGAATCCCATGCCTCTGGCTTCTGTGGACACCTGCACTCATGTGCACATCCCACCCCCCAACACACATACACGACTAGAAATAATGAAATAGATCTTTTAAAAACCTAGGAGAGATGAAGCTATTTCTTTTAATAGGGGCATCCCTGATAGCTGTAGTACCATTTTGCTCTGAACTTGCATCCAATAAAAGAGGTCCATTATGTGGACTTAACAAGCAATATTGGCGTGGAATTGTAAGAGTCAAACTCAAAAATAGAAGGCTATGTTCACACAGGGGAAAGTGCAGTCACAAACTCTATGATGACATTTAGCCCTGTGGAAATACGAGTGTTCTCTAGCGTTCCAGCACTTAGACATCAATTCATGGTGGTCTCAAGCTATGTTTTTGTTCTGGCACATTAAACAGAATGAAGACATATGTCTAAATTTAAGACATCCTTTTAATGCTCTGTGCACGAGAGCCAGCTGAGAAATTTGAACTATTTCAAAGCACTAGAAAAGGAATCGCAGACACATCCTTTGTTTGGGCATATATTTTTAATTATCCTGCCTTTTAATATTCTTCTCCATTTGAGGATAATCAGACAAAATGGATCCTGCTGGGTATTGTCATGCTTAATAAACGTAAGACTGAACATCTGCAAATATGGCGACAGTGTGGCGCGTAGGACGCACCAGTGACCAGGCTGCATTCTGATGTAATTATAACACCACATGGAGCTGCAAGAATGTAATTCCCTGTTTACATTCGTTCTAGCACTCTGAGTAAACTCTTTTTCAGTTAGGTGCTAAGCAATTTCTACCGGGTAAGCATGCAGACTGATGGAAGAAAGTATTAACTGTGCAGTGGAGATACTGGTGAGGGCAGATGGATGAAAGGCTGTAAACTATCAGGGCAGAAGGCTATGCCTAAGGTGAATTCAGCTAAGCACTGGCTGTGTGATCCTGAGCAGGTCCTAACTTCAGCAAAACCCTCACACAGCTCTCCTAAAGCTCATAACAATACACACGGCGTCTTCCACCCTTTATCGTCACTTCTCCGCAGTCTCTTAACCTATTTAAGTCTTTACTGTCCATTTTACCATTAGCAAAAAGCAATTAGGAAACACTAATTGAAGTATATGGCCCAAAGTTGTTAAATCTCACCTATTGGGGCCCATGTACAAAGGGGACAGTGGCCAGGTGGTGTCAGAAAATTGATGACACTCGAGAGTCTCGGATAATGAGAGCCAGGTTCTTTGCTGTCAGAAAAGTGAGGGTATAAAAGCGGAGAGGAGGAGTGAGAATAAATTCTGTGGCATTGGAGTAGAATTCAAGGTATTGTCAGATGCCCAGCATTTAACAGACAAAACATACATACATACATACAACCCAAAAAAGTAGACATACTTTGGGAATCTGTTCATACATGTACATGTCATATACATATACTTATTTAATGTATAACTATATGTTTGTTTCTCATCTATCATATCTGTCTGTCTCTCTATCATGTTTGTAGCTAGATATCTAGCATCTATGTATAATCCCCTATCTTGAGATCCTGAAAAGTTCTGAGAAGAACATAATTATGACCATATACCCACTTAGTATTCAGGTCTTAGTTTCCATACATCACTCTCTAACAAAAGAAAACTAGAGTGCACTAGAAAACCTGCCATCCTAAGCCCATATTAGAAAGAGAACAGGATGGTGCTATAATTTTGTTCTCTTTCTCCCTTTCTCTTTCCCTCCCCCTCTCTGTCTTTTCTCCTTTCCTCTCTCTCTCTCTCTCTCTCTCTCTCTCTCTCTCTCTCTCTTTGAGAGAGGGCCTCACTGTGTACCCAAACTGACCTTGAACTGGTGATGCTTTGTTCTGAGCCTCCCAGGTTTTAGGATTGTTTTTCGTTACCATTCCTGATCCTAGAGCTTAATGTTATAGCAGAGAGTAAGGATAGACTCAGAGAAAATTCTCTACTCAAAGAAAAGAAAGACTAAATTTGATGCCCTTGAACATCAAAATAAGATAGGACAGTAGAAGATGAAAATACACTGGAACCTGTGAGTCCTCAGAGATATAAATTAATATATCTATAAATGGATGGGTGTATAAATGAATTTCAACACTTGGAAGGCTGATGCAGGGAGATTACCACAGGTCGAGCCCACAAAGTGAATTCCAGGTCATCCCTGGATTTCAGAATTAGATTAAAAAACAGGGGCTGGAGAGAATGCTCAGTAGGTAAAAGTTCTTGGCCCATTAGGGTCTGAGTTCAAATCTCTGGCACTCATATAAAAGTACCTAGGTATTGAGGACTCAATATGTAAATCCTTTGCTGTGGGTGGAAACAAGAAGATTGTTTGGGCTTGCTGGTTGTCAGCCTAGCTTGAGGCTCAGAGAGAGACTCTGTCCTGAGAAGTAGCGAGAAGAACGCTAGAACAGCACAGCTTGCATCTTCTCAGGTTGTGCGAGGGTATGTGGGCCTGAACGCACAGTAAGCAGATAGATAAAGCCAAAAGAATGAGTGTGTAAGTGAATCTTCTTCCCTATCATAGTAAGTTGGCATAAAAACTACAGTAGGAGAAAATCACCATTGGACAACTATTATCATGACAATCCCAAGAGAATTATCAGAGATGCCTCAGCTAACAGGTGAGCAGCAAGTAGGAAACGGGATATTATGTAGTCTTTATTATCTGCCATCAAAAATATTTATCACTTAAAAAGGGAGTGAAAAGAGTTCACAAGGAGAAGGCCTACAGACATCATCTGCTAGCAAAGTGATTACAACTGTAATATCATGTGCTAGTCACAGTGGCCGAGCATTTGAATCTGGTCATAAGGAAACATAATACATACCGAGCTTTAAGGGCATTCTACACAATGAGCATATGGCCTTCATGGCTTATACAAGTTGCACGGGCATGGTGGCACACTCCTACAATCACAGCATCTGGGAAGCAAAGACAGGAAGGCCATCAGTTGAGACCAGCTTGGGAGACAGCGATTCTGAACTACTTCACAAGGTTGTAGGATGTTTTAGAAGAAACAACATTGTGTGGTGCAAGTGCCTAGGATTCTTAAGAGCTATTCCAGACTGAAAGAGACCAGATCGCCATACAAAGCATGAATTCCTGATAGATTTTTGTACTAGGATATTACTAGGAAAGTGGGCAAATTTTTAAATTTGAGTGAGCAAAAGAGCATGTGAGGCTTTGTTTTACAACTATTCTTTAAGCTTAATAAAATTCTTAAGACACGTAATAGAAACAAAATGTCATGTATCTGACATAGTAAGGGTCCATTAGAATTTTAGTCATCTTGAACCATAAGACAAGTTTTAACTGTTTATATCTTCGTTCAGGATATTTATTCATGATATATAAGTGTCCCCAAGTAATGGGAAGAGTAAAATGTTAAACCTTTAAAAACTTTAACATCTTCAGCATGGTTTGGATTTCTATGTCATGGTACCATGAATTAGAGGAACATAAGTATCTACTTTGGCAGAAACTTTTCAAAGAGTCAACCCTATACCCAAAGTCCTATTTTAAAACGAGGACCTGAAAGGAAAGAAGAGGGCATATAAAAGGAAACCTAAAGGACTCCACTACGTCCACCCACTCAGTACCATCCTTTCAATTATAAAATCACACAGCATGTATTTTCTGAAAACAATTAATTATTTCTCATTTCCCTTTTCTCCCTTCCCTTCTTCCTTTTTCTTTCTTCTTTATTTTGTGGGTGTGTGTGCTTGTGTATGCAGGTGCACATGTACTACAGAGTGCTTGTTGAGGTCAGAGCACAACCAGTGGGAGTGGTCCTCTCTAGGGTCTGAACTCAGGTCATCAGGCTTGAGAGCAAGCAGCTTTACCCACTGAGCCATCTTGCTGGCCAAGGCAGCTTTTCTGTAATCCTTACCAGCATCTGCTACCTTTTGTTCTTACAGTAATATTCATTTAAACAAGCATGAGCTTGTATACCACTGTGGTTTCAATATTTGTTTCTCTGATGAATAATGATATTGAGTACCTTTTTGTAGATATTTGCCACCAAACTATATACTTACTTTTGATAAATGTGTTTTGGGGTCCTTGGTTGAAAAGGGATGATAAAAATGGATATCTTGGGGTTCTTGATTTCTGAGGGGAAAGTTTTTTGCTAATGAATACACAATCTTAACCCTGGATTTGCTACATATAGTCTCCTCTGTGTTAAGGTGCATCTTTTCTTTGCCAAATTTGTTAAATTATAAAGGATCTTAAATTTTGTTAAATACTTTCCCTGAGTCTATTAGGGTAGTCATGATATTTGTCTCTTGAATGGTTACTGATGTGTATTGCTGTTTTTATATGATAAAACAACTCATGCCCCTTAAACTTCTTGTAGTACTTTTTCCTATACAGCAGTCTTGTGTCATTGAATATGTTTTACTTCTGCATAAATGATCTTTCTAAGCTGATTCTTCTAACTTCTTAATGATGACCTGTGAACCAAGCACTACAGAACTTCTGTGTAAGTACATTTAAAAATTTGTATTTGGAACAAGTCAGAAGCAGTTGGTATAATCTCTTCAAGGGCATGTGATCCATGTTTCATTGTCTCCTAGCATCTACTGTTATGACTAGGTGGCTACTAACTAACTGATTTCACTTACCACTATGGGATTTACTAGCCCAGCATGTTCTGTGTGGAGCACAGTATGTCATGCTAAGAAAACCTTTGATAACACATACTACCCTGGAAAACCAGATGTTTTGATCTTTCAGTGATATCTTTTTAATCTTTTCACTAGACATTAAAGTTTTTATAGCTGGGCAGTGGTGGCGCACGCCTTTAATCCCAGCAGTTGGGAGGCGGAGGCAGGTGGATTTCTGAGTTAGAGGCCAGCCTGGTCTACCAAGTGAGTTCCAGGACAGCCAGGGCTACACAGAGAAACCCTGTCTCGGAAAAAAACAAACAAAAAAAAAGTTTTTATAGTCTAGGAAATACCATGTTCAAGAAGCTTCCTCTCTGTTGGGTAGTACTGGAAATCTCTAGTCCAGAACTCTACGAACTGCAGTGGTGACTATATGGTATGATCCTCATGGGCATAGTAGTGGCATAAATATTATAAGAGTAACTACCACTGGCTAATTGGATTTAAAACCCAATCCACAGGAAGAAACACGTGCCTGGTACTGTAAATCTGACCAAGAGCCTATGATTGGGGAGCTCATAGGCTAAAGGCAGAGTATCAAACTTCCTTCTAAATTTACATCCCCATACCCACAAATGAGTGTATCTATCAGATCTCATCAGAGACCTGTGTGTGTGTGTGTGTGTGTGTGTGTGTGTGTGTGTGTGTGTGTGGTGAATTTGTGAGCAATGTAGAACTCAACTGATCAGAGTGCAGAGAATAAATATCGTTGGGATTCTGAGATACAAATAGGATATGTAAATCACTATCTCCGTTAGACTCAAAGGCCTTGGTGAGACAGAGAGATTGTAGGAGCCAGATGTCAAGAAGGATTGGGGTAGAATAGTGTTTTCTGGATATAATACAACTGCAGTACGTGTGAACTCAGAGGAGCTGTGGTTGACTGCACAAAACCAAGTCAGTCAACATTCTAGCATGGAGGAGAGAAACTATTGACAGTTGATGACTTCTAGGAGATATAGCTAGATTCCGTTAAGGGTGTGGTCTCAGATCAGCTGACCACCACTCTCCAGTGGATGGCTCCACATCCACAAATATATGGGCGTTACACACAGACTTGATGTATGTATGTGGACACAGAGCTGGGAGGGAGAGGGAGGTGGAGGCAGATCCGGAAAGAATCAGGGGGAGGAGTGGAGGGGCAAATATGATCAAAATACATGCATGGAGTGCTCGAAGGATTAATGAAAACATTATACTAACTCTCAGGCAGTGACGAGGATGCAAAGTGGATAAATAAGCAAATAAATGGGAAAAAAGTGACTTTGTACTAATACTCTACCTGTTATGTTCAACAATATAACAAGAATACTTGGAATTTATTTCTTCAGTCTAACTTTGAGGATTTTTATTAGGTTTATTAATGTGAAAAAGTTAGAAACCACTGATGTATTGCCTTCTAAAGACAGGAATAAATTAATAAAATCAGAACTTCATTAACATAAGTTTTTGAGACTAGTCATTTTGCTTTCTGCAAATCATGAATAGTCTTTGACACTTTGCAATTGAACATTGAGACATTATGCTAGCATGGCGTGGCATGGCATGGCATGGCATGGCATGGCATGGCATGGCATGGCATGGCATAGCATAGCATAGCATAGCATAGCATAGCATAGCATAGCATGACTCTTGTGACATGGCCATTTGATTTTTCTGGGCCATGACTTTCAAAAGCACAGCCTACAAAGCAGTCACAAGACTTGGGCAGGTGCCCTCCACTTATCCTCAGGACAGATGGCTTTGTGTTTATTAATCATTCTTACTTCACAAGAATTCCACAGTATGGCAAAATAAAAAGAAAAGCCCAAAGAAAGGGAAAACATAGATTTTCCTTTGTGGTAAAATTATATGATTCTTTAGCTAATGGAATTCAAGAAAAGCCAAAATGTTCACCCACATTTTCTCCGTTTCTGAAAGCTCTGATGCAGATTACACACACACACACACACACACACACACACACACACACACACACACCAGTGTTCTGCTGTTCACATCACAGACCATCTAACAAGCTAATTTCTTTATATATTAAAATAAATCCTGCATTAAGTTCTGATGTATGTTTTTAATTTGTCCTATGAATGTATAAAACCTACTCAAATGTGACAAATAGAAGATATCTACTCATAGATAGTTTTTCCTTGGCCAGGAATGTAACTGAATGGTAAGCCCTGGCCTAGTATGCAAAAGGCCCTTGGTTTGATGCTCTGTAACACACATGGACAGCCCCACCACCACCACTGAAACAAAACAAAACAAAAACAACAAAGAAAATAAAATAGCAAAGAAAGAAAAGAAATAGAATTTTCCAGGAAGATACTTCAGGAAAGGTGCTTGTTGTCCAAACATGAAGAATGGGAGTCCATCCCCAGCACGCACATCAGGAGTCAGTCGTGATGGTGGACACTTGTGTTTCCAGTGCTGAGGAATCATAAGCAGCAGGATCCTGGAGCTACTGTCCAGCCAGCTTAGCCTAATCAGAGATCCAGGTCACTGAGAGTCCTTGTCTGATGAAAACAAGGTGCTGGGTTCCTCAGAAACAACACGTTCTGGCTTCCACATGTGTGCATGCACACGTGCCCATGATTTCACACACACACACAAACAGCAGCAGCAGCAACAACAACAAGGACAACAAGAAATAGCTTTTTCTTTCTGGTTGATTGTCCTCTCGGGAGCATTGGCTTACACTTGCAGCCATCTGTTTCTCCTACAGTTTGACTTGATGTTGTGCAATTCGCTTTTCTGGGCCTTTACCTGCCTGTTTCTACAGTCATCTGAGATACCTCACGTTTTCCTTAAGTACCGAAGGGAATGCCTAGTCCTAACTGTTCAATGCTCTGAGAAATTTTTCTATTTGATCTTCTGGGTCCTATAGCTTTGTTCTCTAATGTCAGGGATTTTGTGTTGTCAGATTAACTTTCCTTCGTTGTCAACAATGCTTACTCGTTTTCAGAGACTAGAGTTTTCCTACCAACTACATAATTGGTCACAATTGAAACAGATGGCCACAAACATTTTGCAGATTTTTGTGTAAAAAGATTCCTTTAGAATTAGGTACAATTAGTAAAAATATTGTGTCGCTATGGAGGTGGATAGATCTTAAAGTTGTTCACAAAGAGTGAATGACTCAGAGAATGATCCATTGACTAGAATCTAACCCTTTCCAAGGTATTTGCCAACCGTACTTAGAAAAAGGAATACAGAAGGCTCAGCAAAAAGCCACTTGTTTGCAAATTACAATGCCTCACAGGCAACAGGTACAGTAATTATTATTTTTTTTGATAACATAGAACTTGCTCATAAGTCTTGCAAACTATTGTTTAATTTTATGGGTTTTGCTTTAAAATTCATTATAAATTTTAAATGAAAGCCCACCAGGCTCTACCTTCCCTAACCTCTCATTCTTTCCCTTGGTCTTCCTACCTGACTCAATCCTCATGGTGTTTGTTTGTTTGTTTGTTTGTTTTTGGTTTTTGGTTTTTTTTTTTATGGCTGACTAAACTGGACATTTCCATTTGTTCCTAACCTGCATAGACCAAAGGGAGCACTTCTCAGTCATGTGTGGAGAACCCACTTACCCCAGTACTGTGTTTAAGCAGCTTCTAAAGGAATTTTATTTGTTTGGTAGAACTCATAGTTGGTGAATGAATCATGAAAATTCTTTGGCTCACCAAAAGGAGAGACTTCCTCTTCTTCCTCTTCCTCTTCCTCTTCCTCTTCCTCTTCCTCTTCATCTTCTTCTTCTTCTTCCTCCTTTTCCTCTTCTTCCTCCTCCTTTCCCCTCCTCTTCTTATTATAATTATTAAATAAAATCTGGGTTCCTTTCTGCTTTTCAACTTTCCAAAATGAAATAAGAAAATCCTTTTTAGATTGCAAATATTGAGCCAGACAACATCCTACTTGATCTAAAATTGCAATTAGTGATGAGAAGAAAATAATGATCCTTTTCCCAGTGACATGTCTCCCACATATTCAAAATGTTAACCTCAGAAAGCTGTGGGGAGCAAGCTCACACACACACACACCACTCATCTACACTGTAAATTATCAACTTCAAAGCTGGTCAGATGAAAGGTACAGGCAGAGAGGATATTGTGCTTTATCCAACCATACAGTGTTAAACCAGAAGAGACATTCTGCTGGATTCTTATGGGACTTATTAACTAAATGCTGTTTGTCTTCCTTTCCTGGCTAACTAACCTACTCAGGGTAAGTAATGAGCTCAGAGGAAATAAAACAAATACTGAGCCCTTTCCAATCCTTCCAATGGCTCTGCCACCCACTAGTCCTTTGAAAGCCGTGTTCTTAATTTTGTTTGACCTAAGAGTTCCAAATGAGCTAAGCAAAAGAAGACAGGAGACGGTGTAGAGAGAGCAAAGAAGGTTTCTTTGTTTTCTATGTGCAACCAGAAAACTTCTCAGAGACATGTCACTCGGCCCATTGCATGAGTTTAAGTTTCTAACTAAAAAAGAACTTCTATTTTCTGGCTCTCAATCTGTTGCTTGTCTGAAAGGTGTATATTTGGCTGAAAAGTATTTGCTCTTAGACATCTAAGACATTAAATGGGTTTTTCCAAGGCTTCCAAACTCTACCCTCTCTTTTGTTCCAGACAAGTGATCCTGTCTACTTCTTAAGACAGAGACACAAAGAAGATACATTCATCCACTGCTTCCCTCAAGGTCATCTTGCAGAAGGGATCAAATTCCGTGTCACTAGTAATCAAATGACAATGTTCAGTTATCAGGAACATTTTTAATTTAAAAGATGTCAAGAAATAATGACTCATACGACTCATACAAATGAGCAACCCTTCAACGTATCATAGAGAATTGTGATGAGTATAAAACACCTGTGACAGTCAAGAAATATGGAGTGGTAGGGCTGGAGAGATGGTTCAGCAGCTACGAGTACATTCTGCTCTTGCAGAGGATGTGGACTGAGTTCTCAGCATCCTCATCAGGCAGTTCCCAGTCATCCATAACTCCAGTTCCAATGATCCGATGCCCTCTTCTGGCCTCCACAGGCAGAAGGTGTACACTCAGAAACCCACACGTACACATAAAGAATCTTAAAAAGAAAAGGCAGTGGAAATCAGGGAAGGAATGAAGAAAAGATGCTATAGGTAAACACAGCAAATGACCTACAGTGCGAGCTTTCGGCTTTCTAAGAAAAGGCGGTATGAGCGTGGGAAAGGCCAGACATCACCGAGTATCTGCCAGCTTTCTATTTCCCAAGTCCTTTCGATCAATGGTCATTTAAATGGGCAACAGAGAAATCCAGCTGGGTTATTACTACTATGAAGCTGTGGTGAATTCATTCCTACTATAAACTGATTAGGTTTTCAGAGCGAGAAATTGATTTGTATCATTGGCTTCCATGTAAGGGAATTCCCTAACTTTAAAAAAGTTCCCATGTTGTGAAGTGTCAGAGTTATTTATGTAAATACTGTAGGGCTTAGTAACTCATTATTTGATTTTTCTGTAGATTTACATAATAATAATAGAATAGGAAAATATTAAATTAAAGCTCTATTTATGATGCATATTAGAATATCATACATGTATCTTTGAATGTTCTTAAATGGCATTGTAAAATAGACAACTTATTATATTATTTTTCCTGTACCAATAAAGTATAAACATGAAAATATACTTTTAAAAAATTAAACATTGAAAAAACAAGTTTATTTAAATTTTTTATATATAGGTCTTTTTAACTGGGATCTTAGCCCAGAGAAGAAAAAAAATATTTAAAAATTTTAAGCATTAAGATATCTGATATTAATTAAGAAATAGAAAAGGCTACTAGTGGCTTTTATTATGGCATAAGATGGTGAATTTTTAGCATTTTAAATTACTTTCCACTTTTTTACATCAAGCATATGTTACATGTATTTTTTTGGTTTTTCAAGACAGGGTTTCTCTGTGTAGCCCTAGCTGTTCTGGAACTCACTCTGTAGACCAGGCTGGCCTTGAACTCAGAAATCCTCCTGCCTCTGCCTCCCAAGTGCTGGGATTAAGGCGTGCGCCACCACTGCCTGGCACATGTATTATTTAAAATAACCTGTGTGTGTGTGTGTGTGTGTGTGTGCGCGCGCGGATGTGATGTACTTATGTATGGTTCATGCGATGATTTGGGTATGCATGCCCATGTGTGTGCATATACATGGAAACCAGACTCACTAGGTGTCAATCATTTTCCACTTTATTTGAGACCAGGTCGCCAACTGAACTTGGAGTGCATGATCCAGGCACTAGCATGTCAACTAGCCCAGCTGTCAGGCCAGTCCTGTGGCCCTGCATGTCTCCTTCACATCCGGGATGATGGATGCTCATTGGAGCACCTAGTTTTTACGTGGGTGCAGATGCTAATTCAGGCCCTCGTACATGTGTGGCAAGCATGTTACTGACCGAGCAGTCTTCCCAGTCCCCAAATGACAAGTTTTAAAATTAAAAAGGAAATCTCCTTTGTTCTTTCTTTCAGACATGAGTATAAAAGGAGCAAAGATGGAAGCTACATTCATTATTTTTATATATTTTTGTGTGTATGTATGCATATATTAAGTGTGTATACTTCTCCCCTCCCTCTCTCTGGAGGTCTTTCTGTCTCTCTCCTCTCCCTCTCTGTACATTCATGTGTGTAAGTGTGAGTGTACATATGCCATGCTATGTATGTGGTCAGAGGACAACCCCCCAGTGTCAGTCTTTACTTATACCTTATTTGAGACAGGGTACCTTTGTTGTTTGCTGGTATATAGTCTAAGCTAGCTGGCCCATGAACTTCTGGGGATTGCCCCGGCTGTCTCTTATCTTACCTTAAAGTCACTAGTTTTATAGATGCAGGCTACTAAGTCAGTTTTACACGGATTCTGCGGATTCAAACTCAGGTCTTCACCTATGTTCAGCAAGCACTTTACCCACTGAATTACCTCCCCAGTCCTGGCATAATAATTTTCACAGAGACACTATAGCTTATCCATCTACATGCATAAAATTACACATTGCAAGGCTGAAAAGGGCAGCTTCCTGTATTGCTGAACCCAGTGGTAAAACATTGAAATGAATTCCTCAAAGTCAGACAGTACCTATTTTCTATCTTGTCACCATCGTGTGTGTACATCCACCCTGGAAGTCTGTTTGCTTGTGCAATGGTTAATACTGAATAGCTCAGTTGACACCACATGCCTGCCTGCCTCTGTCCTAAGCACTTTACAAATATTACCTTGTGTACACCAACCGGTGGAGATAGCATTATCTTCATCCCCCTTTCCACAAAGGAAGCCGGGAATACACAAGTCTGCTCCAAGCCATACAACCAGTAGTAACCGAGAGCACAAGCAAACTGAACTCCAGGTCTGTTTGACCAATGCATTGAGCGATATGCTTACTCATCTCCTCGCAGCTGTGTTAGCAGCAAAGTGTTCCTCTTTTTCACTGCTGGGTAATCTACAAGACGGATGATGAAAACACTCCATAAAGACTGAACGGAACAGGATTGTTTCTTCCGGAGATTGCTTTGCTTACGTACTCCCTGATCATTAAGACCCCATTTGACAACCTCATCCCACCCTGAGCTTTTAGTCACTGTTTGGCCCTTTAACAGTGAAGAAAAGGCAAGCTCATGAAAAACACTGAAGGCAGAGCTGAGCGTGTCCTGTTCAGCAGACCATTTGCCCAAGGGTAATTTCTTTGGCCTCTCCCATTGTTTGCTGGTTAAACTGTGGCTTACAACATTTCAGGGAGCAAAGACAAAATGTGCTACTCATGCTTATGGTAGAACTTTCCATTTCAAGGAAGCAGATTCCAGTGGGAGCAAGGCTGCCTAGAAGCAAAGCCCTTCTTATGAGGTTAATATAAAACACAAAAACAAAAACACACTGTGGAGCATGACCCTTTCATGGTGCACGTGCATTGCATCTGGACTGCTGTGCAATGTGGGCCCCCGGCAGAGGCAACGTCCACACATGAAAAGCAGGAGAGAGACTCTAAGAAGGCAGGCAAAACTAACATACTCTGTCTTCCTACTTGAACTTGTAGTAAAATGCACATAACATGAATTTGTCATTTTAACCATTTTCAGTATGCAATTTGGGGGCAATAAATAGGTTCATGTTATGCAGCACTGCCTCTCTTTTGCCTGTGGAAGTTTCATCATCCCATACCCAGAAGGGGACAGATACCCTTTCTTGTCTCCCCTCACCTTTGGCAGCCAGCGGTCCACTTTCCATCACTGATTTTTGCTCTTCAAGGTTCCTCATCTAAATGGAATCAAACAATGATTGCTTTTTTTGTAACTCACTTATTTCACACAGCTTAATGGCATCAAGTTCATTTGTAATGTAGCATGTGCAATAATTTCCCCTTTAAAGAGAATACTCCATAATGTGTATCATATATAAACATAATATATAATAAATGATTCCTCTAGCTATCAATCGATCAACTTTTGGATTTCTTCCTATTGCAAAGCATAGAGCAATAAGCATGAATATGTGACTATCTCTGTAGGTTTCTACATTTGCTTCTTGGGGAGGGGGATGTTTTCCAAAGTAGACTTGTTGGCCATACAATAATTATGTATGTGCACACACACATATATTTATAAATGGCCATATTGTTTCCTACAAACAATTCAACATTTTACAACAAGTAGATTTTAAACAAATTCATGTCTTCAGTTTCTCCTTCCTTCAGTTCTTCATAAAGACTAAGTGTCCAGCAAGTGTTGTTGGTTCTTTTTTTTTTTTTTTGGTTTTTTGAGACAGGGTTTCTCTGTGTAGCCCTGGCTGTCCTGGAACTCACTCTGTAGACCAGGCTGGCCTCGAACTCAGAAATCCACCTGCCTCTGCCTCCCAAGTGCTGGGATCAAAGGCGTGCGCCACTACCGCCCGGCCTTGTTGTTGGTTCTTAACTATGTGATTGAGAACTGTGCTAGCTATCACCTTAATCCCACCCAGTTTTCAGTCTTCCTAATTCCTCTTACCTTATTAAGCCACCGTTCCACAGATTCTGAGGAACTTGCACAGTCACAGAATTTGTATCATAACTGAAGTGATAGTCTCAAGGTCTCAGGACATGCTCACACGGGAGTTACTCACAGTACAACCAGGCAAGCAATGAATCAGGAAGGGAGATTAGCTTCATTTAGATGACACTAATATTGGTGTAATTCTTATCATAAATTATCAATAGTTGTCATATATATAATGTGTATATCATGGTGTAGACATGTCTCACAATGTCCTAGTAAATTTCGTGAAATATATTCTAGGTGAGTCCATGCCTTATTCACCTTCAGGGTCAACAGTACCTAGATGAGGCACTTCTTTTAGCTTATGTATTTAGTAAAAAATGTTATTTCCCAACTGCAGAAGGAGAGCTAGTATCCCATCTGAGAAATGCAAATGTAGTCATGAGAAAACAAGTTAACCTATGTACCACTTAGAGAATTAAAAATAAGGTTCACTAGGTTATAGCTTAGCAGTCGAGTTTAATGTTGTAGTGATGATGGTTTGGCTTTGTTTGGTTTTGTTTGGTTTTTGACAAGGTTACATTCTGTAACTCTGGCTTGCCTATTGCTCACTAGCTACACCAGGCTGGCTTGAAACTCACATAGATCTTCCTCCCTCAACTACCCATTCGAACATTAGAATTCTTTGTCAGGTTGTCATGTTCTGAGTATGAGCCCCAGCACTAAAAATCAAAGTAAGCAAACAAACAAACAAAAAAACCAACAAAAAACGAAGAAATAAAATGCTCAGGTCAAATAAAGAAAAGAACTGATATTAAAATGCTACTTGTGATTATTTCTCTCACTGCTGCTTTGTCGAGTTAAGGTCTTGCTAAACATAGTTTTAGGTGCTGAGGGGACCTTGAACTTTCCAAGTAGCTCTATCTGATCTTGAACTAACAATCTTCTTCCCTCAACTTTCCAAATACTGGGATTACAGACACGTACCATTATTCCTAGCAGTAATTATTTTTTATATAATTATGAGTAATTTAATTTTTATGGTTCTAAATGGGAAGCTAATTACTTATATCAATATTATACATCCACAAATGTGTGTGTGTTAATGTAGAATATTCTCAGTTGGCAGACACAAAAAGTGAAACTAAAAAGAAATGTGGGAAATCGTGATATTCTAATTCATCCACACATTGCTGGAGACTGGGGTCAGTGAGTGCCTTCTCATCCTCATGACCACTGAGAGAACCTCAGGGTGACTGGATGGAAAGAGAGCAGACACCAGGGGCAATGCGAAGAATAACAAACACGACTAAAGCAGGCACCCAACATCTCTAGCAGGCTCTCCCATGAAATATGAATATATTAATGGGAGGGGGACATCAACCCACCCCAAAACCTTCAACCCAAAATTTGTCCTGCCTACAAGATTCACAGGGATAAAGATGGGGAAGAAAGAATCAAGAAAATGGGTTGCTTGGCAGGAATATGACATTGGCCAAGGACAAGGAAGTAGGCTTCAGGCAGGAAACTGACATTAGGCTAGAACAAAGAAGTAATTTCAGGCAGGAATTTAAATTGTAGGCTAGAACAAGGAAGTAGGCTTCAGACATAAAATGACTTTGGGCTAGGACAGGGAAGTTGGCTCAGATATTTTGGCCATCTTGATAAGCCCTTAGAAACAGTGATTATGGAGTATTCACAGAATTTTGTTTATTGCTTGCTTGTTCTTTGACTATTTGTGTTTATTGTATTGCTTGTTCCTTGACTATTCACATTTATTGTATTGCTAGTTCCTCAACCTAGAACTGACCTTAATACTTGCATGTAATTAAAATGGTATAAAGGCAAAAAGGAGGAGGGGGGATGGGCTAGGGTGATTCTAGGGAGGGGAAGTGGGGAAAGAGGATGAAATCTGAAATGTAAATAAATAAAATATCCAATAAAAAAAAAAAGATGGGGCAGAGATTGAGGAAATGGCCAGCCAACAACTGGCCCAACTTGAAACATATCCCATGTAAGATAGGCAATCCCTGACACTATTAATGATGCTCTGCTATTCAAGTAGACAGGAGTCTAGCATAACTCTCTCCTGAAAGGCTTCGTCTAATACAGCATATGGAAACAGAGGCAGAGACCCACAGCCAAACATCATGTGGTACTCATGGAGTCTTGTGGAAGAATGGGGGATAGAATTGACTGAGCTGGAGGGGTCAAGGACACCATAAGACAACAGAGTCAACTAACCTGAGTCCATGAGGAATCACAAACACAGAACTACCAACCAAAGAGCATGCCGGGACTGTACCTAGGCCCCCCCACACATTTGCATCAGATGTGCAACTTTGTCTTCATGTGGGTCCCATAACTATTTGAGCAAAGACTGTCTTTGACTCTGTTGCCTGCTGTTAGATCTCCTTCCCCTAACTGGACTTTTTAGTTGGGTCTCAGTAAGAGAAGATGTGCTTAGGCCTGCAGCGACTGGATGTCCCAGGGTGGGGTGGTACCCAAGCCAAGGGTGCCTCTTCTCTGAGAAAGGGAGAGGGTAATGGTAGGAGGGAGTTGTAAGAGCTGATCTGGGAGGAGAGGAGGGACATGGAGGGGGGTCGATAGGGATGTAAAATGAATGAGTGAATGAATGAATGAATGAATGAATAGATTAAAAAAAAGAAATGTAGTAATGGAAAATGCACTGGGTACAGGGTAATAAGTAAGAAAAAAGCAAAACAAAACATGAAACTAAAGGATTACAAATCACCATGGTCTTTAAATTTTGAAAAGGGATATACCCAGAAAGCAAAATTGTTTTACAAATCAAAAAAATCAAAATAATGCAAAATATGAGTGCTCAAAGTTCTCTGGAACATTTTGTGGACATGAGGAAGAAAAAGAAGAAAGAGGAGAAGAAGAGAAGGGGGAGGAAAAGGAGGAGGAGGAGAAAGAGAAGGAGAAAGAGGAGAAAGAAGGGAAGGGGGAGGGGGAGGGGAGGAGGAGGAGAAAGAAGAAGAAAGGAAGGAAGAAAGAAGAAGAAGAAGAAGAAGAAGAAGAAGAAGAAGAAGAAGAAGAAACACGATACAGAGAAATTGGTGTGGAATAAACGAATGAATATGAATGAATGACTATTGTTTGGAGAAGACAAACACTCTTTTCCTGGACCGAGGAGTGCAGGAGTCCAGTCTAAAATCTGGAGCCCTCTGTTATTCTAATCAGAACAGACTGATGTTGGAACCGTGGACAACTGAGTGGGCTACCTAAGAAGGGCTGTGAGCACAGTAGCAATCACAGAACAGTGAAGGCTCCCATGGTATCGTCAAGCTAGAAAGGACAGGATGCCAGCAGCTGATGCTCTGCTGGGGCCTGGCCTCTTCATAGCTGGCTGACATCCTTCTCCAGCTGGCTATTTCCTGGGCTGTGGCAGACTCCTCCCTTCACATCCCCTTTGTAGCTGCGGTTTGGCACTTACAAGAACCCCACTGCCCAAAGTTCCCTCTGGGCTTGTTTCCAGAGAGCAACGGCCTGACTATTTCCACTACTGACTGAATTTACCCGCAGAGCCAGGCGGAGGCAGCTTTTTATAGATGGCCAAAGCAAATTGGCACGAATGACTTGGAACTGTGCAGTCATAATCAGATCTGGTGTCTGGGACACTGAAGAACGCAAGTGTAGCCGGTAAGCTGCCGAGATGGTTTTTTGCCGCATCAGAGACACCGCTGGCTTGAGATATGGAAGCATTTGAAGGCTGAAGGAAAACTCCTCCTCATACATGGTGTCTGGCTATGGCCAGAGGGAGTTGTCAAATTGAACTTGTTGAACAGATTTTTTTTCCTCCAAGAGCCAAGAAACTCTGACTCTATACCCTGGTGGTGTTAAAGCAGGGAGCTGCAAACTGTGGCCGGGCGGCCAGCAAGCCCAATACGTCTTGCTAGTCCTTTTCGCTCACCCGCTAAGCTCAGCGTGGTTTCTTCACGTCTAGATAGCTGAAAAGAATCAAAAGAATATTTTGTGACACATGGAAATGATATGAAATTCAAATTTCAATACCCATGAATAAAGTTTTATTGGAACGCTGCCACACCCATTCACTTGCGCACTGTCTCTGACTGCTTACAAGCTTCAAATGCAGAGCTAAGTAGTTGCAGCTGAGACCTTATGGCCTGCAAAGTCTGAAATATTTACTATCTTGCCCTTTACAAGCAGATGCTTTTTTAACTCCTGTGCTAAATCGGTGGCCAATGGGATCAAGGGAAGAAAAGAGACATGGGAGGGAGCTTTAAAAACGAAACTTTTTTTTTTCCTATCCTTGCATGTTTAAGTGGGATGGTGGTTTCTGTTACACAGAGGATCAATAAGATTTCTTTCACTATTATCGCTTTTGATATTTCTGTCTTGTCAAACATACACACACACACACACACACACACACACACACACACACACACACATTCTGAGGGCTCGCTACTCAGCAATGTGCTTGCGTTCCACTGAAGCTTGACAGTTGCAGAAAGAAGGGAGAGTAATAAAATTTCATAATGGACCCTAAAGGATTAATCAAAATAATTTTAGGGGGTGAATTTCATATCAGACAGATGATAATAAGCTAGCAGGCGTGTCAGTGCAGTATTCTAATTACAGAAACTATTGTCACCGTTCAGTCGAGTCTGTATGGTCAAACTGTGTGATGTTGACCCTTTAAAATGGTGTGGTTTGAATTGGCCACTTAAAATGAAGGTGGTAGTTTTGGGTTAAATAGTATCTAAGAATGGCTTCAGAAACCACTGGCCCATCATCTGGAGTCCACAGGGAGCATGTTCCTGTGTGGACAGGCATGTAACATACAGAGGGAAATCTGAAAGCTAACAGCAGCAAAGTAAGACCCAAGAGGATTTAAGACTTGTAGAAGGCGCTGGGAAGCATTTCCACTGAGACCCAGGTCTTACACACTTCCTTCTTTAGTTTGAGAATCCTCTTGATTTCTCCTTATGGGACCTGATCTCAGTCAGCTTTGCTCCCTGCTCACCAGGCAGCATGTAGAGAGAGGCGTTCATATTGCCAAAGCATTTGGAGGGAAGTAGGGAGTGTCTTGTCCTGTTTCTCATAGATGCCTGTTTTAGTCCACCAATGCTGTGACATATTTGGTGCACCCTGACTGATAATGAGATCTCTCTACTGTACTTTTTTAACGCAGAGGCTTTGGGTTCTCAGCTGAGGCTGTCTTGAATCCCTTAATCAATTCCTGATTGCTCTGGATGTCACTGAACCACAGCCCTGGTGACAGCGGACGGTGGGGGTAGCTCAGGCCTTCTTGTAGATGCTGTACAGTCAACTCTTGGGTCTTTTCAAATAGAGTTTACAGCTTCCTTCTGACCATAGGGATTCCAAGAACTTCTTTTTTTACTAGTCTTAAACTAGGAGACAAAGGTAAAATGCTGGCATCCTTTGGAGAGAACTTGCCTTTTCTCTGATGCCTCTTCTTACCAGACATCTCCTTGAGATATGTCAGTATTAACTATTTTTCTATCACTTTTAAGAGTGTTTGAGCAGAATGCACTGTGTGGACACTCAGTACGTTAATCTTATTTGGAGTCTAGTATTTAATTTTCATATTAATCTTGAGAACTTCAAAACTCCCCACTCCATGCTCTTTTTATTAAGGCAATTCAACTCAGAACGCATGGGGAAATACTAATATTTTTGACTGGAATGTTGTTCTGTGTCTTTATCTGGAGTTTAATTGAACTGTCAGTTTTGACAACATAAAACAAAGCAAGCTGAAATGAGGGAGAAAAGGAATTAATTTTCTCTTTGTTATCTATTCATTTTTCTGTTGAAGATAAATTGTTAGGTTATGAGTTCTGTTTTGGGGACTGGAGCTGCTTCTATGGGGGGTGAAAAGGACAGAGCTCTTTAAAGAGAAAAGCGCTGAAGAAAGGTTTGCCCTGAGTATTAAATATTTGAATATTTATAGTCAAAAGAGCAGTATAAGTTGAAGCAGCATACCTTTTCCAAGTTCCAGAGTGGAAGTCGAGTCTTAGACATCTATGCAAAGACAACAAGACACCCTGAAGCTTTCAAGGCAGGAAGAAAACAAGAAATAATGTGATTAAATAATTTTTTATAGATATAGCTGAGGCCATAATTAAGGTTGATCCTCTCCTTGCTTAAGTGTCATCTTTCCTGACATGAGAAGACCATCAATCTAGCATTTGGACTCATGAGAAAAAAATTTCTCACCAGTTTATAAAATCTATTTCCAGAAGTGTTATTATAAGTTGATGTAATTAATAAGAGTGATAAATAATGATGTCTTTCCCAAGTAGATATTTTTTTGTAGGTGCCTTTGTAGCTGTTGCTTTGTTTGCCTTTACAATATCCATATAGACCATAAAATGATCAATATAGTTATCTTTATTTCAGGGTAACTATTATATACCTGTCTATAACATCCTATGGTCTTTTACATAGTTCACAGTACCCTGTGATAGATATAAACTAACCTGGTGTAACTTTCTTTAGTTTGCCTACAGATGAACTAAAATTCAACCAGATAGAGTGTCTGTGTTCTGTCTCAGGAAATGGGGATCTATCAGGTCAGCCAGTAGCTGCTAGAGAAAGACCTGAGAAATAATTCTGTACATAAGAAGACATCAACTCAAAATTCTTGGTATTTTATTTTTCCAGAATTACATTTTACGTGATGTGCGTTTGTCAAATGCAGTGAAGAAGATCCTAGACTTTAGGTATTAGGGCCAGCGTTATGTTTGATTCCAAATTCTAGCTTAATGTAGGAATCTCTCTCTCTCTCTCTCTCTCTCTCTCTCTCTCTCTCTCTCCCTCTCCCTCTCCCTCTCCCTCTCCCTCTCCCTCTCCCTCTCCCTCTCCTTCTCCATCTCCTTCTCTTTCTTCCTCTCTGGGTTTTCATCTTTCAAGACTTGCTCAAACGATGCTATTATATAAAGAATACATGTCAAATCATCTCTTTGTCCTGATGCTCTTCATGGTGGCAAATAAATATTTCTGTGTAGGTATTTGCTCCCTGAAGGCCCACAAGTGGTCGTTAGGAAATGTCCACAAATTACAGGCAATGAATTCTCACTTAACCACAAGTAAGAGACATCATAAAATGTAAGGCACATAAAATAACTTTAATATGCACGTGTGCTCTGGATTTTTACCAGGTGGCTACTATGTGACTGTTTTCTTACCTTTATATATACAAATAAATTTTATATACATAAAGATGGTTTCAACAGGCTGTGTAGGATAAATGTTAACCGTAGTCTCTTGATTTCATTCAATTTTTAACAGTGGTAATATGAGCAAAGATAACTTTAGTATTTCTAATGATTTAAAATATCTGAACTGCTAGGCAGTGGTGGCGCATGCCTTTAATCCCAGCACTTGGGAGGCAGAGGCAGGCGGATTTCTGAGTTCGAGGCCAGCCTGGTCTACAGAGTGAGTTCCAGGACAGCCAGGACTACACAGAGAAACGCTGTCTCAAAAAACCAAAAAACAAAACAAACAAACAAACAAAAAAAAACCAAAAAAAAAAAAATATATATCTGAACTGTCATCTTTTTGAAAGATTTCTGATTTTAACAAAGGAAAAAATGAACAAAAACATCATTGAGTGAGCACTGGGAAGTATTTTGTTTTACGAGGCATGAATGTATAATTTCTAAAAATGAAATATTTTAAAATTTGAAAACTTATTAAGATGTTACAGGTACCCACAGAATTCCCCATTATCTTTGGGGGAAGTTTGAATCTGGCTTGGTGGAGTTGCTAGTCAGCACTGGTACAGAATTCTAGGGGCCCAAGAGTCCTAAGGAGAGCTAGAGAAAGACAGAAACCAAACATTTGCTTTTCCCCACTAAGAAGGTTTGTCTTCCTCCTTCCTACCTAATAAAAACCAAGTACATCTTTGAAGGCTTACTTCAAAATCTTCCAAGAAACGCTATCGTCCTCTTCTCTAATCTGTTCTTTGTTCAGCGCTATTGTCTCTGTATCTAAGATTTGTAGCCTTCATCTCTCTTCTCTGCCTCCATTCACAATCCTCTGCCTTAAGCTTTTATCACATTTTGATGAGATTTGATCAACACTGTCCTAACTTTTCCTTGTCTTGTCTGTCTGTTTCTCCACCAATCCCATTTGCAAACAGCTGCAGTTTAATCTTCTTAAAGAGCCACCCCAAATCGGTCCTTTTTGTTGATTTTTTTCCCCATTGGCTGCTCCTATGTACCAAGTAAAATAATCATTGAATCTTGCATTTTTCAGCCTTCTCTGATGCAACTTGCCTCCTCTTCATCAACAACCTTTCATCCAACGAAACAGGGCATACTGGTATATGTGTAATGTTTATCTTTTAAACAGACTTTATCTGCTCCCCCAGCTTCCTTTCCCTCAGCCAGATCCTATCCAATTTTCAAAGCCCTGTATGAATGTTGATCTTCAGGATAACTTTTAAGAACTCCTGTTTAAATGTATCTTTTCTGCTCTGGTACTCACTGTTCTTAGCTGCAAAACTTACTGTGTACTTGTAATAAAGTCAATAATATGCTCTTGATTAAGTTGCTTGAGGTTTATTTCTTGTCTGTTTATGTGATACTGAACAAAGACTAGTTCTTGAGTTTTTAGAGTTGTAAGTCAAGAAGGACTGAGAGTACCAATCCAACACAGTTGTAGTGAATAGTATATATTAGTACATGTAAAAATAAGTGCCAATAAACAATAGATATTGCTATGCACCTCGTTTCTTCCCTAAAACAAACTGTTTGTTATCATGTCTCAACACATGTCAGCGCACATGCTAGTGTTTAACTTATGTATGCCAATGAACCTATATTTCTGTGGTCCCATTCTGTTCCTTTCCATGGTTTGGATAATTTTAGACGGTTCCCTGGGGCTATATGTGACTCTTGACTCAATGCACCAATGTTCCTGATAAGAATAGTTTCCATTACCAGAAAGATGGGATCCTTGCTTTTCCATTTAATTAAATGATCAGAAGCATCTGCAATGAGCAGACGTAGGAGACGAGGCACAGAGCAGGTGCAGGAAACTATCATCTCAGAATTGCATGTACCTGCTCTTAGAATATTTTGAAGTAGAGCTGAGGATGCAACTCAGTAGTAGAGCATGTGTCTGGAGTACACGTAACTCTAGGTTCTCTTGCATCTCCACCACTCCAAGCCAAGTAAGTAACGGACATTTCTTAACTAAGAGATTACGAACCAAAAGATCATATGTGCACTCTTCTGGGACTAATTTTGAGGAGCCTCTTTGTCTACACAAAACTGTGAGTCTTTACGGAAATAGAGTGCTAACTAGATTTAGCATTGAAATTTCTTGAAAGGGAATGCTGTGGAATTACAGAGACAGCATTTACACACACACACACACACACACACACAGACACACACACACACAGACACACACACACACGTTAACTTACAAAGACTTCCTTTTGAACTAAAATACCAGTATTTGTCTATCATATAAAAACTTACATGTTTCCACGAGAAAAAAGAAAACATTTCTTGGCTCAACCTCCAGCTAAGGTTATTAACAATCACAAATACTGTAATAGAAAAACAACTACCAGATGCTAAGTATGAAACAACATGATAATTATTCTAATTCAAAATCAGCTTCCAGGGTGGGTATCATTATTATTCCTATACTGGAAGAATGAACCAGAGGCTCATGGTAGTTCGTTGGTTCAAATCACAAGTCATGTTTTCAATAAACAGAGGAGGCAAATCCCCTGCCCTTTTTATAAGTATCAAGAATGCTTCATATGGATCTAGTTCATAAATTTTGTGTATAAAGTTTTATAAGTTTTGCCTATAAAGCATATTATAGCTACTACAAAAGTTTAAAATCTGTTCCTCTCTGAGTTTTTTGGTGGAGCTTTTTAGTCTCCTGCCATGTGCTAAAAACATATTTATTAGAAGGGTACTCTTAGGGACTTACCCTGAAGATAACTCTTCCACTCAGTCTAAACACATATTTCTTAATGTTAGGCCCCTTTCTCTTTCTTGAAGATAAAGTCCTTGAATGGTTAGTATAGGTAAGGACCTCCTGGCCTTAGTCAAAGAGGCAAGAACTAGGCATATTCTACACAGACTCCCTTGACTGGCTCTCTGTTCCTCATCAAAAGGTGACTTCATCCTCTAACAAATCACAGATGCCATGAAAACATTCTCAGTAGCCAGGAGGTGGAATTACTCATGTCTACTAGCAGAAGGATGAGCAAACAATTGGTAATGTATACACATAATGGAAAATTGCTCGGTCTTACAAAAGGATGAACCAATGTGATAACATGGATGAGCCAGCCCGGAAGGCACACTTATGACGTAGGCCTGGCATAAGAAAGATAAATAAACGCTGTCTGATTCCACTTACAGCAAGTATCTGGAAGTGGAATGGGGGAAGGAGAACTGTTTTATTAACAGATTTAGGTCTCAGTGTCTAATAATAATAATGATTTGTTGTAAGACAGTATGAATATAATTAATAGTATTGAGCTGTAATCTTAAAAATGGCAGACAGTAAAAATGTTATGTATAGTTTACCACACATACTAAGGACAATGGGAAACATGGTTTTGGTAAATTACCAATGTTTTGGTATATAAGAGATAAGACCATTTGAAGAATATGCTAATTCCCAACCCTAAATAATCCCTACCTTGCTTTGGCACCAGAAAATATTATGCACGCTGCCAATGCCAAAGGAGAGAAGCAATTAGACAGCCCAACCCAGCTGCAACACCGATGGACCATGATAATTACTAGCAGAGCAAGCTACATATCAAGGTGCAATAGTGGCACTCACATACCTGTGGCAACCAACAGCTATCTAATTGGACTTAAGACCCACTCAACAGGAGGGAAACCATGCTTGGTACTGAAAAGCTAGCTTCCTGGAGCTAGGAAGGTCATGGATCTTAGCAAAGAAACTACTGCTACCACTTCTCAGTAGTAGATTCTTTTCCACACTCCTTGCTACAACATCCTAAATCTTATCTTGATACCCACAGCTAAGTGTAGTGACCACTACTCATCAACGAAGCCTCTGACAAGTGGAGACCATCACAGCAAACCACAACTAGTTTCACTACAAAGAACAGATTGTAAGGAATCCAACACCCATGGATACATCTACATCATAAATTCTGCATGTACGGTTCAGAGAATATCTTGTCAGAGGAGTTGGAAAGATTGTAAGAGCTGTAAGTCTGTTATGAGACAGTCTGTCCTAGAATCGGCTGCATCAACAAGAACAGAGCAATAGCAATATAAAGGTCGTGATAATGTGGAAGGGGGGGAAATTTAGCAGGGTTATACTCCTAGACAAAGACCTGTAAGAAATTGATGAGTGCTGGAACAGAAAGAATTAGCCAGTATAGATGAGTCCCCGTATTGATTGTCCAATGCGGTATAGATAGCCTTGAAGCCATATACATACCACCAACAAAATCAGACTCAGTTGAAGATGTGTGTGTGTGTGTGTGTGTGTATACACATATATTTATAAAACAATAATAAAGAAAGGGAGACCTTCAACTTAAGAGTGAGAAGTGGACATGAGAAAATTTTTGTTTCATTTTATTTTTGTTTTTGAGATAGGGTTTCACTGTGTATCCCTGACTGTCCTGGAACTCACTTTGTAGAATGGGCTGGCCTTGAGCTCACAGAGATCTGCCTGTCTCTGCCTCCTGAGTGCTGGGATTGATTAAAGGCATGTGCCATCACCACCCAGCTACGTAATTTTATTTCAATTAAAAAAAATATTTTTAAAAACTCAACTACAAGGCCAGGCGGTGGTGGTGCATGCCTTTAATCCCAGCACTTGGGAGGCAGAGGCAGGTGGATTTCTGAATTCGAGGCCAGCCTGGTCTACCGAATGAGTTCCAGGACAGCCCAGGCTACACAGAGAAACCCTGTCTCAAAAAAAACCAAAAAAAAAAAAAAAAACAAAACAAAAAACCTCAACTACACATGATGATGTCTATATTTTAATCTTCATAGTTGGCCTCTCCATTATAGGCTGTAGTAAGGTATATTCATAAAGAAATTATATATTTTTATAAATGTATAACCAGTTCCATTCTTATTGCTTGCCTGTGGTATCTGAAAGGTATCCCAGATGAAAGAATTCCTAAGGTTGTCTCTTTCCTTCCTGATCATTCATCCTCTTTTTAGTTAATACCTTTAACACATTTATTTAAGAAAAACAATCTAGCATCTACCCGAGAACATCCTCTTAACCTTCTCCCAGACCACTCAGTCCATCAGCACACTCTGGAATGACTGACCACTGCAGGAAGAGAAAAGCATCGAGAACTGAGAAGATGCACATCAAGTAATATGAACAGCCCAACTCTAAAGCAACCATAACTATCATGAAGTTAGCTGCCAAGCAACTAACTAGGTTTCTTGGACTCACCTACTCTGTCCATCTCTGCTAACATTCTCACGCCCACCCACCTGCATTTTACCTGGACTACTCTCCTTTCTGTCACTTTACCATATATTTTAAACTCCAAATCCACCCCTCTGATGGATTTCTATAGGGTAAGATGATCATCTCAAGGCACAATCAGACTTCCCCAGTCCCCGCCTTTAGGTGTTTCTTACTGCCTTCATTTGTAATTTGACATATATTATTATCCACTTATTATGTTCCTGGTGTTCTTCTCGTTGAAGAGACAGCAGCAAACACAATGGACAAAAGTTCCTGTCAAATGTAACTTACATTTTAATAAGGGAAATACAAGAGATTAAAGAAACAATGAGAAAGAAGGGACATTGTGTCGCATATTGGCTAGGGACAAATGGTGAAATACAAAGTGGGGCAGGAGGATTTGGGAGAATTGGAATTGTGACATTAGGTAGTCTGGTCAGGAAAGGCCTCACGGAGGAGCTTCCAGAGTAAAGGCCTGAAGGAAGCTAGGAAGCATGCAGGAGGACTTTAGAGAATGACCACATTCCAGGATGAAGAAAGAGCAGGTACAGAGTTAAAACAAGAGGTAAAGTGAATGAAGAAGGGGAGGTTCAAAGATGGAGTTAGAGATGACAGACATATGATATGCAGGACCTCATAGACAGAGTGTGCTGCTGGATGGAGAAGAGATGGCCTCTAACTTGGGCTTAAAGGACCATGGGTCATTGGAGTGGAATGGAGCAAACCAACTCTTCCGTGACCCTTTGGGTGAGATGGTAGGATGAGGTGAGCCAAACTAGCAGCCTATGGCTACCATCCTAACACAAGGAAATGTGATGGGAAAAGAGGGGGCAAGGAACACACCAGAAATCTGGGTTTGAGTGGATTTCATTTGGGAATCTCATCAGATGTGGAAGAACGAAGCAGGTGGCCAGACGTTTAAGTATTGAGTTCAAATGAAAGGTATACGACTCTGAGACAATCTCAGACATCTGTCATTGGAGACCATGAGAGAGCCTTGATTCCATCTGTTTGTAGTCAATCATGTCCCCAGTGTGGCCTGGGTCACTTTCCTCTCAAGTCTTCAAGCCCAAGTTGAGTCAGCTTTGTTTCCTTGTTTCTAGTGAGTTGATATTTCATTGTCAGTTCTATGTCTAGAAGGGACTCAGGATTGGTTTAGGTCTTATTGTTTCTTTTCAAGGACCATTTCAATGGCACCATTCCATCTCCATCCACCCCCTGCTTGGAAGCAACTTTGTCCTACTTATTTTTTAAGCTTTTTAGTATTTAAATGACCAGTTTTCTATTCACCTTCTTATGTAAGAACAGTCTATTTTTGCTCTGTGAGAGAAGAGGCTAGTCATTCAATTGATATTTACTGAGTGAGATAATTTATCTGCATCGGAAACTAACTAAAAACGTACCCCCAAACCAAACAAGGGTAAATAACTTCATTTTGAAGTATAGAATAGCAAAATTCTGAGACATTCACTTGATGATGTTAGAAAATGTTCTAGGCGATTTTCTCTTTGCATGATACTAAAAGTCCGCATCATATTTAGAGTCCACTTAAGGCAAAGTTCACTCACAGCCTCTCCCTCTGCCCTCAGGTACCGTCTGATAGTCACCTGAGCATTTTGCTGTGTTTGCTCTATGATACCTTTCAGAGTCTCAGGTGTTTGTAAAGATAACCTTCATGTGTATATAGCTCTACCAGATGGTAAACGTATCTTGAGTGTTCATTGAAATGATTCGAAAATAAATCGTTTAAAATCATTGTGTGAGAATGGCTGGTAAGCCTGGGTGTGGTCATGCATGACTGTAATCCCAGTGCTTGGCCCTTGAGTAACAGAAGCAGGACGATCACTCCAAGCTTAAGGTTAGACTACATAGTGAGTTCCAGGCCAGCCAGGGCTCCATAGTGAGATCCTGACACAAAGAAACATTCATACAAACAAACAAAACAATAACAACAGTTGTTGCTGAATAGTCAACTTTTGTTTTTGTTTTGTTTTGTTTTTTTCCTGTCTCATTTCCTTCCACATTTCTCAAGGTTTTCTTTAAAGAAGTCAACATAGCAATACTTATCGGTTGCAATCTCTCTTTTTTTCTTTCTTAAATCTCTCTGATGGAACACAGGGAGTCAGTAGACGGTGGGTCTGGGCCAGCTTCGCCTTGGTAATTTGGTGGGTCCTTTCATCTCCCTTCAACAGTCTTATGCTCATTGTTTGTTACTGCTAAAGCAGTAAAGGCTGTTTGTCTTCACTGCAAAACCAAGGCCAGGAAACTTTGAAGTGTTTTCTGTTGCTTAATGTCACCTACTGTTCCTGTCAGCAAACCGAGATAACCCTGATGGACCGAGGTGTCTGGTCTAATTCCTTTATTGACACACAGTCCTGTCTTCAAACACCAGTGTAAATGAATAAGTACTGAGTTAGCAATGTGTCAGTAATAGGCTGCCAGATAAATGCCATTGTTTATATACTGATCCCTGTTCCTTAAGGCCCAAGCAGCTCAAAAATCTTACAAATTAGCACCTCACTGAGATCAAAGAATTGTCTCTTCTTTCTGCACTTACCTACTTGGAGGGTCAAGCAAGCAAATGAAGTTAAGCTGCCTCTTTCCAGCACAAATCTTTCTTTGGAGGAAGAACAAATGGGGGCTCTGCACTGACACACAAAGACATGCCAGAGAAGAAAGGAGTTTACTTGATTTTGCTGTGTAGCAAGGGAACCCTCAGTAGGTTCTTTGGTTATTTCACCATTTTATCCCCATTACGAATCTTATATTGAAAGATCAATAATGGAGTTATGTTCACTTTTAGCAATCGATCGTTTGAGATCAAATGAAACAGAGCTCGAGTGATTTTTAAATCAGAAGTTTCATAGGACCTACAAGCTTAAGCAGAAAGCATGAAAAAGATCCATTTTTGAAGGAGTTAAAAATTAAGATGTTGAAAGTCAGCCTTATTGGTATATCCTAAAGGAAGTCATGGTTAGTGTCCAGATATTTAGTAGGTTGGGGGCATTACTTTTACATTTCACTTGTTCACTGCGTAGAGAGGCCTATTTATTCTCAAGCACAGTCCAGCTCTGTTAGGTTATAAAAATCATTCATTGTCCATCCTCTTAGAGAAGAAGGCAGGTCGGGGATGCAGGGAAGAGACTGTGTGAAGCAGGCACACGGAGTAGGGGGTCAGCGATAGGGATGTAAGGTGACTAAATAAACAAATAAATAAATGGAAAAAACCCATTGTTTAATTTGAAGACATTAGTAAATACCAGAGAGAATTTATTTACTTGATATCATCAACTTTATACTAGTCAGTATTCCTGTATTTCATATTAATCATACAAAGTTGAAATAAAAAAATTATGCATCTAAGCTTGGTATTGTTCCCTACGGCATTTAAGAAGGGGCTCTTTCTTGGTGGCAGATTTTTGTCTTTTAGGTGAATAAAGCAAATCTTTAAAATTCTAGTGGATTTGGTGGTTGATGTTGTCTTAGTTGAAGCTTTGGTTTCTGTCAGTGAGTAGTTTAAAGAAATAAATATCAGCAAGATATTTATTTTAGGCAGAAGCAGAACACTGGATGTCTTTTCCTGACATGTATGTTCAAACTCCACTTATTGATGTTACTGTTTTTATTTTAATGCTTCACATTTACTTAATTTATTTGGATTTGTTTGTTCATTCATTCACTCATTTAGTGTGTGTGTGTGTGTGTGTGTGTGTGTGTGTGTGTGTGTAGGCCAGAGGACAATTTTTGGGAGTTGGTTTTCTTCTCCCACCTTATGGGTTCTGTTCTTCATGATTGGAGGCAAACACTTTTGTCCTCTGAATTATCTTACCAGTTTCACATCATGGTTTTCAAAGAAGATTTTAAGTATACTCTTCACACCAAGGTTCACAAAAATAAATTTGACCTATAAAGCAAGTTTAAATATAATTTGTTTAATTTTCATGATAAATTTCTTATAGAAAAAAAAAAAATCCCAGCATTTTTGGGACCAACCAAGGCTGGAGTAAGACCATTTCCTGGGACCCTATAACCTCCAACTTTTCGAAATACCAACCATACCTTGTGAAATCTACCAATACCAAGAGCACAACTCTGAAAATAATCTTAGAACAAGTGGGTTTCTTTCTATGTCTCTAAGCTTGTTCAATATTTTATAACAAGTGTCTTCCTTGTAAACAGCTAGTGTCAAAGTTAAGTATAAGGAAAACGTTGAAAAGTTACACTAGTAAAAGTTAAGGAAATGCCTGAGAACATGAACTTATGAACTTAGTTAACACTTTTGCTCAACTGATCAAGAAGCAACTGATCAACAGCTGGACAGGAATGTCTGAATAATTGTCTTGATGGTTTCATGTATGAGTGAAGAGAAGCTGGCAGAGTGTGCTAGACAGAACATCCTGTGTGGAGGTGCTGCTGTTGGTCTGTGTTGCTGTGTCAAGTCATTTTAATAAAGCCTCAATTTTCTCATGTCTAGTCCATGTAACAGTGCACATCCTTTTATACTGCAGAGATAATGTAAAACTTCATGGCAATGTTGGTAGAACTTGGTTTTAGAGGATGATGACTGTGCCAATAGAGTTTAAACACCAGCGAGGTAGATGTGGTTCCTACAGGAACTCACAACTGGTTAAAGTCTAGAGCAGTGGCTCTCAACGTGTGGGCTGCGGCCCCTTTGGCAAATCTCTATCTCCGAAGATACTCACGATTCATAACAATTAGCGAAATTACAGTTATGAAGTAGCAACGTAAATCATTTTGTGGTTGTGGGATCACTACAACATGATGAACTGTATGAAAGGATCACAGCATTGGGAAACGTAGAGAGAACAAGTGTCTGGGAGTGCTCAGTCATGAATGGGTAGTCTATATTACATGTGCTCCCTGAAGAGTACTCAGCCATGAATGGGTCGTCTATATTACACGTGCTCCCTGGAGAGTGCTCAGCCATGAATGAGTCACCTATATTACATATGTTCCCTGGAGAGTGCCCAGCCATGAACGCCATCTATATTATATAAGCTCCCCAAGGCTCAGGAAACATTGCAAAAGAAGAAAGAGAAAAGTTGTAAGAGTCAAAGGTCAGGAAAAACAGGAGTGAAACTGTGTCTCCTGGATACCACATCAAGAACTCGTAATACCTGGAGTTGCCTGTACAAGACCTGTATAAGATCAAGCCAGTTGACGTTCTAGTATTGAGAGGGAGGGGGCTCATGAGTCTCCACCTTCAACTTAGATAATCTTGAAAGTCATAGATTTTGAGGGCGAGAGAGAGAGTTAGACATTTTCAGAGGTGTAATTCCTGGTGAGTTGACTATGCCCCACACCCTTGAGTATATGGGTAGCACAAATTGACAAAATGGACAGGAGATGTGAAGTTGGACAGGGATAGATGGCAGAGACAGATGCAAGAGGAGTTGGAGGGAGGTAAATATGATTAAAATACATTGTTGGGAGCTAGAAAGATGACTCAGCAGTCAGGTGAAGTGGCTGCTCCTCCAGAGGACTCAGGTGAAGTTCCCAGAACCCACATGGTAGCTCATGATGGGCTGTAACTCCACTTCCAGGGAATTTGACACCCTCTTCTCCATGGGCACAAGGCATGCATGTGATGCCCAGCATCAAGCAAAATACCCATACTCATAAAATAAATATTTAAAAATACATCATGTGCACATATGACATTCTCAGAGAATTCATACATATTGTATTAAAAAACAAAATAAAGATCTGCTAGCAATTAAATTATGCTAATGAGTTTCAATAACCAAAACAACATCTAAATGTTTGGGACGTATAAATACAAAGGTTTTTGAGCAGGGAGGGTCATTTTCCTTTCCTGCTGGGGAGCTTTCTTACCTCACTGAAAGAGATTATATTGCTGAAGTAATTCTTAAGCCTGGGCTCTGGCCAGCAACATGCTGGGAGTGGATTCAAAGACACATGCATTGAAGGCTCCAGAGAATTTTCTTATAAGAGTTCCTTTTGATTCAGTTTTCAGGCAGTTAGAGGTCAAACACCACAAACCCAGACCCTTAATCTTTTGCCTCAACCCAGTAATAATGTTTTTGGGACTAATAAGCCACAAAGTGGATATTTTATTCTTCCTCTTTTAAAGACTACTAAGAAAATGTAAAGCTCTTATGCTTTCTTGTTGTATTTACTTTTGGCCTTTGAAAGAAACAACACAAGGAGCATTCCAACTTTGCTGTATGACAATGTTCGTCTCGCTTCTCTGGGAGATGGATGAAGAAGATGCAGGTGAAATCTTTGATGCAGTCCCACAAGTGAGCAACCTGAATGCTGACTACAGTGCTTATGTAGTCCCAGAGTGGCCACAGTAGAAGGATAGGGATGGGTGGGTGAGTTTCTGGAAACCCACAAAGCACCTGTTGTGAGAGCCTGTACCAAGGTGCTGGCAACCAAAACTCCTGTTGATTTTTGTCACAGTTTTCAACAAATAAAAACCTTGCAGATCCATGGTCCCATGGATTATTTATAAAAGTGTTGTAATTTGAATGTGTCTCCTGCAAACATAGACACAAAATGCTTGTCTGTTTCCCAGAGTAGAGGAAGCCAGTGTTCACAGTTGCTAGAGCCCAGGCTCTATGACATCATTGCTTTTCATTTTGTGCAAGTTTTATACTTAGGTGGTTGTTCTGTGAAAAATAAAGATTTATTATCTTTACTATCACAGATTTTGACTTTAGCCATACAACAAGAAATGGCATTGAAATTTATGTTATTCTTTCTTTATTTTGGAAAAAAGAAGTAATTTAAAAATGTATTCCTTAAATCATTTCTGAAGTTAAAAGTGTAAAATTTGAATAATTTTTGACTAAAATTTAAAAAAAATAATGTTTCTTGTAAATACCGAAGAGTCGTCTAAAGAAATGCACAGAAAGGATGTTTTTCGAGTATTCTCCCGAGATCTTCCTACCATTGTTGACAAGGAGAATGAGAAGGGAGAATGAATGCAGGAGGTAAGGCTTTTCTCCCACCAGATAAGAAGAGCTATCCCTCAACATGAGTTAGGTAAACAGCCCTTTGTCCAATCTCCTTCGTGATGGATTCATTTCTGCTTTGTTTTATTCCCCAGCCAAGAGTGACCTCCCCTTACAGCCTGCTGGCTTAGCTAGCAGCCCACAGAGGACAACAGACCTTGGAATTCATATAATTAAGTTCCTGTGGGCAGGTCTAAGGATCCATGAGCTCTGTCCTTGCTCAGCCCATCTCTGTGCTGGCCTCTGTCCAGAGTGGTAAAAACTGAAAAGAGAACATGTTTACCTACCTCATAACTTCATAAACCACACTTTATCCCTTCAAATAACCCTTACATCCCACCATGTTCTGATGTGCACACTGAATACATTCTAATTTTACCATCCAGTTTACTTCCTATATAATTTTAAATAGTAGGGGTTTTTTTTCCTCATAAAAATTTTAGCAAATAATACATTCCCTTACATTTATTCTATACATTTATACAAACGCTATGGAATTAAAAAAAACTAGGAAAATCAGAACATTGATCCCCTGCTATCTGGTAAATACTTACGCTTTTGTGTATTTATGCATAACTCTCTTTTGTAAACAGAAATTGAGATGGTTATACTGTATATGTATATATATTCAATTTTTTATACATACAAAATTTATTTATATATATTGTGCATATTTTCTATATAATTTGTATTTACATATATATATGTATGTAGATATATGACTAATGGAAGAAATGTGGGGCAATGAGAAACCTACATTATAAAAGTAATATAAAATATAATATATATATACATATATATATATATATATATATATATATATATATATACTAGAGCAGGCTTAAGTTGCTACCTACAGTGTTGGTCCTAGGGTTCTGCTAGGTTTCCACTAGTGGAAGGCAATTTCAAAAGCAATTACCCTAATACTTGAGACAAGTAGTTGAAAACTCACAATTATCCATAGAGCAGCCATCTTGCTAGTGACAAATTACACCGCATAGAGAGCAAGTACGCTTCTTTCTGTTCCTATAACATGTGAGGAATTTTCCCAGTACTTTCTCATGAAGTAGATGTGAGGTAGCAAGTGGTTGTCAGGAATCAAGCATTTGAAGAAAAATCTGCAACAGACACATTTGGTAACATTGCATGGTTTGAGGGGCATGAGTGAGGGGATAGAGAGAAGACTTGTGTTATATCTTCTAGGATGATGCTTTGGGATGTATAGAAGGCAGATTTCAGTAGTCTCTGCAACAGGACTCACTTTCATAGGCTATATAGCGTTACAAAAGACTGAACGCCCACTATGCACAAACTTGATAGGTGAAAGCAGTGTATTCTGCAAATGTGTGTTGAAGTTTTGCTATAAAAGTTTATGCAAGTGGTGTCCTAGAAATAATTTTAATTAGACAGGGGGCTGAACGAGCAGTGTACGTCGAAAGCAAAAGCATCATTATGCCTAGAAATTCTGTGTTTCCTCCTGTAGTCCTCAGGGCAACCGTGGGTACAGATAACACTCTCATAGTCTGGCATGCAATCAAACTGATGGCCCCCAAAGGACCAATCTAGTCAACTATTAAGCTTGCCAAATCATTCAAATAAATATATGTGGTTGAATTTTAATTTTAGACACATAAGAATTTTTAATAAGTATGTTTCAAATATTTTATACTAAATACTAATAAGTTACTTCTCGGCCAGTAAAATGAGGCAAATCAAGTCTGATTAAGATCAAATTTAATTTGGTTTTATTTTATATTTTATCTTGTAACTCTACCTTGGTAATACTACTAGGTATTCAAACCCTGGCTTGTTAGATGCAAAATTCAATATTTTCATTTCTTTCCTATTATTATTAACATATGTTGAGCAATTGAGAACAATTTTCTCTCTAAATGAAAATAAACTTTGCAATATCATATACTGTTTTAAAAACAGATATGTACATAATTTACTTCTTAAAGAATATTTTTAAGCTTTTAAGTTAAAGTTTTAATTAAACAATAGTTTTAGAAAATAAATGTAAATAGTATAAAAACCACTAATAGTCCTTTTTGGATAACTTTCTACTGCAATTAGCTTTATTTTTATTATTTATTTAAATATATATTGACATATATCTTTGCACTATAATCTTTGTAAAGTCAAATAATTTGGAAATAGCTTTTTTTTTTTTTCCAGTGATTTGGAAATCAATTGGCAGTATTTGGATAGCAAACACCAGCAAGAAAGAAAACAAATATAAAAGCTTTTCGCAAACATTCTTTCTTCCTTTGAAGAGTGAGAGTAAGGGCTCTTATCTTGTCTAGTAGATCGACTGTGAAGATGTCGGGCTCCCGCATGGTGCAGGCATGAGAGGTATGTCTGAGACTCCTGCATGGCGCAGGCATGACGGGGACAAAGATTTCTGAACTAAGATAAAGTGACTCATCTCATCATTATGAGATAAAAACAGAGAAAGTACAAAAAGAAAATACTTTGGCTGATGACTCGAGTCCTTTTAAAAATGAAATAAGTATTTAGTAGGAATACATGTCGAATACTCTGTCATATTTTTCTTTAATTTGTACAAAATACTAGGTTTTCTTTCAGGAGAAGTAAAAGAAAGTAACACATATATCCATCCTTTTATGTTGGGTTAGGGTTGTTATTGGTTGCTCAGTTTGACACAAGCCAGGGCCATCTGGGAAGAGGGAACTTTAACAGAGAGAATACTTCCACCAGATTGGCCTGTACACAAGTCTGTAGGGCATTTTCTTAATTAATGACTGATGGGGGAGGGCCCACACCACTGTGGGCGGTGCCACCCCTGGGCAGGTGGTCCTGACTGTGAGCCTGAGAGCCAGCCAGCAAGGGGTGTTCCTCCATAGATTCTGTTTCAATTCCTGCTCCCTAGGTCCTGGAGTCAGTGCCTGTCCTGTTTCCCTCAGTGACAGACTACAAAGAATACGCTGAAATAAATAAATACATAAAAGCAACAACACCCCTCCCAAACTCCCCATAAACCTAACCTTTCTTTCTCAAGTTGTGTTTGATCATGGAGATTATCAAAGCAATAAATAGAAAGTGAACTTACAGTCGTTAAAACTTGGGAGAGGCTGAAAGAGAGTTACAAGCCCTTCACAGCTTTCATATGTGAATGGTTTCCTTTATGATATAAGTTAGAATAGGCAAAAGCCAAATACATCAACAAAAACAAAGAAATAAAACAAAACAAAATTCTAAACTTAAACAAACAAACAACAACAACACCCCCAGACCAATGATCCAGCTGTTTGACCAAATTCAGAATTTAGGACTTTGTTCATCTCCCAAATGTTCTTCCACTCATTCGTCAATACACATTTAAGAAAACAAAAAGCTGCAAATGATCACAGAGGTTTCTAGGGGATACTGGGGTGGCTTTGTACTGCCAGTTGGGTCACTTGCTAATGGTGAAGTGATACTGGTATTCAATATGCTTTATTTTTATTGCTAATATCAGGATGCTCATTCATTAATTCAACATATGTTCAGTAAGTATAGTGCTATGAATCAGAGGACAGACACAGTTTCCTATCTTTAGAAGCTTACACATTGGCACACAAGGCTGAAATTGAACAACTGATATATTCTGCAGAATGGAGACTGGACCTGAAGGGGACATAGGAAGCTGTTGAAGACAACAGTAAAGCAAACATTTTAATTTATGTTTAGACCATACAAGCAACCACAGGAAATCTCCATCTGGCCCTGGAGTTTTTTAGCTCCGCCCTCCCCTTCCCTTGCCCTCCGGTTTTATTTGCATAGAAAACAAGCAAAAGAAATGAGAAACATTAGAAGAAAATGAATGAACCCTCTAGAAGCTTCCATGAGTTGGTTTGAAAACACATAGGGGTTCTACTGTGTTTGTAGTTTAAGGGCTGATGTGGAAATGGAGGCTTCTCAGCAGCATCTGCTGCCCTTGTCACACGTCATTGTGTACTGTTGTGGTTTGTTGGTTTTGTTGTTGTTGGTGGTTGGTTGGTTAGTTTGTTTTTGTTGCTGTTGGTTGGTTGGTTAGTTTGTTTTTGTTGCTGTTGGTTGGTTGGTTAGTTTGGTTTTGTTGTTGTTGTTGCTGCTGTTGCCTGTTTTCCTTGCCTCACTTGGGGGAAGCCAGAAGAGCTCCAGGAGGGCTAACAGTTGACATTTATAAGACCAAGCACCCCTTGCCTCTTTTCTTTTTTTTTTTCTGTCCATTTAAATTCAATGTGGTTTCTAATAGATATGATCTCTGCACTGACTACATGACCATAAAGTATGGTGCTGGTCTCTTTGTCTGTTCCAAGTTAAGAAACGGATGCTACTTTTATCTCTTCTTCAGATAAAGAAATCGAGATATGAAGAAAAGAAATAACAGGCCCCAGGTTATGGTGCTACTCAGAGAAGACAACCTCAAAGCCAAACAGCTCAAGGGCAGAACCTTCCTTCCACTGCCTGCTTAGTCGCTGATGTCATCCAGGGCATCTTTAAAGACCTTCACTGTGATTGTAATCTTTTATTTTTTCTGAAAGAAGGGAGAGACAATTTCTTAGGAATTTAAATCCTTTGCTTAGGACAATTTTTATGTCTTTTTATGTTGAACCAGTCTATCAGAAGACATTAAATAAATGTCAGTTTGCAGTAAATAACACCCAACTGGTCCCAGTCAATATGTGAAGCAGGGTCTATGATCTGTGTTTTGTTTGTTTGTTTTTTATTTTTATTTAAAAAAATACTTGACATTCATATAACCTCTGCTACAACTTTTTGAGCAGCTACTTCAGCCAGAGGTCTTCCAAGTATAATACACACACACAGACAGACACACACACACAGACACACACACAGACACACACACAGACACACACACAGACACACACAGACACACACACAGACACACACACAGACACACACACACAGACACACATACAGACACACACACACGGACATACAGACACACACACACAGACACACACACACAGACACACATACAGACACACACATATGCTCACTCACACGTGCTCACCCTTCACATTAGCATCAGGCCGTCTTCTGCTCTGATTAGGACGAGTAACTGGCACTCAACGAGTAGCTGGCACTGTTGGTTTATGGGTTTGGACTCAACAGTGCCATTTATTACTAGGAAATAACAAAAGCATGTCAGCCTTGGGCTGATACTGATCAAAATGGTTCTTTGTATAGTTTATTGCTGTGACACCTATTGTCTCTGATACCAAATTGCTTAACATGAGAAAAATAAACTGGTTTTGAGAAAGATGGTTGATTAGAAGCTGCCTCTATGTGTGGGCTGGGGACGAAGAGGCTGGTTGAGGAACAGTAGAGCCGGTTCACAAGGTGGAGAACAGAGAGTAACAAAGTCACACACAGGGAGTGTCAGGACTGCTGAGCATATGAGAAAAGAGAAAAGAACAACAAGTGAAATAAAAGAAGAAGTGGAGCAAAGCTAAAGTTCTCTGAGGGAAGAGAAGCCAGGAGCAGCTCAGAGCAGGCCTGGGAGGCTAAGGCAGAAGCACAGCATGGGAGCCCCAGGCTGGAGTGACTAACCTCAAGTACATGGAAAGCACCACCACTGCTATTGGCAGTTGGAGTGACAAGGAAGTCTGCTGGACATGCCACAGACTCCCAAATGGCTGCAAGTGTCCTCATGTGAGAATGATAGGGACCTGTATATGCGCATCCAGGGTCTAGGCGTGACGAGGGCACCAGTGGAAATGTTAAGCGCAAGCACAGGTGAGGATTCAAGGCCCACTTGGAGCTTTGGACACTAAAAATCTGCTGTAAAAAGTGAGATTTCAACACACCAGGCCCCAAAAGAGGGAGGTCTGAGGCTGAGAAGATGCCAGAGAAAGCAGAGTCTGACATAGAAACAGTTCTCTACAGTACAGGACACTAATACAACTTTTTTGAGACACCTATACCATCGTCTATCTACCTGTAGAGTCAGCTACAAAAAGGAAGGCAGAGAAAGGGAGCCTGGACAGACTTTAACAGTGTTCATCACTGTAGGAAGCAACTCTGAGGGACTAGGGACAGAGAGCGAGTGATAAAGATTGCCCCCCAGAGACTCTGCTCAGTAAGAATCTTAATTCGAGTGTCAGAGCCATGTAGAGCTAAGAATATGAAGAAGGTATCTTTATGTTCCCATCCTTGCTGGAGTTCGGCTCATCCCCAAATAAACACTTACCACTGCCAAGAAATATGGTTCATTATTTCATTTAGAGCTAACAGCTAACAAACACTTTTACTAGTGTAGAGAAAGGGCTGAATTTACAGCCGTAGGTCAAAAAGATTTAGAGATTTCTAATAAGGTAAAGACATCTATCAGAAACAAGCTTTCTCTATAACTGTGCTTGGACTTTACTCTGTCCTCATTAAAAACGCACATGCATACACACAGACACACAGACACACACACAGACACACACACACACACACACACACACACACACACACACACACACGTTCGTATAATCTAACTTTACAACCTTGGGAATATACGCCCAAAGAATCTACATCTTCATGTTCATTGCAGCCTTCTTAACAATAGTCAGGCTACGGGATCAGCACAGGGGATCTGCCAACAGATGAATAGATAAAAGATAATGTGACAAATGTGCACAATGAGAATTATGTATGAATCATGAATGGAATCAGAAATTATCACATGACAGGAAATAGACCAAATACAGTTTATATTACCTAGCTATAAATATATGTATTTGCTTAGTATTTATTATTAACTTATTTATTCTATACACTTAAAAGTTTAAAGACATGGACAGATCAACACAAATGAACATTCATTGGCTCAAATATTGATTTCTAACATCCTTAGAGACATGGCTGATTCCAAATGTATTGGATAAACCTATAATAACTTATCCTGATCATTTTCAAAAGGCGTAAAGAGGAATGACCGCATGTCATAAGACCCCTGGAGTTGTTTGTAGAGTTTCCTATTGACCATATACATTACTATGTGAGTATTTCAATGATAATAGAAGGATACCACTGAATCAAAGAAAAACCCAGGAGACAATTTTCATAAAAGTAAATTAAAATATAATGAGGGGATAAGAGAAATCATTTATGAGAGAATATCAAACAATAAAATGAAAAGTTATCATTTGATGTTCCTCATAATTATATCTCAGTCAGGGTAACTCTCTCCAAAGTACTTGTCAATTACACACACAAGAATTAATGGTGATGCTTTGATGGGAAAAAAAAATTGCGGCAGACGTTAACTGGGCTTGAAAAAAGAAAGTTAATATCGTCAGTGCTGTGAAGAAAGCACTGTGCCCTGTGATGTGTCCCACAAAGAAGGTTAGAGGTACTTCCTTTGATATTTCTGCCCAAAATACTCAGAAAATCACATGGCACACATATCATATGTAATGGAAGCATAGTATTTTAAAAACAATCAGTGATATGAAAAAACAAAGAAACACGAGAAAACTGCCCTCGATCGATCAGTGCCTAAAAGATATGCGATTAAGTACATGGTTTTCTAGACTGAACATGAGCAAGAAAGGAAAGAAATGTTATTAGTTCTGTTAGATAAATTTGAATGAGGTTGAAACATGAATTAGTGGGAAATCAATGTGATACCTGCTTTAAAATTTACCTTTTAATTTAAAAATTTCCGGCAATATGTCTTAATCATGAAGTGAAAATTTCTAGTTTCTTTGGAAACTCAGGTATGACATATGATGTTTTGCTGGGATAGACAGGTGAAGGGATGTTTTGCTGAAGCAGACACATGAGAGGACATGTGATGTTTAGAAAGAATATAAATATGACCCCACAGAGAGTGAGAGGGAGCTCGGGCACTGGGTCAAGTTGCTCTGATTCACTAGTCTTCACTGACAAAGCTCTGGCACTGGTTGGCTTTTCATCACGTTGCTCATCTTCACTTGTGGTGACTCAGGGTTAAAGAACTTCTCCTGATATCTCAGCAGCTTCTTGCCACTTCAGTGGACGCTGCTGATTGGTGGAGCCTCTCGTTTTCTCCTGGATTGAACAACCGTTGCTGATTCGTGAGCAGTGATTACTGAGTGGACTGGACTGGAGCAGCTGATCTGTGTTGACGTTTTGCTAGTGAACTGCGATATCCTGAGAATGAGGATTAGAATAGCTCCAAAGAACTATTTCTAAACAGACCCACAATCCTTGTTTCCTATTAACCTTTCTTTTCCACTACCTCTGGTGGGTGGTGGGCTAGAATGGAGGTTGAAGTGTTTAAGGACCCTTATTAAAGTAGGTTTTGAAAAATTTAAAGCCTACATACTTATATTCTTTTCTCACCCCACAACTCCTTTCAAATCCTCTCTACCACCACACTCACCCAACTTCATGTTTTCTCTGTTATTCACAAAAGAAAAAGAAAAAAGAAAACCAAAGCAAAGTGACAGAGAGACAGAGAAAGAAGAGAGAGAGAGAGAGAGAGAGAGAGAGAGAGAGAGAGGAAGAAAACACTAGTAAGACAATACCAAAACAGAAAAAAAGCCTCCCTCCATTTTTTGTGTTTTCCAACAACTCCTGGGTGTGAGGCCTGCCATGGGGTGTGGCTGATAGACATGGTGACACTCTATTGGAGAAAATTGACTTTCCCAGCACGTATTAATTATAAATAGCTCTTGGTTAGTGGTGGGACTTTGTGTCCACTTCTCCTTCTGTGTGCTTTTCTTGATTTGGATAGTTATTTGCATGTATGGTATGGGGCATCCATCATACCTAAAATTTGCTCTCTAAATGGCTGTAACTTTTCTCTGGGGGAGGGGTAGTGAAATTGTCCTAATTCAAGGAAAGGTACAGAGTTAGAACGTAATTCTCACCAACATGTTAACAGGATGAAGGAAAAGAAAGGAAGACATCTGCATGTCAATGAAGAGGACAATATTTTAAAATCTGAATTTCCATTTTTGGTTATAATTATTCTATGCCACTTATTACAGTAGATATAATCCCAATACTCACTCCCCAAACAACTTGACTTAAGGCAAAACAGAAACAGCGTGGCTGGTTTAACTTCAATGTTTGCAAAAGTTTTTCCTCAGCAAATTAAAATCTCCCATAGACATGGCATGCTCAGTCAGGACCACCTATATGCAACTCAAAAAGACGAACTGTAGGCACAAATGTCCCTACAGTAACGATAAACACGTGGGTCTGCCAAGGGATATTTTCATAATGCTGTAACTCTAGACTTCTTCATGTGCTGAGAAAAATATCTTTTTGAAATATCTCTGGAACTGTTTAACAATGAAAATGAATGAGCTTGTTTGAAGCATTTATGGAATGCTGGCCATCAAGACACAAAGGCGTGTCATCGTAAATTTGCTTCTGGATTCATCCTCACGACCTAATATACTTTAATCCATTAGCGGCCACCTTCTGAATCTTAAAGAATATTGCCACCTTCGACTCTTGGTTCATATTTATTTCCAGTTGACATGCTAATTTTTCACTCATTACAAAAGGCAAATGGGATCCAGCAATAAATCTTCCTTTGAGTCTCTATATGCTTCTCTATTTATACTTAGTTTTATATAACTTTATCAATGCTTTATAGTGCATAAGCTAAAGGTAGATAAATTCCTTAGATACATGAGAGCTATAAAAAAAATATACCAATATACCAACAAGATACAGAAAAACAGGTCTAAAATAGGCAAAGAAGTAGTAGCGGTAATAAAAAGTTTCCCCTTAAAATAAAAGCCAGGACTGGATGGATTTACTGCCAAATTTTACCAAATCTTGTTCTATAAGATAGAACAGGGAAGAACTCATTCCGTGAATCCAGTTGTAGTAGTCAGGGTTCTCTAGAGTCACAGTATTTATGAAATGTCTATATATTAAGGAATTTACTGCAATGACTTACAGTCTGTAATCCAACGAACCCAATAATGGGCAGCTGTGCATGGGATGTCCAAAAATCTAGTAGTTGCTCAGTCCCACAAGGCTAGTTGTTTCACCTGGTTTTCTATAGAAGCTGGAATCCTGAAGAAGTAGGTTCCAACAGATGTGCTGGCAAGTGAATGCAAGCAGGGGAAGAAGAGTGAGTCTTCCTTCTTCCAATGTCCTTATGTAGGCCTCCACCAGAAGGTGTGGCCCAGATTAAAGGCATGTACTACCTGGCCCGGGCCTAAGCTTTTCATGGCCACTGTGCTTCAAGATCTCCATATCAAGATCCAGGTCAGAAACCTGTGTCTTCCAGCCTCAAGATCTGGATCACAAGTGTGCCCTCCAATCTGGATTGTAGCTCATTCCGGATGTAGTCAAATAGACAACCAGGAATAGCCATCTTTTTTTTTTTTTTTTTTTTTTTTTTTTTTTTTTTTTTTTTTTTTTTGGTTTTTGGAGACAGGGTTTCTCTGTGTAGTCCCGGCTGTCCTGGAACTCACTCTGTAGACCAGGCTGGCCTCGAACTCAGAAATCCACCTGCCTCTGCTTTCCCAAGTGCTGGGATTAAAGGCGTGTGCCACCACCACCCAGCTGGAATAGCCATCTTCACACCAATATTAAACTGAAAATAAGATCAGATAGGGACACAGAGTAAAGATTATAAGTCAACTGTCCTAATAAACATAGGTAAAAACACACACAAAAAAATCTCAATACAGTAATTGCAATCCAAATTCAAGAATGTTATTAATGTCATAATTGACAACCAAGTTATCTGTATCCCGAGAATAAAATTTGTTTTAATATTTGTAAACTAATGAATACAATAAAACATAAATAGACAAGGACAGATATCACATGGCCATCTCAGTAGATGCAGGAAAGTTCTACATCCATTCATGGTAAAAAGTCATGAAGAAACTACAAATAGAAGTACTATGTTTCAGCATAATGAATACCACATATGACAATATAAAATAAAATAAAAATACTATGCTTTAACATAATGAAGACCTCATAGCAAACATTATGATAAATGAGAGAAATAGAGAACATTTTCACTAGAATCACTAATGAGCCCAACTAGTGTCCTAGAGGCTCTGCCATTAAAGAAAGTGACACTCCCTTCTCCAGCAACTAGTAACCATTAACAGCCACTAAATCCTCAGGAAGGGGTCCAGGATCCTCCTTTAAATGTGAGGGTTTGTGGAGAGGCTCACTCTAGTGCAGGAAGCTATGGCTGCTGGGTACCACATCTGGGTGGCAGCATTTCATGGTATGCCCCCATATCCTCCAGGTATGCCTCCATAACCTCCAGGTATGCCCCAGCTCCCAAAGGAAGCTTGCCTCCTCTTCTGTGATGTTCCTTAGACTTTTGGAGAGGGATATACAGATTTTTTTTTTTAAATCATAATACATAAAAATTTTTGTTTCTTTTGTTTGTTTGTTTGTTTGTTTGTTTTTCGAGACAGGGTTTCTCTGTGTAGCCCTGGCTGTCCTGGAAAAAAATTTTTATAGCAAGAAAAAGAAAAGCAAAATGAAGTCATACAAGTATCTGCTCACTCACACCTGGTAATGGATTTGAGTCAAGGATCAAGGATCTTCAGAACTCAAATTTCACATACCTAAAAGTCATCCAACAAGAAAATGGTTCATAAACTGAATATGTGTATCCAGATGGGAGTAAATATGGGTCTAGAAACTAGAGAGGGGCCTATGTGATTAGAAAAAAAATAGAGGCTTTAACAAGAGAATAAAGAAGACAATGTAACCAAACAGAAGGGGATTCTGGGACAAAAGTATACAGTGGAGAGGTGAGCAGTCAGACAGGTAGGAAAATAAGAGGCAAGAGAGTCAATTAAAATGAAATACACATGGAAAATATCTCTCATGGAAACCTATTTGTTCTGTAAACTAATTTCCAAAAAAAATTAAAATTAAAAGAAAATATAAATGGTCAATAAATATTTTTTAAATGTTGTCAGAGAAATGCAAATTAAAATTGCTTTGAGATTCCATCTTCACCTTATGTAGAATGGCTATCATCAAGGAAACCACCAGGGAATGCTGGTTAGCATGTGAGAAAGAGACCCAGTATGCACTGCTCCTGAGAGTGTAGACTGGGGTAGTCACTGAGTAAATCAGTGTGGTGACTCCTCAAGTAGAACTCCCACGTAAGCCATCTAAAGTAATCCTGGGTGTGCAGCCAGAGGACTCAGCACGGCCACGCATCTGCAGTCACACTGCTGCCATCCTTACAACAGCTAAGAAACAGAGCAGGACTGGATGCTCATCAAGGGATGACTGGACAGAGAAATACAGCATATGCACAATGCAGTTTTTCATCCATAAGGATGAAATGATTCTGAAATACCAGATTATGGCATTTGCCGAGAAGTGAATAGAAGAGGAAATCTATATGTTAAGCAAAGCAAGCCATACTCAGACAAGTCTCTCTCCCTCTCCCCGACTCTCATTCTCTTCCCCCCACTTTCTCCCTCTCCCCTTTCTCAGTCTCTCTCTCTTTCAGTCCTTCTCTGTCTTCTCTGTCTCCCTGTCTCCTTGACTGTTTCTCTCTCTCTCTCTCTCTCTCTCTCTCTCTCTCTCTCTCTCTCTCTGTTTCTTTCTCTGTCTCTCTGTGTCTGTGTTTCTGTAACTGTCTGTATCTCTCTGTCTTTCTCTGTCTCTGTTTCTCTCTTGTGTTTGTGTGAGTGCATGCGTGTGTCTGTGTGTATGTGTGAGAGCATGAAAGTAGAAAGGGCGCTATGAAAGAGGAAGGAGAGATCTTAGGATAGTTTGGAAAGGGAAAGTGAGGGGGGACTGTTTGGGAGTGGGAGGTGGTGAGCAGGAGCCTGGGGTTACTTGAGGCAGTGGGGAAAGGGGTGACTGAGAATAAGTACAATGGTATATATGCACAAGAATGGCAAGACAAAACCAATTCCTTTACATAGTAACTTTTAAAATAACATAATAAATGAATACATCTAAAATGAAACTTATAACCAATACAAGCCCATCTTTAAGTTTACAGGGATAAAATTATACAGGTGAATTTGAAATGAACTGACTGCTGGAGTTTTAAGGATTTAGAATAGAGAAAAAATTCTCCCCAGACAGAGGCTCAACAGTAAATCAGAGAGAGACAGAAAGAGAGGGAGAGAGAGAAGAGAGAAAGAGAGAGAGACAGAGATGGAGAGACAGAGATGGGGAGAGAGAGACACACAGAGAGAGAGACTTACCAGTCACCTATTGCCACACACTTGTAATCTTCCTGTGAGTGGAGTGTAAAACTTCATGCTCTCTTCAGAAAGCAGCACCCCAGTTCCCCCAAAGCAGGTTCCTGGTCCTCCCAAGGTGCATCTGAGGCAGGACTTTAGGATTCAGCTCTTTAGGGATAAGTGATGGCTGCTTTTAGTCATTGCTTCCACACACAGGTTTACTCGTCAGGCATCGAGTTTTCCACCAAGACAGGAGCCATCTTCTTGGCAGCTCCTATGGAAAAGAGAGCGCCTCAATGTATTTACTAGTTAAAGGCAAGCCACTGCGTCTGTTTCACACAAAATACAAGGAAGTTTCTTATAGTAATGAATTGCAGGTTGTAGAGATCATTGTGGACATCAGAATAAGCTTTTCTATAGGTTAAAAAAACTGTATTTAAAGTATATAACCAATTCATACTTATATATTTTGTCTTAGTCGAGACTATATACAGATAGTCAGTAGGTATATTTATATAATTACATGAAATATATATATTCACATATATACACATGAATTTATTTATTTGTTTGTTTGTTTGTTTGTTTGTTTATAAGGCCCTTTTACATCCACAAAAGTAGCCCAAATCATAAACCAAAAGGTAAAAATAAAACAGCTATTTTTTAACTAAAATGAATGTATGTAATAACATGTTTTATTTTTTTTCGCTGCAAGATGTAAGATATCACTTATGTATGCCTTCTAAGATGGTGTTTAATAAATACTAAGACAAGGAATATCATTCAGTTTGTAAGAAGTATATAATTATGAACTAATAGAAAGAAAAAAATATAGCTTTGGTTAAGGACGACTAGAACAAGACTAATTTCCAAGCCTGAAATTCACAGAACAAACCATTCTAGAAACTACTCCTTAACCAACCCACTCACATCCCACCCACCCCAATCCTGGCTTTCTTCCAGGAGAGATGGTCTTCCAGCACAAAGCATCTATATCTCTGAACCACTTCCTGCATGTTTGGCAGGAGCAGGAAAGGCCCAGGAATATTTCCTGGAACTGTGATTTAAAAGTGTTTCACTGAATGTTCAAACTGGGCCATTCTAAAAGAGAGTCTGGGGTAAATGTCCCTTTTAGCAAAAGATGGATGGTCTGGGTATCTTCTGCTTTCAATAGGCCTGAGGTTTCATGCGGCTTTATTTGCAAGCAAGGCCTATTTTACTTTAAAACATAACAAAACAATTGAATGTCAAATTAAAGGCGGAGAAAGCTGCCAGAACACCCACTGTGAACTACAGTTTTTTTTTTTAGCCAGTTAAAGTAGGCTTTGCTTGTGATTCAGGTCGCTGCATGGGGGGAGGGGAGGAGCACCATGTGGGGTCTCACCAGGAAGTCACCCGAAATGCATGTATTTTATTTTCCTCCCTCTAATTTTGTAGACAGGGAAAAGCAGCTAGAAAGGCAATGCCAGAGTAAAAGAAGGCAGAGATAGGGAAACAAAACTAAACAAAACAGAAAGCACCAAGACTGAGAGGCACATGGAGAGACTTCTGATTCCGTCTCACTTCTAAAGAACCTCCAAATTCCAGGGCACAACAGCACACTTCAGAACATCCAGGCACTTGTATTTTCCCCAAAATCTAAATTTCTGAAAGTACCCAGGGTTGTTTACCAGGATTTCATCATGATCTGAACGGTAACTACTTGTGTGGAGCTTTATCTGTGTGGAATTGGCCTCGAATGTGTGGGAGATCAAGCGGTTGGTCTTAAAATCAATCCCTGGGGTTGGAGCAAAGGAGCAGATAGTGTAATGTCTCTATACTAACATCCTTTCTTCAAAATGACAGAAGAGTTATAGTTTGCAAGTGTACAGACTATTTTTAAAACCGTAACTAGCAAATGTCTATATAATAAGAAATGTGTATATGGCCTAGCGTAACTTAAACACCTCAGTTTAGGAGAACAGAGACAGAGTAAATGGGTATGGTATGTATACCTGTTTATACAGAAATGCAAGTGGACCTGGAGGCTAATAGTCTAGCTACGGGTTTGATAGGAATAATTTCTACACACTACATGGCCCAAAGCTACACAACATTGTCAGACAGAATCTCATGACATTTTGGTGTGGGCTACTTTTATGTGTAGGGGTGTTTTGCTACATGCATGTACGATCACTATGTGAATGTGTGAATGCCTGGTGCATGGGCTGGGGTCAGAGGCATTGGGTCCAGTAGAATTGGACTTAGGGATGGTTGTGAGCCACCCTGTGGATGAGTGTGGGGAACTGAACTCTCCAAGGTCAACACGTTCATTTCTCCAGTCCCTTGGTTTCTCCTTTTTCTAAGCTGTGCATTTTATCTTACGAGACTGAAGTTTGAATTCTGAAAAGACTACCATTTGGGTTCTAAAAGCCCATCTAAGCTAAACTTTTGGAGATACATATAGAGCATGCTTGTAGGACAATGCTTAGAACAAGACAGCAATGATAATCCTACATCCATTTTTCAATTTAACGTGCTCTCAAATGCCAGTCAAAAATCTTTCCTATCCTTATACTATACCCTTATATGGTGCAGTCGAATCTGTATATCATTCAGGTCACGAAGGACAATAACATCCAAAGCCTTAGTTCACGGATGCAGATAATACAGCTATGCCCTAAGTTATTATTCCTATTTTCCAAAAGTAATGGATGTGTATTAATCAGATATAGTTAAATATCTGCTGGGGAAAAACAGGAATAAGAACTTTCTCCATCAGAGTGACATTGGATATGTCAACCATAATCCAGGGCAGATTTTATGCTCAGGGTAGTTGGCCAGTACAAAACAAACTCCATTTTCCCACTTTGTTTGATTTAGATTTTGTTGTTGTTGTTTTGTTTTTTGTTTTTTTGTTTTGTTTTGTTTTGAGAAGGAAAGAACATGATGTTGGGTGGGTAGGGAGGTGGTAAGGCTCTTAGAGAAATTGGAGGGAGCAGCAATATGATTAAAATTTTACAATAAAAAATAAATGAGCCAAAACAATTCTGGCTTCTAGAGAGAAAAATAGAAGAAGAACAACAAAAAAGGTAATTCCTCAGTGCTATAATTTGGACCTTCAACGTCCTCAGAATACCCCTGCATTAGTACCTAGATGGTTGAAATTTTAAGAGGTTGTCATCAGAGGTATGCCCTGAAAGAAGTTAGATAATTAAGCATGTGCCCCCCCCCAAAGTAATGAAGACACCAGGCTCTCTCTCTTCTTTCTCTAATCCTTAGTGGCCACTAAATGAGCAGCTACTGCACCACACCTGTGGTGATCTAGCTCATGCCCAGCAGGTCACAGACAAACCTCATTTTCTAAGCCAATTGTCTTACTCTTCACGGTGATGGAAAGCCATCATATTCCATACTGCAAAAGAAACGTTAATCAGATGCAAATTTAGAGACAGGATTAAAGAAATTGACATTTGAACAGTTAAGTAACTGGATCAGAAAAGCCAGGACTAGAACCCATCTCCTGAATTCTGGGGTGGTATGTTCCATACTCTGTAATTTTATTTGTCCTGAATTCTGCTATAAAACTTTCAACTTTCAATATTTAACGAATGAACATCCAAGTAATTTTGTATTAAGGCTCAGAGATTAAAATTTACTAATGAGTGAAAAATAATTCAGCATTTATTGCATTCAATGTATACTTAATATATAATTATGTAAAAGAAGGCAATATATTCACAAAAATGCAATAAGATACTAATTCCTAAGTGGAGACATATTGAAGCTATCAGTTATACATCTACAAAACTTAGTTCTGAGACTGAAATGCTAAGTTAAACTAACTGTATCCCTGAGATAAAATTTCATGCATAATTGACCTTTGGACAGCATAGGAATGAACTATGTGGGTCCACTTATACAGGAATTTGGCTTTGGAAGCTTTGTGCAGATTTGGAAAAGTTTACAGATGGACTGCAAAATCCAGAAATAGTTTAAAAGTTAAAGAAAACAATCTTTCTTTTTTTTTTGGCTTTTCGAGGCAGGGTTTCTCTGTGTAGCCCTGGCTGTCCTGGAACTCACTCTGTAGACCAGGCTGGCCTCGAACTCAGAAATCTGCCTGCCTCTGCCTCCCAAGTGCTGGGATCAAAGGTGTGTGCCACCACCGCCCAGTGAAAACAATATTTCTTGAATATATAAAATACATATAGAAATAGTCTATTCTGTCATTTATCGATACAAAATAAAATCATATCTATTATAAAAAATTAAAATTTACACAAATATAGACAATACTCAGTACCATATATAGTTGAGAGAAACAAACATAGACATAACATTGATCATAACTATTAAATTAACTATAGTACATGCTGCCTCTGTGATAATTTTGTAGACACTAAGTATTGCTGATGTTATTTCAGGGTTATGTTATCTGAAAACACTCTGTGATGCTAATCACGTCCCAAGCAATTGCTCTTTCAAAAAAAAAAAAAAAACAGTAAAAAGTCTATATCTCTGGGGCTAAGGGCTTAGCTGACAGAGTGCTTGTTAGCATACTCTACCGATCCCTATAAGCTTGTGTTAGATGTAGTGGTACAGCCAGTAATCTTAGTACTTGAGAGGTAAGAACAGGAAGGTCAGAAGTTCAAGGTCACCCTTGCCTGGATAATGAGTTTGAGACTAGGCTGCTCCTCTTATCTAAAGTGTAAAAAATATTTTTTAAAAATTCTCTCATATTGCAGTGCGGTGGTGGCGCACACCTTTAATCCCAGCACTTGGGAGGCAGAGGCAGGCAGATTTCAGAGTTCCGAGGCCAGCCTGGTCTACAGAGTGAGTTCCAGGATAGCCAAGGCTATACAGAGAAACCCTATCTTGAAAAATCCAAAAAAAAAAAAAAAAAATTCTCTCGTATTTTTCCTCCCTGTATATAACACACGTAATGTACAGAATATGTGTACTAGTAAGGCTTCCAGTCACCAGCAGTTACTAGTAGTTAAGTTTTGAGGCAACAAAAGATATGCTCATAATTTCTAATACCTGGGTGTCAGCAGCCCTTGCTCCATATTGCTTAACAGGCATCTATTATTTTATAATTTATTTTTATTATGTGAATGTGTGTGTGTGTGTGTGTGTGTGTGTGTGTGTGTGTGTACATGTGAATACATGTACACAGTATTTACGAGGCTGTTGGATCCCCTGGAGCTGGAGTTACAGGTGGTTTGAGCAGCTCAATACAGATGCTGGAAATGAACTCAGGTTCTCTGCAAGAGCAGAACTTTTGTCTCTCCATGCCCGGGCAGCTGTATTTCTAAATATAATCACATCACCTTTCATCACAAAACATCCAATAGGGCCAGTTTAGATGAGTGACTCATTGCCACAATTCTCTCAAGCTGATCTTACAAAAACATATTTAGGGTTATCTTCAAAAGTAGGAGAATACTTTTCCAAAATAATCATCGAGAAAATATAACAGAAGTAAGATTGCTTATTTTGAGTTTTGAGACAACTGGATGACAATTTCACACAAAAAAAATTTAAGTACATTGTCTGTTTAATATTGATATTCATGTACATATTAATACAACCAATAAAAAGAAATAACTAGAACCACAATTAAAATCCCATTATTTCACAATTAAAATCCAATTTTGATTTTCAATTATGGCCTGCCCCTTTTATTAATGATCAATATATGTTGATGATCTTGTTGGATTTGAATTCCCCAATATATGTTTGAATCAGTAGACTTTTCTTTTTGTAACTTAGTCAAAACTTTCCAACAATACTACATGCCAAGGGATTACTCAAAGAAAGCATCAATTCAGCTCTTACTGGATGTACAGTAGTTCTATAAAGTGAAGAGTTTTTCTAGAAGAATTTCTCAGATAAACTTTGAAATCATTGATGACAAAGTATTAGGGCACACGGCATTCCTCTTATCTTTATTGTTTTTTTTTTTTCAAACTCTCTCAGTAGATTGCTAAGAATACTTGATCTCAATTATCCGAGCTCGAATTAATCTCCCTTTATGCCACGCTCACATTTTAAACTTATTGAGCCTCATGATGAACCAGTGTAGACTGTCCTTGCCACAGGAGCTAGAGGGTTGGAGAGGTGAGTGATGTTCTTTCAATCCGGTAGCTGTGCGAGGAGCTAGAAGTTTGGTGGCAATTGGTGTCATTTGCTGGCAGTTGCCAACCAACTGTGCATTGTCTTGTGGAGAGTGACAGTTCAGGGTAGTGGGAGGAGCGTTTTATACATAAAGCAAAGTCTTATAGCCCTAGATGATCAAAGCCTCAGGCACACAGGTGAGAACTGTTCACTTAGAGGGTCATCTATGGAGAGTCATCAAGGGGACTTACAAAGCTTGCTAATTCCATTTGAGATTCAACACTAACCCAGAAGAAAATATAGAAACTAAAAAGGAGGGCCTGTTAAGAGAAAGTGTCACATTTGGCTTCTTTCTGAAGCAATTTTCAGCACTGTGGCCACATTGCCTGATGAGACAGGCCCAATACTCTGCTCTTCAAGAGAGGATAAATTCCTAAGCAGAATGGACATGATAATACCAAAAGGAAATCTGGAAATCATGTGTCTGATTACTTAGACAAGATTCCAAAATATGGCAAGAGGGCTTCCCATAAAGAATGTGGCATAGACTAAGATGCAAGCAAGAAATCAAATTCTGTAGCAGCTCTGCACACAGAAAAGGAAGAGTAGAAAGCTCTTTGATCTGAGATTTACCAAAACACACAAAAATATCTACAAGGGAAGAAATCTGATATCACTCTTATAGAAACTACAAAAAAAGAGACTCTTATGAAACATTTGTTGAATGAATGAATGAATGAATGAATGATTAAGAAACATAATTACAGGTTCTAAGTAGCCTGGGATTCATCTAAGAAGACCAACATGCTGGAGGGGGAGGGGGAGTTGTCAGTGACAATGAATGCATACTGGCTATGCTGTGTTTCTGGGGCACATGTCCAAGATACGCTAACTCATTGCTGCTGTCCACTCTTGGTTCATCTGGGAAACAGTTCCTCCAGGAGAAGCCAGGAAGAAAATCAAAGGAATAGTTACAGAGTTTTCAGTAATGCATAAAGTATATACCAAATTCCAACAGGAATTATAAAATACATAGATATGTATATTCTCAGAGCCTCATGTACCAGTGGACAGTTCACAGAAAACCAAAGTGAATTTATTATTCATAACATGGGGGGGGGGAAGTACTGATTAATGATTCTTTAGGATAAAACATTAAAATTTATGTAAGATGTAGGTATTATTGAATAAGAACAGAATATTTGGGGGGAAGGGATTAGATTGTATCTAAGACTTAACTTAGTCCTAAGATATATAAAATAATGTTTTCTAACATCAATAAGAAATTAATAAGTATTTGCTAAATAAGTAAATGAGGAAGAAGTAAAACAATTGGGACTCAGAAAATGTAGACAATACAGCTAGAAATAGATTTAGATGAATAAAAATTCAAAATAATGTGAAAAAACTTCTATGTTAAAAAAAAAAATTGACCAAAGTGAAATGTAACTAAGTCCTAAAGATAAAACAGGACTGTTAAACATTTGACATTAAAATATATGAAATAATTCAAAGGAAAATGAAATGCATTTTAAAGCATAGGATAATTGTAAATTAAGAATTAAACAAAGGACAGAAAAAACATAGCTAGTCACAGACAAGTCATGCAGGTCCACAGGGAATTTCTAGGGACAGTCAAACTTCCTGGACTAACTGTTTCCAGCTGAGGCAGCTGGCATTCATTCTCCCATGGCAAGGAACAAAGGAGGGGGGATCCATATGCTGTCCTTATGTGCGTCACCTTATGCTGGGACATGAAATTCATATCTCATCCACCATATCTCTCTGCTTTCCTCGTGCTTAGGAAGCATTATAGAGAGCTGAGGCTATCCTGGATTTCTACCTGAAGGTGGATGCAAAACAAGTTGAGCCATCAGCCTTAGCCTATCTATCATCTGCCACAGCCACACCAGAATGTTGTCCTCACATCCCTAAAGTGTTAGTGCGCACTGCCCCAGAGTTCATGACAAGGGAAAGTGAAGCATAAAGAAAATCACTGATGGGAAGAAGCACTGCAGTGACATGTGCTATGTGTACACAGGAAGAACTGGAACAAACATCCCACCTTAAGCAGAGATTCCAATTGAAGATACTAAACCAAAACCAGAGAGGAGGAGGAGACCAAGAACGACGACAGCAGCAGCAACAACAGCAACAACAACATACCTGTTATAAATGGAAAGATCAGGACTAGGGAGATAGCTAAGCAGTTAAGAGCACTTGCTATTCATGCAGAGGACTTGTGCTTGATTCCCAGCACCCACATGGCTAGTCATCACTGCCTATTACTTTACTTCCAGGGGATCTTGTGCCCTCTCTGGTGGTCAAGACACACCTGTGGCATACAAACCTACAAGCAGCAAACACTCATGTATACAATAATCTGTCAGAAAGAAGGAAATAGAAGGATGCATGGTCTCTATCCACAGCATCCATGATGGGGCCCACAGATGCCTCACTGGAAGGCAGAAGTCCATCTCTGCAATGCTCAGTAGTTTGCGACTGAGGAGATTTTGCTCATTCAGTGAGATCAGTTGGCTAGTCATTTGGAATATCTGTCCTTCTAGGTACCCAGTCACACTAAAAGTCCAACCAGAACATCGAGGGCCCTGATTTTACTCAGGAGTCTAACACAGCCTCTCTCACTCCAGTCTACAGACTTGGGATCTGAAGGAAGAAACAGATAAAACACTTTTCATTTCCTGTGTTTCTGGTGTTGGGAGCCATCTGTCAGCTGCCTGAACTGTTCCTTGGTCCCCAAGGGCTAACTAGCACTGGGAAACTGTGGCTCCTCTGCCTGCATCACCCATGCTGCTGTTCAGGAACTGTAGTCTTTCAATCGGTCTCCTTCATTATTTCTCATGTAAGTTGTGGAGTGCCCCGGCTTTCACTCCCACTGGTACCACTGAGCCTCAAATTCTTTTTATTAAATCTTAGAATATTTAAGGCTATTTCAAAACCAACAGCAGCCAGGGAGAGTGAAAAATTGATGGATTAAACCCCCCCCCCCAAAAAAACCAAAAACCAAAAAACCTCAAACCACATGCCACAAACCCAGCTCCTGAAAGATCTCTAATGTCCAAAAATTCTTTTACTTTTATTTTTTTGTGTGTCTGAGTGTTTTGCTTTCATATGTGCCTGTGTACCACATGCACAACTGTTGCCTTCAGAGTCCACAAGAGAGCATCCGATTCCTTGGAATTGGAGTTATGGATGACTGTAAGCCACCATGTGGGTGTTGGAAACTGAACTCATAACAAGTGTTCTTAACCAATGAGCCATCTGTCCAGCCCCAATTTTGAGCAAGTTTGTTTTAAAACTAAGTGAGAAAGATTGATCATCACATAGAGGGATGGAAAAGTGAGAAAAGGGAATACAGATAGCTGATTGTAAAAATATTTTAAAAATAGCAAAATTTTATACTGTGAAATTCTAAAATGAAGATGTTAGGATTCTCTAGGGTCACAGAACTTCTGGAATGGATCTCTCTGTCTCTGTCTCTCTCTCTCTTTCTCTGTCTCTCTCACTCCCACCTCTCTCTGTATATATATTATATATATACACATGTGTGCATATATATGCATATACATATGCATATGCGTGTGTGTATGTGTGTGTGTGTGTGTGTGTGTATGTGTGTGTGTGTGTGTGTGTGTGAAGGGAATTTATTAGGATGACTTATAGGCTGCAGTTCAATTAATCCAACAGCTGTTAATTGAAAGTTTAAGAATATGTTAGTTTCTCAGTCCCATGAGGCTGGGTATCTCAGCTGGTCTTCTGGATAAGCTGAAATCCAGAAAGAAGCAGGCTCCAGTGTGGGTGAAGAAAAGGATGCGCTGACAAAGTAAGGGCAATCAGGCTAAGGATGAATGAACTCTTCCTTCTTCCACTGTCCTTATATTGGCTTAAAGCAGAAGGTATGGCCGAGATTAAAGGTGTGCCTCAAGATCTGGATTAAAGGTGTGTGTCACTCAAGATCTGAATCAAAACTTGATGTTTTACAGCCTCAAGATCTAGATTAAAGGCATATTGTCTTCCTGCCTTAAGATCCAAGTCTCAGGTATGCCCTTCACTTCTGGACTGTAGTTCATTCCAGATATAGTCAAGTTCATAACAAAGACCAGACATCACAGAAGTCCAAGGGTATAGTTTATACTTAAGTTTAGAATCTTTGCAATGCAAATCTGTATGAAAGAAACCAGAGGAACCTAAGCAAAGAAGCTTAATACAAATTTGTAAAGAAAAGACAAAACAAAGTTTAAAAAACAGAATACTCGCCGGGCAGTGGTGGCGCATGCCTTTAATCTCAGCACTTGGGAGGCAGAGGCAGGCAGATTTCTGAGTTCGAGGCCAGCCTGGTCTACAGAGTGAGTTCCAGGACAGCCAGGGCTACACAGAGAAACCCTGTCTTGAAAAACCAAAAAAAAAAAAAAAAAAAAAACCCGGAATACTCAAAATCATGAACATTAGCAAGTGTTGGCTAGATTCCTCCTAAACTTAACAGTAAAATTAAATTACAAGAAAAATAATGGATAATTATGCCTCTTGTAGGAAGAAGTCACTCTAACTGATAACTTGTAGGGGGAATTGCTGATTTGAGTTTCTTTCGGGAAATCAGGTTTGAAACAAGATTACAAATAACACCAGCAGTACTCTAGTGAGCTATTCACACACTGTGGAAAAGAATGTCCTAACAGAAGGTGATGATTGTAAACACAGAGCTTGAATTTAAAGATGTGTATACACGTGATGCTCGATGCATCCCTACGATGGCCTCACTGGATTTCATTGCTCGGATCCAAGCACCAAGCATTCTACTTCTCTGGCGGAGATGCTGTTCCTACCTATGCTCCTTAATGTTTGCATTCACCAATATCACCAAACTTACTTTTCCCTTGAGGTTTCAAATGTTATGATTTACTATGTGTAGAAATTTTTATTACATAGGGCTGGAGAATGGCTAAGTGGCTAAGTCGTCAGGAGCAATTGCTACTCTTGCAGAGGAAAAGAAAATAACAAGTAATTTCATTTTTAGGGGACCTGACTCCCTCTTCTCTCCTCTGCTGGGACTTGCTCATACTTGTACACACACACACACACACACACACACACACACACGCACACACACACACGCACACACACTGATAAAATAAAAATGCAAAAAAAGAGAGAGAGAGATTTTATTGCACTCAACTGACCAGGCTACAAGTCCTTACTCTTATCAAGTCTGTGTCTTGGTAGAAATTTCCTCAACTAAGCTAAATAAGGTTTTGACGAGCAAATGAATGTGTGAAACCATGGTTGAAGTTGCAATGCCCTACCCAGACTTCAAGACTGCCACTTCAGCTTCTGTAATTCTGTGAGTTGGGGAGCTATTGCTTTTTTTACTCTTGATTTATTGTTTTTTTTTTTTTTACTCTAAATTTCGAATGTCTAATGAAGTAGCAGAGAAATTATTTCTCTTGTAGTGAGCAAGTCTCACAACACACAGGGAATTTTGCAAACCCAAGTTAATCGGACATTGGTTGGACAGCTGCTTTGACAAAGTGCTTTTGTGGCCATTACGAAAGAGACATACCTATAGCAAAGGTTGGTCTTCTCCAAAACTCTATCTTCCCTGAAAGCAGGCAAAGGTGCTGAAATAAATGGATGTCTTAGATGGAAGGACCACATACTCTCAATTCCCCGTTTCATCGATTTTTCCCCCTCTTTGCAACTGCTGAACAGAATGGTTCTGATGAAGCTATTCCACATCGTGAGAAACTTCACGTTCCAAGAGTGTGACATTCTGACCCCCATGCACACTTTGATCCTTGTTCATTGGCCCCTTTGATCTCTGAACGGTATATACAAGGTTCACTAACCAGTACTTTCCTTCATTTTTTGGTTCTTGGTCTGGTAAGTGCTTACATTTAGATCATTGACTGGAATAGGTGAATATGGATGGTGTGGTACCTTTTCCACGGAGGCTTGCATGTTTTTAAAGATAGAAACGATATGAGGGCCTTCTAACAGCATTTCTATTAAGAGCAGAGTTAAACAACAAAGTACATATTATTGAGTATTTTTTCTACTCAAGACAAATATGATACAATGAATACACTGGGTTTTATTTTTACTCTTTCTGAAATCACACAAAGTGGATATGAAACCTTCTCATCTCATGCCAGGAGAGAAATGTTCCTGAGGTAGCTTCGGGCCACCTCACCCAAATACTAAGAGTCTCCTGCTCATAGGAAGCCTAAGTATTTTGGCAGATAATTTGCTTACCACAAGCAAAAGACCCAAGTAGAGATAAGAAATTAATAACAAATAATATGTGAAGAATATCAGCCATCAACTGCCACACCCAGTTTGAACCTTGTGAGCTACAATAACATGTTATCTGGTAATGCAGGTCTACTGGGGAGGTAGTGGCACAGGTGGTCTGGGAGTAACCAACCACCTTTGGACTGGATTTAGGGCCCATTCCTCAAGACTGAACACATGCCTGACACTATTAACTAAGACAAAAACCCTTGGCTCTAGGGGAAACCCTACCACAATTATTCTGCTAAATGGGCATAATAATGAATGTCCTCATAAATTCTCATCGTTATAATGATCGATTAGTGCTTTTCTCAACCCGATCTGAGAAGCTTCTCTTTCAGAAGGAGGTGATTAATACAGAGACCCACAGCCAGTGAACATAGAATTAATGACTAGACTGCTCAGCTCTAAATGAAATATCTATGTCACACACCTTTCCCACAAGGCTTGGATAGTTATGGAAGATGATGTGGGAAGAGTCTAAGCATCATAAGGAGAAGTGAAAAAGCAGTGCAATATTGGCCGGTATGATGTAGCACAATTTCACACATGAACTCAGAGTGGTTACAATTGTATGCACAAGACTTGTGGGAAATCAAGCTAGCCAAAATCCCAGTGTGGATTCGGAAGTGGCTTGTGAAGTCCCATCCCTGGCTGAGAAGCTACTGGCAAGTCATGGCTGCTGGGGGAGGTAGATCCAGTTTTCTTTAGGCATGCAGGCCCTGAGAGGCTACACACATTTCAGTAGATGGTCTCATAACCATCCACACACAGGCAGCACGAACTAGACTCAGTGAGTTTTTTGTTTGTTTTTAAGGCAGAGCACAAGAATTTAGAAGGGGGAAGTGATGTTGAGAAGAGAGAGGAAGAAGAGAGGAGGGAATGAGGGGTGGACTTGATCAAAACACACAGAACATAACATTTATGAAAGGATGCCAGAAATATGCAGAGTGGAGTTCCAGAAAGGGAGGAGTCAGTGAGAGCTGCATAATTAGGAAGGGTTTCTTAAACAGGCTTTGTTGGGTCAAAAGTATTCCAGAAAGGAGGAGCCATATGCCAAGTTCTAGAGATGGAAATGTGGGGACAGCAAGTCCTGGGCAAGTTATCCAAAGTAACTAAGGAGTTAGGGAAAAAGTTGGTGCACTCCTCAAAAGTAAATAACCCATGTAGTTCGGTATGGCTAGTTTGGGTTCTGAATTCTGTTTTATTTTATTATGAGCTACTTTTAGTAAAATAAGCAATTTATTTCAATATTGGTGTTTGCAATATTATTATGTCTGATAATGAACCCATTATTATTTGACTGTCAAAATATATTAAATAAAACAGCTGGTGCCCTTTGCTCTTCTGTTCTCATTTCCTTTTTTGAGTGAATGTGAAATTTCTATAATAGGAATACAGGCAAACAGGAGAGGAAGGCTGTCAGCATGTGCCAGTGGTTTTTGTACCTTGCCTATTCTTTATGAACATGGAAAAGATCAACTCAGGGCTGAATAGGGTGATGTGCACTCACAATCCCTGCACACAGACAAGAAAACTGAGCATTTGAAGCCAGCTGAGGCTACGACATGAGAAATATATACAAAATCAAAACGAGCGAAAAATAAAAGTAAAACCGCAAAACCACTACCACCCAAAGCAACAAAACCAAGACCCAATCACTATTATCCACGAATCTCTCATCCTCTAATAATTTTTACATTTATTTATTCTTATTTTTGTGTGTATGTGTGAGTGCCCACGTGCACAGATATGCACTGATGTCTATTTCTGATGCCCATAGAACCCCAAAGAGGGTGTCAGATCTGCTGGAATGGAATTACAGACCATTGTGAATCATCATGTGGGTCACCTGGGTCCTTCTGCAAAGGCAGTGTGTACTCATGATCAGTGAGCCAGCCCTCCATCTCCTATCTTCCAACTGTTTGAGGGAAAGGGGAAATGAAAGCAGATTTGAACAGCACTAGGTTATTCTACAGGATATGCTCCCTTCTTACATGGCCTCAGATCCATGACTTGTCAGATGAGACTGGCAGTGACAGATAGTGGAGTTAATGATACTGTCTCATCCATTTCTAGAGTGGCTCAAGCACTTAGGCCTTTATTAAAGGAAAAAGAAAATCAAATCCCATATTTCCATGTGAAACATTGAGGTAAAATCACCTTTGTGCTTTGATTGGACCATTACATCCTACAGTGGCATCTTGGGATGTGTGGTGGAGACATTGTGGACTTCTCCTGGCAATTTTGTCAACGTGGACTTCTCCTGGCAATTTCGTTAATGTTCAGCTGAGAAGACCAAGACTTACATGCTTTCGCATTTTCCTGGAACTTCCTTTCTAGTGGAATCATAGGTTTCCCATCCCATCCTTCCCACTGCACTAAGTTTTCCTCTTTAGTTAAACAAGAGTTGTAGCTCCCAGGCTCTGTTCTACTTTAGATTCCATGATGTCCTTCTTCATGAATCTTGAGGAGAAGAAATCCAAGCCTGCAAGGCAGATGACTGCAATTCTAAGTTCAGTTCATGAAGGACCACACTAAGCGAGCCTCCTGTGGTTCCAATGGTAAGTGCTACATGGTGGAGCAAGTTAGAACCCTGGTTGTTTGCCACTGGAGGTAAAAATACATCTGGAGGTCTCAGCCAAGTTCCTGTGGATCTCTGTCCACATCCCCAAAATACCACAATGCTTGGCAAGAATGTGAGATACGGCCAAATAAGGCCCAGATCTTGAATTGCTAGAGTGTTTCGAGTAAAAAACAACACACAATGGAAAGCTGACATGCGCACGTGTGTTATGCTATCAGCCTAAAGTTTTAGCATCTTCCCATTTATTTTCATATCATGCAACCCAAACTCTGTAAAACTACAAAAGTGAATTTTGCCCTTAGTGATTTAATATAGTATACTAACCACAACCCAACTACTCGTCTACGCATTGCCTTAACCAAAAATTATTTATTGTAGGCTACAAAGGGACGCACAGCTAGGACTCTATTTCTCCCAAAGGATACTTCTATTTTGTTTTCTCCCCTATAGTTTATAGTTGTCACGGAGGGCCTGCTTTCCTTTTGGAAGCAGGCTTGGATGAGATGCTTGCCTTTGCTGCTGGTTGGGTTCTTTTGGAGAGAGCAGCGTATTTTTGGAAACAGTGAATACAATTTTAGCATATTGGTTGAAGCAGAGTGAATGCTGCAGTCGAGACGTATGATTTTAAATGTTTAAATAGGCACTGGGGAGACGTCTCAGTGCTGGAGTACTTACCTGCTATTTGGGGGGCCCTGGGTTTGCTCCTGAAATTCCAGGGACACTGAGACAAGAGGAGCAGTACAAGATGGGAAACTCAGCAACCCCTGTGTTGAAAGCTTTAAATAGGAGAAAGTGTTCTAGAGCTACAGTTCAGAGAGGGTGCTTGCATATCATCCCCTAGGTCCTAGGCTCTATCTCCAGTACCACAAATAAACAGAAATCTAATATATTCATATGAACCAGATATTGTTTGAAAAGCATTATGTTGAAATATTATATAACCATATGTTTATGTTTATACATATTTTATAGATTATATGACACATGTTTATGGATAAGTATTTTGTATATTAACACAAAACAACATATAAATCATATATGTTATGCAGAATACTTCAATGTATTTGCATATGTTTATGTGTTACATGTATGGTTTTTACTTATAAAAATGTGTGAATAGTGCAATACATTTATTTTCACTGACTAGTGCACTATTTACATAAATATATTAGTAAATATGCAATGTAAACTCAAGCAAACAATTATTGTGAAGATTAAATGAACAATTTTTATTTTCTGAACTGTACTTAATCATTCTATTCTCTTATTAAAGAATTTGAAGACTAAATGCTTGATTCAGACTAATTTTAGCAAGCATGCACTGGTCCAGGCTAGCATTTTAAGGTGGAAAGCAACTGTTCGATGATTTTGGTGAAGGAGAGAACGAAGTGGGTTAACAAGAGAAAATCTGCTCCTGTCTCATCAAGCGTGGCTGTTCACGAGAAGAAAATGCCCTTCACTGTAGAGTTTCTGAAGCAGGAAACACCAGTACACAAGAGGTGAAGGATGGGCCAGGCCACTGCTAGACCAATTTGGGGACTTCTAGACTTCTACAGGAAGTCTCTCCCTCCTACCTCTCCCCTCAAAAGGCTGCTTACAGGGAGCACAGCACTACTAATTGCAGAGTAGAAAAGGCTGGAGTACATTGTAAAAGGTTGGGACTGAAAAGAAACTTCCACCGTTCACCTGAGTGCTAAAGAAACTGATTCTGATGAAGGCAAATAAATCAGGCCTAGACTGAAAATATCTAGTCTGAAAAGCAGATTTTTAAATACTATATGTTTATTCGTGTGTGTGTGTGTGTGTGTGTGTGTGTGTGTGTGTGTATACACGTGTACTAAAACGACTCTGAAATATACTTTAAGGTGATTTATCCATTTTACGAAAGCAATGACTCATTATTTTTGGAGTCAGGAGCAAAGTATACAACTGTAATGATATGTTTCTGTTTATAAAATGAAGATAATGCCAATGTATCTCAGAAGGCCTTTGGGAGCTATAAATTGTTTGTTTAATAATTATAAACTATTATGCAAATATAAAATATAATACAAATGCTTACTAATATTCTGTTGTTGACACGCCACTCAGCCTGTTGAGTCCTCACCAAAAAAATCCCTGTTTAGCTAGGACTAATTCTTTGGGAAACTATGCATTACACACATCCTGTTGACAAGTGTCTTGCCCATCCTCTTCACATGCATTCTGGGGTTTTGGAATACATTCTTCCAGCAGCATTTGACCACAAGGAGAGGAGAGACAGACTATTGTAATCATTCTTCCTCCTCCATCTCCTTCATGTCTTCCTCCTCCTCCTCTCCCTCTCCCTCTCCCTCTCCCTCTCCCTCTCCCTCTCCCTCTCCCTCTCCCTCTCCCTCTCCCTCTCCCTCTCCCTCTCCCTCTCCCTCTCCCATACCCCTCCTTCCCCTCCCCCTCCCCTTCCCATACCCCTCCCCCTCCCCCTCTTTGTTACCGTAGCTGGCTAGCCATGGTGGTTACTCCTTCATTGTTATTGGAAGTCTATTTTTCAGAGACTGTAGCCAGGCTGACCTTCAAACCCTACATCTTCCAGCCTCCGGCTCTGGAATTGCTAGCATCACAGGCAGGGTCACATGGCTGCTGCACTGGCAGAGTCTCCTATCTGGGTCAAGTTTTCTCTGTATCTCCTCTTTGTCACTGGTAGTTTCTCTATGCCTGTTTTTTCCTTTTCCCAGTCTCATCTCATACTTTTCATAGACCGATCTCATACTTTTCATAGACTGATCTCATACTTTTCATAGACTGATTAAAGAAATATGGACTTCAAAGTCTACACGTTGCTTTCAAAGACAATAGAGAGATGACCCTGCCATGCACTTGATAGTAGCTTACGCCAGGTTTCTAGGCTCTGGGTTCTGATGTTGAACTTGTTCCTTTCTAGTCAGTGGAGATGAAAGTACAGAATAAAAGGGTCTTATGCATGAGGAAGATCATATCCCCAAGATGTTAGTCTAAAATGTTTCTCCAGGATGAACATAGTAGACTATCCTATGACAAAAAAATATTTAGCAGCTAATTAGAGGAAAATAGTAGAAAATAGGTCAGAGACATCATTTGACATCAATTCATTTACATAGGTATCAAATAAATGAGTCTTTACTATAGACCAGGAATGTAAGTCTCAAATTACCTTATCAATTAAAAAAAAATTCTCCAGACTACAGTTCAGAGAGGATTATCTATGAGACAGATACACATTGATCTTTCAATGATGACTATATAAAGTAGTTAAACTGTATCTTTGGTGTTTATATGAGACAAGGTTTCATTGTCTGCCTAGCCTCGAGTTCTCTATGAAGGTTAGACTGATCTTGTTATGGTGTCAATTCTAAATTCCTACTTCTGTTTCCTGAGTCCTGAGATGACAGGGCATGCTCCACCTTGCTCAGCTTCTATTACATTTTCAAGAGAGCATTATTTTGAAACAACTTCAGACAGAGAAAACAAATTTCACAAACAAAATAGTAAGTTTTCTTCATACGCCGAGCAGTGGTAGCACACGCCTTTAATCCCAGCACTTGGGAGGTAGAGGCAGGTGAATTTCTGAGTTCGAGGCCGGCCTGGTCTACAGAGTGAGTTCCAGGAGAGGCAGGGCTACACAGAGAAACCCTGTTTCAAAAACTCAAAAAGAGAAAAAAAAAGTTTTCTTCATACACATATCATATACATCATATAAATAGTCTCTATATTGTAGTGATTTCATTAATGTATTTGGAGCTCTAATAATTATTTTATATAGTTACATAAATAATTGACATTTAATTATTATATATACACATTTTAAGGAAGTATTTACGGAATATACAACACCTTAGTTTTATTTTCTGTTGCTTGTTTTTTAATTAACATAGACAGTAACAGCTGTCATTTCAGCATTTTCATGTATACTTTCTTTGGGGTCACCCTCCTTCCCAATTCCTTCCCCATCCCCATGCCATTCCCAGAGTTCCCCTTTGCATTTTCATGTCACATATATTCTATTATCTTCCCATCTGCTTTATTTAACATATTTCTTTACCTCCCTCATGGTCCCACCCACATGAATACACAAATATAAAAATTAAAAGCTTGGGTTTGCCTATGACAGGGAACATGTGATATTTTTCTTACTAGTCTGGCTACCTCACTTAAGATAATACATTCCAATCCCACTAATTTTCCTGTAAATCCCATTTTTTCTTTATTGCTGAATAAAACTGCATTGTATGTATGTACCACATTTTCACCATCCATTAGTCTGTTGATGATCTGGGCTGGGTCCACTTTCTTGCTATTGTGAATAGAGCAGCAACTATAATAATAAAAATAAGCTATAATAATGTCTAGAAACAAACATTAAAAACCTCCCAACAATAAAAGCCCAGGGCTACATGGTTTTAGTGCAGAATTCTATCAGACCTTCAAAGAAGAGCTAATACCAATACTCCTCAAACTATTCCACAAAATAGAAATCAGATCTTCAGGCTTGGCGTCAGATGTCTTTACAAGCTGTGCTGTCTCACTGTGTTCTCCTGTACAATGTTTTTATTTAGCTTCAAGCCAGTTTCATGATTCCATTGAAAGCAAGAGCTTTCTTTTATAGACTTAAATATGATCCATAACAGCACCGTTACCCACAAGAGAAACTTCTTCCTTGATTTTCTTGAGCCGGTTACACTTCCTGTGCACCAAGGGACCTCATTGCAGTTCTTTGGAGCCAAAAATCCTCAGTGGCATAGACTATAGCATCACCAACAAAGGGATTGCAGTCTTTTCAGCAGGTTTTCTCCTGGACAGAAGCAGCATGTGTTACCCGGATAAAAGCCCTGACTTAAAAATGTTATCTCCAGTGACTAGTAACAGCATGGACACACTGCCTATATACAGCAGCAGCTAAAGCAGAATCGGCAAAGCAACCAGTTTCTAAAGCTAACCAAATCTGACATTTTACTTCCTAAAACAGGTAAAAGTGTAAGTCTAGTGATCATTCAGTCAGCCTCACGTGGAAGAGCAAAACAGAAAATCTGTCTAGAGGACTCTTTAGAAAAGAGCTGTAAGCACATGTATTTGTTCTACACCCAAGTAAACTAATATTAATAAAATTTACACTGTTAGCAGAATAGAGTAGTAAAGGCAGCTGACTCCGGTATTGCTTTGGATCATCTCCCCTGCCTGGCTCACAATGCAGTCTGTTTGCAAAACACATCTTTGTTTTGCATGTTTAAACATGCAAGCCCCATGTTTATTGCTTTCCTTTTATTTCTGTTTAATAAATGCATATTCCGTTGTAGAGGTAGAGGGAAATATATCCAGCCCAACCTGCTAAAAACCAACTGTCACGTACAGTACTTTAAAGTGCTTGACAATAGACTCCTTAAAGCTCCTTTAAAATGTGGAAATGTAGGCTCAGAGAAAGCTAAAATTGCTAGGCTGATAAATTTGCAATTCAGAAAAAAAAAGGGCAAAGTCAAGATGTGTCAGATTTAACAAAGCTGATGCTGGGGGTCCATTTTCCGAGATAAAAGATGAAAGGCAGGCAATCCACTTCACTCCAACACAGCAATGAAAGTCCCGTGGTTTCTACTGCTTCATCAGGTAACTACAAAGTACTTTCCTTCCAGAAAATCTGTGTGTGTGTGTGTGTGTGTGTGCACGCGCGTGTGCGCGCACGCCTGCATGTGTTTGGATTCTGAATAATGTAATGAGGAAGGTTTGTTTATGATAAAGGGAGTCTAGCGGTTTTAATGTACACTCAGACTATCCTGGTAGTTTCCATTTTTAATCATGTCTTAATATCTTAAGACCCTGAATGACATCAAAATACACAAAATCAAGTGATTCATCAAAATTTTCATACCCTCCCCAGTTAAAAAAGAAAAAAAAAAGATTTATTTTCACAGATCTCCTTACACAATTAAACCGAGCTGCTTAGTAAACTCATATTGTCAAAGGAAGGCTTTATGAAAGTAATCGTTAAAATTGTGGCCCAAAGTGCACTCTGTCCATTTGACAGAATGAGCCCCATGTTCAAACAGTGAACAAAATGTCCAAAGATTGCTTCCCTAGAGACGGTCTAGGAAGCAGATGGAAAAGCTGTAAAAAGACCCCGATTGCTTTGGTGGACAGACTGACTTTGAAGATTTCACTGATTTTTTTTTCCCAACCTGTAAGCCACTCATGGCAAAAGAGAGCAAGTTTATGGTGCAAGCCACAGCGGAGGAACCTCAACCAGTTCAGATGTGTGGTCCAGATAATTCCCTTCAACATTCAGATAATTGCCTAAAGCTTCTTTAAGCTTTGGAGAGAGTTTACTCGCTTCTTCACCTCATCTCTTCCTTTCTTTCTCCTATAATCCTTCCCTCCCTGCTCTGATCTTTTTGTCTGTCTCCAAATCAGCCTATTTAAGTCTCCCTCTGTAATCCTAAATTTCCACCTCACGTTTGAAAAGACCTGCCCTCCCTGGCAAATCCCTGATGCTTCCTGGCAAGTGCTCACTTAAGCTGTTAGAGTTTTCAAGAGCCTCAGGGAGTGGGGGGTGGGTGGGTTCTTGGCTTTAAGGAGAGGTTATTAAGGAATTTCTAGGGAAAAAAAAATCTCATGAGCATAGATTCTAAAGAACAATTGTGGTTTCGAGTCTGGCTATTTGAAGCAAGCTGTATTAACTAGCCAACGGTAATACTTACAATCATCTGTTACTAGTAGACATTGCCCCTGTGTCTGTCTCAAAATATCCAAATGAAAAACTGGGTAACGTTCACAATTCAAAAGCAAACACAATGCTCCTCACGTTTATGTTCTGAAGTATGTTACAGTTAATTCCAGGAAAACAAAATCCTTTGATCTTTATGTTCTAACTAAAAACCAAGCCCACGGGAAGCAGAAGACAATCTCTGGTTCTTCTGGTAAATGTAAATGTGTTTTTGTCTGACTGGATAACCCCCTCTTGATAAAAAGGTAGTTAGAACATCCATCCCCCTAAGGACTGGTGACTTGTGTGTGTGTTCTTGGGGTTTGGGTTCAGATAATACAAATCTGACTGTCAACAAGTAGTTTACCATTAAACTCATAGGGAAGATTCATTTATGTGTGGTATCATTCATTAAAAAACCCAGAGAGTAAAAATCAACTAAACATGAATCAAACCTACTGTTCAAAAGATATTAAACTCCATAATGGAATTATAAGGTATATCCAGAAATAATTGTAATGCAAGGTAGGAAATTGTATTCATTCTGGGGACAGATGGAGGACCATGGACACACATGGGAGGACCAGTCACAGACGGCAGAATGGAAGGCTTCCTGAGAACTTGCATGGAGGTGGAATTGTGCCTGCATGGGTAGGATTTAAACAAATGTGAGGGCAGCATGCTGTAAACATGTCTTTACCTGGAAATCATGATCTGTGCTAGAAATCAAGTGGCTGGTGTTTAACTGATACATAGAGTGATACAGAGAGTGACAGACAATACTGTGTGGTCAGTCCTGATGAATCCCTGGATTTATGGGTGGGAGAGCCTTCAGAGCAGGCTGCACTTTGAATAAATTTTGTAGACACTATGAAAACACCCAAACCTTGTGAGATGCTGTGAATTTTCAAATTGTTTTCAGCAAATGAATTTAAGGATTATTTATTTAACAAGTAGTGTTGGGGCAATGGGATACCCAGTGTAAAACAGATGAATAGACTCTTTATTTCTCCATATGCAAAAAAAATTGGTTCACAATAATAATGAATATATTGCAAGGAAATACAATTTTAAAGTCTCCAGGAGAAAAATTGTAAACTACTTATTAATCAAATAATTCTTAAACAAAATTCATGGTAAGTAAAATTTTTAGTTGGTAAATAACGAGATCTATCGATGTAAACATTTAAAATGTATTATTAAAGGAAAAGTAAAAAAGACAAATCGTGGAAGGAGAGAGAATACTTGCAAATACATAACAATAATTTGCTCTTACAACTCAATAAAGCCCATTAAACTGATATTTCTAAAAAGAAATTGTTGGAAAAGACATTTTATATACTAATGGCTAGCAAACACAAGAAAAGACTTGTTCTCATTAGCCGTCAGGGGAAAGCTGATGCATACAACATTATAATAAAACGGCTGTTACTAAAAAACAATAATAACATTAGTCGAGATGTGAACTAGAGCTTAGTCTCTCTCTCTCTCTCTCTCTCTCTCTCTCTCTCTCTCTCTCTCTCTGTGAGTGTGTGTGTGTGTTTGTGTGCAAAATCAGAGCACAACTTGTGGGAGTCAATTTTCCCCTTCCACCATATGGTTTCAGGGATGGAACTCAGTGTTTACATTCAGTAGCAAGTGCTTTTACCCCATGTGTCATATCACTGGCATATCACTAGATTTTTTTTTTCAGAAATTCATGTACCGGTACATTGTATTCACATCATTTCCTCCCAGCCTCTCATTTCAATTTCTCTTCAGTACTCTCTCTCAGATCCATGACCTCTTTTGTGTAATTAGTAACGTTAGACACATGGTACACATATATTCTACTGAGTTGCTCATGTGTACATGGGTACAGGGATGACTGCTTGGGATTGGATAACTTGTGTAGGCCCAGTTACTGCACCTACAACCCAACCTTATACCAAAGGTTCAGGGAACATTGCAGAGAAGGAGATGGAAGACTGCAAGAGGCAGAGGACCAGGATTTCTGTCGTCAGATAATGTCTTCTAGACATGACATGGAGCTGCAGCCATGAGAGCTCAACCATGGAGTTGCCTAAACAAGACTTGCACAATGGTAATACCAGTCCGTATAGTAAGGAGCATGAGGAAACTCACAATTTCCCACACCTACATAGAGCAGGGACTTTTATAACATTGCTAGAGGGTATAGAAAATATTGTAACAACTTTGGAGGTTTGGCAGTACTCAGATATTTAAATATGTTACCACACGATCTAGCAATTACTCTTTTAGGTATATTCCCAATAAAAACAAAAATACATGTCTACATCAAAATTTGTTTCACAGTAGTATAACTCATAATAGACCTAAACTGAAAATGGCCCAAATGTTTATTAACTTTAAGACGAATTTCAAAATGTAAGAGTGACAGAGAATGGAACATTAAACTCAATACATTCTACAATGGACTAAATCTCAAAATAATACGATAAAATAAAAGACACCAAGCTGAATGACTATAAAGAGTATAATACAACTTACATTACGCCTGCAAAGTAATCAAATCTATCAACACAGCATCAGCATTAATGTTTAGCATGAGAGAAATCAAACACATTTATTTCTGAGAAGTCTGCATCATTTGGTGGCCTGATAGTAAAGTAATAAAGCAAAATAAATAAACAAATAAATAAATGAATGAATAAATAAATGAATAAATAAATAAATAAGGCTTAAAATCATGAATCCATATGCTTCTGGGTAAAGGATTATGCTCAGAATATTAGCCCAAATAAATGATATCAAGTTTAGAGACATTTCTGAAGCAGGGGTAGCATGCAGAGACAGAAGCCATACAAAAAGACAGGAGGAGGTAAGAAGGGGACTAATGAATAGACACTGAAATCTAAACTTAGGAGCTTGTGTGAAGACAGGATAATGCTACTGTTACAGAAGCAAAAGGAGATGAAAGAAACATCACCATGTTTTCAGCTGTGTAATTATGAAGTAGATAGAACTTGAGAAAAAACTAAACTAAGAGAATAAACGACTTGGACTTCCCATAATTAGTATATTTTGGGCATACAGGATTATATGGTCTAATAGACTATGCTGCCACTCTCTAGGTTATTTCAGGTCAACAGAATCCAAGCAACAATGTAACAAGAAGACTCAAGTAATTGTTTCCCTACCAATGAGAAGACTGACACTGTGGTAATACTAACTTCTTAGGATACCATGTGTCTAGATGGAATCTCTGCGACATAGCAAGTCTAGACAGAAGTGGTGTGAGGATTTCCCCAGTTTGATAATAAGACACATTCCCCAGTAGCCCCTTCCTTACTGTCCTGGGGAGATCAGACTGTCTCCTCTTCATTCAGTTTGCTTACCTTGTAAGGAAAGCAAATCATTCATTTGGATTTGGGCTAAATGACAAGATGCTGTCAGGGACTTGTGTTTAGCATCAAAGTGGAGAGGAACGCCCAGTCACAGTTCTTTCCCGACAGTCTTTCTAGGCCATTGTCATCTCTCCTGTTATCACCACCCTCCACCCCCTCTTGCTTGTTCAGCCATCACCCATTTGTCCACTCCAACCTTTATTCCATTTGTCTTTTACACAGTCCCCGGTCTGGCTGAGTTCTCCCACTCATGTCTTCAGCAAACACTGCATGAGTCTGGCACGTAGCCAGTGCCACTCTGTAGACTAGGAAGGCTGGGCTAAACAACAAAGGAGAGTTCCAACCCTGCGGGAAGTTTGCTAAATATTAACCCAAAGGATACAAGGCAAAAGTGGAAGGACTGGCTTCTTTATTGTGCGCATCTAAGCATATCCACAGCATTATCTGTTCTGATAGCTATATGAATGGATACTACGTCTTGTAGGGAAAAGAGTGTCATCAGGGTGATTGGGGTTTACAATTTCGTAGTTGTGAATTTAGCTTTGTAACTGAGTTGGGAACGGTAGAATAGCATACTCTTTTTGGAGGGGATTGTTCTGAACACAGCTTACTCAGTTAATGGCAATAGTGCAGACGTGAGAATTTTATTACTAGCAAAAACCCATTCATTAGCTTCTGTGGGGTAGGACATATTTGGGGAACATTTTTCTTTTTTTGGTTTTGTTTTGTGGTTTCAGAGAAATAGATTTATATTATAAAACTCTGACAATAGTAACACCAAAAAAATTAAATATGAGCCTTGTACCCCAAAGAGCTAGATTTGACTTAGTTCTGCTACTGATTTTTTTCATAAACATATTTTTATTTGATATTTTATTTATTTACATTTCAGATGTTATCCCCTTTCCCATCCCCCAAATTAGTCTCCTATCCCATCCCTCCTTCTTTTTTGCTTTTATATCATTTAAATTATATGCATGTATTAAAGTCAGTTCTAGGTTGAGGAACTAGCAAAATAATCGATGCAAATAGTCAAGGAACCAGCAAGACAATAAACCCAGATAGTCAAAGAACACACAGGACAATAAACAGGGTCCCTTGATCACTCCTGTGATCACTATTTCTAAGGGCTTATCAGGATGACCAAAATATGTGAGCCTACTTCCCTGTCCTAGCCCTAAGTCATTTTCATGCCTGAAGCCTACTTCTTTGTTCTAGCTTAAGTTTTAGATTTCAGCCTGTAATTCTTTGTTCTGGCCTAGGATTTAAATTTCTGCCTGAAGTTACTTCTTTGTTTGAGTCTAATGTCAGATACCTGCCTGCAGTCCATTTTCTTGTCCCTGTCCTATGTCAGATTCCTTCCAAGCAGCCCATTTCCTTATCCTTGGCCAATGTCAGAGTCCTGCCAGGCAGCCCTGCAGCACTGTACAAGATAGTGACAGCTCTGGGCTTCTATTTCCATATCTGGAAAACTTACATAATAATGCTTATCTTTTATGAATGATCATGGTTTCAAACTTATGAGACATTTTATGAAATTTTAAACACTGGGGCATAACCGTTCATCAAATAACTTTGCTAAATATTTTCCTGTCTAGCCCTTTCTTCTTTTGGCAACAACAAAAGGAAGGGACACAAAACATTTTCTAATTTTTCTAAACTCAAATCTTGTCTGTATTCTATCTTTCTCAAGATTTGTATTTACTTATTATTTTTATGTGTATGGGTATTTAATATACATGTATGTCTGTATACCATGTGTGTGTGCCTGGTGCCCACACTGGGAGGTCAGAAGAGGACACTGAATTCTCTGGGACCGGAATTACAGCCAGTTTTGGGTGAGAGACATTGAATCTAGGCTTTCTAGGAGAGAGAGGGTCATACTGCCGAGTCAAATCTCTTCATCTCCATTCAGTCACATTTCTAATTGTTTCTATCAATGAACATTTATTTCAGTCACGTCTCATGTCCTTATCTTTTAAATCTGATACAAGGGTTTTTTTTTTTTTTTTGACTTAAAAAATGAGTTTCACTTTATCCCATTTTATATCTTTCAAATTACACAAAGAATATGTGTTTAGTATAGAATGTGAGTATACAATCCAAAGATAAATAAATACAGACTAAACTTTGGCATTCCACCTCTTCAAATCATGACCCTTGTGGTAACACATTGTTTATCTCTTTTTGAATTTAACATTTAATAATATTTGACATAAATGTATCTTTCCCTATGTTTCCTCCAGGATTATCTTTTGCTCTTATTAACAGCTAGGGATGTGTGTGCGTGCGCATGTGTGTGTGTGTGTGTGTGTGTGTGTATGTATGTTTGGGATTAATCAAAGGTTATTACTAACCTCAAGAAATAGCTAGGGTATTTGATACACATACACATTGACACTGCGCCCCCCCCCCCCACACACACATGTACATACATTCACGCATGCATGCAGAACTCAAGAAGGTTAACAAGCAGAAGGGCCCAAGTGAGAATGCTTCAATTCCACTTGGGAAGTAGAAGAAAACAATCACCAATCACAGGAGGCAGAGGGAGGGAGGGACCTAGGTAGGAGAAGGGACGGGGAGGGGAAAAGGGGAACAAGATCAGGTATGGGGGGACAGGAGAATGAATGGAAATATGCAACCTGGGGGTGGGGTGGGAGGTAGGGGGTGCTCTACAAAGTACCAGAGACCTGGGAGATCAGAGACTCTCAGGACTCAAAGGGAAAGATGAAATGCCCAACAATGGGGAGAGGGAACTTGTAGAGTCCACCTCCAGTATAAAGACAGGGCATCAAGTAGAGGGATGGGGTTGCCATCCTGCAGTCAAAAACTATGATCCAGAATTGTTCCTGTCTAAAAGAACTTTGGGGACAAAAACGGAGAAGAGATTGAGGGAAAGAAGGTCCAGTGACCAGCCCAACTTGGGATCCATCTCAAGAATGAGGCTCAGAGGCCTGACACTGTTACTGATACTATGGTGTGCTTACAGACAGGAGCCTAGCATGGCTGCCTTCTGAGAAGCCCAACAAGCAGCTGACAGAGACAGATGTAGAAATTTACCCAACCATTGGACTGAAGACAGGGACACCTGTGGTTGAATTAGGAAAACGCCAGAAGAAGCTGAGAAGGAGGGCAACCCCATAGGAAGACCAGCAGCCTCAACAAACCTGGACCCCTGAGATCTCTCAGACACTGAACCACTAACCAGGCAGCATACAATAGTTAGTCTGAGTCCTCAACACATATACAACAGAGGACTGCCTGGTCTGGCCTCAGTGGGAGAAGTGCCAAACCCTGGAGAGATTTGAGGCCCCAGGGAGTGGGGAGGCCTGGCTTGGGGTGGTGACATCCACTTAGAGACAGGGAGGATGAGGAATGGGATGAAGAACTGTGGGAGGGTGGACCTCGAGGGGGTTCAATGACTAAAATGTGAATAAATAAAAGTAATTTAAATTTTTTTAAAAAAACTAATAAAAAAAAAGGAGCATAGGAGAAAGAAGAGAAACAAAAACAACAACCCTTTGACAATTACTCAACATGGTTATAAGACTAACCATGGTTTTATTTCTTTATACTAACTCTTGATTGTACACATCACTCTCTTTTTCCTGTCTATGTTCCTTCTCAGTCTCACTATTTCTTGAGGTTAGTGATAACCTTCAATTCATACTCTTGTCTTTAGAGGTAGATAGTAAATATACAGGAGCCTTTAGAAAACAGTGACTTAGGAACTGGTTAAGAGTCCTAACGTTTCAAGTCAAAGAGATTTAGGTTCAAATTCTCTGGCTGAAGCTGGGTGAGCATGTCAATGGGCAAAGCTCTTGCTAAGCCATCAAGAGTACCTGAATTCAGATCCCAAGGACTCCAGTAAAAAGCCAGCAACAGCCACGAACATCGAACATCTGTGATTTCAGTGCTGGAGAAGCAGAAAGAGCCAGTAGACAAGTTCTAGGTTCAGTGAGGGACCATGTCTCAGACACACACACACACACACACACACACACACACACACACACACACTCACGCACGCACGCACATGCACACACACGCACACGCACACACACAAACATGTGGAGCAATTGAGGAAACCTATCAGTGTCCACCTCCAGCCTCCATTTGCCTGCAACCACATATATGTGCACCCCCACACCCAAATTCTCTTTCTTTAGACAAGTCTATATGTGACCTATGTATTGCAGATATCAAAATGAAAATAAGAGCATTTTTGTAATTACTATAGAGATTTATTGACATCACATTAATGTAAAGAGTATAAGGGAGAATCTCAGAGATCTTGAGGACTGAGGAAATCTTCTGAATTTTTTAAATCACTGCTAAGCCTTTCCCATTCTCCAACCTTTGTCACTCCTAGGGCCGTGCCACTTCCCTTCTGTCTGGGGGACTCTAGATCTGTCTTTTCAGACACCTTAAATTCTTCACTAACTTCTTTCCAAAATGTCTTTATTTTACACTTTAACCTTTGCTATTACATTTAAGAGAATAATTAATACAAACTAGTTGAAAGTAGTAAATGAAAAAAGAAATCCTTTTAAGTATATAGTTAAGAAGTAAACCAAATGTCATTGTCTCATAGTCCAAAACCAGGGGTATTGTTCCAGGTGGTCGAAAACCATCCTCGAGCTAGGAACCATACTGAGGGGTCAAAGCATCGCCCCCTCCCCTGGGATACCATGGGGAGATAATAGGATCCATACAAAGAGGCTTATCTCACTGAAAACCATGAAAGAATTGAGCAGTTTAGGAATAAAAGGTTATCAACCAGAGACAGAGTGACCTGGTGACAAAAGCAGTCGTTTGAAAGATCTTCGTGCAGCTCCTCTTGCTGTGAAGTATATGGTGCTCCCTAGCTGGACAGTTGTAACATACAGTTAATGTTAAGTACTGAAAGTGACTGGTAGCCCACTGGCAATCAAGAACCATAAGCAAAATTAAAATCACATATATTCAGATACTAATATTTGGCTCTAAAATAGTCAAAAACTTTCTTGTGGAATTAAGAACATTAAAACACGGTGGGGCATCTGAACATCTCGGTTGCAGCCTCCTGGAAGGACATAACACAGACATTTGATTGTCATTTGAAAGGAAAAACTCATTATAAGATGCTTTATATTTAGTGGAAATTTCAAGCACAAAAGGTAGTTTTGGTAGTATAATGGTTACTGTTGGGAGCCAACTTTAAGCAAAAAGCGGCTAGAAAGCAGCTATCAGCTTTGCAGTCATCTTGAGCCATATACCCTGACATGAGACTTGGTTTTCAACAGCCTACAACAGCTGAAGCACACTCTGATAAATATCTTGTTTATCTCACATAGCTTGTTTTGCTGTTTAGTGCCCCCAGCTGCAAGGAGCATGTGGTATCCACTCCTACAAGGCATGCGATGCACGTGTTATCCACGTGCTATCCACGCCATATATGCCAGTAAGGCGCACGTGCTGTCCACGCCTGTAAGGCTTACGCCATATCCACACCTGCAAGGCACGTGGTATCCACGCACCTACAAGGCACGTGGCAAAAGCCTATAAATACCCAGAATTTCCTTGTAGTGGGTGTGGTGTAGTAGTAGTAGGTATAGTGGTGTGTGTATGGTGGAGACAGTAAAGAAGACGTTACTACAGATCCTCTGGCTTGTCTCTATTCTTCGTGTCTTCCCCACCTTCTCTTCTATTTGTTTCAGTGTATCTGGTTTTAAGTGAAGGTCTTTTATCCATTTGGATTTGAGCTTTGTACGAGGGGATATGAGTGGATCGATTTGCATTTTTCTGCATGTTGACCTCCAGTTGAACCAGCACCATTTGCTGAAAATGCTGTCCTTTTTCCACTGGATGGTTTTAGCTCCTTTGTCAAAGATCAAGTGACCATAGGTATGTGGGCTCATTTCTGGGTCTTCAATTCTATTCCATTGATCTTCCTGCCTGTCTCTGTACCAATACCATGCAGTTTTTATTACTGTTGCCCTGTAGGTTACTCAGGGAAAGAGGAATCAAAAAGTTCAAAAGAAAGGAGATCAGTGAGAAGATGCCTCATCAGCCTAGGGGCTTTGGCAAAGAAGAGACCAAAGAGGAGATAGGGGTAAGAGACAGTTGGGTAAGAAGAAAAGGATTCGGTGAGCCTCTAGATAAGAAGAAAGGGACGCCATGCGTCTGAAAGATGAATGATAAAGTCATCTTCAGTCTGATGGAGAGGCAGCAGCTTTGTCCAATGACATTGAGTTACTGAATCTTTTCTTTTTCCTCTGTAACTAATAAAAATAATCCCAGAGAATTCTGGACAACTAGGGAGCAACTCTAGGCCCAGTGCTGGATCTAGGTTTATGTGACATTTACACCAAACCTTTAGCTTTTATGAAAAGCAATATAAAAAAAATCAATTGATTTGTACTGAAACATTAGAGACTTGCTCAACGGGTTCTGTTAATATGATTGATTACTAGTGTTTTCATGCTTCACTCTGTATTTAATTATCATCCCTTGTGGATTTTATCTTCTAGCACACAGAGTCTTGCTATGCAATGTACAGAACTATACATATTTTCTGACTACACCTTTGTCTTAGTTGTGTGTGTTCATTTTTCTGAGAATGGTCCTCACATCTGTACAGAATGATTAGGGGGAAGAATATAAACAGGAGAAAGTAAAAACAAATGAAATTTAATGTATAAGCCAAAGATTTGCCTTAAAGTCCAGAGTGAAAACTTTATTCATTACATTGATAGGATAAAAGTATCATCCCATATATAGAGAACTGTTACTGGGAAAAAAATATTAGACTTCTTTGACAATATAAGATTTAAAAAAAAAATGCATGCATGGAGATCAGCCAGACAAGGATTAAAATCAGGAATGTAGGGTGTAAAATACATCAACAAATCCATTTAGCCACTAAGAGTAAAGCAGACATGAAAATAGATTTTAGCTGCTTACTCAAGCCAAGGGCAGCATATTTTTGGAAAACAAAATTGGGTAGAAAGAGGTTGGCTAGATGCAAAGAAAATAGTCCTTAAATGTAAAAACCCACGGCAAACCCCGGTGTTACATGGAAGTTGTTGCCCCTCTATTTCAGTTTTAGTCAAACTCATTATCGTTGAACCCCGTTTTGCCTCATTGAGGTCTTGCTGCAAGCTCTTTTCTGCTTTCTTCTATACTCAAAACCATGATCAAAGGGCAGGTTAGCCCAGCTGTCTGTACTGAGTACATTCTTCGAGGAGATGAAGATAGAAGCACAGGCTATGAAGAAGATGGGCACGTCTGATTTACGGGAACTATCTCTGAAAGTCTGGACAGGAGGAGAAACCGGCTGCCTTTATCTTGCTCCACTATCTGAAAGATACAGCATCCATTCCTCCCCTTAAGAATTCAAGCAATGCCCCAGCAAGGCAAATTCCTACCGATTTGATCTTTATCTGAGACATACCAGACCTGGAGGTCCAAACTCTACCTATAATTAGGTGAGTCACTTTGGACAATTCTAGACCTTTCTCAGGAACAGCCTCTGCCCCATAAAGATGAGAGAGACAGCAATACTATTGTCTCCTTAGCTTAGTGGGTGCTGGGATCTTTCTTGAGATGCAGAAACTGAAAAACAACGTTACTAGTATAAAACAGCCCAGTTTAGAAGCCAGTAGACTTTCTGGCTATGCTTACACTCTCATTAATGTTTACACAGAGACCTGAAGAGCTGCGAGATCCTTACAGGATTTCGCAGGTTCTCACTGAGTACAAAACTGAGTGAAGGATCCTAAATAAAAGGTCAAAGTTCAGATCTCAGTAACCATCATTGAGCAAAAGTAACACATTCTTAAATATAGAAAGATTGAACAGAAACAAAGTCACGTTAGGTAAAAGGAAAAACGGACTTTTTTAAAAAAATTAATTTATTTTATGTATATGACTACAATGTAGCTGTCTTCAGACACACCAGAAGAGAGCATCACATCCCATTACAGATGATTGTGAGCCACCATGTGGTCACTGGGAATTGAACTCAGGACCTCTGGAAGAGCAGTCAGTCCTCTTAACCACTGAGCCATCTCTCCAGCCCTGGACCTTGATTTTTTTTTGTTTGTTTCTAGTTTTTTAAAAAATATGTAATATTGTATTGTTTTCTCAAGAGGCCTTTCCCTGCCAGGCTTCTGTTTTTCTTCAACTGGTGTAATGAGCTGCCTTCTGTATAATCCTGAAGTTCTTCAACCTTCCCTTCAAATGCTTGTTACTTGACTTTCCTCAAGGAGAGATACAACTTGCTAACTCTGAAATACAGAGGTCTTGCCCACCAGGTCCTGGTGACCAACCAGCACCGTTTCTCAGTTGTTACAAGCTCCAGATTTCTTCCCAACCTTCATCAACTGGGTTATCTGCAGAGTCCCTTTACACGCTTCAGACACACTAGTCTTTGTCTGTGTCTTTCCTGTGATTTCTTCCCTTTGACCTCCTTTCTCATTGTGCCTCTCCCGCCTCTGGGCTGCCTTTCCCATACAGTCTTCTAGAGTCCTGGCTGAGTTACCCAGTTTCTCTGAAACCTCTGGGTTTGATTTTGTCCTGTGAATACTTGTGTTACTGTCCAACCTAGCTGCTCTAGGCATCCTGCAGAATAACTAGAAAGACAATGCCTTAAAAATAATGTTGAGGGTTGATGGAGTGAAGCTGAGGTTTTAGGAATGGTGCATGAAGTTGTTTGTTTGTTTTTAATATCCCTTTAAGAAAATCCTCTAGAGCAATGGTTCTCACCCTTCCTAATGCTGTGACCTAATACAGTTCCTAGTGTTGTGGTGACCCCCAGTCATAAAATCATTTTTGTTGCTACCTCATAACTGTAATTTTGCTACTATTATGAATCATAATTTTTGAAGATAAGACTTTTAACAAAGGGGCGGTGATTCACAGGTTGACAACCACTGCTCTAAAGAGTTTACTATTTATCGAATCTACCAATGAAAGGCAGGAATTTATTATTTTTTAATTTATATTTGTATTTTTTGGGTAGTGGCAGGGATTTAGCCCAGGACTTCAATATGTGTTGAGCTATGGTTCAACAGCCCTAGAGCCTAGATAAGGACCTTTAACATGAAGAAAGAGGGACGAGTTAAATTCTGTTCTATTATATTTTGTTACATTTTCATAAAACTATTTAATTGGAACACATTTAATGAATTATTGCAGAATTTACCAAAATATATTACCACCAAAATCTGCCTTAACATTTAAGACCACTGGTGAATAACGCCTCTTATAGAAAGTGCTTAGTTTCTAAATGAACTAAGGGAGACAGGAAGAAAAGACACCGGATAGAATTGCTACAGAGAACACAATTTCACTCAGAAACCAGAGATGAAAGTGTTAGGGCCAAATGGGAAGAAAGAGTGTCCAGGTAAATCATTCACTGGACTTTCTCTAGCTCATTGTAGACTCATTCTGAAGCCAGAGGGAGTCCCATTCCGCTTGATTCCCCAGTTACCCTTCTCATTTAGTCAGCCTGGTGTTTGGAACGAAGGCTGTAGGCACTGTAGAACCATCATGATGTCAGAGCTAGCTTGGCTGAGGAATATGGTTCCTTCTAAGGGCTATTTCATTTGCCACATTCACAACAAATTCTGAAACACAGGGGTCACTCAGGTCCGACTTTGCTAATCAGAGCAGCTCTTTCGGCTACTCAGTCTCCCTCTTGCCTAATACAGAAAGCATCAGAGATTAAAACGGGCCCAGGACATCACCATCTATTTCCTCAGCCAGTGTAGCATGAGTTAGACAACCAAAACATTTGCACTGTTATTTGTGTCTACTATGTTTAGTTTGGGGACATAAATTTTAGTGCTTTAGCCCTCAAGTTTTTAAAACAGAAACCAAGTAAATACTGAAGCTGGTTAGCATTTTGTTGACATTTGGCAAGCGTAGGGTACTTATTTTCTGCTCTGATTTTTTGAATGTGCTTGTTTCTAGGGTAGATTCATGGTAACTGTCATCTCTTGGCTACATGTGTAGAAAAGCCTCTAAAACTAGACAAGTAGTCATTCTTAGTACACTAGTAGGTGCCCAACTACTAATGGGAGGAAACTTCTCAAGTGATGATTTTTTTTTCTAGTCTCTACACCCAATTTAATAATTACTGAGTCTTATTTAATTACTTACTTTAGTTTACATTTCATTTAGAGTTTGTGATAGTAATCTTAATTTCTGCACCATCTCTGGCCTGTTCGCTATAAACTTCATTACACTTGTTGTCATAGTACCTTGTCAAGGTATCTTTTCTCCCCTCTTCTCATTGTGCCGGCCAATCTATGAGTCTGTGAGGCCTGGATACTTGCCAATGGTCACATAGCAAGTGAATCGAGGTTTATTTAGACCCAAGCCTTGTGTTATTTACACCCAAGAAATTAAAATGACAGGTATAATGTGGATAAAGTATCGTGTTAGGGTAACATAAAGAGCTCTCACTTTGCTTACAGGAAATGGGTATCTATAGCTTTATATTTCTGGAATAAGGGAATGATATGCTGTGAATTATACATATTTTTTTTTTGAGCAAAGGCAATAGGTGGGGAAGACTCAGAAGGTCCTTTACAACATTACTTGCCAACTTTGATTAAAATGAAAAGGTATATTTGGCAAATACCGAGGCAAAGATTTAAAAGTCTAGCTGAAGCTTGGAACTAGGGATGCAGCCCAGTGGGCAAAGTGCTTACCACACAAATGTGATTTTATTTTTTTTAGATCAAAAAACTAGGTTTTGATCTCTGGATCCAGGTAAAGCAAGAATAACAGTAGTGAAAGTATATGTAATTCTAGCATGGGTGAGGTGAGACAAGAGGTTTAAACAGAATCCCCAGAATGGTGTAGTCCAGCTAACTTGGCATGGTCAGTATTGAATAACAATAGTGGGAAGCAAGGACCAACACTAGAAGTTGTCCTTTGATCTACACATATACTCTGTGGCTCAAGTGCAACCACACTGTCAGGCACATACACGTTCACATACATATCATATACACATGCACATATACACACTCACATGCACACATATACACATTCACATGCACACACACATGCACATACTCACAGGCACACACACATGTACATACACTTACACTTGCACACACATGGGCACACACACATGAACATACGTATTACATACACCTGTACACATATACACAGCAACACACACACACACAGACTCACTCACACATGTGCATGCACATACACACACACAAAACTTTTAAAATTCTAGTTAAAGTCATGTAATCCTGTTAGTATGGACTGCATTAGAGTACAGAGAAGCTAGAAATAATTCAAAGGATTGTAAGGATTTTGTAATAAAATTCCATATCAAGGATAGTGGGGTGTAGATTAGAATCATAATGGAATGACTAATAAAAATATGAGGACATGAAATTAAAGTGTGGGTGTGGTAGGATTATACAACTAAAATAGAATTATGAAAAGTGGAATAATATCTGACACGTCATCTGGCAAGCTCTGAACATCCTAGCTGTTGTAGACAGGACAAGTGGATAAGCCACAGCTATGCAGCTTCCTAACCAGACTCTGTTTAACTCCACTTACGTGAGTGTCATACTGACCAAGAATAAAGGCGCTAACTTTAACTTTTAGTGGATCATATTTAGTTGAAATGAAGCTAGGATGTGACCTGGAGGGAGAGTCAGCTCATCTGTGATAAAAATAAAATAAAATAAAATTTAAATTAAAAAAAAACCCCAAAATAAAACACCCTAAAGTGTTCTACAAGTATCTTCTTCTTCACTTGTTTTTGTTTGTTTGTTTGTTTGTTTTGAGACAGGGTTTCTCTGTGTAGCCCTGGCTGTCCTGGAACTAACTCTGTAGACCAGGCTGGCCTTGAACTCAGAGATCTGTCAGTCTCTGTCTTCTGAGTGCTGGGATTAAAGGCATGAGCCACCACCATCCATTGCAAGTGTGTTCTAAAACTAGATATTTTTCTTTTTTGCCTATGGAAATATTAAAATAAACCCCACAATTTAGCTTCTAGATGAATATATTTGCTCTCTCTGTTTTATAGACCATGAAATAAGCCGCATGGAGCTCGTGAGTAAAGTAAGAACTGAGCTTGCAGGATAGAGACAGTCACCAAACGATCCACCGAGTGACTACAGCAGTGCCTCTTTCCATGTGTGCCCTATTTAGCTTCTGGAATAAGTCTTCTTCTAAAACTTGCTGCTTAGTCACTGTTCTTTAAACATCTCTCTCTCTCTCTCTCTCTTTCTCTCTCTCTCTCTCTCTTTCTTTTTTAACCCAGGTTTGCTCATCAGTATTAGAAGGTAGAGAATGTCTAATCTCCAACCTTGCTCTTCAAAGTTCGCAATCTAGAACCATTGAGAAGATGAGGGAGGAAAATATTACTGGGTAAGAACCTTAAATACAAACACAAAGGCTCAGAGGGGGAAAGTCACAGAGATAAAACCAAAACTTATCCCTGGTAAACAGAACTAAAGCCCAAGAGTGTTCTACATACTGTGCCACCTTAGTACTGTGATGTACTTCTCCCTTCCGGTGGGTCAAGGAATAGCAGCATGGTCAGACAGTTTGCAGGCTGGAAGGCAAAGCTGAGTACCACAAACCTCTTGTGCTTGAAAGAGCTTAGCCTGATACATAAACAAGCAGGCTACTATACTATTGCAGCATAATTGCCTCCATGATACTAATGTAAAATGTAGGACTTGGTGGCAAATTTTAAAGGACTATGAATTCTTTGTCCTGCCTCTCACTGGAAGGTATCCCCTTCCCTGACTGGGACTGGACTCTGGCTGGACTCTGACCACTTTGGTAATAAAGGTTTGTCTTATCATTCTGAGTTCTGATCTTTGGAAACCTATAGCGCAGTGTAGGAAACCCTACTGATGGCCTTACTGTGTGGATCCTAAGGAATGGCCTTGCAATTGCATGAAGAAACAGAGGGGCCCACCTGGCCCTGTCTTTTGCCTTCATCAGTGTGCCAGCTTAGAAATCAAATTATTAGAACCTTAAAGCTAGTGTTAAATTAGGTGGGCAGTTAGTTGTCTGAAGTTCTCTCTGCACCTAAATTCCTGTGCAACAAACTATAACTAAATTTACTTAATAGACTAAGACCTAAGGATATATGTATAAACATCAAACAGTCAGATATGATTGAGCCAAGCACAATCATGTGAGTTAGCCAATTACCAGCATCCAACGGAATAGACCATGCACAAATAATGTAACTACTTAGCAACAGCCAATCAGGTATGTACTTTGCTTTGCTTCCATGTTCGTTTAGAAAAGTTTGCTAATCAGAACAAGTGGAGTAACTAATTTCCTGTTACCAAAGGAAGTCCTCTTACAAAGAGAAGCCTTAGTATAGTGTGGGATGGTGAAGAGAGGGATGACTTACTCAACTAGTGGGAGGAGTCTCTTCAGGTGGATGGAGCAGTAAGGCAGAAGACAGAGGCACCAGTATTGGTGCAAGGTTTGTATCAGAACTTTGGGAACTAAATGCGAATTTGGGGATTAGACTGGAAATGGAGTACACCCCAACTCCTAATCACTTTCAAGAAGCTTATAGATGTTGAGGAAGAAAATTGAAGTTGAAAACTCACTTAGAAGGTGATACTAGTGCTTCAAAGAAAACAACATGTAGCAGTAGAAACAAAGACAAAGAGGTAGGGGCTGGAGAGATGGCTCAGAGGTTAAGAGCACTGACTTATCTTCCAGATGTCCTGAGTTCAATTCTCAGCAACCATATGGTGACTCACAACCATCTGTAATGGGATCGGATGCCTTCTTCTAGTGTGTCTGAATCAGTGACAGTGTTTTCATATAAATTAAAAATAAGTAAATCTTCTTTTTTTAAAAAAGATAAAGAGGTAACTTAAAACCTCGACTCTATGAGCAATGGATTGGCTGGATAAAGAAAAAAAAATCAAGAATGAATGATATTGATTAAATCTTAATTTCAGAGTGGGTGCTTGTGGTTGAAAATAAAGTAATAAGAATTTTAACTTGAAATTTTTTTTTTTTACTGATTTAAAACATTTTATGCACACGGATAGATTTTTTGTATGTAAATATGAGCACCATGTATGTGCTTGGTGGTGTCCATGGAGGCCAGAAGAGGCATGCTGGAACTGGAGTTACAGAACATTGTGAGCTACCCAGTGGGTGCTGGGAATTGAACCCTAGTCTTCTGGAAGAGCAGCCAGTGATCTTCATCTCTGAGCCATCTCTCCAGCCTCCAGAAAGTTGTATTTCAAGTTCAATATTAGCTGTGCCTTGTTGGAGCCTCTCCTGGATATAAAAAATTCTTAAGTTTAAGCGTTAGGGCTCGTTCTCTAGTCATATTGTATATGCTATCAATATGTATATATTAATAATACTTATTAAAAAACTTATCTACAACACAGAGAGATATTGAAAACCTAGTAAGTAGATGTTGAAAACAGCAAAATGCAAAGCTATCCCGAATAAAACAGCAATGTGAAAGTAGAGAAAGCAAGCAAACAAGATAAACACTCTGGTAATGCTAACGTATAAAGGGTAGGCAGAAGGAAGGCTATGAGGGGACCCAGCCAGTCAAACATGCCAGGAAGATCACGTTCAGAACTGGTCTACTCATTTCAGTTGCTCAAAACTCTGTTCACAGACCCCACCCAGTAATCTAGATTTTATTTCAGTGTCCTTGTGATTTGACTGCTAATAATATCTAAGTGTTATGTGAATTTAAATAACTATGAATTTAGGTCTGGGGGTAGCAGGCTATAAATATATATAATTGCCCTGTTTTATACATGTGTATTTATTCTATACTATTCACTCGAATGTTTGCTTTTAAAAATAGCCCTTCACCACCGTATCAAGTGATCCATTGCTTATTTTCAACTCACTATCAAAAGCCAAATAAAACAGAATGTGTTTCACTTTATAAAACAAGAGCAGATTCGAAAGCTATAAAACTCCAGTTAAAATTTATCAGACTGATAAATACATAGTTGACAGCTTTTTATAAATAAAGTGGAGACTAAGAAAAGTAGAAATACATTTTATTTTGTTAAGAACTATAGTAATGTCAGAACTTCAGAGGTGGAGCCAGGAGGAGTTCAAGGCTGGCATCAGCTACCTTCTGAGACCGTCTGAAAAACAAAGCAAATAAACTAAAAACAACCCCAAGGAACCACTTGTTCCTGTCATTGTCAGTATGAAGGATTTTGATGGAAATACCATTTCTAATGTATCAGTCAAGCTGTCGTCTTCTAACTCAGGGAGTATTCAACTATTTTGAGAGGAGAAAATTCTAACATGACTTGTGATTCTCTAATTTTTTTTTTATATTAGAGTAGAAATATGCTTATTTTTGCTCACTTTTCTAGAGATCAGGATTTGAAAACAAGAGGTTCACTGTTTCTTACTTTTCTCCGAGACCTTAAATCTCCTGTAAACGGAACATGGCCAATTCCCACTTGTGGAATAGCCACAAGGCAATTGGAAGTTAAATTGTTGAGCAGCCCGCATCTAATTGAAGTCTCTCCGTTTTAACTCTTTTATTTTTAGCACCTGGAGCAGTCTGTAGCTTTTCTAGCCTGTAATCATGTTTATTTAAGAGCAGTGCAGTCTTCAGCAAGAAAATACAGACCTACTGGAACTGCCCTACTGAATAGGAGAAAATAGGAAGAGACCTGCAGGCTTAGGGTGCTTCTTAGCCTCCATTTTCTTCAGTTATAGTCCAAATACTCCAATTTGAGTCCCAAGGCCTCTTTCAAAGTCTCCCTTCTCTTGTAGTGTAACAGATATGTGTATCTAGCTGAAGGACGTTTGCAAACTAGCTGGAAGTTCACGCCACCTAAGGAGTTGGAAGGCAGGAGTGTTGTGAGAGATGTAAGGAAGGACTGACTCATGACTTGTTTCCGGAGAAGCAAAGACTCTATCAGGGCCATGTGTATGACATTTGGGATTAAGAGTCGGTGGAAGTGAAACCTCTGCTTTACAGAGACAATCAATAATGGTTAATTGGGGCCGAAGGATCAGCAGTGATTACTTCCTCTGGGAAGTATTTCCTTAGGGTCGGCATACAGGGGCTGCAGTACCGTGGAGGGCCCAGCTGAAAGCAGATCTTGGTAATGTGAAGAGTTTCCCACATGGTACTAGTTTTGAAGGCATGAAGGGGTCAGAGGAAACAGCTGAGGTTTGACAGTGGGAGAGTCCAGAAGAGGCCATGGGACAAACTGTGGGTACATTTTCTTGTTTGCTAATTGATGGAGGAACGCCGAGCTCACTGTTGGTTGTGTCTCTCCTGGGAGAGGCTCCTGGGTAGCCTAAGAAAGCTGGGTGGGCAGAAGCAGGAAGCAAGTCAGAAAGCAGTGGTTCCTTCTGGGGTTTTGCTTCAATTCATCCTTCTGTGTTCCTGCTTGGGTTTCTGTTCTGACTTCTCTCCATGACCATGGGAGCCTCTTGTTGTTGACTTCTGTGTCTTCTGACATGTAGTCGCTGATCTTGAGGAGCTCCTGTTCTGGGCACAGTTAAGGGTTTTAGACTTCTCTTGTCTTTAGCCTATGCTAGCACTTTCTTAAAGAACCTTTCCCATCTCTCCGTGTTTTTCTAAGTGAGGGATGATGCTTACAAATGAAATTCTAATTGGTGTGCTTGTTACCACTAAGTGTGTCACAGACTGTAGACTTTTGACTCTAAGGCAAGAGAGGAAAAGGATGTATAAATGTGTTTGCATATGAATTGTGTGCATATATTCTTGTACACACATACATCACAAATTTATACCTGTGCCTTGGTCAATATCATCACTAGATATTAACATGAATTTCTTGAAAGACTATGGGCAATATGATGTTGCTTATCCAACTAGGCTACTTATTAGTCATTAAACAGAAAAGAATACTCTTACAAGGTAAATATCTAATAGCCATCACTTTAATCAAATAATCAAAATTCTCATCAGTAATGCAACAAACCAATGTTGCATGTTTGCTAACATAACAAAATAGAAAGTCACCATGGCATAGTATACATGTGAAAAATATTTAATCATAAATTATCACATGACAACTATCAGATGAATTTAAAAGGTTCGGTAGGCGCGATGGTATCTGTTTGTTCTGCAGGACTTCAGAGATAGAGGAAGGAAGACAAGTGGTTTAAGTTACCCTCCCTTCTATGGCAAGTTTGAAGTCATCCTGGGATACATAAGACAGTTTCAATCCCTCTCTTCAAATTGTCTCAGATTTAACAACAGTTTCAAACTCTTTTTAAACATCAATAACATGAAAATGTAAATAAGGCTGCTTTTATTTGTCAAAGAGACAAGAGACATGACAGCCAAATGCAATTTATGCTTTGGAATTAGGTCCAGAATTAAAGGTAAATAATAGGGACCTGTGTGGTGGGAGAGAGGCAAGGTGAGAAACAGCTATAGAAATGGAATATAGATTTCACATTGTTACTATATATCTATATTAAGTTTATTATGTTTAATAATTTTAGTGTGGCTATATAGAAACATGCTCTCATCCTTAGGAAATATCTGCTAAAATAACTTGGGAGAATTGCCCGATATCTGCAATTTAGTTTGAAATGCTTTAAGCAACTTATACCTAGGAAATAGTGATGTGGTTCATGTTTTTCATTTGAGATTGAATTTACGTGGATGATGCTCATTGTACTGTACTTTTAATATTTTCAAAAAAAAAAAAGAAAGAAAATCTTAGTTGACATCAATATTTTCAAATAAACAAAATTTGGAATAATCACCAGTATATTGAAATTTGCTTAAAATATACACTCATGAAGCTACAAGGGGAGAAATTAACATTTTACGATCAACCATTTTAAGATCAGGTAATATTTAGTAAGCATTTATCAAATACTTACTGTGTTCCAGAAGTACCAGTACTTCATAAATAGGCAGCTAGGGAGGCACCATTATTCTGAATGCAGTGATAAGGTAAAGGAACCTTGGGCTTTAAGCAACTTGATAAGGGTCCAAAGCTAATCTAGATTCCACCCCAGGGTCTACAGTTCTTATCTACTTGATTCTACGAGAAGAGGAGGGCTAGTTAAGGTTCAAAGTCTGAATTCTAGACTTAGGCATTTGTGTCTACCTTTGACCAGTTGTCTGACATGAGAAAAGGCACATAAAGTGAACACAATTTGAGTGTCTGTGCGGAGATTGTCCTATAGAGCCAAATTCCACTGAAAATTCTTAGTATGTGGTAGCTAGCATGAATCAGTCTGTATACACATCCCCGACAAGGCTCAGGATCACTCTTTTCATATGTACTTTCTCATTCTAACCCCCCACCCCCATTAATTTATTGATTCACTTTATTTCTCAGTTGCTGTCCCTGCCATGTTCCTCCCTCACACAGTTCTTCCCCTTAAGCTCCTCTTCTTCTCTGAGAGGGTAGAAGCCTCCCCTTGGGTATCCTCCACATCACCCCCATGGCATATCAAGTCTCTACAGGGCTAGGCACATCCTCTCCCTCTGAAGCCAGACAAAGTAAATATCCCAGTTAAGGGATCCAGATACACAGACAGGCTACAGCTTTAGAGACAACCTTCCATTCCAGTTGTTCAGGGACCCACATAAAGATGGAGTTGCATATCTGCTGCAAATGTGCAGAGGTCCTAGGCCCAATTGTGTAGGCTTTTTGGTTGGTGGTTAAGTCTCTGAACGCCCCCAAGGGTCCAGGTATGGAGTTCCTATCCCCTTCGGGGCCTTCAATTCTTCCCATAACTGTTCCCTAAGAGACCTTGAGCTCCATCCAATCAATGTGTGGCTGTGGGTCTCTTCATCTGTTTCAGTCAACTGCAGTGTGAAGCCTCTCAGAGGATTATGCAAGGCTCCTGTCTACAAGCATGACAGAGTTTTCTTATTCTTATGTATTCAGTAAAAAACTGCGAGGTAGGTTCCTACGAATAGAGTTGAGGACATTATAAGTAGATCCAAGATCAAAACAGAGGTCTCTATGATAGCACAGAGGTGATCAGTCTGCCGTTCTACCCTGAAGGGCTTTTCTAAGCCCATTAATCTAATAGGCTTCTTTAAGTTCTATCTTTTTATTCTCCAATATTAAACAAATAGATCAAAGAGAATTAATTACAAATATAGTTCACACTTTTTCCTTTTGTATATATATACAAAAAAATCCCTTTTGGTTTTGATTCAAGATTGAATTTTTACAATAACGTGGGAATTAGGATAAGATTTGTAAAGTGATGTTTATAGTGAGACTGGACTACCTTTTCTTTTCTTTTTTTTTTTTTTTTGTTATTTTATTTACATTTCAAATGTTCTCCCCTTTTCCCAGTTTCCCCTTTGAAAACCCCCTGTTCTATTTCCCCTTCCCCCTGCTTCTATGAGGGAGCTCCCCCATCCACCAACACACTCCCACCTCACTGCCCTAGCATTCCCCTGCCTTAGGGCATCAAGTCTCCACTGGACCAAGGGCTTCCCCTCCCATTGATTCCAGATAAGGCTGTCCTCTGCTATGTAAGTGCCTGGAGCCATGGGTGACCTCCAAGTGTATTCTTTGGTTAGTGGTTTAGTCCCTGAGAGCTCTGTGGGGGTCTGGCTGGTTGATATTGTTGTTCCTCCTATGGTCTATTTTTAAAGAGCTACTTGTGACTTAAACTTTAAATTTGGAAATGTACAGTGTCATGAACATATTTTTAACTTAGAAGTGTTTGAAGGCAACTTAGAAGCATTTATTTTATAAACAATAACAATGGCCATATAGAAACCCAATGCCACCAAGGGAGAATTTGAAGGCTTATAGGAAAATGATCTCAAAATATCACCTTGAAAAGAATAAAAATGAGGAAAAGCAGATCAAACAGAACTCTCAGTTGTAGGAAGTTCTTACTCGTCCCCCTTGGAGATCTTTGGTCTATATTTTGGAAGAGGCAGAAAGATGGGGAGACTGATGAGAAGTGGAAAGCCTTGTATCTGCTCCATGCCCATAGAAGAGTCATGTGACGGATACACTGAGGGTTCTGGCTCTGCATACAAAGGTGATCTGTGAGTAATGCAAAGTCCAAGGTGGTGAAAGGGGAGCCATAGAAACAGAAAAGAACAACAGGGCCAGTGGTCCAGAAATGGTCCAGCATATTCACTCTGCATGCGTAGAAAGTCAGGACTATGGAGAATGGATCAGTGCTAAAGAGGAAATGAAAAACTGCAATAATTGTAGATTATGATCCAGTAATATAACTCCCTTACCTAAGACCCATGGGTCATTATGAGAAAGGGAGCAGAAAGACTGTTAAGAGCTAGGGGATCATAGAGTTTGCTATGAGATTTTGTCTGCTAGGAACATCAGAACCAACACCCAGAAATTCTTACCAATATAGCTTCCTAAATGTGAGCTGAAGGACAACATGGACATGCTAATATGGATGGCCGTCGTTGGTTAGGGGAGAGCTCAGGAGGCTTCAACCCTACACAAAGAACTAAAGACAGCAAGGAAAAGCTGAGAGCAGACAGGATTGTCTTCCCCCTGGAAGGGCATCCTAATTGCTTATTTAATATTAGTTTGTTTGGAAGCTCATGTTTTCTTTGTCTATCAGCTTTAGTTGATTCCCATGTCTCCTCTCTCTCTACTCTTGTGCCCAGCCATGGCTTTGCAGTACCTATCTGTGTGTCACAACATCCTGCTGTCTATCCTGGAGATCTGTCAACCCTTACAGGCTTGGATTTGCAGAATCTTTATCTCATGGAAAGAAATTACCATCTAGTAGATAGTTTTAAAAAGGAAAGATAATCTAGGAGATTTCAATGTGTATGAATTATTGACACAGCATTTGCTTGAGCAAGTCTCCCAGGAAGCAAGGTATTCTAACTCTCCAAAGTATGCATTTCTAAGTGTCCAACCTGTTTCTCCATTGAAGAAACCTTATGAATGCTATTTAGCTTAACTCCTGTGTCTGGGTTATTTATTCATCGAAAATGTTTGTAATATTTTTACTAGAACACACTCTACTTAAACTTCTAATTACATTTGTGTGTGTGAATATGTATGTGTGAGTTTGTGTTCGTGTGTATGTGTGTGTGAATGTGTGTGTGAATGTATGTATATCACAGAAGGCAACTTTTGTTTGTTCTCTTCTTCCACAATGTGGGTTCAGAGGATTGAACACAGGTTCTCAGAGATGAGGCAAACACCCGTCTGCTGAGCCATCATGCTGGCCCACTATTTATTTATTTATTTATTTATTTATTTACAATGTTATAAAGTCTAAAACATGTCTGGTAATTCCTGATAGACTTATTTTTTTACAAGAACTTTGTGACAAATACTTTAAGTGTATTTTTTGTTCCCATATCTAGCTATTAGAAGTCAGTATAGAGTGAATTTTATGCATCCTTTTACATGAGTATAGAAGCGCCTCACTTTGAGAAACAGGTTATTAATGAGACTGTGAAACTGGGATAGAAGTCCTTGGATGTTTTGATTTGTGGAAGCAGCTGTTGCTTTTAAAGATTGTCATGTTCCCTAAGACTTTGGTTCTAAATCTTTGCTGTTTATTGTATCATATGTATTTACTATAAAGACACAGAAAATGTCAGATGATATGCTAACAATTGTAAAAACAAGATAAAAACATACCCAGACACAACTATGTATCTTTGAGTCCAGAGACTATCTATGAGTGTATGATTTTTGTATATAATAAAACATAAAATATTTTACCCTATAGGGTAAGGCAAAGGGAGCCAGAGACATCACTGTGGGCTAAAAAACAGCAGTTGATGTTTAGTTTAAAAGAAAAAGGGTGGGAAAAAAAGGTCAAATGAAAGACTAGAATCCTTAAGACCTTGACACCTGTACCACTTACTTGAATGGAATAATTAGGAGTTAGGCCACCTGTGTGTGTTTCCCACCTCACCTGAGGTCAAGGTTCAATTATTTCCAGACTAGCGGTCAAGGAATTAAAAGACATTAGAGATCAGCTTAAGCTGCCTTTCTTTTAAAGCAGGATTGCTGTCTTTCTTCCCCTGGTGCTTAACTTTTTACATACTCTGTGTCTTCCACAACAGGCCCTGTCATCTGCTGCTGTCTGCTCAGAGTTTCCCAGGTGATAGAATATAGTTTGTTCTTTCATTAAAGAGAAAGAAAAATGAAGGAGGCACAAACATTTTATGGCCACAGAAGATGTTGCTGTGTGGGACTAGAAGAACATGGCTGACTTCAGTCAGGGTTAAGCTTGCAAGCTCTTTAGAAGTACACCACTTTAGAATCCTTGCTTACTCACAGAAACTATTGGTTTTGAATTGCAATCTGTCTTCCTCCTCCTCCCCCTCCCCCTCCTTCTCCTCCTCCTCTACCTCCTCCTCCTCCCCCTCCCCATCCTCCTCTTCCTTCTCCTCCTTCTTCTTCTCCTTCCCCTCCCATCCCCTCCTCCTTTGTGACCTAATAGCCAAAGTCACAGTGATATTCCATCCATTCTCCAGAACAGATTCATAAGACACAGCTTAGAAAAACATTTAGCGCTCCAAGTGTGCATTCAAACTGTATCCTTCTCAGATCAAGAAGTCAAGGATTATGGGGCTGTTCACATTGCTTGCACTTTATCATGCTTATTGCTCATTGCAATGATCGATCCTGCTTAGTTACCTATACCCACTTCCTAGCCATCGCCAACACTTTCTGACGTAGAGTTAATTCTGTTATAGCATGTTTCATTGAGGATACTTCACAAGTGGCAGATAAGCAGAAAGAGTGCAAACAATGATTACCATACTTAATGGAGTTGCACTGCAAGCAGGTCACAATGAGTATTTTGTGTCAAGTCATTGTCCCCATATGCCATTGTGTTGGGAGCTGACTCCTAGCAGAAAGCAGCTATCATCTTTGCAGTCATCTCGAGCCATATACCCTGACTAGAGACTTGTTTTCAACAGCTGAGCACACTCTGATAAACATCTTGTTTTCCCCACATATATTGTTTTGCTGTTTAGTGCCCCCAGCTGCAAGGTGCATGTGGTAAAGTGTCTTCAGCTGTGGTCCCCTGCTTGTGCTTATGAATACCCAAGATTTCCTTGCAATAAACGAGACTTGAGACTTGATCACAAACCCTGTCTTGTCTCCATTCTTTGCATCTCTTGCCCCTCCATCCCCACTCTCTCTCTTGCTAGACCCTGTCCTGCAGACCAGAGCAGCAGCTCCGGCTGGGACACAGTAGCCCCCAAGCAGGAAAATGTGGGCCTCAACATAGTGGCCCCCAAGCATGGGGCAGAGTGGGTCTCAACATCATCGGATTAGTTTTAAAGCACCATAATAGATAAGTATCATTAGACTTCCACAGAGTAATAGAATCTGCAGTTTTTGTACTTCCATTTTCTTTTCTTAATATTATAGATAACCTCTCAAAGTCTTATCCACAAATGAGCTTGGAATTACCCTCAGTGTCTAAGTCTTTGTCCCCCTGAAATACTCATCAATGCTGGAAGTAAACAGCAGTTAGAGCGAGTGTCTTGGGAGGAGGTCACAGATTCTTCTAAATTCCGAGCTGTGGGAGAAAGGTATTGGATACTTTCCATGAAGAATACATCAGGGGGTGCATTAGGAAACACTCAAAGTGGCCTTCAGTGTGGTCGAACCTAACTTGCTTGAGAGAACTGAGAGTAGCAAGTCGGTTGGCAAGCAGCCAAGAAGCGGGGCTCGATCTATGAAGACTTTAAGCATGTTCAGTGGTTTGCTGCTGAGAATCAACTCGAGTATGAACCAGACCTGAGTGATATCGTTACAGATAAAGCCATTAGAGAAGACAAAAATAAGTGGATCTTTGAGAAGCCTATATTCTGGATATTATATATATTCTGAAGCCTATAGAAAGAAGCATGGTCAGAGACTGTAGCACACTGACTCTATAGAAGTGTGTAATGATTAATTCTAGCTTTGCTGGCAGATAACCTAGCCAATATCAAAGAGAAAGTAAAAGCATTTAGTACAGGGATATTTAACTAGCAAAACGTGATAATAGTTTTGGTTCCCAAAGAGAGAGAGTGTGTGGAAAGTAAAAGAAAGGTACATTCCTAAGTAGTCACAGTCAACACATCTTCATTAAGTGCTGCCTGAACTCAATCCCAAGAAACACAGTCTTCCCTCTCATGTCACCGTCTATGAAAATGTCATCTACTCAGGAATCTCACAATTTAGACAAGAGCTCCATAAGAATAAGACAAGATGGCTCATTTGTTGTAAACCTCGATTATGAGTCACGGGATAATGCTCTCCGCCCAGAGTTACAGCACCTGCTTGGTCAGGCCCTTGGTATATTATTCTCAGCAGGTTGTTTCTTTCAGGTGGGTTCTTGGGTGCTGGTTCTCACAACGTTTGTAATTCAGGATAGGTTTAACTCTCTTAAACAAAGAGTCAATATTCTTACCATTGAGGATGGGAAAACTTGCATTCAAAGTACCCTAACTATGGAGAGGGTATAAGCCAGAAGTTGTGGAATATCATCACAGGATGTATCTGACTACTGACTTTAAAGGATCTTGGGTTTGATAGTGGTATTCTTGGGCATGGAGATAACCAGACTCTTACCACAACTCCTCCTTCTATGACAATGGCTACTGCTAAGGGTATATTGTTGACACATTTAGAAATGTGAGCACTGGAAGCAGGACTTAAGCCAGATGAACATTGGTGTAGTGACACACTCTGTGAATATGAGAAGTGGTTATTCTTTAATGATGTCCCTGTCTTCCTCAGGATTTTCTCACATCTATCAGAAAGCACAGGTGAAGTCTGTCTACACGCTCATTCTAGACTTAGATGCTTGAGTTCTAGTTGGCCCACTTCCTCACAAGCTGACTACAACCCCCTATCATCTGTCATTGCAAGCATCCTAGTTTATTGCATAGAAGTGGAAGAACTGTTTCCTGCTGAGATTTCTAGAAATTTTGATCTAGGAACTGCCTTTGCCCTTGGTGGACCAGTCCTTGGTGTCTTCCCTTCACCTGCAACATTGCAATCTGTGTTCTACAGAGGAATCCCAGATCCTTTAAGTTTTCAGTTGGCACTGCTTAAGGCTGGGATTCTTGCTGCTGTTTCTGAGAACTACAACTATCACGTATGCAAGAGTCCTGATTGACCCAAGTGAACTTGCACTCTGCTCAGACTTTACTGTTTCAATATTGTTACTCCGAGGAGACCCAAAGTAGTACTCAGAAAAAATGGATTGAAGACTAAGACTCTTTTTTTTTTATTGGATATTTTATTTACATTTCAGATGTTATCTCCTTTCCCCATTTCCCCTCCCTAGAACCCCCTATCCCATCCCCTCTCCTCCTTTTTTGCTTTTATACCATTTTAATTACATGCAAGTATTAAGGTCAGTTCTAGGTTGAGGGACTAGCAATACAATAGATGCAAATAGTCAAGGAACAAGCAAGACAATAAACAAAATTCTGTGAACACTCCAGTGATCACTGTCACTGTAAGGGCTTATCAGAGGATGATCAAAGTATCTGAACCAACTTCCCTGTCCTAGCCCAAAGTCATTTTCATGTCTGAAGCCTACTTCCTTGTTCTAGCCTAAAACTTAGATTCCTGTCTGAAATTACTTCTTTGTTCTAGCCTAATATCAGCTTCCTGCATGAAGCCTACTTCCTTGTCCTTGGCCATTGTCATATCCTGCTAAACAGCCCATTTCCTTGTCCTTGGCCTATGTCAGATTCTTGCCAAGCAGCTCCAAAGGTTCTCCACATCTCCCCCTTTTTTAATTTCATAAACAAGACTGAGCCTGTCTTAGGTCATTCTGACAAGAATGCCTTACTTACCCATAATGGAATATACAGTATCAAAAGCAGTGCACTTCTGTCTTAGGCTGGTAAGGCTCTGTGCAGAATCTTATATGTAAGAGGATTTAGATAAACATTTGGAAAAACAAATTGATGCTCTATATTCTATTCAAATTATCGGAAGGAGGTTCAGAATATAAGAATAAGGAGCCATCTTAAGTGCCATACCAAATACCATTGGATTCATGTTATTTCTAAAATTTACAATGATACTCAGTATAATTAGGAAAAAGTTTAAAGACATTTGCAGTGTATTTGGCATGATTCTAACACTTCTCTGGATGTTTTAACTTTACATAGTGAGCTTATGAATGTTAAAAATGCTGCTCTGCTGAGCATTGATGTGGTAGATATTGCTGATAAGATTACTCATGGCCTGAGGTCAGTATTTCTATTTTGGTCAAGCTTCAAGAATGACATATATAGCTTGATGATGATAGCCCTTTTTGTCCTGGGAATACTTTTATTCCTGCCCATTGTTTTAAAGCTTGTCTTTAACAACATGTTGACAGCCAAAGTATATGGCTTGAACCTGAAAATGGACCCCCAGACAGAGTTATTAAATTAACAGGTTGGCAAGCCAAAGACTAAGACTCTTAATTTGACATGACAAGGTCATCATGAATACTTAAGCTAATGCAAATGGATACAACCACTAATGGTGAGACCTTAGCTCTTGATCTTTTCACGATGAAGCCTCCCTATCCAAGACTAATGAGTTTTCTCTTTACAAAAAGTGATGCTTCTTATGGCTTGTCTATACTTGACAAGTTTAAAAGTCAAGTACAGTGATTAGGATAAGTCAATCTATGCCAATGAATTCAATTACAGAAGAAAGCCATTATTTTAATGACAAGGTTATGGCAAGTATTCTAGGAATCAATAACCAAGGCTTGAATATACTCTCACTCATTCAGATGGCTGTACAGTGGAGGCCATGGATAGACTCAGAAGGAACGTGTTGGGACAAACACTCTATGGTATTACTATGCCTTTTACTGATGAACATTTTTCTATTCATGAAACTATAAGTCTTATAGATATTGAAAATCTATTATCTTTAGACCTGATGGTCCTATACAACCATGGACTTGGACAATAAGAGGAAAAAGACCTCTAAACATCAGATATCAGATATTTGTTAAAATTTACCCAGGTGCTAGTACCAGTTTACCAGAAAGGAAAATAAAAGAGATGGCTGAAGACCTTATTGCATTATGTAACTAGATCAGGTTTAGAAGAGAAGTTGGCCCTAACCTTTGTGAAACTGCTATGCAACTTCCTTAGTAAGAAGGGAATTTGTCTACCTAGCTTACCTGTTTTACTAGGCAGCACATTGACACATAGATGACAACCACAGCAGATGACCCTGTTGGCTTGAGTGGATCCTTGAATGTTTGCTAAAGTAAGGTTTACCACAGATTGAACTCTGCAAAGTCACAAAAGGATTATCCACTTTCAAACTGTCTTTAGACATGGGCTTAACCTACTCACCTCACTGGTATATTATGGCAGCAAGATTGACAACAAAACTGTTTCATGCTCAAAGTGTACAAAGAGATTCAGGAAGGAAGTTTCTATTTAGACAGAGAACCTTGTCATACTGAAATGAAAATGAACAAGTTTCCAATCAGCATTAATGAGCAGTTCACTAGTTGGTATGGGAACCTTGTGGTTTGTATCTGCAATGAAGCTTAACAAAGAAATGTTTGATATATATATGTATACACACACACACACACACACACACACACACACACACACACACATGAAGTCAATAGAAATGGAAAGCCTTCTAGACCCAGGTCAATCTCCAAAGAAGTTGCAAAGATTATCACTGGATTGTCTTTCACAATCACCTGGAGTCTTGATGATGGTCAGGTTTTTGGTGGTTTTCTTATCAGGAGACTGAAAGTAATAGCTTACTATTTGAAGATGGCTAGTAATGTACCTACTATGTTGCCAACATTGTAATGGGTTATAGAACTTGTATACTCAGTCTCAGGTATAACTTAATTCTTAGAGCTTTCAAGTAAGCTTGAGATTTACAATCAATCCCTGGTTGTAAGTGCCCTGATGATGTGCTCATAAGCTTAGTCTTTTACTGTGACATGGCTATCAGGAACTCAACTAGTACTCAAATGATTAAAAGTAGTAAATAGAACACTTAGCTGCCTCTGTTCAGAATGCTTCTGATACTGATTCCCTCATTGGTATGATGAAACCTCTTGTTACCAAGAAAAGGCAAGAATACATGGTCCTGGATACAATGACACCTTCCAAAGTTGACAGGTGTTAAGATCATAACTCTGTCCACTCAGTGCCATTGCCTGAACACTGGTGCCTGCCATTGCTTCTTAAAGCATATATCATGCAAGAGGATATAGAAGTCATTGTATTCTCCAAGGAAATTCCAGTTGATATTATACTAGATGTTCGCCATGTTACAAATGTTGCCATCAACACCGGTGGAGATTCTACCATATTAGAGACCATTAAGAGATCTGGTCTCTGTGGAGTGGTCTCAATATGACTATAGTTACTGACAACTATTACCTCAGATGCTCATTACTCTGAGTTTAGAGGGGGTACTAAATGTGCTATTTATTATGGAATGTTCATACTATGATTTTTTTATGAATAAAGTCAGGTCAGCCAATTAGATTAAATCAGGTGTGTTGAAAATCAGTAGGCCGGGTGGTGGTGGCGCACATCTTTAATCCCAGCAGTTGGGAGGCAGAGGCAGGTGGATTTCTGAGTTTGAGGCCATCCTGGTATACCGAGTGAGTTCCAGGACAGCCAGGGCTACACAGAGAAACCCTGTCTTGAAAAAACCAAAAAAAAAAAAAAAAAGAAAAAGAAAAAAGAAAATCAGTAGTTCCCAAGACACTTTTTTTTTCCAGCATGACTATTAGATTAATCAAAAAGTTTTTCAAACTAGTTGCCAAGGTAATATTTAATATTTTAGAGGCAATATGTTTGTCTCCTATAATGGTTTAAAAGTCAAGAAAGGGTCATTCTGAGTGGAATAAGGAGAACGGGCAGAGGAAGTATTGACATCAGTGATTAATTCTCTTCACTGTTTCCAAGAACTTGCAAGAAAGGCATTAGATTGATACGTACGTTCTGTCTATTGGCATAATTTAAGGTTTGAGGAGGAGAGATTGCTCATGGTCTTCGGTAGAAGACATATAGAGTATAAATGTGAAACACTAGATCCTTCTTTAGCTTTGGTTTATGATCATTAGTTTCTGTATCTTCCTTGTTCACCTCCTGTAAGTTACCCTTATTGTGTGGCACAATTCAAGAAGAAAAACAGCAGAGAAAAATAAATAAATAAATAAATAAATAAATAAATAAATAAATGCCTGATGTCAGTACAAAAGGGCAAATTTTCAAATGAAGTATAACACACACACACACACACACACACACACACACACACAGAGAGAGAGAGAGAGAGAGAGAGAGAGAGAGAGAGAGAGAGAACTTATTTCCCAGTTTCACTGGTAATAGACCACACCAGGAGTATGTTGGAGTTGCTGGCACATTTGTTTCTTTTAAACATTCTCTACCATAGGCCATTTAAGTGTGAGGACATGAGAGCACTTGGCACTCCTTGATCAAAAAAACTGATCGAGACTGAAGGAAAAACTGTGAAGTATACAGAATCCCAGAATAAATATGTTCCATCCTCTTTGCTGTCTCCAGCTTTCTGTTTACACTAGCTATGAAATTCAATCCCCTAGCCAGTAAGATGGGAAGTCAGGCTGTCTAAAAGTTTCACTCTCTCCACAGGAGAAGGGTGAGACTTTTCTCACCAGTGGAGCTGCCTAAACTTAAGGTCATGTCCTGCTCAATCGATCTGATGTATTCATGTAACTTAACATTTTCTTTCATTTCATCAGAACATAGAGTTAAGAACATAAACATGGGGCCGTGATCAGAGGGGGAATCGAGAGTGTTTATTAAGATATAATTGTGATTTGTTTTTCTTTTTTTCCGCCCTTAGTACTCATCTTTAAGTGATTTGTTTTTCTTTGCCTATTTCCTTTCCCTGCTTTGGATTTTTAATCTGTTCCATTTTATTATATCGACAAAATTGACATGTCCTGTCATACTTTCTACAAGCCCTGCCCCTCTTCTAACAAATTCTCTTGTCTTTTTGTTATTCTGTTTCATATTTCTTGCTGGAAAGTAAGGTGTCAGTAAGTGGAAGATTTTTGTCGGTGACTTTCCCAGTTGGAATGTAATTTATCAAATCTCATAGTTCATATGGAAAACCTGAGTTCCAGCTCAACCTTTAGAGTGTTTAATATCTTACATGATTAAGAGAAAAAGAATAAAAAGAGACTAAGTAATTCCCATAATTCTGTCTTCCAGATAGCCCATGTAGAATTAGACTAGGTATTCAACATTTCCATAGGATCATGTACATTTTATAACATGCTAGGTTCTAATGTTCACATATGGAAAAAAATCTTGATCGTTCCTCAATATCACTTTAATGATTGCAGAGTTTAAGGGGCATACACATATCACCTACACATTTCTTCTGTGTTGTACACTTAATTTGTTTATAGTTTTTGCTGTTATGCCACGGAAAATAAACTTTTACATAGCTACTGTTCTGTCCTTAAGATAAATTTCTAGAAATCAGATTATCATGTGAAAGACCATTTTCATCTAAAGCATCTGCCAAGTCGTGTTTCAGAAAAGGGTTAGCCGTTGCTTTCCCTACCAGTTGCACCTAAATTTTTGCACACATGCCAGATGTAGATTGGATTCTCTGCTTATGTTAAATAAACAGGAATCTGTTTAATTTAACATTTGGGATTACAGCCAAACTGAATACAGTGCACAGCATTAAAGTGCTTCATAGCTACTTTTGTATTAACACTACAGTACACACTTCTATTATAAGATGACATTTTAAAGTTATTCTGACATAACAACAGTGTACAAATCGAATCTTGAACTTGCACAGGTAATCCACATTTAAGTTATCCTCACCTTTACAATGTGGTACTAAAGCTCATGGTACCCCTCTACAGCTCTCTTATAAGCTCTCTTGGCTTGTTATGAACACAGACACATATACATGGTTTGTGTGTGTGTGTGTGTGTGTGTGTGCATATGCATACATGTATTACCTTTCTCACGTGTGCTTTCAGCTGTGGGAGGTTTTTGTAAATTATACACTATGTACTCTGGAGACATGGTTCTTTGAGAACTAATTAACCCTCAGAGTATTGGCCCACATATCAGTCCACAGTACCAACTGAACAGAAGATCAGCTAACTTGTGTGAAGATTACTTCTATTTGGCTCTCAAAGCACATGATTCTCTGGAGTAAACTACACAGGCTGGTACTGTCTTCCTTAGACATAGTTCCATTATACAGCTTTAAGATGTATTGTTGTTTGAATGTGAATGCCCCCATAGGCTCACCTGAACACTTTGTCCCTGGTACTGTTCAGAAAAGCTGCAAGACCCTTAGGAAGTGGAGCATGGCTGGACATGGGTCAGTGTGGGCAGACTTCATGCCACATAGCCTGTCTCCCATTTTGCTTTCTGAGCATGAGTATGGTGTGACCAGCTAGCCTTCTTTTCTCATCCCTATGCCTTTTGTACCAGCTGCCATATCTTGCCTGATACATGTCCTATCCCTCTACCCCTGAAAGCCACACTAAAACCTTTTCCCATTAAGTTGGTTTTGGCAGAATATTTTTTTAATCATACTAACAGAGGAGAAACTAAGAGAACGAACGTTCTAACACTATCTAGTTCATTTGAGTGATGTGTTTCTTTTGTATTAAGGTGTCTATCTTAAATGAGCTAGTTAGTGAACTAGTAATTTATAGTTTAGCCACCAAGCATATCAAGCCTGAAAAATAGAAGAATAGAAAAGAAAAGAAGGCGACACTCAAAATACTGTATTCATCTGTTCTTCATTTGCTATGAAATGTCTCCGTCAGGCTCATGTTTTGAATACTTGATCCCCAGCTGGTGGGAACTATTTTAGGAGGCTGGAGAAACCTACAGTGTGGGGTCTAACTGAAAGAACTGGGCCACTGGGGATAGATTCTTGGTGGTACATTATCCCTGACTGCTTCCTATCTCTTGTCTTTCTGCCTAACATGAATAAAGAATTCCTACCATCAGTAAAGCCTGGTGACTCATGCCAATCCCAGAACTTAGAAGACAAAGAAGCAGGAGAATCTGGAGTCCAAGACTATTGGTGCCAGTCCAGGGTATACAAAACCTCTCTTAAAGTAGAAAGGTAAATGATAAAGCCAAAAGAAAACGAGTTTCCTCCACAAAGCGTCCTTGCTATCTGTTGTGTTCTATCTTGTTCTGCCCATGCGCTGGAGGACAAGAAAGCATGCATGAATCCCATGAAAGTGATTGGAGTAAACAGATCACTCTTCTCTCAGGGTGTTTGGTCAGGTGAGGGCATAGATCCATCATTTTAATCCACTCAAGTAGTTTCTCTTCAATGGCTGTATGACATTTAAAAACCACAGCAAGCATGTTAATAAGGCGGACAGCATTTCCTCTGGGGTGTAGGTTTTACTCATAGTTCTCAGTACATGAGACAGACAACACACACCAACACTTATGGCTTCCATAACAGAAACTAGCACAGCCATGCACATGGAGCAGGTGACTCGACATGTTGGTATTTCTCTGTTCTTCCATTTCTGTAATCTGTGTGAATAATTGTGGCAAGACCAGGGACACATAATATCTCTTTAACTTTGTTGATAAGTTTGGGTCCCTTATCTTCATCATAGAAGAGAGAGAGAAAGAGAGAGAGAGAGAGAGAGCTGTTCTATTTGACATAGCGATTGCTTCCTCAAACAGTGAAACCCCTTATGGTTCCACCAGATTCTTTCATCTGCTTTTGATTTGAACTTCAGAGTATCACCAATAAGTGAAAGCTTTCCATATAAGAATCTTATAACAAGGGTTTTTTGTTTGGTTTTTGGGTTTTTTTGCCCATGAGGAGAAAGTTGTAAAACTTTGTAGAATGTAATGTTGAGTTATGCTTAGCCATGTTTCGTGCCTTTCCCTCAGTTTAGGGACTTTTTAATGTAAAATGTGTTTAATGATGTATATTAGCACAGGGCTGGCAGTCACTGTGCTATCAAAGATAATTCTGCATGTAGGGTCTGGGGATATAGAGACATGGCTCAGTGGTGAAGACTGTGCTTAGTATTTGCCAGTCAGTTTCCCCCACCACTGCCACTGCTGCACGCTGCCCACCAATTCTGGGGTCTTGGGAATGTGCAGCCATGAAAGACTTTATGGAGTTACTGGGTTTTGAATTTAGGTTTAGATGCTTGCAGAGTAGGTGCTCTTAACCCGTCAGCCATTTCTGCTGCCCCTGTTTTCACTTTCAGACAATGGATCCTACCCTTGTCCTGGCGTCAGATTAAACCAAATTTACAGTTCTGAGAACACATACACAAGTAACACTGTACAGACTCTGATGGTTACAATTAGGATACATACTCACACACATATACATACATACATATATACACACATACATACACATACATCATATACATATACATCATATACATATACCCATATGTGTATATGTATACACACATATATATATATATACATAAGGACATATATATATACATACATACATACATACACACACACACACACACACACACATATACACACACACACACACACACACACACACACACACACACACATATGTGTGTGTGTGAGAAAAATTAGAGAAAAACCAAGAGGCCATGGATCTGAAAGAAAGCAAGGAGTGTATATGGGAGAGAGTGGAGGAAGGAAAGAATGGAATGATGTAACTATATTATAATTAAAATAAAAGAAATACTTTTAAAAAGAGGAAAAACATTTCAAGTCTTCCAGCTGAACATGAGAAAGAGGTGAGGGACTTGTATAACCACTTTGATATAAAAGAGATTAGAGTAACTTAACCTTCTCCTAGTAGGAGAGATTGATGCTTACTTTAACATTCTTTTTTTTTTTTTTTTGGTTTTCGAGACAGGGTTTCTCTGTGTAGCTCTGGCTGTCCTGAAACTCACTCTGTAGACCAGGCTGGCCTCGAACTCAGAAATCTGCCTGCCTCTGCCTCCCAAGTGCTGGGATCAAAGGCGTGTGCCACCACCGCCCAGCCTTAACATTCTTAAGTAAGGCTTCTATCCCCCCTTTTTTCCCTTTTAATACATTTTCATAAGAGTTTATCATCACATAGGAATCTTGCCATTATGGCCATGAAAGACTTTGAGTAGGTAGAAAAAGCATTGCATTTGATTCAAAATTTTGTGTTAAAACTCAAACATTATCTTACAACTATACTATGATTAAAACAGGAGCATTTTATTCCTGTGGCACAATATTTATTAAAGTTACTCTGGAAACCACTTGATTGTCTTTTGGGACCTGGTTGAGTAAATCAGAGGATAGCCTATAAGTAACACAACCAACTCAAAGGTTGAGTCACCTACTTTTGTTACATAGGACGGTAGTCAAGACACACAAAGCAGAGAGAGCAAGGTGCAAGGCAGTGTGTAACCTATGGAAGCATAAAGTGGTAAACCAGTTGGTGAAATGTTCTCATGGGCAAGCAGTCGAATACACTGTTTAGGAGACAACCACCAAAAAGCACTTGAACCAGCTACCACAAATTCTAGATTCCCTAAGATCCTGTTTAATAATTGCATGGTATATAATGTCCTTCTTTTAGTTTTTCAATTGAAAAGTACCTACAGTTTTGATTTATTTTCATCTTTGTATATAAATGTATAATATATAGTATATTTATATATTACACACATATATACATTTATATATTATACATATCTATTATATATAATATGTTATATAGCCTATTCTACAAAATATATACAATATATTATATATAATATATACATTTCCTTTTCTTGGTACTATCCTCCTAAGATCCCAGGTAGATGGAGATTAATTGACCAGTCTCTCTGGCCCCATCCTGAGGGTCAACAGGAAAGGCTAGAACTGAGCATGCTCAGTGGGATGTGCAGAAAAAGGCATCCCCACTCCAGCAGGCTCCTGCATAGAGGATCTAGTAACCAGAGTGCATTAAACATTTGCTCCACTCCTCTTCTAAAAAACCCTCCTTTCTCCTGTTTCATGAACATTTCCGCTTTACCTTTTCTCTTATTGTGAAGATTGCAGGCCTCGAGATCGGCCTTCCTAGCACAACACGCAGTGAGCACACTTAGGGAAAGAGTTTCTCTGGATGAAGAAGCAGAGACCTGTGAACAAAAGGGTCACAGCCACAGACATCCTGCCAGGGCTCCTCTCGGAGAGGCAGCCAATGGAGTGCATGTGCTGTTGTATGTCTCCCTTGAAAATTAACCACTTCCGGGAACACAAAAAACAGATGAATATTCTAGGCCATCTATGCTATTTAAGGAAAAACGCTGGGACAATCAGTCAGTCCCTACTATCCTTTGAATAGTGAACCCAGCATTTTGTGGTTTTGATGCAGACTTCCAGAATACTAGAGAATAAATAAATTAGGAAGGTTCTTTTGTCCTCCCCCCAAAAGAAATATGAAATTTAGTGAGGAAACATGCAGAGAGAATTTAATTTGGGGATTTTTTTTTTTTATGAAGCCATACTTATTCCAATCAATGGAGTACAGGTGAAACAAAGAATGAAATAATTTCTTGGCAAGAGAAGAAAAGGTGTTACAATCTAGAAGTTATGATTGTTTAGTAATTATTTTTAAATGAAAGTGATTGAAACAACTTGTCAGCATGTCAGAGTACCTAAAATATTCAGATTTAATTCCTTGGCTTATGTTGGCAGGTTTCCTGCTGCATAACCTTTTCTGAACTCTGCCCATCATTTGGAATCACTTCCTTGGTCATTCTCTCCCTTTCCATAATGACTGGTCACTTAGATAAATATTAATTTGTTAACTATTTTTCTTGATGCTTTCTTGAAACTGAACATTACTCTCTAGCAGAAGTTGGTCAGGATGGACCTGAATTCATGGGTATTCCTCCTGCCTCAGCCTCCAGAATCCTGGGATTATAGGCAGAAGTACCAACCACACTTGGTAGAATAGTAGGTTTGAAAGTAGCAATTCCAGACAGATTCAAACCCATATTACCAAAGCCATTTGAATTTATCAATGTAGACTACATTCTCTTTAAAGTGACTCACACATAGACAATATATCTCATCATTTTAAAATCTCTCTTACACACACACAGACATACACACACATACACAGAGCCCCAAATGTATCTATGCTTGTAACTTTATGATTATTAAATGTTACATTTTATTTCAAGGACTATCACATCTGAGAGAGACAGCAGAACTAGAGAGGAGAGATGAGACAGACAGAGAGAAAGGGAGAGAGAGAGGGAGAGGGAGAGGGAGAGAGAGAGAGAGAAAGAGAGAGAGAGAGAATGAGAGAATCTAAGCAAAGAGAGTACATCTCAGGGAATAAACTAGTATTTTCATGTTATATTTGAGATGCCTATCACTGGCTAGTCCAAGAACTCCTTGCCTTCTACAGCCTAGAAATTAAAGTGGTAAGGGTTACACATTTAGGAACTGTAAACCGAAATTACTTCAATATAGAATATTTATGAGTCAAGACAATCAACTGTGTACAAAAATTTTACATGCAAGAGAAACAAGACAATGTAGCACCTCTAGAAAAATAATTAAAAGTTTTGTCGCATTTACAGATAAGTGCCACACTGAGGATTTACAACACAGTAATTTACTGCAATCACAGGGAGTTCCATCAAGAAACAAAGTCCTTACACTCCAGAGTTTTCGGAAGGTATTATCGGAATGCTTAATTACACACTGAAGATTCCTACATCCTTGGGATTGAGCTGACAAATCATAAAGGATTTTCATAGCATATATTAGATAAAAGAGTCCATCGCATTTCGACTGTCGGTTTAGTGTCTCTGACAGGTGTGGAGCCTAGAAGAATTGCTTGCTTGATGGTGGTCTTTCTGTATCCTGCAAGCCAGACCTTCCCCGCAGTAACAGCGCTGGAATATCTCCAGGCCGTGGGAGCCTTTCCGCCTGTGCTTGGTGCATACCTGACCTTCTTTAAGGACAGGTTTACAGATCTTGGACCAGAAGTGTCTTGCGCAACACAGCCCTGTGGCGCAGTCTGATGATCGGAGACAGACAGAGCCTTCTTGTCCTGTGAAGGAGGAGAAGGAAAATGACAGTTATTACTAGGCCTGTACCATTTCACTAAGACAATTCTAAATGCACTTTTAAATGAGGAGGCCGAGCCTGAACGCCCTTTGACTACCTTTGGTGTGATATATTTTTGAAGTCAGGGTGGTTCTTCTGGGATATCCATCCCCGGCGTTGTGGTCATTACCAAGGTTTTCAACGATGCTTTCCTCGATTTCCCCTCGAGGTAAATGGCTGTGGTCAGATGGCATGCATATTCCTAAGAAAGCCAGAAATTGAGATTAATCCTCAGGCCGTAATATGTTACTGCTAATAGCCAAGACAAGAGCAGTCGCTGCCTTTCTGTTTACCAAAACTCCCCAGAGAAAGCAGTGTCAATGAATGCACTGTTGAATCCTATGGAACACCTCAGGTATAGCCATTTTAAATGCTTTCCCACTAATTGTGGTGGAGGCAGCAGAGATATTTCTGTCTATTTTAATACTACCCCTTGGAGTAGGAAAAAGAAATCCAGTCACTTAAAAAAATTAATCTTAAAAATAACTTGTCTGCTCTGGGTGCTAGCGGCGCAACGCAGTTCCAGATGCCTAGAAAACTAAGATCTCACCCGCTAGTTACTTTTACTGTATAATTTTGATATTACAGAGATTTTAGTGAGTTCACTCTGGAATGCTGCTGTACCCTAGGAAGTTAGCCACCCTGTAAGTTTATTTCTGGAGACTTCTCTGAGACATTAACATTTTGTGGATCTGTGGTTGTCCGGAGAGTACTTCTTTGAAGGTAGTTGAGGGTGGAGGGAAGGAGGGGGGGGGGGGGGGGGTGGAGAGCTCAGGATGTAATTGGTACAGAGATCTCTTTAAAAAGCTGGCCAGCAGAGTTTAAGCATTCTACCCCCACCCCAACTCCCGGTTGACAACAGTTTTAACAGCCAGAGACCTTGAGAGAGAAGAGAGTTGAGCAAAGTCACGGAGAGTCCATCTTAAAAATGTCTGGCTTCCCTTTTAGAATGACCTCTTCCCCTTTCTCAAGTGCCCCAAGGCTCCCTGAGGATAATTGATGGAAGGGTCTACTCTCAGGTCACAAAGGGAGGCAGGGGGAGATAAACTTTCAAGTGCTCAAACACCAGCCGTGAAGATACATCAGGAGGACCCTTGCATGATGAGCACGGGTTTGCAGGTGGTGCCTTAGCTTTGACAGAATCAGAGCATTTCATTTGATTCCCTGGCTGCTCAAAGGCAAGGTGGTTCCAATTTAAAAGGGAGTCCAAGACTCACCGTTTTTGCAGTAGTTCCCGGGGCAGCACATAGCGTGCCTCATGCAGCGTTTCCTGCGCTTTCGGCAAGCCAGACAAATCTGTACGCCTCCGACACCGGCTGCCCCGCGGCTGGGACTGGAGCAGTACTCGTCAGTGCTGCACTCCTCATCCTCTGCGCACGGGTAGGGCTGCGGGGAGGGAGCGGACTGGTGAGCAACTCAAGCATCCCGGTACCCAAGCCTTCACGGTCCCCTCTGCGTCCTCAAAAGCTCTCTAAGCACGTTGCTCTTAGTGCAGTGACTCCAAACACACCCCAAATCTCACACACCTAGGATACCCCACTCTCTCCTCTCTGAGACCCCGTCGGGATCATAGAGTCCTCCAATCCCCGAGACCCCTCTCACCTGGTAGTTGTCAAGAGTCTGGTACTTGTTCCCGCCCTCATAGAGAACTCCGGGCGCCACGCTGACAGCAGAGCCCGGCTGCCCCCCAGCACCACCCAGCGGTGGGGGCAGGTTCTTGATCGCGTTGGAATTGATGAGAACTGAGTTCAAGGTGGCGCTGGCTCCAAGCAGAGGGAGGCTGCAGAAAGCCATCGTTGTAAAGACGACCAAGAACCGGACAGCTGCCACTGCGCACACAACCGTCATCTCCGAAGGTCGCGAACAGGAAAAAGTCAGGATAAGAGAGGTCACTGTGCACCGCGGCTGCAGAGTCTGGACTGCGGAACCCCAACTTCGGAATTTCGGCGGGTGGAGTCTCGGCTGCCAGGCGCAGGGCTCTGCACCGCCACCGCCACCTCTGGCTGCCTTTATACTCAGGCTCCCAGCCTTCCCAGCTCCTCAGGGAAGACAACAAAGCCGGGATGGGATTTCAAAGCTTTGGGAGGAGCTGGGAGGGGGAGTGTTTGTGTATCGGAAGCAGGGAGGACTTTGACACTCTCCCCCTCCCCTCGCCCCTCCCTTGCACTATGGTCTCCTTGTCCAGCTCACCTTAGAGTGTGGGTTACTAAAGTATTAGAGCCTAGCCTGAAGTATAATAATAATAATAATAATAATAATAATAATAATAATAATAGGCGGGAGAGCTCACTCTGCGAGCTTGGATGCTATGCTGTGGGGTTGGGTTAGTTCTGTCTGAAATTCTTGTTAGAGTTAAAAGTGATAGAATATACAAAACCACGTTTCTTCTCTTCCACTTATGCGTACCCTCGCTTTCTGTGCACGCAAATAATATTCAGTATTAAACACAACGCGAGCAGTCATTCAAAGGCTTTGTGAAGGGCCCAGGTGGCTCCTATAGTTGCTGATTAACCCTTTAGCGTTGCGATTTGCAAATGAGGTTCTTGTCTTTTAAGTTTGTCTAGTTGCTTCCCCCCCTTCCCACTCTCTCCCCCAACCCTACACACACCAGGAGAAAAAAAATGTGCAAAGACAAGAAAATTTGCACATCAAATGAGGATGCCAAGGGAAGAAGTAATTCGCTTTTGATGGTGAGTTTGGGGGGTTGGGGTGGAGGCGAGAGACTGCCGTTTGGAAATTAAATCAGGGATGGAGGGGAGAGGGAAATGGGCACCCGATAATCAAACTATTTAATGTGGTTCTTTGAATCTGGTCAATCCCAGCAGTAGATGAACTTGATTAAGCAGACACGTGAGATCAAAGTGGCTCTGAGCCAGAGCGGACAGGGTCCCTGAGCCTGGTCAGTCCTCTTTCCTTGGTTCCCGGTTCCCAGCGGTTGGTTAATAGAAGAAGATAAGAAACCCCCAAAGGCTTAGCTCCGGGCTTCCTCATTAGAGTTTCATATCGCTGAGCAGAAGAAGGCTTGCTTTTGATCCCAAATCAAACCTCGTCCACGACAGGACAGGACAGGAGGAATAACCCTCTAGGGAGATAACAGACAACCTCCTGGAAAAGGAGCGCTGAACCTCAATCAGAGAATGAATTTGAAGTAGTTTCAACCAGTGTGTTAAATAAGAAACAACATGGACATAAGGATGCTGTGCTTATAAATTAGAGGTAGTGTACTGAGATGATAAAAGTCAAACCCTTTCTCCAACCATTGCAGTGATAAAAGAGACAGTTGTCATGATGTAACAAAAGATAAGAAACCTGCATTAACAATGTTTAAGAACAGATTGATAAATGTGAGATCATAAGCAACTGTTGTGTGTGACTGAAAAGGAGGAAAAGGTCTGAAATCGTTGTTAGAGAGATGAGCTGAGGTACTTTGTAGACCCTTAGCGTCGGGGTCAGCTAGAATTATTCACAACACTGCCTTATCCATAACAGTCACTCTTCGGAAGCCCCCCACCCTAATAGCCAATGATAGTCTTGCACAAATATAATCCTGAAGTTGAGCTAGGAGGGATATTATGAAAAAATATTTAAATATCTGTTTGGTGGATTTCAGAACTTAAGTGTCTTCTAAGTAACTTTTAACGTTGCCTCAATTCTTTAGTGATACACAAATGTTGCCTCCACTCACCCCAAACTCCATTCATCCTGGAGAATTTCTGGTGGTTTGTTGAAAGTCCGACATGGATTAAATCCTATATACTTATCTGGCTTCTGTTAGGAATATGTGCAATTGTGTAGTAAGGGCCAGTTACCCACAGATGCTTAGAAGATTTGAAAACAAAGAAAAGGCTTTAAAATTTTGTTTAAAAAGTGAATATTAGAAACAATAAGGGGGGGGACAAGTGATGGTGGGACCTCATATTATTGCATTCAGTATGTTACTAGCAATGTCAACGATCAATGTGGATCAATGTGTTGAGTATCTTTTAATTTAAATTCATATGATATTGCAGAGGAGGGAATGAGACCCCCCCCCCCCCCCCCCGCCGCCCATTTGGGGGAGTAAAAAGATATTTCCCTGATCCTGTTATCCTGTTTAAATAATTCTGGAAATACAAATACACTGCACTCCTCTTCCTGTATTCTGACGGCATGATGCCTGATTACTACGCCTTACTCCAAATGAGCAGAAATGAAGACCTTAGCTCCCCAAGAACACAGTTGAAACCATGGTAGCTAGTTTGGTAGCTAGTTTTGGCACTCCCTACTTTTTGTGTTTCTTCTGAAGGTGTGAATGGGTCCACATCTGAGGCTGAAGCACTCCGCTTGTTTCTTCAATAACAAAATGAACAGCCACCTTCAAGTTACTTAGGAAAAGAATGAGACAGGGGGGAGAAACTTGCTTGTTTCAGTGCAGCCTAGTCTCCATTTGTGAGCACTTATTTTGATTTAGCTCCCGAGAGTCATAAGCAGGAGGTAAAGACTGAAAGAGATGCTCACTGCTCCTTCAGTGCCAGAGAACACCCAGAGGAGCCCTTTAAGAGCCTTTCTTTAATATGCTAACATCAGGCTCCTTCCAGTCTCTCCTGAGCATGGTATCAGGTCACAGAGGGAGTTTTGTTGTTGTTTGGTTGTTGTTGCTTTGGGGAGTCATAGTGCTTTAAAACCCCTGGAATCTCACTAGGTAGCCGGCATGTTAGGTTTTCTGTCACCGTTTCCTCCAGTTTTAGAATTATGAGCCTGTATCACTACATCTGGCTCAGTTTGTTAATTAAATAGATTTTACTTGGTACATATTGGTTAGGATTAAAAAGAAGAGAGATCCAGGAACCAGAACCATGCCCCAGTCTCAGGAAGTCAGAGGTCACAAGACTCCAAGTCTTAATGCAGCCAGGTGACGGAGTGGCAGGCATATCTATTAAACTTAATTTACTTTGTTCTGGAAGGAACTTTGTCTCTTGTTGGATAGGCTCTAAATATGACCACAGTTATATTTTATATATAATATGAATACAGTTAATATTTTATATTAGATTTAAAACTAGGAGGAATGTTGATCACAGTGGAATTGAACTGTGTGTGTAACTCAAGGAAGTCGTAAGACAAGACTTCCTTCTGTTTTAAATGTTGGGCAGCAGTCTAGAATATTGGCCCTTTTGATTCATGAGACAAATGACAAATAATATTTAAAGATACAGAACCCTGGGATATTTGCGAACTACTCTCTCACCTTCATTATTTGGGGTTCTTTTCCACCTCCTCCATCTCCGTTCCCTTCCCCCTCTTCATACTTTTCTCTCCTTGTCAAACTGAAGTTTTTGTTGTTGTTTTCTTTTCTTGTTTGTTTGTTTGTTTGTCTTTCAAGACAGGGTTTCTTTGTGTAGCCCTGGCTGTCTTGGAACTTGCTCTGTAGATCAGGCTGGCCTGGAACAGAGATCCTAATGTCTCTGCCTCCAAAGTGCTAGAATTAAAGGCATGGGCCAACTCCACCCACCCGGCCTAACATTTAACTTTTCCTTCAATAAGAAAACATGGAGTAGGTGGTGGGTGTTGCCAGCATCTTCCTTGGCACTAGTCTTGAATTAATAGCAGAGATTTCCCATTCCTGATGTTTAATAAAAAGAGTATGACTTTATCCTTGACTTTTAAAAGATTCTTAGTTTCTATGCTCATCATGATAGAAGAGCTTTCAGATATGACTCATGTTTGGACTCCCTTGAAATGGTAGGTTTTCTGTACAGTAGAGAGGAGCAAGTGAATTTGGGATGCTCATCTTCCCTCTGTCCCTGGAGATGGCTAGCCTAGATAAATCCAGCGTCACAAGACTATCTAACTCAGCTCAGAAAATGATCCCGTTGAAACAAACAGCCTGGAGCTCAGAAGCCAAGGAGGCTTACTAATGTCTGGTGAGAATGATGCCAAGCCAGACACCAGCCTGCATCTTTTAGGAGGTCCTGATGCCCAGAAAAGCCTGTGATGAGTAGGGTCTAGGAGTCCAGCTGCCTCAGACTATCCCCTGAAGGACTTAATATTTCCAATCATATAGGACAACGCCATCATAAGGTGGGGCACGAACAACAGATACTGAATTTTCTTCTGCGCTACTGGGTTCTTGTTATACTTCTTTTATCATACTGGCATCCTCCAAGGGCTGTGACCAAGAGGTCCTCTTGCCACCCACTGGAAGCTAGGGCTGAAGCGCAACACTGGACTGCAAGGTGACAACCATCCCTTTGTGACTGTGAATCTAGTTTTCTTTTCTTTTGTAAATGTCAGGCTGGGAAGACAAGGGAGCCCCCTTCTGGATACAAAAATAGTCTTTAAGTAGTTGGGGCAAGGCCTTTTGTCTTCAGGTTGAATGTCTTTCAGACAGCTTTATTAAGCAATACTCTCACTGCTGTGGACTCTGGGAACTTGCTGATTATGGAGAATGTAAACGAAGTTCCTGGAAATACAGTGAATTATGTGACTGCCTGGTTTTCTAAAAGATTCCTGAGAAGAAAGAGGGAGAGAATGAATGAATGAATGAATGAATGAATGTAAATGAGAATGGATGAATGATTTTGTTTCTTCATCCCCAAATTTCCAGCCAGTATATTGTATTAGGACCTTGGTGGAATCAAGACATAGGCTAGAAACAGTACTAACTTCTGCTAAGGTGTCGGAGCAAGGATTCTTCCTCCTTGAGAGGGTCTTGGAACTCCAAGCTGTGGCTGCCCTCTCTTCTTGCTAGGGTGGGCCTTGAACCCCCCATTGCCAGAGTGCTTTTTCAGGCTTAAGCCACTCACTGAAGCCACAAGCCATCGCCACCTTACAGTAGTGTAAAATGAAGCTTGCTTAAAGACTCTTTGATGAGGGAAGATCAAACAGCTCAGGGTCCCCCTTTTAATCAACCATGAGCCAGGTGGCCTCACAGAGCCCTGGGTTTGCTGCTTCTGTGGACTTTGTGCTTAGCAAATTCATCAGCGTAATCCCGTTGAAGCCTTGGCCTGGGCGCAAATCTCTTCTCACTACACTGCTGCTGTGGGTCCATGGTGTCAGTTCACGGGCAAATAAATCAGGGTTAATTAGAAGTGGGGAGGGTAGAGGAAGAAAGGAGATACACAGGAAGATTTCTCCTCCAAGAGACATTAAGTTTCTAGTGCTGGAAGGAGCAATCCCGTTCCTCTGCTGCCCCCTGGTGGATCCTATCGGAAGTGATCTGGACCTAAAGTGAATTAAAAAAAAAAAAAAAAAAAAAAAATCTTTGGAAGACTTGTTTTTCGAGAGAAGGTTTCTCTGTGTAATATCTTCGGCTTTCCAGGAACTCACGTTTTAGATTACGCTGGCCTGGAACACACAGTGATCCACCAGCTTCTGCCTCCAGAGTGCTGTAATTAAAAGGGTGTACCTCCACACCCGGTATAACTTCTCCATCTCTCACACTGAAAACTTTGCAAAGCTAAATAGTCTCTCCAGCTTTTAATATTCTATACAATACGTTGCAAGTCTTTACATAGTAGATTAAAGATATGATAGTGTCCAACCGCTGTCTAAAGACTAAGGAGTTGGGGTCTGGCACAGAGGTTCTCAGTGAAATGTTTATTTAGTTAGGTTTAAGGTGCACACCAGCATTTCGCATTCCTGGATGAAAACGTTAGGCTCTTCTGATAAGTCCACACTTAAGGAGAATCCTATGCTGCATGTGCCTCAGGAAAGTTCAGACATCTCTAACCATCTTCATAAAACATTTTGGAAAATGAAAATATGCCATTTGTTTCATTGAGAAAATGTTAATTTCAAATTTTCCATTTTTTTTAAAAAGAATATTATCTAGAAGGCTTATGAAAAATACATGCAGGAAATAATTCTGTGCCTATTATTAATATTTATTTTTAAAAAAATAAAAGATGCTGGGACTTTTGTGAGAAATAACACCTTTAAGCATTCAGTTCAACATTTATAGTCTACTAAATTTTAGACATAACAAGTGCTAATTATAAAATCATACAGCATTCTGTTCATATTGTGCTTTAGATTATGTTTTCTAAGAATGATTTTAAAGAAGTAAATTAACCTCCAACAAAAGACCTTAAGAGGTTAATTGTTTCCCCCTGTTGTTGCTTGGGACAAGGTTTTGCCATGTAGCCCAGACTTGCCTTGACATGGCAATCCTCGGTTTCTAAGTGCTAGGATGACAAACCTGACCACCTGACCTGGCTTCTCACTGATAATTTCATTATTCCCTGCCTCGTCTTCTGCTTGAACTATGTGCTCCATCCATACCTCCAAAGACTGCTGTATCAATTGGCTCTATTTATAAGAAAAGTCACGTTCATGTAAGTTGCAAGCCTGAGAAATGACTGAAAAGCAGTTTGCGAGTTTCAGAAGCTTTGTGGGTTCAGCTTAGCTGCAAATGTACTTAGAAGGTACAGAAGTGGTGAGGAAAGCTAATTAGCCTTCTGTGAGAACTGGCTCCCTTCCTTTGCTCCTAATGATGTTAGAGGAAAACTGGGGCTAGATCTGTAAGCTCTAAGTCCTCAGGTTTGGTTTTTTTTTTTTTTTTGTGCTTTTGGTTGTTGGTGTTGTTATAGATTTTTTAAAACTTTAAACATTGTTATTTTAACAGCAGGTTGATTAAAACAAAAGAATAGACACCCACACAGCATATTAATCAGACTCACCCCAAAACACCACACAATGCAGTGAATATAGAGCAGACATTTGAAACAGAACTCAGCGTCACATTTTACACTTCCACTATGGATATATTTTTTATTGTTGCCATAAAAAACTCCATGATAGAATTGGAACAAGAAAACTGTCAGTTGTACATCGGTGTTCATAACTCATCCAGTCTTTCCTCATCCCTTCACACCCTTCACATTCAACCTTTCTTATTCTTGTTGCATGCTATATGATATCTACATGCACACTTGTTTATACACACACTCACACACACTCACACACATGCATTGTCACTAGATTCTGCATATGAAGGAGAATGTGTTTGTTTTTTTCTTTCTGAGATTGTTTGGCTTCCCAACACTATACAGTCTGAATATATACATTTTCTTGCAAATTTTGTGGTTTCATTTTTTTTCAGAGCTAAATAGTATTCTACTTTACACACATACTGCCCAGGCCAGCTGGTCAATCAAGTGAGACTCTTAGACCCTGTGGAGAGGACTGAGATGCGTGAGAAAATAAGGAGGCACAGCAAGTCAAGAAGTCTGATCAAGCTGGCAAAGATTTTATTGTTCACACAGGTTATATACTCTAAAAATAGGCTATAGGGAGGGATAGGAAAGGAAAGAGGGCTTTGCAGGTGGAGGAAGCTAGCTGCAGCTGCAGGGTCTAACTAAATTATTCTCACAAAGCCTTGCTGTTACCAGGGTTTCTAAAAACATCTATCTAACAGGATGTTGGCTAAATCTAGAGATCAGGAGGAAGGGTTACTAAGGTGGGTTGCTATGAGGCCTTGTTTGAAGTTCTGAGAACTGACAAGTGAATCATGGAAAGTAAGCAGAAAGAAGAATAGTAGATAGGAGAGCCAAGGGTGAGTGTTTGCCAAGAGTAAGGCCTTGCCATGACTTCTCACAGCATACACACAAAATTTTCATTATTCATTATTTTAAAGGTCGTGATTGATAGGCAAAGTCCTCAATTTAGTTGAAAACTTACCATGCTCTGTTCTATGACATTTGAGATTAGAAAAATAGAAAAGTGGGGCATTGGTAGAGAGTGGCTCAATGTTCATACACATAGAATAATAGAATAATAAATCCAAAAAAGAAAAATAAATAAGTAGAACTTTCATTTTCAAGTATGGGAAAAACGAGAAAAAATTGAATAATTTGTACTGGTCTGGCTGGTACTGAAGACCCCCAAACTCGGGAGACCCTTACTCAAGTCTCAGGAAGTCACCACCACCCAAAAATCTCAAGACACCATATCTGGATGCAATCAGCAGAGGTTTATTGGGGAAGAGAGCTGGCAGCCAGTGGTCAAACTGCACACTCGAGAAGAAGTAGAGTTTGACGAAGCCGGTCAGTCTGAGGAGGGTTTTTAAAGGGGTAAACCACAAACCAGGGGAATGGGAAGGGGGGTAAAGGGTTGTCAAGGATACATAACATAAAAATAGTGGAACATTTCAGAGGAACTCACCCCAAATGATTTTAGAGTCATGTGAAAATCACTCTGCACACTCATTCTTCTCAAGAATGTAGTCTTATCGTGTCACTGTGCCTTACCCTGTCATTACCAACTATTTCAGGTTAAACTATTTCTCACTCACTCTGGTCACAGTCCCGCCTAGATGACTTGCATCTTTTTTGGTCAGGAATGTGTCTTCCTGCTTTGGGCCTTCTTCACCCACAGGTGGGTTCTTTTCCCTGAGGCTTGAGGAATGTTAATACTCTTCCCAGGATGTATCCCCGGGCAGTGAAGGCTTGAAATCTTATATTCAGTTCTGCCTTCTTGGAACTAGTGAGCCTGTATATTTTATACAATGGTCTTTGTAATTTTTCACTCTACAGTACAAAGTTCCTCTGAGGAGGAAGTGAGGATGATTATAAGAAAGATAGAAAAAAGATGCAAGAGATAGATATGGGAGGGCTACAGGTTATTACCATACCAGTACTGAGTATATTTCTCATAGCCTTCATATACTACAGTACTGTGGGAAGGAAAACCACAAGCTAACAATTTGCTAAAATATACACAAGACTTTTGTTTTTACCCAACCCCCTATTCCTTCCACCAATGTCAATAGAATCTTTAGCTCCTCGACTTGAGCCTCAGGTGCACCTCCTTTTGTCTATCCAACAGACCCTGACCTGCCTTGACTCTGCCTGGAGGCAGGTTCTCTCTCTCTCTCTCTCTCTCTCTCTCTCTCTCTCTCTCTCTCTCT
>JANHMN010000003.1:157134281-157149685 GCA_030674055.1 Rhabdomys pumilio
TGTATATTCTCATGGCTTGTAGGCTCACACTGGGCAAGAAGACTACCAATTACTTTTCTCCCTTGGCAGCATGCAAAGCACCTTCAGATACTATGAGAGCTAGTCCTCAGGAAGAAGGCTTCCAGGTCCATTTTAACTCAACTCCTCCAAGTCCTGTGTCTTAAGTGTGTGATATTTTCATTTATAAGGCCTGCCTTCAAGTTCTGGGAAGCAGCCAAGGGCAACAGTGGTAGCCTATGTGTTGGTTTAGAAATCTCTTGGACTCCACTGATCAACTGGAATGGGGGTTTTGCATGCCTGGTACTGCCTCCCTCCTCTCTCCGTATATACAAATCATACTATGTGCAGATTACACTATTTCTCTCCTTCTGTATTGGCTTCCCTCCTTTTCTAGTTAAAAATTCTTCCTCTGAAGAGCACAATAGTTGGCAAGCCAATGATAAATGGTCAGTCCTGAATGCATACACACAAGTTACACTATAAAAACTGAACATTATTTTATTGTTTGTTCATGTGTGTCTGTTACAAAAATCAATGCAAAAATAGGCTATGAATTTGAAAGAGATAAAGGAAGAGGGTTTGGAGGGAGGGGAGAGAGGAAGAAATGATGTAATTTATTGTGATCTCAAAATTTTTAAACAATTACTGAAAAATTAACTATTCAAAGTCCCATAGCAGATGAGTTGAAGAATTGGAGTCTCCTGGGGAAACTCTTCATCTGAGACACAACAGACTAGTACTCCTTCAATAGCACACTGGTTCCCCAAAAGCCATGGTTTAAATGCCTTTGTAGATCATTATTCTTCAGTCTTAGAAGGCAAATCATTGTATTCTAAGTTGTCTTTGTGTTAACCTAAATAACTTACCTACATTATTGAAATGCTGCCTGGACAAATCTGTTGGATAAGCTTTCCTTCAAGGAGTCCTATGATCCCAGTGATCTTCTTGGAAGCGTCACAGCGTTCCTATGATGATGAGTCTTCACCATGTTTCTCTTCCATTGAGTATTTTAAAATAGAAGGCTGAAAAGTTCTGGGCACAACTGCCAGTGGTTGTGAGAGGCTGAAAGTTAGGCAGGGGTTAAAGACCTATAACTAATCTTGAAGTGCCCGCGCCATGGGAGGGGGACATCCCTGTCATTAGGACAATGAGTACAGGGAGCTGGGATTTCCAAAACTATTGACACATTTTTGAAATATTCCCAATAAAGAAAATGGATTGGAAACAGATATGGGTTTTTTTCTTTCAAAACATATGTTAAATAAATGTTATTTTATACATGATTAATTTTACACACAAAGAAATACATCAAAGTAATATTACTACATTGTATTTATACAGACCAAGAGGCACTAAAAAGCTCGCAAATTTTGGTATGTTATATATTTTATTTGATAGAGTCTTCAATATTTAAACCTATGTATTATATCTAAGTATACAGTCTGATGAATTTTCACAATGTGACTACAGGTATGCCACCAGTTAAATTAAGAAATTAACTTACCAGCACTCCACAACGCTCCCTATTAATCTCCCCAAATACAATAATTTCAACCCCTTAGGAATTTTCCCCTTCTTTGGATTTTTTGAATGGGAACTTTCTTTCAAGAAATAAGTATTTTTAAGAAATGTACCTATAAATAGGCACATATGCAAAGATCCTCCTATAAGATCTAGTTCAGTAGTTTTTGGGACTCTTTATTAATATGCAATAGATTTTTCAAAGAAGAATGTATGTCCACCACATATTGCTTTCATATGAAGAGTAAGTTATACTGGAATCAGAATTAGCAATATATTGAGCCTAGGGCTAGAAATTTTGTCCCCACTGAGTAGTGTTCATATTGTTGGAAGGTACTAGTCAGCCTCTGGGAGAGAAAAGGAAACAATAGTAATACTTGTACTCACTGTGAACCACAATCACCCTACCAGACAAGATATGCCCACTAGTGTACTAGTGGCATAGTAATTGATTTGGTGATAACCAATTACTTCCTGGTTGGATTTCTTCTCAGTTTTCCAGGGTTCCCTGGGAACTCTACTTAACTCTTTTCCCTCTCTTATTCCTTCAGTATCTTCTCTGTTTTTTTCATCCTTTCTTTTTCTCCTTTATTGAAGTTGAAGTTTGAATTGCTTGACTTTGCTAATGGGTATATGAATGAATTCATCATTTGTTCCTTAGGTTGATTTTAGCTGAAAACCAGGGTTGCCACAGACAAACACTACTGTAAAGAAATCTTATATCTTGAAAAGGAGAATGTAGAAAAGAACCAAAACTTTACATGGGACCCAGAAAAAAAATGAATTTTAGTGTGGTGGCTGTCCTATATGATGTATACATGGTGGTTGAAGTGTGTCAGTTTGATTTGATGGAGAAGAATCTAAGAGATTCATAAAGAATATTTATGGGTTTATCTGGGAAGGCATTTCTAGACACTATTGCACTCTGAGGTCTCTGATCTAACAACTGGATTAATGGCCTCTTTATGGATTCAGACTATGATGGAATTATTAAATAGGTGGTAAAAGCTGAGGTGAGACCATGTTGGAGGAAAAAGGTGTTTAAGAGCCTGTCCCTAAGGGCTACATTTTGCTCTGACCCCTTTGGCTATTCTCTTTACTCTGCTTTCCATTTGTCCTGATGTAGACTGTTCTGCTCCATCATGCCTCCCCACTTGATGTCTTGGAGACATCAAGGTTTAAAGATTAGATATTTCCTATATGTTCTCTCTCTCAGGTACTGGTCACAGTAATAAGAAAAGTGACTATCAGGATAGGACACATTTTAAGCTGAAAAGCTGAGTAGAGATCTGTAACTAATAGGAGATTCTTCTCTAAGATATTGACTTCTTGGCTCTGACACCTATGAATAACTGTGTACTGACTTAACTCTACTGAACTTTACACACAATGTGATAGTGGGGGAGTGGCCACCTCTAGCCTTCTGTCATCTCATCCATAAGCACGAGTGTCACAACACACTGGGCCTAACATGGTGGCTAATTTTTAAAAATTAAAAAACGAACAAACTCATTCTTAGAACTATGGTAGAAAAACTAGGTGAATAATGAAAATTCATGTCACTTTTTTTTCCAGAAGAAATAAAATGATTGAATTAGTATACTAAAATGGTATTTCCTTCTAAGTTTTTGACTGTCTGACTGAGAAAGTAAACTGGATAGGATATCGAGTTTTCATTGTCACTAGCAATCAAAGCCTGTCAGTGGGATAAAAGCAGTTGATTTGAGGGAACCCACATGCCAGCTTTAATAGGTTAGTCATTCCCTCCAATGAGGAGCAAAGGGAGAAGGTGGAAGATGCTTATTATCATGTAAGAGAACGAAGGTTTTACATTCACGTTGTTCTCAGCATCCTATGTTCTTTTTGTATCTGAAGCCCAGTGGAAGGATCCAGGAAGCAAAGATACATGAACGTGCTTTACATATCAAACATCCCTGTTTGGTATAGAATTCTTGCTCTTCATGCTGCACAGTCTCCTGATATTATCTTTACTGAATTAAAAAAACTGAACCATTGACTTATGTTTCTCTTATGCTATTTCATGAAAGACACTTGGGTTGCAGGCGTTGTGTACTAGTTAGAGTGACTGTGGAACATCGCAAGTGCAGTACGGTAGCACACTTATTCTATTATTTGACTCCTCTGGAATTAAAGGCAAATAAGTTCAAAAGTAATTATTTTTTTTTATTTCAACTCTATAAAGTATCCAACAGGCACTCTGCAATTACAGCTGCAGGGAAAATACAGAGCAAATCAAAGCAGGTTAAGTTATGAAAAAGTTTTTAATCTACATCAAAAGAGTGCAAGTGGCCAATGACCAATAGATGACAGTTTGTTGCATTCTAACGAAAGACTCGTTCATGTGGAACAAATTGTAAGAGGACAATCAAATAACCATAGCTGTAGGAATACAAAAGGACCGACCAGTTGTAAAAACATCATACGTTGAAATAAACTTGATAAATGATACTTAAAGAAATATCCCTTTTACGTAGAAAGCCCACACCTCTGCATCATAGCCAAGGTCCCAGAGCTCTGTCTGTTGTTGCAGGGCCAGAGAAGGAGGAGGGCTAACAACATACTTCATATGGTTTGCTTTCAAAGTCTCCTGAAAACTCGCCTCATACATGATTTGCATATACGAGAACTCAGAGAGAGCATCCTGTTTTGTTGAGGGGTGCACCAAGGTACGTTTTCATTATTGGTTTCCTAACGAGGTGTGATGAGCAATCATTTCCAATTTTTCCTTTGGGTTTGACCATTGTTAATGAAATCTATAAAATGAGATACGTTAGGATTTGACTGCACTACTCTTTTTTTTTTTTTTATTTGTTGAGTCTGCACAGCTGTAGCAAAACAGGAATACCTGTATACAGACTGATAGTATGTCATATAGTAATTTGACCTGCACATACATTTATACATTTCACAGAAATGACGCTGTATCTCACGAACAGACATACAGCTCTGGTACACTGAACAGAAATAAGATAACAACTTCATCATTTCTGTAATTCATCAGTATTATATAATAAAGGCTTATAAATTGTTAGCAGAAAGAACTGTAAAACGCAGCAAGCTAAGAAAGGACAACATTTTGAGGTGTGTTTGTCTTTGTCATGCAGCATAACACCAAATTTGTTTTCTTAATAAGATGCCATGAGTTTAAGGCACTTGCAACAACGCCAGATAGCCAGGTCATGTTCTAAACTATGGGACAGATGAATGACAGTACTTTTGACATAAGTTTCAATAATACTAACAATTGTAACGTCCATTCAAGTCTACTTGGACCTAAAACATTATTTAATACAAATAAAATAAATCAGAATGCTGTGAGACACTAAAAAAAGTTATATGTACCACAAAATATCACACAAAAATATCTATTTACATAAATATTTGTTGTGGTCCTATTGTGAAAGAAAATATGGTGGATAATGCACAAATCGCCTCTATTGTATAAAGTCAGTTTTAATATCCTTGTGTTTAAAATGGTAGCTGACTTCTTTAGGCTCGCCATGAAGCCTATCATTTGGACATGAAGTGAGGATGATTCAACAGTTTAGATATTATTCTACATGTGTAATTCACATGTATGTTTCCTAATTTTAGGGAAAAAATCCCTATGACTAATGAGGGTTGTAATAAAAATAAATTTGTTTTAAATGCTACATGGATCTCATTTGCATCCAAAAAACAAAGATGATTACAAGTATAAGAATCAACTATAACAATTTTCTAAAACTCATGTTTTCTAATGTGTTCGATCTACTTAAACATTGTGATGTCCTTTCTCGGCAGTTTGCTGTTTTTCTGTGATTTCGGACATACAGGAAGCCCTATTCCCCACACACAAAACTATCAACAAGAAATCAGTTAGCAAATCAAACAAGTTGGCACTATTCTAATTTATCCAGACGGTCTTTAGTGCAACAAAACAAAACAATCCAAAAAAACGAGGGGGCATAGAAAAGTCCAGAAAGTAAGATGTGGTTTATGAACTGACCGTGAATTATAGCCCTAGTGTCTTCATTAAGACAAGATTTAAATCCTTAAAATTCAGTGTTGAAAATCTGATGAATGTTTTCTGTTAGCAGTTCTTAGAAGGTAGAGTTCACCTTTATTTCTTGTGATTGTGTTGGGCATTCTAATCAATACTGTGGATGAAATGAATAAAGATATATCACAAGTGGAAAAAAACCTATAGTCATGTATTGAAAGCAACAACTTCCTTCTTCATAGAACACATACACACACAAGATGTCTTAGCCTCGAACCCTAGTTCTTAAACACACAGGTTGTGCTAATTCCTGGGTATCTGTAAATGTTTGAAAAATTAGAGACAGACTCCCTTTGCTAACAACAAGGCAAATATAACACCATCACAAGCCTTTAGCAAACCTAAACCACACTATCGTGCAACAAAAATTACTGAACACTGATTATAATGATGGAATTATGTTTCTAAAGCCAGTTAAAAGAGAAATAAACCTCCAGAAATCACTGAATTTTAGCTTGATATGTTTAATTTTATATTATATAGTCTGTTGAAATTTATAGATCTCTTGGGAAATCTAGTAATCTTGAGAATTGCTCATGAAGGAGAGGATTCCAATAGGCAACAATAATAATAATAATAAAAAATCAGGATCAGAGTTTTAACTGAACTTTATCCCAATTAAATATATACTCAGCAGTTTTAGGCTTCAAATGTTTTTAGAGTATGATATTTTGATAGGATAAGTATAGTTGGAAGTAGTTTTAAGGATGAAATTTGAAACAAAAATCATGTGATTTATTGGCTATAAATCTAATGGAAACATTTTTTATCAGAATTTCTACATAAAAAAAAACCCTGCTGGAAAAATAGCAAACCTCTATTAACACACATATCCAGATTAGGATGACATCTTGGACAATTGTTCATTTGTCCATACAAATAAATTATCGCCTGCCCAGGGAAACCTCTGGAAAGTTCTGCCACTTAATAATAGTGGTCAACTGACCTGCCAACAACACATTCTTTTTAATTTGATAATCCTTTTCCTCATGTGAAAAGGACAGTCCATTTGATGTTTTCAAATTTTATCTTCTCTAGCTCATGTGAAATTTCAAGATTGCAATACCTCTGCTAGATTCAGCTAAAATGTAGTTTTGAGAAATCAGTTTCCTGTTTTCCTTCCTTACCCCATCTTACTCCAATAAACCTATCTAGAGAACAGTCCTCAACTCCTGGTTTTGTCTTCCTACCTGACCTCAAGTCAAGAAAGCTCCTTAGTACAGTAAGTCTTAATACCGCTGACTTTGTGCTTTCAGTCTGGACATACGTATTTTGTTTTGGTTCAGGCCTAAGACAAGAGACTAGTTTAAATACATTTTTAATATCCTTTCTCTCTGAGACCTGGACTGTGTTGTGATGTCTGACAGGAGTTTATTTTTTAATAAAGTTGGTAAAAATGCTTGAGTCTCTGGCTAGACATGATGATTAGAATCTGTGTCGTCCATTCAGACACTGACGTTACAGATGAAAAGAAGACATAGCACCTTTGCATTTTATTTTTGGATGGGTCTTAATTCCTCCCCACCCTACCCCACCCCTTTCCCCAAGGGTTTATTCTTATAAAAGGGAATTGTTTTAAGCCTCAGTTTGAGGGTGTTAGGTAATAAATAAAACCAATTGGCTGCTAGTCATTTCCAGGACCATCTTAAAGCACAATGTTTTTTTTTTTAAAAAGATATGAAATGGTGTCGTGAATTCCTTTCCCCACTTCCATATTGTCATGTCAATTTCTCTCAGTTTTTACACACATTTTCCATCCTCCAAAAACATACTATGTACCTGCCACGGGCGGCTTGTACAGAAACCATACAGTTGTGCTTTTAAAATCAGGGCCAATGTTTAGAATCAATCAGAAAGAAAAGGTAACATTCAGTCTCGTCATCAGCTTGGAAAGAAACTCAGAAACATCTAGCACTGGTTTGACATGAACTCTGTGACCCACAGATGTATGGTCCTCATTGTACGATATATATACCAGCTTTCAGTCACAGGCTCCATGTCCTTTCTCTTGATGAAAGGGAATGTAGCCCAGGTTCCGTACCACAGTCATCTATCGTACCAAATATATTATTCTCTATTCTTCTTGGTAGTTCTAGCAAGATACAGACTCTTCTACTAGATTGAAGTGTTTCCTACACTCTTTCAAAATATAATCAGAGCAAAGCAAGGTTATCGCAACAATAGAAAACATCACTTTACTGGTGAAAGGCCTTGCTTCAGGACCACCATGTCAACTGCTATTTTAGGTTCAAACATAAAACAGGTAAAGAGCACTATCGTAATCTAAGCAATAAGTCCTAATGCCACTGTAGTTACTGGAGCAGCATCGATCAAAGGCATCATGGTGACCCCGAGCACTAATCTTCTCTCTTTCCCTCAGGTTTGCTGGCAGCTGTGTCTCAGAAAAAAAGCTGTCTTCAGCAAGGCAGAAGCAGGTAAGAGAAATACATTAGAAGTCTATGTCCCAGCCTGAGTTGTCATCAGGTGGTGGCTCATCACTGTCCTCAGGGAAACTGTCAAAATTGCTTGTGTCCGTGGGTGACGCAACCTGCAAGGCGACAGAAGGGACGAGAGGCTTTTGGTGATTTTGGTAGAATTGTGACCTATAGATTTTTATTTTCCATTTTTTAAAAGGATAGTTCTTTATTTTAAAACAGGTACATAAAAGCAAAATCTGTGCATATTGATGGGTAACTTGATAGATGTATGCATTCAATAATATTTAGCTATAGATCAGTTACCCTTTCTCCACTCTTCTGGCATTCTTATTTTTGTCAGCCTTTGGTAAGCAATATCTAATTTCAACATTGTAAGGGGAACTTGCCTTTAGATTGCACATGGGAGTAACTGTATACTCTTATCTTTCTGTGCCTGAATTAAGGAAGTGATTTTCCTTCCCACTTATGTTGTTACAAATGCCAGAATTTCAATCTGTTTATGGAAAGGTAGTATTTTATTTTGCAAATGTACAAATTTTCTTCTTACATTGGACTAGAATTGTGGTGCTGTTGTATCAAGACAAGATTTCACTATGTAGCCTCTGCTTGCCTGGAACTCAATATGTAAAGTAGGCTGGCCTTGAACTCACAGAGACTCACCTGTTTCTGTCTCCCAAGTATTGAAATTAATGGTGTGAGTGCTGGGATTTAAAGGCATGTGCCACCACACCTGACACAGATTGAATTTTAATTGGTATATTTTTCCCTCCTTCTCCATTCAGAAACCATTTTTGAACATGTACTACTGGATGAATGTTTTGCTTTAAAGTTTGCATAACTGAGGAACTGGAAACAGGCATTCTTCTTACACCCAGGGGAAATTAGACTGTCATTAATAATTGTGTACATAAAACAAAATCATCACAGAAACCTTTAAGGAATTCCAAAATCATATTATGAAGAAAACTACAAGGTGCTATGAAAATTTGAGTGGTTATAGAAAATCTATTTACAAAGTATTATTTTAACTTAAGAGTCACTTTTCAATAGAGAGGGTGTACAACACACCAAGGTCCTAAAAGGTTTCTATGTTCCAGAGCTAATGGACTAGCCAACATGATGGCCCCATAAGAGAGGAGACTGGAATGGCAGAAAGCAAGAGAAGCAGGCATTTCATAAAATTTGTATGTGTATTTTAAAAAGTATAATAAAAGGATTCTAAGAAATATGTTTATTCTAAGTATAATGGAAGTTTAGAGGTTTATTCTAAACTTGAGTACAATTCTTGCATATTGACTGATTAAGTCCAATCTCCAGAACATCAACCAAAACCTATGTAATATTCCTATGGTATAAAAGTGGTCCCAGAAAAATTTAGGTGAGAAAATTTTACATCAAATATTTGGGACTTCTATTTTTCTTATTCTACCCTTACACCGAAGACAAAACCCCATGAATATAACTGGGATCTATGCTGTGAGACATGAGTGTGGTATTTTTATTTTGTTTCCTGAATAAAAAACAATCAGCAGAGAAATAAATCTTGGAAGAAAGGAAAAATGTTTCTGTCTACAAAGAATCTTGAATCAATCTGAGAGAGTCAAAGCATATAAACAAAATTCACAGAGCCACAAAGCACTCCCTTTTCCATTTACTAAATGAAGTGGGATGCGTTAGACAGAGTAGGTTCAGGTGAAAGAAACAACTTCATTCACTTGAAGTCCATCTGAGGTTAATTTGATATGCACAGTCCATGCGATGTAGCTCTTTAGCAGAATGCCTCTCCATCCCCTGCCAAATAAACTGTGTCAGGAAGAGAGAACTTCCTCATAGGTATTAATAGAAGGAGGAAAGAACACATGGCTTCAAAGTCATGCTGGGGTAGGTGTGGATGTGTAAATGAAACCGGAAACAAGTCCAGATGCTCATTTTTAACATGTACCATAACAAAAACTGACATGTATTCATGGATAAAGTGAATCTGAATTCCAATGAAGAATTTAAAAAGATAAAGATAGGTTACATGTATAATAATAACCAGCCCTAGACTTGTTGATATTATGTCTGGATTTTAGAATATGTCATCATTATAATATGGTGCTTCATAGATTTTGACATCTGAATATAAAACTCTAAAAATAACAAGTCTTTGTTGGTTAAAAGGTACCATCAAGAGCACACCATTCACAAGCTGAAAAGTCTACTTACACTCGGAATTATGGGAGGTGTCAAGGTGCCTTTTCTTAAGCCTTCCCAGTTAAAGCCCTCAAACCACCTAGAAAGCAAAAATAAAGACGATAAAGACACCGCCTCTCTGCTACATATTCTCACAACAAAACATTTGATATACGTGGTAGAAAGCAGTCAGGTAAATGTTTTCATGTGATGAAAATAGACATTACTTCTATTTAATTATGATCTTGTTTTTCCACCCAAGAAAGGGTCTCATGGAGTCTAGAATGATGACCTTGGACTTTCTATGTGGGTGATAATGACTTTGAACTATGGATCCTCCTGCCTCCAGTTCAATGTGTTGGCATTACAAATCTGTGTAAGGGTGATATTTAGAAAACTGCACCCGGTCTGGCTTGTTCCCGGGCAGCCACCATGTTCCTGCTTCTCCTCGGTTCTGACCAGGGCTCCGGCTAGCTAGATGAGCAGGCCCTGGCACCCACAAGATGCCAGCCTGGGTCATGGCTCTGCCAATCCACCATGCTGCATCCACACAGCTTGGCTGAACCCCAGACAATATCTGCCATCCTCTCAGTACCCAGTAAATGAGACTCTTAAAGCTTAATGATTATCTAAAGGATTTATATATTTAGAAATGCTCAATCAACAAGATGCCCACACAATTAGAGTTGTTACCCAATATCTAACCTTTTGATAGAAGTTGCTATCCAGGACAGCTTTCAACCCATCTGTGGTTTTCCATGGATGATAAATAACCTCCTTCCTCTCCCGCTCTTCCTTTCTTTCTCCCCTCCCATTCCTCTTTTTCTCCCCTCCCCTTCCTTTCTTTCTCCCCTCCCCTTTTTCTCTTCTCACAGCTCCACCTCCTCTTCTACTGCCTAATCACCGGTTCCACTGCGAATACAATGTAGCGGAATAAATATCATGCTACAGATCTGTGCTACCACATCTGGCTCACAATGTTTTCAATTAGCTTATTTTACAAAATGTAAAAAACTATTCAAGTATTTAAAACATTTAAATATTTAAAAATATTTTAAAATAATTATATCTTAAATTTATAATTGTTAAATATTTTATTTAATAATAAACATAAAACAAATATAATAAATATATAAAACAATATTAAAGATATAAAATAATAATAAATGTAATTGTTAAACATCAAATAATTAAAATAATTGTAATTATTATTATAATTTTATCTATAAAATGTTTTACACTTAAGTGTAAATTTAAAAATATTTACACTTAAAGCATAATTATCAAATTTACATACCAACTTATCATACATTTTTTTTGTAATTTCAATTTTTGCCTGTATAGGTTCTTGCCATATTATAATTTAGTAAACATCACAATATGCTTAGCTCTATGCATTAAAAATACATTTCATCTTTGCCAGTGAGTTAACATCACAGGTACAGTGAAGGTGGAAGATCAGAGACCATTTCCATACTGTCACTTGTAGCAGCCTGAGGTGGTCTTTCTGAGACCTCTACTAAGGTGGAAAATGGATTCTTGATCTTATTGCAGAAAATAACTTTAGATGAGCCAGGGTATGGCAGAGTTAGAATTTGTTAGGAGAGGATTTTTACCATAGATTTCAGCATGAGGGTTACTAGAAAGACAAACACTTGTGAAGAACAAGACTCACCCAAGTATGGGTGTGAGCATCTCAAGAGATGGTGTCATATACGTGTTAACACTAGCTCAAGCTGCACCTCAAAAGTTAGCGAAGACATGTCCTCTCAATCCCTGTTGCCCTTTTTTGGGGGTATACAGGGTGGCTAGAAGGATACCTGGGTTTGCGATCTGATAAGGCAAATGGTGGCTAACTTACAGGACTTACACAAGGGGATCACCTCTCCTATCAATGAGGTTCCTAGAACATAGGCTTGTAGAAGAGGAGAAGCACCATATGAAATAGGGCTTTTGAGTATGACTAGTTGCCATTTTAATACTTGTATTTGCAACATCTCTCAAAAGAATCTTGTCCTGACCCAGGTGACCTTCACAGCCAGGGTCTTTGTTCTCTATTTATGTATATACTGATATTAGCATATTATTCATATGATACCGAGTCAGTTGATGAGACAATTGAACACTGATATAAATTGGAAAGCAAATTAGCTGAAACTCCTCTTAATTCACTGTATAATGGGGCTTTTAAGACAGAAAGCTCCCAGCTCCAGTAGCCTCAACAGACAAAGCTTGGTCATTTGTCCCAATTATGCCAGTTGAAGAGACTGTAATGGCAAGGCTTGGAGAGAGGGGTTTGATCTATGTAGTTGTGTTACAGAAACAGATAGTGGGTCCTGATGGCCCCTGGGTTCATCTTTTTGGATACTGACATTAACTTAACACTTAGGTAGAAAATAATGAGAAGAAAACAAGAGGAATGGCTGGGCAGACTTGGTAGAGATGTTATTCGGTTGATCACTCTCTCAGTCCTAGTTTTACAAGATGGTTCAGAGATGTCCCTATTGTTTGAATGGATAGGCTGGCTCATAGGAGAGGATTCCTCCTTCTCTTTAGTGCAGGCTGCCTTCATGAATAATGGCCTCTATCTTGGGAGTGATGTTCCTGGACTACAAAGATTTAAAACAATGACTTAACTCTGCGCTTTCCTGAGTGATTAATATGCTTCCCTGCAGACTTAACCAGGAGACTCAAAAGAAAGAGGCAGACATGTACAATGAAGGCAGAGAGAGATTTTTATCTTGTTTTTGGTTTCCTTTGGAGGCCTACTACAGAGACGGATGAGTTTTTTCAGCTGTGTCTAAGTGCCTGTTATTATAGGACCCATAGCAAACTGTTGTTGGTAAGAGAAAGTTAAAATGTTTTGTCTGCGTTTTAGATACCTTCTTGGGTATTCGTTGGAATATAGTTATTCTGCAAAGAAAGAAAGATCTAGATCCTTTGCACCAGCTCGCCAGTCAGTTTCTCTACCCGCTTCGAGCCTCAAACTCTACAACCAGGTCCTCCAGACTCATTCTTCCTATTGATACCCTGCCCAATGCAATGCCCGGCACCACAGAAAGTCCTTCCTGGAACACAAGGCAGGTGTTTCACACTCACTCTGTTCGTCTCTCTATCAGTTATCCAACCTGCCACTCAGCCTGGATCCAAGTGTGGAACCTGACAAGGAACTTCACAGAGTCCTCACAATGCCCTCAACCTGCCTATCAGACACTCTAACTACTGTGCAACTAACCACACAACATGGATTCTGACCCAGGACTCCAAATAGGAGTCCAAATAGGAGCCTATTAATTACTCTATTTACTATATTGCTACCACAGAGCATAGCACGTGTCTTAGAACTGCAAGAAGTTCCCTGAGACTCATTCTGTCCCTATGTCCTTTACCCACTGCATTCCCTGCACAGGTATAATGTGAAGTACACCAGGAACTACAGGGAGATCCAGAGATGCATTCATCCCATCTACCAGTCTGTGAGCAGTACTCTCTACTTACACTCCACCTCCCACAAAGCATGGAGTACACCCTGAAACTCCAGGTAAGTCCCCCAGTTCCCTTCTGCCTCAGCTACTGTCCATCAGCCACCTCACACAACATGCCACTTCCAAACCACATGGGATTGGATGAACAACCCCAGGGATGTCTCCCACACCAATTCAGCCTGCCCTTCCAGTAGCCAGGTACCCATTGTGGTCATGCCCCCATAAACATAGCATAAGTTCTAACTTGGAACTTCAGTTAGGACCTCTAAGCCCAGCCTACTATTCCAATTCTATCAGCGACTCTACACTCCACCCATCCGCTGCTCCCTCCCCACCTGGTACCACATTGAGTCTAACATGGAACTCCCAATAGGAATTCTATACTCATTCAGTCTGCTTGGCTATAAGCTATCTCACTTACAGAGTCACCTAGCACAAGTCTAACCTGAAATACCAGGGAGGTTCTTCAGATTCTCTGTGCCCACTCACCAGCCACCCTACCTGGCACATCACCTGCCACTGCTTGGAGTATAACTAAGAGCTCCAGACAGGATTCTCAGATCTAGTCCACCCACCTGCTTGCCTATTAGTCACCCTACCAAGTTTCTCAAGTGGAAACTGATCTGGAACTAGAGGCAGGTCGCTAAGAACACTTCCATTGACCTACCTATCAGCTGAACTCTGAACTACCTAGATCTAGCAGGGGACAATAGGCAGGTCTTCTCAGATCATTTCTCTGTGTACTCCTGTCCAGTAGCCTCTTTGTCCTCTGTACTAAGTGGAATATAAGCCATAAGTCCATGCAGCTTCCTCTAGACCCATTCTACCTGTATGTCTGCCTATCAGTCACCTTCCCCACCACTCCATCCCAGCATCATATGAATCCAACCGGGAGTTTCTGCTATGTTCCTCAAACCTGCTCCACATTCCCACTTGCCTACCAGGCACCCTACTCACTGGATTCAGTGTGACTCTTTACTTCACTAGGTCCAGTAGAGCATCTTCTCACCACGTGCATACTAGCTACCCTTTCCACACACTCCCACCACACAGTATACAGTTGAACCTGAACTCCAGGGAGGTCCCCTAAACCCATACTTCTCAACTATCTGCTTATTGCATATATTACCCTTCTTCAGCACAGTATGAAGTTTGACCTGGAACTCTAGGTAGAAACTCCCAAAGACAGTCTGTCACCCTATCTACCGAGATACCTGGGGTTCATCAGGTCTTATGCCCCTAACTCCAGATAAGAATACCCAGCCTGGCTTCCACCACACCCACCTCCACCTGAGGATGGTGTGCTGTCCTCTATCCTACCCCTAAAGAGCATTGCCTACTCTCACTGTGATCCCAGCTCCTCCAACCCACGTAGCACCCACAGAGACCGAGGAGGGGTCCACAACTGAAGACTGGCAGAGCGATTATTCCAAGCCTCAGAGACTCACAGGTTGTGTTCCCCATTTGCTGAGCTAGGACTACTTCTAGCTTCTGAAACACCATCTACATATTGACACAGAGTGGCCCCAAGACTGAACACCAAGAACCATTCAGCTGGTCCATAACCTAGAAAGTTAAAGTAGCACTGAACTGACATCCAAATACTACTCAGTAAAGATGAGATGAGATAGGTATACCTAAAACTGCCAACAGATGCCTAAGTCCCACTGGAAACACACACACACACACACACACACACACACACACACACACACACACACA
>JANHMN010000003.1:157152450-157166613 GCA_030674055.1 Rhabdomys pumilio
CTTTCTTTCTTTCTTTCTTTCTTTCTTTCTTTCTTTCTTTCTTTCTTCTTTTTTTTTTTTTCAAAAAAAACGTTTCCTAGCAATCCTTGAAGATATAAGCTGACAGCCACCAAAGCTGAACAGGTTATTGTTAAAATACACACATGTCTTCAGAAGGCCACGCCCATACTTGGGAATATCTTATTCTTTTTGAGTGCTCTCTTTGTATCCACCCCTGTGCTTATGATGGAAATCTCTTTCTAATAACTTCAACTCTGTTTCACCTTTGCCTGACCTGAAACAGAGGACTCTCCTCAGCAAAGTCAAGAGTCCCATTTTCACTTGAGTAGAGATATCCTAAAGAAAAGATCCAGTTACTATAAATGGGATGAAGCGCTGGGTCCCAAACTCCTGCATCCCAGTGCCACTGATGCTCAGAAATCTCTCTCTCTCTCTCTCTCTCTCTCTCTCTCTCTCTCTATATATATATATATATATATATATATATATATATATATATATATATATTTCACCATTACTTGCAATTTCATTTTATTAGAATAAAAAATATATTTTTTCTTTGTGCCAAAGGGGTAAAACATATAACTACTAGGTAGTGTTAATTGAGAGAAACTAAGTCAGTCAGTTGCTGGATATTAATGAGCAAATTTCCAAACACAAATAGAAAGGTTCTTAAAACCTTTCTCTCTGAATGTTCTAGCCAATCACTAAAAACTTCAATTTTGGGGAATTTATCAAGAGTTTTGAATTCTGAAATCTAAAGTTATATATAAAAAGAATACTTACTTGTGTTTTTGAATGTCTTTGACTCCGTTTTTCAAATTGCCTAACCTTTCTGATGGGTTGTCCCTAAAAATAAGATAATAGTCAAGTGAAAAAAAGTTGAATATTTCCACTTTGTGATTCCTTAACAACGATGCACTCTGAACACTCACCTGCATAGTTTTTTAATTAAATTAGCAGCATTTTTTGCAATCTTCTTTGGAAATTCTATCATGTCAATCCCCCGCAGTATGATATTGTAGGTTTTCATAGGATCTGGGCCTGAGAAAGGTGGGCTGGCAGGGAGGAAGATAGAGAGATGGTAATTTTACTCTCTGAGTAAGAATCAAAGTGTCTGCACAGTAACATGCATGATATCGGCTTTAATTAAGGGAATTGCATTAGCTATGACAACGGGAGGAGAATTAGAAACTAACAAAGCATAAATCACTGTTGAGCAAAGCCATTGGTAGACACAGCTTGTGCAGTTGTCCCTCTGTCCTTTGATCCCCTCTTGCCCCTTTGCTTGGCTATTGTGCGGTCTCCTAAACGCTCCTGTCTTTCCCACACTGCCTTACTGGGCGCAACTCGTGTGACTATCATACACTTAACAAATTCTTTCTTCTGAAATGACTCTCTAAATGTAGAGTTTATATTTCCTTGGTGAATAAATCTTATGAATTACTTTATTTTAGGCTCCCATGTCCATATTCCTCACTTTTAGGGCGTGATTGTATTTCTTTTGATTGTATGTATTTTTCTATTTACTTTAGTACATTATTAATAATATGCAACTTTAATTACCGTTCAAATACACAAATGCAATTCTGTTTAATCTCCTAGTGCTTGCCCTTCTTGTGGTGTCAGAATGGAATGTTCTTTTGACTCTTTTAAGTTGGCTTGCCAGTTTTAATCTTGCTTCAGAAATGAAGAATCAAATCCTTAGAGTCTTCTGTGATTAATTTAGTACTTTCTAATTCGTGTTTTTTATATTCATGTTTATTTTAGATAACTAAATGATTAATTAGAAATGCCTTTAGTATATTTTAGAGATGATGCATGTTTAGTCTTTGCTAAAATATTAATGACTATATATTATCTAGTAGAAAATAAATTATATAATGATCCAAAATATTAATAATCAACATTTGATGAACACAATTTCATTTGTATATATGAACAGAGACAGAAGTATATTGTATATGCCTTTTCTTTTCTTTTTAGAGATAATAAATTCTTATTGAAGCTGATAATCCTAACATGATAATAAACTTTCAAAAAATATAATTAAAGAAAACACAAAACTTGTTCTGTAGAACAATATTTAATTCAAAAGAACTGTATTTTAGGTAGCTGTACATTTTCTGATTTGAAGAAGAATCTAGTAAAATTTATGATGGATGTATGGTCAAGTTACATCATCATTTAAACTACCCTCCATTAGGACATTTGTCTGTCTTTTCTCTCAGATGTTAAATCAGTTTAAGCGTTCTATTAGGGCTGTGTAGTCGTGGTTCACACCTTAAACCTCAGCACTTGGGAGGCACAGACAAGTTGTTCTCTGTGAGTTTGAGTCCAGCCTGGACTACAGAACAGTTAGGGATAAACAAACAAACAAATAAACAAACAAAACATCCCTGTCTTGAGAAACCAAAAAAAAAAAAAAGAGTTCTGTTAAGAAAATCAGAAATCCTTTTTATTAAATATTAATTTTATATTCTGACATTTTTAAGCATTTGAAATAAATTCTTCTCTCATATAATACATCCCAATCACAGTCTTGCCACCTCTCCACTCTACCTACTTTCTCCTTTCTGTCCCTCTCCCCAAGATCCATGCCCCCTCTGTACCAGGTCCTCTGCATATATGTTATGGCTGTTAGCTTGGTGGTTTTGTGGGACTCCTAGCAGCAGGAACAGATCTATCTATCTATCTATCTATCTATCTATCTATCTATCTATCTACCTACCTATCTCCAACTTATTTCCTTCTTTGATTGCCTTATCCAGCCTTGATATGAGGGCTTTTGCCTTGTTTTATTGTATCTTGTTTTGTCCTGTTTGGTGGTGTCTCTCAGAGGCCTGCTCTTTTCTGAAGAGTATCTGACTTTTAAAATGTAGATGTGTGTTCAACTTAGTTTTGCTTCAAGAAGGAATAACACTGAAGGAAATGCTAAGCTTTGAACATTTTTTTTTTAACAATAATATCAATTCTAAAATATTGTTCTAAAATAAATAAAAAATGCTGAAAGTTTGAATTTTATTATCACATGCTTTCATTATGAAAATATTTGCAATTATTATATTTGAATGATGAAAAATAAATATAGCAATAGCTAATCTAGCCCTTTTCTTTCTACATGCTAATTTGTATTGGTATTAAAATTGTTAAAGAGTGTAATATTTACATTATCTTTAATAGCATTTAAATTACTTAATCTAAATTCTAATAAATTAAAGTAAAACAACATCAGTCTATTTGCCAGTTTTTTTTTTTTTGTTGTTGAGATTTTAATCAGATTCACCCTGTTGTTGACTTGGACAATTAATGTTTGCACGAAAGGTATGTGTGAACATGTTATATGCCATGTTCTTATTTTAGAAATATTTTGTTGTAAATTATTTTCTCTATATTCTTCTCTTCATTGGAACCACATGGTTATTGATATGGTGTGGTGTCTTTTAACATTAAAGGTGCCGAAGAGAAGGTTGCTTCTAACTGGACCCCTAATCCTTTAAAGGCCAGTAACACATATCATGCTTTTGTGGCTCTGATATCAAGATATTTATCTCTTAACACTGATATGAAAAATTAGCCTCAGACACATCATGGTGCTGTTACTCTGAACATCCTGCTGATGGCAGTAACTGATAGTGAGATTTCTGAATCATATCTTTGTTTTATTTAAAAATTATCTTTTGGAGGAAAGCCATGCTTAAAATGTCTTTTGCCTTTCTCTCTGCATCTACATTCTATCTTCCTGCAGGGTTCTGACACAGTCTTGTATCATACAGACATCTCTTCTGAACTCCATGGGTCGTGATGACCCTGTGCTACTCATCATCTTTAGCACAGATTATGGTGGTCCATTTTTTGTTCTTTCACATTATTTCTTGGGAAACTTATAATGTGTCTTATGCCCTGGGCCATTCCTATTGATCATAATATTATACAAATAATGAACAAAGAGCTCATGTTTCATTTAGATACAAAACCTGCTAGAGGTCCTGTTGCTTGTACGGAAATCTGACCCTAAAACTTTTCATATGGTCATCATTTCTCATACTGTATTTTCAGCTAAATGAATAATTTAATAAATCTCAAGGAAATTTAATCTCTATTACACACACACACACACACACACACACACACACACACACACACACGAGGACAGTGATGGCAAGATTAAAGTTGATTATTGAGCTGGTTGCACTCTTTTTTTTTGTTTTGTTTTTGTTCTTTTTTGTTTTTCGAGGCAGGGTTTCTCTGTGTAGTCCTGGCTGTCCTGGAACTCACTCTGTAGACCAGGCTGGCCTCGAACTCAGAAATCCACCTGCTTCTGCCTCCCAAGTGCTGGGATTAAAGGCGTGCATCACCACAAGCTGGTTGCACTCTTGTGACCTGCTTTTCTGCTTGCTTTCTGACTCTGTGATTACCTGCATAAATAAGTTGAATTCCATGGGATAGTGAGATGTTCTTTAAAATCATCTAATCAGAGTGCCAAAGGCAGGAGTGCACAGGTGTCTGAGGCCTACAGTCATTCACAGTCCCCGGCAAATGTCCATACCTGCCAGTCAGAAGCTCATACATCAGAATTCCTAGTGACCAGTAGTCAGCTGAAATGTCATGGCCTTTGTTCAGGATAATCTCTGGGGCTACATATTCTGGAGTCCCACAAAAAGTCCATGTTTTCTTTCCAAAGCCTATTTTCTTTGCAAAGCCAAAGTCAACCTTAGGAAAAGAGAAAGCAAGACACTTGAGCTATTTATGGTCAAGTTACTGATGATACCAATAAACAAAAATAATTCATTACAGTCCTGTCTTCTAAAAGGAATTATATATGTTTGCAGACACAGATGCCCTGTTCATATTCAGTTCCAAAGAGAAAGTGAAACCTGAACATGGATAAAATTGAAATTACTAAAAGAAAAGCCTATTTCTTAAACACTGTTCATTTTTCCCTACTTTTTTTCTTTTTTCTTTTGCCAATAGTGGTTGTGGCATAAAGAAAGAATTTCTCTTTTAAAGAGGCAGAGGTCTAGGTGGGTCATTGTAAAAGTTTCCACAGCATATACATGAGTCTTTTTGGCTGCTGTGAAGCTCACAGCTCTACTATTGAATATACAAGAAGAAGGTTTACTTTCGAAGGAGCTGAGTGATACACTGAAGGGAGGTACATTTCCCACTGGTAAACAAGCAGATAAAACAAAATCTATCTCCTTTTAGTGGAACATTTTGAAGGAGCTGCAAATACAGAAAGTCTCTCTTTTGTAAAGTGATTTGGTTTAGTTGCTAACAGTTATATGCCATTGATTTGGATGTATCTAAAATCTATGCATGGGTAGCAATTCCAGAAGTTTACAACTAGAAACAATCACCAATAGGTCCAGAGCTAGTGCCGTTACTGTTAACATAACCTAGATAATGTTACCTCAGAACTCATTTCCCATGAGCATTATTCTTAAATACCAAATACAAGAAGGTTCATGGTCTTGCACAGTACTAATTTCCATTGCAGGAAGCTGCTTAGAAATACAGGATTGCATATATATATACAGGCTTTCAGGTCTATGAATATATCCCAACAAGGGCGTTTTCTAACACTTGTTAGAACACTTGCTTTGTGGGTCTATGATTAATTCAAACCTCTCCAATTTAATTTTTCATATCATTAAATATTATTAAAAATATTTTACATAATTTGAAATACATTTTAATTAACAACTTCAATGCTAATACTGCTTTTAAGAATTTATAACATTGGAGTGGAAAACAGATTTTTCTGTTAACAAATGAACATGAGAACTTTTAAATTTCAGGACACAATCCATATGTGAAACACACTGACCAGTTTGGCATAGCCTCGATGATCTAGGATGAGATTTTCAGGCTTGAGGTCCCTGTAAATGATTCCTTTGGAATGCAGATAGGCAAATGCTTCTACCACACATGCTGTGTAAAATCTGGTTGTCGAATCTTCAAATGAACCCCTGAAAATGGAAAATAGAACGAGTACTGCATTCATTCTCCAGGAATTTGTGTATATGTGAGTTCATTATATTTCTGCACCAATGCTGGCTCAGAGGCCAATGTCTAACTGGATCCACATTACATGATTTCCATTCCATTAGTTTTTTTTTTTTCTTAAGCATCTGAGGATCAAGTCAAAGAATTCCTTGCCATTATGAGTGGGACAGTTAAATCCAACTTCCTGGAAGGCTCAAGAAGGGATCAGTAGCATACTAAGTTTCATGGATTTTGTGGCTTCCTCTCAACAGCCCACTGCTATATAAAAAATGCAGAGTTCCAGCTGTGGGCAGGGGAATGAGTCTTACATTAGCACCTGTTTACTGACAGTTTGCTTTTCAAATGAAAGGTTATCTGATTAATTAATTAATTAATTAATCGTTCATTCTTGGCTACTTGGGATCGAACCCAGTTTTTCATACACACTAGGCAAGTTTCATACCATTTAGCCGCTACATCTCTAGTTCAAAGGAGAAGTTATATTAAACAGCAGTTATTCACCGTCCATAGTAAGCATGCACGTATATATGAACTTAAATAGATGAATTTCGTCATGGTTACTTTTAGCCCATTTTTATCTGGATCTTTCTAAAGAGTGTGGGTATGGTTCTTGTGAATGTGATAATGAGAGAGGCCAGTGTTTGCAGAGAGCCATGTCAGAGCTGCAACACTGCACATGTCATCTCACCCGCCATGTTAGGTCTCTGAGTCTTCTGCATTAAGACAGACAGTATCTACCTTCTATATCATTGCCTTTGCATAAGTAGGAAGAAATGGAATAAAACACAACCAGAAAAAAGAAGTCAAGGAACTGTTAAATCCCAACATTTAACAAGAACGAATTTTCTCTCTGCCTCCTGTCTCTCTGTCTCATTTGTATGTGTGTGTGTGTGTCTATATAAACATGAAACTTCATTAATTAAAACAATGACAAAGCATAGCTCTAAGGTCATTCCTAGCTTCTAGAGCAGAATCTTTGTATTTGTTTATTCCCTGGACTGATGATGAGCAAGTTCTCTGACTTCTTTCTCAAGTACTGAGGTTCGACTGAATGACTTCAGAATTTATGGCTGTAACCATGAGCTTTATCAGCGCTTGACGTGGCTGCAATGAAACAGGAGCTACGACAGCTTCAGGTAGTATCCAGTAAACAACGGGACAGGAGCATGCTCATAGGCAGGTCCCTAATGCCTGCTTGTATTTTGATGGCACTTAAAAAAAAAAAAACCCGAAGAGTGAAGTCTAACAAACTGAACAGGGGGATATGGCTGCATACTTAAAAAATCCATCTGCAAATTCTAGGCTGGTGCAGATGTCTTGCAGGACATCTGTATTTAGAAATAGTGTGTTCAGCTGTACAGACTCAGTTACCTTTTATATCCCCTGAGTAGTTACTAAAACACACACAGATAAAGGAGACAGGAGAGCATGTAACTGGAATCCCAGCACCTGGGAGGCTGAGGCAAGAAGCCAGCCTGGACTTTAGAGAGTCCTTATCTCAAACACAAATCTTATAAATAAAGTTAATAAGGTTAAATTAAGCTCTAGGAATGGTGACATCTACTCTAAATGTCAGAATTTTGACTCTCGTCACTGAGAAACCACCATCCCAGTGATATCTGAGTCACACAACTGTGACTTTCAAAGGAGGCAAGAAAGGGTCTCTGGAAAGAACTACATCCATAGCAGGGAGCAAATGGTATTCCTTAGACTACAGTTGCCCTCTAACAAGTAGTTAGTTAACCTAGTAGGTTAACCAAGTAGTAGTTAACCTAGTCAGGTCTAAAAAATCTACAATCCTGGGGACTAAAATGGAATTAGACCATTATCCTGAATTCCTTTTCTGAATGTTTGTCTACCAAGAATAGAACATTTCTTTGAAGACATATGCTTTACTTTAATGAGTAAGCATATGTACACACTTCTGTTGTATATGACTTCAATTTCCCTGAACATAAAACATTCCAGAGTAATGTTAATCAAAACAGTCCATGAATGGGGTTTTAGAAGATGTCATACTGCATGGCTGTTTGAATCCAAGAGATCAATTACTTCCTTTCTCCAGAGATTCCTATCTTGGTTCTGAGCCATTTTGGACCTTAGAAGGTTCTAGAAGTTTGGTTTCTAATTCTTTCAGCAATCTCTATTGAGTATATACCACATATAAGTGTATTTGTAACTTATTTTAAAGGTTAAAGGGAGTCATAGTCTCAAACTCTGAGAGATTAATATGACAGGCACATGCAAACAATGTATCAGGAGCACATTGTTGCACCATTAAATATTTGATCAAGGCCACTGAAATCAGTCACAGAGCATAGCATTAGAGTTATTGAAAATAAAACACTGCAATTAGAATTGGCAATGGCAGTGTCAGTTTGATCTAAATAGAAGTGAAAGCTTAGTTTATCAGCTGTTTAGAGAGTTTCTCAAAGAAAGAAATCATTTATTCTGTGTAGCTCTTTGAAATAGTAAATTGTGCTTTGACAGAGCTATCACTTGAAGTCAAATTACGGGAACAGGCTTTCATGTGTTCTTTGCGAGTTGTTGTTTTAGCTAAATGGCATGAAACGTCAAATTGATAAAAGTAGAGGATATATATATACACACACACATATATATATATATATTGAAATTTAATCACAGTATTTACTCAGCTAATCATAAACTGAATCCTGAGATGTCAGAATGTAACAAAGACAAAATATCTCTTATCAAACGAGGCAGGCATCATTAACTGGTGTCAGCAATAATTAGTGGGCACATGAATCTGCAGGGTTACAATACGCAGGGTTATGGACCATTGTAAACAAAGGCTGCTGGGTAGACTGACTCATTTTATGGCAATACTTTCAATCAGTGCCATCACTTAGGTCACCAAAGAATAAATTAAATAATCACTCTCCACAACATAGTCAGCACCATAAACTCTATCCAGGAAGGCATGGAATGAGAAATTTAGGTGGCGTGTGACTTGAAAAATAATGATTTCTGAGATACTTAAGTTATTCAGAATAAAATTCATAAAGAAAATGAATAAATAAAAAACTAACAACATGCAGCTTCACTAGATTAAACTATATACCAAATACTCATATTGATATATATGCTATGTGCTGTGTCTTATTAACATCCTAGTGTGTTTTTATCATACTCTACTGGGTATGTAAATCCTAATAAATATTTATTATATTAGCTAATTATATGTTTTAAAGTTTCAGGAGTTATGAATTTCTTAGGTGATAGAGGGAAAGTGAATAAAATATAATTTGCACTTGTCTTATCCCAAAGAACAAAACAGAACTTTTGGAAGAAGAGAACTATCATGGACTAGATGATAAATTATAATAGCTACTAAGGAATAAAGCTGGGAAATGTGAGGAGGCATAAACAATACTCCAATGTTTAGCTTAGGTAGTAAGTAGTCCTTAAATTTTGCCTGCATGTAGCATCGAGTTAATTCATTCTCTCTCTCTCTCTCTCTCTCTCTCTCTCTCTCTCTCTCTCTCTCTGTCTCTCTCTCTCTGTCTCTCTCTCTCTGTCTCTCTCTCTCTCTCTCTCTCTCTCTCTCTCTGTGTGTGTGTGTGTGTGTGTGTGTCTGTCTGTCTGTCCGTCTGTCTGTCTGTCTGCCTCCTGAGTAGCTGGGGTTATAGGAATGAGCTAACAGACTTGGCTCCCAGTATTTTATTGAGAAGGTAAAATAAGTATATGTAGAATAAAAGAGTAAGATTATATATAAGATTATATATGTACACAGAAGAAGGAGGGAAATGGGTCCAAGTCTTTACATCTATAATAGCTTTCTGTTTAATGGTTCCACAGTTTTAATGTGGGGCTTCACATTTTTGGAATATATCAGAGAACTAAGCAGCCTTTATTTTTCTACATGAAGCTCAGTTATGCATATCAAGTTTCCTAGGGGTATTTAGCAACCATGTACTCAGAGCTCAAGGATGACACAGGGGAGGGAAAAGGGAGGATCAGAATGCAGCCCCTGGAGATAGAGGAATGAACCTGCACTGTTATTGTCTATTCATCCACTCTTCCCAAGGGAACTGAATTCTTCACAGTCACCCTTTGTTATCCTGCTGAGTCAGCGTGTTGCTTACTCAGAAACCCAGTCTGTCACACGTGACTAGCCAAACTCTAGTCTCAAGTGGCATGAGAAAAAATATGAGGTGCTATCTTCTTGCAAGTGAATATTGATGCGTAGACATATCTTAAGCTTGCAGGCTGAGTTCTCTGCTGTTGTTCTGATTACTGTTCTAATAAAGAAACTCAGTATCAATTTTGCAGAGCTCTGGGAGCATAGCTGGTCCCTCTTCTGTACAGCTTATTATCCTTTCCTGTTTAATTCCACCTACAAACCTGTTTTAATGAACAGAAAGTAGGGAAAAGGTTTCATGCACAGTAGCAAATGGAAAATGTAGAACAACATGAAGAATGTTAGGTGCTAATTCACTGATCAAAACAATAACCTTTTACAATAGTCAGCAAGTTTTAAGGAAGTGGCACCATATCTATCCTATTTATCAAGAGTATATCCAAGGCTGTTATCACCATGCCTGTCATAAAAATTATGCCTCAGTTATTAACTAACAACACCACAGTAATGTGTGGTGACACAGTAGCTTAGTATAGATGTTGTCCTGATCCTGGATCAACAACAGTTCTTTGTATGCTTCATTTTAACCTATAGTTACTACGTCAAACAAAGTACTAGTAAATCAAATTATAACACAGCAGGAAGTGATCTATTTAACATATATATATATATATATATATATATATATATATATATATATATACACACACTGGGATCAAAGGCCTGAATGGATAGGCTGTATGAAGGTACAAAAATCACAAAAGGAAAGAAAACTTAAGTCAAGAGTTTCTAAAGAACCCCTTGTTCTAACCTGAGCTATCTAAAGAACCAAACCAAACCAAAAACCAACTATTTAAAATTCAGATGATGCACGGGAATATCAGATCTATATAGCTCTAGTTGAATTTGGGAGTGGTGATTATCCAGTGGAGAAGAACTTGAAGGTAAGGCCGCAACAAATAAGAAAATAATTTTTTAATAAGTATGTGTTTTCTAAAAATGAAAAGACAACAGAATGTACCTACTATACCAGCACCCTGGATGCAGAGGAACAGGGATCAAAAGGTCCAAGGCAGCTTGGAAAAATAGACCTTTTGAAAAGATCCAATATTTGGGGTTGTATCTCAGTGGGAGAGTATTTGTTTAGCAAGTGTAAGAATTTAGGTTTGATCGCTAACATGGAGTGGAAGTCCACAATGACTTTTGGATGATCAAAAACTCTTTGGAGGAAAACAAAGTTGTTGTCTTTAAAACAACAACCAAAAATGGAAATGATTCAGAGAAATAACTGTGTTCTCTCTAGACCAACTTTACCTCCCAAGGAAGGGCAGAAGGGCAAATCAAATTGTCTATGTGAAAAGGAGCAAATAAGTGGATTAATTTTTTTCCCTTTAGGGTCAGTACCCTCTAAAAGACAATGGAGTGAACTCATTTCCAAAACAGAGCTATGAAAGGCAGAGAAAAAGTAGACAGGGTGACCATCTGAAAATTGTAGTGCAATTAAAGTGACAGGTAACCCAGATTACAGTTACGACGCTGTTCCCAGTCTCCCAGGTTAAAGCACAGTATGAAACTCCAGGTGTAGAGCTGGCTGATGCCAACCTTCCCAGCTCACTAAGGCTTAGGTGATGCACACACTGTCCTACTGATCATTCGTAAAGTGGGGTCAACCTATACCATTAGTTACAAAGTTTTATGTATCTTATGGCAAACTCTATATGCTATGGGTGATGCCTCATGTTTGCAATGGAAAACATAAGCACTTGTAAGATGTCAATATAATTTTATGTGTGATAACAATAGACTCTTTTCATAGATCATCATGGGTCACTGTGTTTTCAGAAACATGGCAGAAAAGATTTACATCTCCTACCTATCCCTGAGAATAGTCCAGAGCTCTCCACCTAGGCAAGCTTCCATCAACATATACAAGTACTTGCTGTCTTTAAATGTCCTGTATAGCCTGTGAACAGTAAGCAGGGAAACAGAAGTATGAACATTAGTATCCTTTAAGACATTCATTTTCAAGGTTGGTGAATTATTTATTGAATTGATAAATACACACACACATATATACATATGTATGTATATGCTACAATAAAGTGTTTTAATGCATATATGTACTGCTTAATAGTTAAACCAGAGCATTAAGCACATGTATCACATATTTCAAAGTTACAGAGACACCGAAGCACTAAGTTCTGGTGTTCCATTTGCATAGTTGAGAATGTTGAATTAACTATTTCAAAATCGATAACAGAGACAATTTACGATGTTCCTATCATAAACACAAGTGTGCAGCCTGCAGTGTTTTGATTTGCTAGTCTTGGTATTTTTGTGATGAAAATGAAGGGCACTCATGTCCACAGGAAGGTAGTGTCTCCATAGATGATTCTTATAAGCTATGGTACTAGAAGCTTCTAGACTGGACTAATCTAATTGGGTATGCATGTGAGAATTTCTTGATTTCATTGATATTTTAACCATGGCCTTGAGAAAAACTTAGTATGTAGCTATAAAGTATATCATTTTTCATAAATATAGGTTGTAAATAGTTACTTAAGTTCATATTTTAATTTTTTATGAGTGTTATTGGCAAATTGACTATAGACATCTCTCCTACATATAAAAACTCTCCAGTATTGTCTTATTAGTGTATGAGAATACCGAAGCAGACAGATTTGCTGCCAATTTATAAAAAAAGGAAAGAAAAGAAAACATCTATAAACCCAGTTGCTCAGTGGTTGGAGACAGGCAGAAGCCTGGAGGTCACTGGACAGCCAGCCAGGAAATGAATGAGCCCCTGGTTCAGTGAGAGACCCCATCACAAAAAATAAGGTGTGGAGTGGCTGAAGACAACACAGCACCATTCTCTGGCTTCCACACATGTGTATTCACCTGTACACCCACACATGGGTGTGTACACATGAACATGAACACATGTATACTCCACACATACACAGAAATAAATAAATTCTTCAAAAAAATTAACGGTAACTAGTCTGATTTTGGTATTTGTTTCATGTGTTCTCAAGCTATGATAGAAATGAAATGCTGGAAGTCGGTATCTATTTTTTAAAAAATATCTTTTCTCGAGAACATGAGAATGTGATTCCTTTGGAAAATAAATATAAAGACAAGCCTTTTATTCTTAGAAAACCAAACAATTTTCTCAAGTTTGTGTGTGTGTGTGTGTGTGTATGTGTGTGTGAACATGAAACAAATACATTAAGAGTGAACATCGTGAAAGAGAGCACTACAGTTGATTTGCCACGTGGAGCTGGCACGTTCATTGTCAGGGGTGTGCCTTTACCTCACAATGAAGTCAGAATGAGCCCCCTGCATGATCTGCTTCTCCGAGCGGATGTGTTCCTGCTGTCTCGTGTCCACAATGTGGCGTTTCTTGAGGATCTTCATTGCAAATGTTTTGGATTCTTCACTTTTCAACTGAACCTTAAAGACAGGCAGAAAGGACATATAAGCAAAAACCTTCAGGTTTAATATGCCAGACTGCATCGATGTCCTAAAACTAACAGGTTCATAGAGGACCCAAATGAGTCCCAACTACCACCATGTCACACAGGGGACACCAGTGTTAGAGGGGCAGAATTTACAAGCCACAATGTACAACCATCCTCAAACCTCACTGTGCTGGATCATAAATTTCAACTAACTACATCCCAAATTAATTTTGTGACCACAGGAATTGGAAGAAAAGTATACTTCGTATTTCATTTTATTTCATATAATGAGTCTGAATATAGTACCAAGTCTTTCTCTATCGAAAACGTCTAATTTTCTTTTCAATTGTATTTCATATGCTGGTAGCAGAGCATGATCACATGATCACCTAGGGCTTTATTCTCTTCATGGTCCTCATCCACAAACAATTCTAGGGTTAAGTTTAGCAAATAACTCTGGTCCCTGCTGGGACTAGAGATGCATATGTCATAACTGCTGTTATCCATTTTATCTTGCTATCTTTTCCTTGCCTCCAGCTAGAATATATATATATATATATATATATATATATATATATATATATATAT
>JANHMN010000003.1:157166713-157184155 GCA_030674055.1 Rhabdomys pumilio
ATATATATATATATATATATATATATATATATATATATATGATCCCCCTACTCCAGATTTTTGAAAGCCACTTTTTCCTTCCTCCATCAATCTCAGTGGCACTAATTTCTTTGATTTTGAATCTTGCTCTTTGGTTGTGTCCACTGAAGTGACATGCATGTCATGCAGCTCATAAGGTTCCCCTGTGCCTACGGAGGAGGCTGAATTCCTCCAATACCTTCTCTTATGTGGACTCCCGGTGTGTGTTCATGCTTACAAGAGATTCAACAAGGAGACTACTAAGGTGAGGAAAAACCATAATGGAGATGATCAGTTAACAGTAGTCAAGGGAGCTCTCACTGAGCATTCTTGAGCACTGAAACCTGACAGCAACATTCAACAGCAACATTATTCAGACCCAAGCAAAGCTTCAGAGAAATAACACAGCAAGTGCTGGCTGAAGCATAGCTCACCCTTCCTGGGTTCTGAATCTTTTGCTTCTTCATCTACAGGTTCAGTGAGTTATTACATGTCTGTCTACACACAATGCCTGCATGAATTCAGTCTGAGAAGATTAATATGTCAGGAGAAAATGAGTGGATACATCAAACAGTGCAGTTTGTGTTTGTGAATCTGTGACCAGTTAAAGGGGAGAAAAGCATAATGTGAAAACAGCTATAACAGCCAAAGACCCTCTAGCTTGTCTCTCTGTGAAACTCCTTATAATGATAGATTGGTATGGTACAAATGAATTCAGGTGTAGTTCACAATAACACAAATGTAGAAACTCACTTCTAAAGGGAATCTGGACAGACCAAGAAGATGGAATGACAAATGAGCTGTTGTGAGAAGAACAAAATTCTAAACTTTCCAAGAAGAGAGAAAAATGTAGCCTTATCCAGTTAATAAAGAAAATTCTTCGCAGTTCAGATACCCAACATAAACATTGTTTTCTTTATTGATAACACTGGCTTTTCATTTCTGTACAGGGTAGAAAAAGAAATAGGCATCGAGAGCCAGAGGTCTATGTTCTAATTCTTACCCGTCTTAGTCTCTTGACTCTTGGGTCAGTTCTGTAACTGCTCCAAGCCCTGATTCTTGCCAAAGACAATGGCAGCAATTGCTGTAGAATTACTGTGATCCTAAAGGAGGTTGTGTCAATGACTTGACATTGTTTTTTTTATTGGTTATTTTATTTATTTATATTTCAAATGTTATCCCCCTTCCCAGTTTCCCCTCTGCAACCCCCACCCCATCTTGCCTGCCTCTATGAGGGTGCTCCCCCACCGACCCACCTACTCCCACCTCACCACCCTAGCATCCCCCTACACTCTTAAAGTCCTTCCCATTGCTCTTCCTGCCTTGTGTGGCAGTTTATAATAGGCAGGGACAATCAAATGTTGCTTTGAAAAGTTACCTCTTGCTGGGCGGTGGTGGCGCACGCCTTTAATCTCAGCACTTGGGAGGCAGAGGCAGGCGGATTTCTGAGTTCGAGGCCAGCCTGGTCTACCAAGTGAGTTCCAGGACAGCCAGAGCTACACAGAGAAACCCTGTCTCGAAAAAAAAATCTTTTCACAGAAGTAAACTTTGAATAAGTGGATTTAATATAACTAATCAGGGAAACTGGTAAAACCAAAGTTGAAACTATGCACACACAGGTGTTATCTAAGTTCACTGAACTACCAACCGGCAGAACTGGGTTCATATTCAAGACATTTGGAGCTAAGGCACTGTAAGTACACACAGATTTTCTTCACCTGGATATAAAACTAAATGAAGGTATAAGGACGGATGTTTAAAAATCTGAGTTTAATGGGATATGCCAATTCTGACTCTGAAAAATTGAACCATGTATTTATTGGTGTGTATCTTCACTATTCAATATGGGTGATGTCACCATCAACAGAGACCAATCAAAGCCTTGTTCCTTGGGATAGTGAGACGGCTCATCAGGTGAAGGTGCTTTCTGCTCATCCTGACAGCTTGAGTTCAGTCCTTGGAAACCACACACATGGTGGGAGGGGAGAACTGAGTCCTGAAAATTGTCTGATTTCTTCTCATGTGCCATGGTATGAGACTCTTCCACATACACACATGCATACACACAAAATAAAAATAAGCAAATGTATGAAAAAGAAAGGGAAAGAAAAAGACTGGGGTATTCCTCTAGTCATTTATGGTATCCTCAGTGGGCTGGGGACACAGCCTGAGTCACCCAAAAAAAGTAGGAAGGAAGTGGTTAATGAAAATGGCGAGGAGGCTGACTTCATGAGGAACAAACTAAATCCCAGCATCTTTTCTTTAAAGACTTGATAGTTTAATTATGCATATACATTTGTGTCCGTGCATGTGAGTGTGGGTGCCCACGGATGCCAGGCAGAGGGCAAAGGTATCTGATCTCTGGAGGTGATTGTAAGCTAGCTACACCCCACAACTAATGTGAGTAGTGGGAATCAGACTCAGGTCCTCTGAAAGAGTAGTTTGTGCTCCTCAACTGCTCAGCCATCTGTCCAGCCCTGAATTCCAGATTCTTAACCTAGGAAGTGAAAGCGCCTAAGAACTACCACTGTGAGCCAAACCAACACAGAGAGTCTCCCGCTTATGTTAACTCCCCGAACAACACCCAACAAATGTGTTCACCAGAACCTTTCCGGCAAACACACCACTTTCCAAAGACCGTTCATGGAGCTTCCAGTCAGTATTATCTCTACTAGAAAAACCAGAAACAGTCTGAATGTCTGTCAATAGGAGCTCGGGAAAAATAAATTATGTGATGTCCATGAAATGTAGTTGTGAAATTGATGTTAGAATAAACAGTATTAGTTGCAAGGCAGTATATATTTTATGATTACATGGTATATATGCAAATGAACATACGCCTACCTATCCATATATCTAAGACTTTATAAAAGGGCAAGCTGAAAGTCATCAATATGTTCGCAATAATTTTTCCTTTATGGATATTTTTAGTTACTACTGCCTTAAAACTTGTGGGTTGCTTAATATTTACAGAATTAATGTATTTTATTTTATGAGGTGTAGAAATTAAACTCTAGTTGTGGAAATAATTTACAATTTTCTAAGAGTTGGGAATATATCTCAGTAGTAGTGTGCTTGCCTAGCATATATGAGTCCCCAGGTTCAATTCCCAGTTACTGAAAAAAACCCCTTTAATTATAATCGCTATTTGATATTATTCACTCAAAATAATCTTGGTCCTATTCAACGTTCACAAATACAATGAGAAACAACATACTGCCCAACCATGGAGCATATAAATCTATGGAAGTTTTAAGCAATTGCATGCTATTCATTTCTTTAAGGATTTGCCTTAATTTATTCTTTTTCAGTCTGAACTGCATTTGATAAGCCCAAGGTAATGTGTTTAATACGGGTTAAATCTGATGTACAAAAGTTTTAGATCAAAGTTAAGATTGTCTTTCTTATTTCCTCTGTGCCTGATTAGTTATCGAATCTGCTCATAAAAATTTAAGATGATGATGATGATGGTTTTTATTATCTAGTAGCCCATCTACCAAAATAAAGGATTAGTGCTAAGTTCAGATAGAAGTGGGCAAGGAGAAGAAAGAAATATGTTTTTATATTTGTCCTTCCCTTTGTCTAAACCTCTCTGCCCCAGTTGGCCAAGTCTGGTCAGATTTATCTTCCCTAGTGGACTCTCCAGTCCTTCTAGACATCGGAGCACGCACTGGCTTAGGGCAGCCAGTCTGCTGTTTAACTACCTTGGTTTGAATTTCAATTGTGTTTCTGCCTCTTGTAGAAGTTCTTCCAAATCTTTGCTTTCTCATCTTCATAATAGGAAGAATTCACAAAGCTAACCTTGGAGACTGATGTAAGACCACGGAGAATACAGCTACCATTTGGTGACTATTAACTGTGCTTGCTTTTATGTTTTATGTATACCTGAGTTTAATGAGATCTTCCTGTCAAAGCACTGAGCATATGTGCTGCTACAGACTGAGTGTCCCTCTGGAGCGAGACAGAGAGGCAAGGGAACGTATGAACACATATGAAAGGAGCATCTCACCCCAGAATCTTCCCGAAGCCTTTCACCAGTGGAGAAGCAAGAATTTCAGCACAATGCTTGCTGTGAAAAGTTATCAACATAGAGATAACACTTCTTTCACATATATAATTTATGTTGAAATAGCAACGAGTCGGGCTCAAATCCTGAATATATATGTCCCTAAGTAGGGCTTCCTTCCTTTCATTGAACATTTTCTGAGAATCTCAAATAACTATAATCTTTGTTTATAGTAAAAACATCTTAATTTTCCTTGTAGTCCTTCTGATCTAAGATCAGCTGGAATGCTATCCAATGCATGGAAACGACAATGAGGTCTCACATAGGTTTCTAAGCAACCCTTTGAAGATGATAGCTTCAAATGTCACCAGAATCCTGTGTGTGTGACTATTTTAAAGGCAGAATCTTCCCTGAGAAGCCCATACTCACACTTGGGCACAGTTTGTTTCTTCTCTGGGTACCATTCTTTCTCTTAACCTTCACGCTAACATATGGATTGAAATATCTTGCTAAGTAACTGTACTTCATAAATCGATAGTCCTTGAGTTCTTTTCTGTCCAGAAGTCAATAATTTAGTTCTTCACAAGTTCGTCAGAACCCTGAGAGATAAGAGAACTCCTCAGTCTTTGAGATGGCATCACAGAGCTGAGTGTCTGGGTTTGTATCCCTGACAATGCCAAAGGCCAAATGTCACTTGTGTCTGTTCCTATTTGTGTCCCAGTCCACCTCAGTGCTGCCAAGAAGTCACAGTCACCAGTAAAAAGTTTGGGAAGCGACTTTTAACATGATAGACGCTTAAACCACAAGGATTTTACTCTCTAGGTAAAGTGAATGTCTAGAAGGCAGTGTGCACAGCCACCTCATACAAACACTGGCTAACAACTGAGGCAATGAATGGCTTCAGACAGAGAAAAGGAGCAGGTATCTGAAGTAAGCAATAGCAGTGTGATTTACGGAAATGGTAACAGGCCATTGGAAGGGGTGGCCATGACATACAGTGTGAATGTTGTCTCAACCACATATAAAAACTACATTTAACTATATTCAGTGCCTGAATCTTTTCCAAGAATATTAAAACAGGGTCATGTAGGCAGAGGCATCTTGATTATAACAAATACAAAACAGAAATGGCAAACATTTTTTTTTCCTCTAAGAAAATAGCAAACATTTTTAAGCAAGTAACTTATATCACATAGAACATAGTAGCTGTTTTTATTTATTTTTTTTTGAAAAATTGGCTTTTTTAATCAGGAAAGAAGCAGCTTTATAAAAGAACTAGGAACATTCTTGCAATAGTGTGATTTATGCAAATTGCATTTAGTAGAAATTGAGATGAGTTAATGAACTTATAGCAATAAACTGTTTATATGCAATAGAGTGGAAAGCAAGTCCAAGACACCTACGCTGAGAGAAACATAACCTAAGCCAGCAGATTCCCTGTCCCAAACTGTTACAGTGTTTCACTCCACTTCATTAACAGTTAGTCCTTAGAGAAGATACTATGAAGTGATCTGAAAGCCTTAATAAAACCATCAACAACTGGGAACACCCGTAAACAACCCATTAACCTATAAATGTATAAGCACCAGATTTTTTTCACCATCATTTCCCAGTAATCCCCACTAAACACTTTCCAGGCCACTCAGACATTGCCCTTAGAATACATGTCCAAGAAACAATGTAAGCCTCATGCTGCAGGTGAGATAGGAATGCAGCCACAGCTGTATGCAGAGAAACATCCTAAAGTCACGTGGAAAGAGAAGTATGGTGTCATTCTATAGGATTTACAATCATATGCATGGAAAACAAGCAAAAAAAAGGGTGTAATTCAAAATTGTAGTGTAAGAAACTGTGTGCCAGGAAAGGCAAGGCTTTAGATAAAGAGGGCAGATGCACGACTGCCTGGAACTGGGGTGGAAAGGGAGGCAACAAGGGCTCTTGAAAAATATGAATTTTTCCTTGAATTGTATGTGCACACTAGAGCATGTTGAGGTGTGCACATTGTATATCTACGAAGCTGTTTAAGAATTTTAAAAGAAGGAAAAATTAAATACCTATAATTTCTAATGCCTTTTTTTTTTATGATACAGCTAGCTATACATTTAGCTTGTATTTTAAAGAATTATGTGCCAGAAAGCCACTTCCTTCTGTGCCTATCTTTTTACCTTCGGTATATATTCAGACACTACCCTCATTTGCTAAAAATGTAGTTCCTTTTACTCTAATTTTGTGAAACACTGACACAGGCTTAAAAATCCATGTGGATTCAAAAAGCTTATAATTTTAAAAAAGGTGATTATGAGTCGATTTAACTTGAATGCACGTAATTGTTGTGAAATTCCTTATGAATGACCCAGTCAAATCAGTACTTCTTTGATAGCACTTGAATAACAGTTTCACTCATTTTAACGTAATAATTCTATTTGTTCATTGAAGACTATTTCACACACAGTATTTTGATCTCATTGTCTTCTCTTTCTGCCCACCCAGCTCCTCCCGTATCCACCCCATCAATGCTCTCTAATATTATATGACAATGTAAAGCACGTTCTCTTGCAAGTTCACACAACCTCCTATAGTCCCTACTCCGCACTATAAGAGAGCAATAAAGCCAGACTTACAGATACTGAATCAGATAAGATACGTGAACTGAACAATCCCTCAAGACTTCAATCGTGCTACATAAAACTTGTCACTTGTACCAGAATTTCTAACGTATTTGGGCATGTTAACCAAAATGGGTATCTGTAAATGTGGGGTTTTAGAAATTTGTTTTTGTTTTGTTTTTGTGTTACAATTTGCACTTAAATCTATTTGCGAAGTTGTTGTGCCAGTAAGGATGAAATAATAAGCACTGGCAAAATGTGTTCAAATTTAAAGGAGTTTTACTTTCATAGGGAATGGAAAGAACTTTATGAGAATGATTGAGTCACTTTGGATCTGGCAGGCCACCGTATCCTCATAACTGCCGGGCAGGGCAAATTCACTACAGTCATGAAAGAAGACAGCATGACAGAAGTGCCCAGAAAGCTTCTGTTCTATAAGTCAGTGTTATATTCTTCAATATTCCTTAATGATAAGGATTGCTGATTCTATTAATCCAAGTAGTGATCATCATAAACTCTTTCTTCATCTAAATGTATTTAAATATAGAATGTCTTTAGAAAGTTATATCCAACTTAAATGTCAATATCCTTGTCCTAATTCCTTTTCCTTCTGTCAATATAATTTTTAGGTAATGCTGTTTGCCAAAATGCACAAGATATAAATTATCATTCCTTAAATAAAACATTTATATTTTAATATATAAATATTATAATATATAACACTCAATAAAAAACTCATTGCATTTTGAGTGACTCATTTTTCTTTATCAAATAATCAAAATTTCTCCCCTTCCCTCCCCCCCCCCCCCCCCCGCAAAGACTTTGATTTCTGTAACTTTACAAATATAAAGAAATGCTAAATTTATCAGTGTTAGCAGCTTCTCTGGACAGTTGAGTTTCTTTCACTTGCTCTTCTTGAAGGTTGAAAATGAGTTGAAATGGAAAAGAGAGAATCACCATTGTCAAATTCAACTATCTTTCTTGTATGTGGCCAGGTAACTCTGGAGAGGGATTTGCATTCTAGTCACAAGGCCTATGCACCACCCTTGCAGTTTTAATAATTACATACTAGAAAACTTGTAATCAAATAGGCCTTCATTCATCTGACATCAGATCTGACCCCAATCAGATTTTTAAATGTAGCACTATCCTCAATTTTACTCTTTCTGACATTAAAAAAAATAGAAAAATTTCTTTCTGCTGCTTTCGTGTTTCACTAAGTAGTTACATGATTTTGTGTATAAATGTAAATGAACTTCAAGTGTAGTGGAGTCAATCCAACCAGTATTAACTGGTATTGGCTTAATCTATGAGAAACAGTCACGCTAAACACTTGATCTGCACTGTGCATTTAAAGTTGTAGTGAAGACCATACAGTGGCTATCATCAGTTTAACTTCTTTGAAATCTTTTGCATAGAAGTGATCTCTTCACTTTCAAAATGAGCTTTCAAGAAACTTCTGGTGGCAGAAGTTCAAGGTTGGGAGCAAAACTATCTAAGTGGCAGGCGCATTTATATCCAGGCAGGGACTATTGAACCTGTGTAGAAAATACACTGGCTAGAGTTGAATTGGAGGTATTGTAAGAGGTAGTGATATTGAAGAAATGATAGTTTTGAGGAAGATAGGGAACTTTATAGGGATTAACAAAAGACAGAGTCCAGAGCCTCTTCCAGAAGAATTACTTCCAACTGGGTGCTCATCTAGTAAGAGAAAACCCAGTCACAGAATAGAGGGCCAAGACCCTTGCTTAGGGTAAGACTCTCAGAAAATTGTACTGTTCTTTTAGCAACAGACATTTTGAAGAGAATGAGGTGGGGGGGTGGAAAAGAGAGCTAGAGGAAAGAAGGGGAAAGACAGAGGGAAGAGAAAAAGCAGGAGGAGGAAGAGGAGGAGGAAGAGAAGGAGGAGGAAGAGAAGGAGGAGGAAGAGAAGGAGGAGGAGGAGGAAGAGGAGGAAAGAGAGGAAGAGGAAGGAGAGGAAGGAGAGGAAGAGGAGGAGGGAGAAGAAAGTGAGGCTGAAAGCTGTCCATGGCAAGTGCATCCATAAATCAGAGATAGGAAGTGTAGGCAAACCCTCTGTTCTCAACAGTCTACAGGATCAGCCCGAATTCATTTTAGAAACTGCTACTTAGACAGCAGCTTAGTGGGAACGCTTAGAGGAAAAGTTCCCGAGCTCCTCTCTCAAAAAGGGAGCCTAGTCATAGATCTGTACTCTGCTACTTTAGACAGAAGAATACTTCTAGATAAGGAGTAAAAACTTCATTAGAACACTACAGAGCTCAGGTAGGTGGAAGTTTTGTCTGAGGGACATTTGGAGCTGACAGGTTTTGCACAGGTCTCTGCCCTGTGGCATACCTGCTCCACGGCATGCACCACGTGATTCCCCCTCAGAGACTGCCTAGGTGGAGACTACACTCATGCGTGCCAAGGCAGGAAGCCTCAAACAGGCTCTGCCCTCCTGAACCTTCTTTCTTCCCTTTACACGTTGCTTTCCTTATTCACAGCGAAGGCCAAGTTAGAAGAGCAGCTCTGTCCCCTTCCTCCCTTAGCTTACTTTGAAATAGACCATTCCAGGCTGGCGTGTGGGGTTCCTCTTCTCCTGTTTTAGGTTGTCTAATTAGATTTCTCTACTTCTGTCTATCTGTTCTCCTTTAGCTTGAACTACCTTAATGCTTCTTGTCGTCTTTATTAATTCCCCCACCGCCATCCCTTCAGTGTTTTCTTCATCACACCAATACTAATTTCTGACTCGATGCTAATTATTTTATCCCCATTTTGCCATTATTAGTACTTATCATTAATAATGATCATACTAGACTCTTCTTGCTCAGTTACCACCTCAAAACGACTAGATTTGGAGGTGTGGTTTCAAAAATTGTTTATTAGTATATTGTTATAGATTGTGGTTGCTTCTGCAGATGGAATTTTATTCTTGGAGACATACTGAGGACCAAGCCTGACTCTCTGAGCACACTGAGTCTAACTACTGAGTTATAGTCACAGTCTAGCAGACAAATGGAAACCCTATCTTACTACAAATGAAATCTACTACAGCACCACAAATATTTCCATAGAAATAATAGAGGTGGTTAAAAAAATTCCAAGCAATGATACAAATCCTGGCGGACATGTCCTAATAAAGAAATATAAGAAACATGAAAAAAAATCAATGCAGTGTGATTCTTCCAAACAGGTTGATGCCACAGAAATCAAATCTAATAAGAGAATACTAGATGAAATCAAAAGAATTCAAAGAAAATACTCATAAAAAATGTTTAACAAAAATAAAAAGAACTCAAATACCGTAATGAATTAAAATAGACTCCAAGTTGTTCAATTAAAAGGAAGTAAATACAGGATATGAAACTGAGATTTAAAAATAAGTATTTTAAAAAATTGCTTCAAAGTATTGAAAATGAAAATTTTCTTTAGAATGCATCATCAATAGAATGGATTAAATAGAAGAAAATAAAGAAGCCTGACTATAATGAGAATGAATATAACATCCAGAACATAATAGAGATATATTAATAAAAAATATAAACAGGGCAGGAGAGAACTACATGGCATTGTTTAATTATATTTGTAAATCATGATCCTAGATGAATAAATACAAGCTAAAGGAATAGAAAACACATTCAATAACATTGCAGCAGGAAATTCTCTAAATCCAGTGGGAGGGATTTAGAATACCAGATAGACAAGACTCAGGAAAAACCTTCCTCACATTATGTTACAGCTAAACTTCTAATGTATAGAACAAAGAAAGAACACTGAAAGCTGCAGAGAGAGACATCACTTACATGCCAAGGAAGCAACAGTCACAACAAATAAAAGATTGAAATATTTTTGTCTAATAACAGTAGAAAAACCTATAAATCTACACAAAGAGAAACTAAAGGACCTACACAAACTCGTTGCATTGAATAACACACTATTGAATAATGAGTGAATGAGTGAATGAATGAATGAATGGGTGAGTCACGGAAAGATAAATCAACAAAAGAACTAAAAAAATTCTTCTAAGTGAGTGAAATGGATGAGACAACGTGACAGAACTCATGAGATATGATGAAAACTACCCTGAGGTAAGTTATAGCTATAAACACCTACATTAAACAGACAGATATAGAGGCAGAGAAGAAAACAAGAGTTAGCAAGGTCAAGGACTGGCATCCTCTTTACCAAAGAATCTCCTTTGATAATAACTGTGAACAAGCTCCACTTGAAAGGCAAGCCTCATGCAAGGGCTCCATGCTTTCTTTGTTTATATGGGTTTTTTGGGGGAGGGGCTTGGGGGAAGGACTGTGTTTTGAGGAGGGATAAATATGATGTGGGGTGGGTAGAGAGAGGGTAGATATCTAGTAAAGAAATGAATATAGTCTAAACATTTTGTATGAAAAATCCCCAAACAAGAAAAATACCTACAGAAGTAAACAGAACAAAGCAAGAAATCCCAAGGGGTTTCCCAATGTACCCAAGGGCAAGGCTACCCCAAATCAGCAGACAGAAAGTACTGATGACAGTGGCAGACAGGGATTAAATGGCAACAAGAACAATGCAAAGGGCTAATGGCACAAAGAACTGACTCACTGCAAACCCTGAGCCAATCTAAACCGAAGAAACAGAAAGAGTCAAATGAAGAAAATTATAGATGGAAAGGAGAAAATGTCAGTAGACTCTGGAAAATTGTTAGGACATACTTGGAAAACCTGTATTCCAATAAGTCTGAGGACTTTTGTAAAGTAAGAGGGAAGATATGAACAGATTAATAGATTTATAGCAAGCTATAAGATTGAAGCAGTAATAAAAAGTATTGTGTTCCCCTGACACCCATGTACAAAAAGACAGACTCAGATGGACTCATGACTGAATCCACTAGACCTTCAGGAACTCTGATGCCAACACTGCACAGAAGGCAGGAACTTCATGAAACATAAAGGCAGGAACAGTGTAAAACTCATTTTATAAGGTCTCTGTATACTCTTATCAAAACCAGACAAGAGAGCACTAAGAAAGAAATGGAGGGATGGGGAAGGGAAGAAGAAAGGTGAAGAAAGGGAGAGAGGCATGTTTGGGGAGGACAGGAAGAGGGGCAAAAGAGGGAGAAATGGGAGAGAGAGGAGAGAATGAGGAGAGAGAGAGACAATGAGAATGAATGTTTATTACAGAACAACAGGTGCATCAAACATGGAAGCAAACATTCTTGTAAACTGAACTCAACTTTACATCAAAATATTATTCACTAGAACTAAAAGGGTTTCACTAGCTTACAATGGTAGCTCAACAAATCAAATCAAAAAATGTAAAACAACACTCTAATAGTCTCAAACCCGGAAACCATGTGGTCAAAACAATACATGCAGAAAAGACATTTGATAAGACTATCTTTCATGATAAAAATCTTGAGTTAAACATTGAATAGAAAAAAATATCTCAACACAATAAAAACTGTGTCACTACACCTGTAAGAGGATTTCACTAAAATCAGGAACAACACACAAATGTATACTTTCTCTTACTCAGTTCAGTTATTGAAGGCTTAGCTAAAGTGATAAGGCAAGAAAAATAAATTATATATGTATTGTAGATAATACAATCCTATACATGAGACCCTAAAGGACTCCACTAGAACTTCTTTAACTGATGTATACATTAAGACAAGAGGCAGAATACAGAATCAGCACAGAAAAATTAGTAGCCTTTCTGTGTAACAAAAAACATGTAGAGAAAGACACTAGACAAATAATTACATTCATGGTGGCTTCAAAAGGATAGACAAGAGTAAACTTAGCCAAGGAAGAGTTAATGAATATTGGGTAGCCAAGCCCCAATAGATAGCTCTACACTGCAGTTCATGCTTAGGAAATACTGCAGAAGAGGGCATAATGATTGTAAGAGACAAAAATAACAGGAGGGCAGTTGTTAAGCAGTATCTCCTAGATACAGCTGACTAAATGTGACAGTAACAATGGCAATATCCTTGGACATGCTAACATAGAAGGGAGAAAATTTTCCATGGGGATCTACATAAAGAACCCCTACATAAAGAACTATAGACAATTCCCAGGGATGAGCCTCCATTATTGGTTAGACACTACAAAATGTTCAGCTCTGAAGCCATAAACACACATACAACAAAATAGATTATCAGATTATATTTATATATTTGTGCATACACATACATATATAGATATGTATGTACGTAACAATAATGAAAGAAAAAGAGACTATCAATTTGATTGTGAGCCAGAAGGGGAGAGACTCAAGGGAAGGTACTTGGGAAGTGCTGCAGGGAGGAAAGGGAAGAGGGAAAGTGATGTAATTCTATTTTAACTAAAAAGAAAAAATTAAAAATGCTGAGAAAAGATTGAGGACAACATACATGGAAAGACACTTCATGCTTGTCCATCAGCACAGTTAATAGAGTAAAAATGGCCACATTTCTAACAGTGATTTACAGATTCAATGCAATTGCAGCCAAAACTCAAATGATACCCTACACAGAACTAGAAAAGACAACCCTAAAATTCATCTGGAAGCACAGAAGATCATGAATAGACAAAACAGTCCTTAGCAAAAATAACACTGGGGGTATCATCACTTCTGACTCAAGTCATCCTACAGAACAATAGTAACAAAACCAGCATGGTGTTAGCATTAAAAATAGACACAATGTCCATGGAATAAAACAGAGTTCCCATTAGTAAAATAATAAAGCTCCAGCCAGAAACATACTCTGGAGAAAAGGTAGCCTCATTAACAAATAGTGCTGGAAACACTCGATAGCCATCTGGTGGGAATGAAGCCAAGTCACTAACTCTGTCCATTTACTAAATATCACTTAACACTAGATCAAAGACCCCCCAAACTCTAATACTGTTAGAAGAAAACATTTCACTATACAGGCATAGGTAAGAACTCTTCAAAACAACCAATTCCAGTGAGAGTATGCAGAAAAGGGTCTCTTACATACTGTTGGTGGGAACACAGCCTCCATGATACTCATAAGTGAGAGACTACAGAAAACCAAAACCAGTACTTTCAAATAACACAGTGGCACCATTTCTGTGCATACACCTTATGTACTCTAAGTCAAGATGGAACAGAGATACCTACATATCCATTAATGCAGCACTGTTTACAGTGACCAAGTTTAGGAATTAGCCTTCGGTATCTGTCAATTAGGTGAATGGATAAATCTGTGCTTATTATATCCAACAGAGCTACTCAGTCATAAAGAAGAATGAAAATGTATGCCATTTTCTGTAGAATTCAGTGCAACTGACAATCGTGTGAAGTGAAATAGAAAGACACGGACAAATAGTGTGTGTTCTTGCTATAATATAATAGGTATTAGAATTCTTTATAGATACATAAAATCACATGTGTGTGCATGTGTACGTGTGAGTGTGGACATGTGAGTGTGTGTATGCATGTGATTGTGTGTATATGTGTGTGTGCATGTGTGTGTGAGTGTGAACATGTGTGATTGTGTGTGTGTGCATGTGAGTGTGTGAGTGTGTGCATGTGAAAATAGAAGAGATAGAGGGAGAAAGATGGAGGGAAGGGGGCCCTTGACAGAGGGCGAGAAAGTGTACTGCAAAATTATAGGCTATACTCGAAAGAAACTGTCTTTGTGAAACACAAATTTAAAAAAGAACAGTCACTTGACTCATGAAAGCTTCTGACTCCATAGAATCTTCAGGACAATAAGCTGTATATGTCACTGACTATGGAGGAGTGCTAATGTGAAGGAGATATTATTAATTGGTAATAGATTAAACATATGTGTAGAAATTGTATACACTTGATAAATCCACCTAAATTCATACCGCATTATAGGTCTTATACTTTTCCAAAAAGTAAGATTAAACTTATTGCTCATATTGAAATATTTTTATCATAAAAACCATTTTTATTTTAGCTAAAGATTATGGCAATTTTCCTCTTTACCAACATACACAGAGGGACCATTTTCTTCCTTATGGACAGGATCCTCTTCTGAACATGTTTAAATAAAACTTTCACGGATGAGTACTACATTTGGGGATAAGGTGACCTGAGTCATAAGGGCAGTGATGCTTGTTTCTGGGAGTAATGCCCACACATACTAACAATCTGTTAGTCACTGTGTAATGAACAGAATGTAGAGTCGTGCTGGAATTTATACAGTTAGCCTTTTAATTGTTTAGAGAAAAGGTCTCATTTAGCCCAGGCTGGCCACAAACTAATGACTCTTATCCTCTCAGGAAGCAAAACTTATTTAAAGGCTAGAATCATGTCTGATATTGCTGCAGTCCAGATAGACTATTTGGTTTTTTTTTAAGGGACAGGGTATAGATGAATTTTTGTTGAATGTGTTATGTCCATACATGAACTTGAAAAAAGAAGTAAATTTATGATATAAGAAACAAAAACGTACATGTTCTGTAAATGCTAACTTTTAGATGAACTGTGAGAAATGCAACCAGTGCCTTCCAAATTTAGACAGATGTTTCTAGGATCACATCTAAGTTTGGAAGGGAGAGAAGTTATTTTAAGATAGTAATTTTAATTTGCATTTCCCTGATGACTAAGGACTTTGAACATTTCATTTGTGCTTCTTGGCCATTTGAAATACCTCTGTTGTGAATTCTCTGTTTAGTTCTATACCCCAATTTTTGATTGGGTTGTTTGGTTTTTTACACCAATCAGAATGATGAAGATAAAAAACTCAGGTGACAGCATATGTTGGTGAGAATGTGGAGAAAGAGGAACATTCTGGCATTCCTGGTGGGATTGAAACCGGTACAACCATTTTGGTCTGCCTGAAGACCCAGCTATGCCACTCTTGGACATACATCCAAAGGATGCCTCACCATGCCACAGGGGCACATGCTCTACTATGTTCATAGTGGCCTTATTTGTGATAACCAGAAGCTGGAAACAACACAGATGTCCCACAATGGAAGAATGGATACAGAAAATGTGGTTCATTTACACAATGGAATACTATTTAGCTATTAAGAATGAGGATATCATGAGTTTTGCAGGCAAATGGATGGAACCACAAAATATCATCTTGAGTGAGGTAACTCAGACCCAAAAGGACATGCATAGTAAGTACTCACTAATAAGTGCATATTAGCCAAAAATGTACAGAATACCCAGGATACAATCCACAGAACTCAAGAAGGTTAACAAGCAGAAGGGCCCAAGTGAGGATGCTTCAATCCCACTTGGGAGGGAGAAGAAAGCAATCATGGGAGAGAGAAGGAGGGAGGGACCTGGGTGGGAGAGAGGAAGGGGTGGAGAAGGGGGAACATTATCAGGTGTTGGGGTGGGGATAGGAATGAAGTCCTGAGGGCCAGCAGAATGTATGAAAGCAAACAACCTCAGGAGTTAGGAGGTGGGAGAACCCTCTAAAATGTACCAGAGATCTGGGTGGTGAGAGACTCTCAGGACTCAAAGGCAGAGAGACCTTGGATGAAATGCCCAAGACTGGGGAGAGGGAACTTGTAGAGTCTACCTCCAGTAGAAAGACAGGGCATATCAAGTGGAGGGATGGGGTTGCCATCTCAAAGTCAAAAACTCTGACCCAGAATTGTTCCTGTCTAAAAGAACTGCAGGGACAAAAATGGAGAAGGGACTGAGGGAAAGAAGGTCCAGTGACCAGCTCAAATTAGGTTCTATCTCAAAGGTAGGCTACAAGGTCTGACATCTATTACTGATGCTATGGTGTGCTTACAGACAGGAGCTTGTCATGGATGTCCTCCGAGAGGCTCAACAAGCAGCTGACTGAGACAGATGCAGATACTTACACCCAACCATTGGACTGAAGTCAGGGACCTTTGTGTTTCAATTAGGGAAAAGCTGGAAGAAGCTGAGAAGGAGGGTGACCCAATAAGAAAACCAGCAGTCTCAACTGACCTGGACCTCTGAGGTCTCTCAGACACTGAACCACCAACCAGGCAGCATACACAAGCTGGTTCAAGGCTCTGACACATATACAGTAGAGGACTGCCTGGTCTGGCCTTAAAGGGAGAAGATTCCCAACCCTTGAGAGACTTGAGTCCCCAGGGAGTGGGGAAACCTGAGGGGGGCAACATCCTCTTGGAGACAAGAGGGAGGAGAAATGGGATGATGAACTATGGGTGGGCGGACCAGAACGGGGTTAATGGCTGAACTGTAAAAAAAAAAAAAAAAAAAAAAAAAAGATAAACAATAATTTTAAAAAGATACTAATTTTAAATATTTTTTCATAAAAATGTACTTCAGTGTATACATAGTATATAAATTTCCATAAATTCAAAAGATGTATATGAAAGTTAATTGTGTTTTCTATCCTTCGTGGAGCCTGAATTATGTTACAGTTACTGATGCAGAAACTATAGGAACACGATGAATTAGCCCAGTACTTTATTTGCATCTGTTAAAGGACAGCTAAATTTTGCTCCGTTTTTCTGCTTAGAAACTAGCTTTGTTGAAACCAGTATAACAATTCGCTTTTTGTATTCTTTCATGAGTCACATGTCCGTTTGCCAGCAGTTTGTCCTTCAGTATCAGCTACTATTATCCTTCGTTGGTCTCTTTTCTAAATGTTAGACTGCAGCCACACTCAACAGTTTACATATGCACTTGTGCACACTACAAGCTGGGATTCGTATATTAATAAGAATATGTGAATTTTTATCTTTCTGAGTTGGGTGATCTCACTTTCTGTCTATCCAGTTTCCTGTTAATTTCATGGTTCAATTTTCTTTACATCTGAGTAATATTTCACTCTGTGTGTGTGTGTGTGTGTGTGTGTGTGTGTGTGTGTGTGTCTGT
>JANHMN010000003.1:157189155-157202002 GCA_030674055.1 Rhabdomys pumilio
CCCCCTCCCCCTCCCCCTCTTTTTCCTTCTTCCTTCTCTCCCTTTCACTCCCTCCCCTTCTCTCCCCTTCTCCCTCTCCCCCTCTCCCCCTCTCTGTGTGGTGTGTATGGAATGTTGGGGCACACTGATGCCATGCCATTGTGTGCTTGTGGAGGTAATAGGACAATTTCATGGAGCCAGTTTTTTCCTTCCACAATTACTGGAGATCAAGCTCAGGTTTCAGACTTTCTCAAATGCTTTTTATTTGCCTGCTAAACCATCTCTGTGGCCTGGGACATTGTTTAGGTTTTTTTTTTTTTTTTAAGTTGAGGTAATTTTTTTTTTTTGGTTTTGTTTTGTTTTGTAATGGTTTTAATTGTCAACTTCACACAATCTAGAATCACTAGAGTCAATGAGGGACTCTTTAAGAACAGCCTGGCTTCTAGGCCTGTGTTTGGGGGTTGTTTTGATTTTTATCCATTGAGGTGAAAAGACCTGTCCACTGTGGGCACCACCATTTCCGAGGATGGAACTTCTGCACTGAGTTATAGTGAGAAAGCTGAAAACAGGCAAGCATGCATTGGCTCCCTGCTCTTTGCTCTTGACACTGGCTGTATTCTAAAAGCTGCCTATGTTCCTGCCGCTTTGATTTCCCTGTAACGATGGACTGTAACTTGAAATTGGGAGTCAGACAAATATTTTCTCCTCCTAAAGTGCTTTGGTCAGGGTAATCTACCACAGCAACTAGATAAGAAACTAAAAAACACATATACTTCTTTTGTTTCATGGAAGTAGTGGGAAGAATATAGACATTTGTTAAAGCCAAAAAAAAAAAAAAAAGCCTTCTCAGTTAAAACTAAACCAAACCAAACAACAACAACAACAACAACAACAACAACAACAACAACAACAGTCCATCCTGGGCAATAATGACAGTTCTCACTAATATGGATGTCTTCCACTTTCATGAGTCATCTTGACATTCTCCCTTGACATGAACCATACCCTGGGCTCTCCTCCCAGAGAAGCTACATGAGCAGAATTTTAAACTGGATATGAACTTGAAGATTATAAAGCAGGCTTCAAATAAAAGGTTAAACATTTAAGTTTGGAGTGTGACTTTGTCAGCAAGCCTTTGTTTTTACGCTTTGGTTTTCACGAGTATTTTCTACGATGCATCACTCACGTTACCTGAGTCTCAGCCTCCCTCTTCCACGCACCAGCTTGAGCTGCTCCTGCTTTGCTTATGGTTTCATCTTATTCTCTCTATGCAGCAAACTGGGAGTCCCCAAAGCTAGGAGCAATTTTTCCTAATTAAACATCGAAGTCTCCCATGAGTGATATGGAAAAAAAAATATAATGCAATAAAATAAAGCTTTATATTTTAGATTTGTATATTAGCTAAATATAGTTTATTGGTACAGGAAATCTTAGCACTACAGCATAAGTTAATATTTAAGGTTAAAACCACTAACATTGAGAGGTTACAAAGATGTTTGTGGGTAAATATTTTTTGAAAGCAGGTGCCTCAGACCAAAAAAGAAAAAGTGGGACAGACTATGGGTGTTACTGTAAAGCAAAGAGATTCATTTTCACATGTGACTTTTAAAGCCAATCTCATTATTTTATAATCATTGCACATTAGGATAACTAAGGTATCTTTTCATTTCCTTATAGTGGTACTTAAAGATTGAAGGTACACACATATGACATACATATGAGTGACATTACAAATGGAATTGGTTTTCTGGAAGACATACAGCAAACACATCATACTGGACACATTACACAGCTCATTAGTTAAGAACATGGGCAAAACACACGATGTAAGGCTGATAATAGAAAGGAGACCACCCTCTGAATAAAATTTAGATTTCTCATGATGCTCTCATCTCCTCAAAATAAAGCAAGTTATTTAGAAATTCTTCTGACAGAAATTTAACTAAACTGACCAAAACAATTTTTAAGAACTGTTAAGATCAACAGTTTGGGCATATCCTTATGAAAAAATGCTGCAAGCATCAGCTGCATATCAAGAAAACAATTACGAAGCTCTTAGTTCTTTTAGGACATGGAGATTAAAATTTCAAATCTCTAAATTCTTTATATCTCATTGGCGAGTTCATAATCTCATACCTGGGAAATGTTTAGGATACTACTATGCAATCTAGTGTTATTTTTAAATATTGCTTAATTGATTATTATTAATCAATTATATTATATTAATTATAATTAATCAATTATATTAATAACAATTAGTTGGTTCGAGTTATAAATATTACATACTTTTTATTATGTTCAGCACTGTGTTTCCATGTGTTAAGAATCTATGCGTTTCAGATATTCTGTGTACTCTCTAATACATCTTTAGGATGTGAAAGATTACATAAGTTATGAATTCTGAGTTTAAGGACATAGCTCTGATCCCACTGGATGCACTGACATACCAAGCATTTATGAATATTATATCAACATTTTTGCAAACTAGCTACATTTCAAATATAGATGAAGGCTTTGGGTGTTCTTTTATTCTTTTTAAAAAATATTTTAATTACATGTGCATGTATTTGTACGTGGGCATGTACACATACATGCAGGTTTCCAGGGAAGCTAGAAGAAGGTCTCAGATTTACTGGAAGAAGAGTTAGAGGGGTTGTGAGCCACCTGATATGGATGCTAGGAACTGAACTTGGGTCCTCTAGAAGAACAACAAACACCTTTAACTGCTAAAATATTTCTCTAGGCCAGGGGTGTTGGTTTTCTTTGAATATCTACAAAAAATAGTAAAGTATAATATCCAAACATAGAAAATCAGGTGGATATGTATAGGATCTCCCTGAGATGGAATATATACATATACATCATATACATATACATGTACATCATATACATACACATACATATACACATGTGTGTGTATCAATACATAAACATTCATATGTATAAATGAACATACATATGCATAGATTTGGTCTTTTAAAACTATATTTCCTCTTATGTGATTAAATTTCCCCTAATTTTGTGTGTATTTTTCAGAGAATTTTCTACTAGTTTTCAATTTTCAGGCCAGTACTAATTATCAACTTGAAGTGGTCTCACAACTGTTTTTTTTTTTCCAAAGCTATTGTAAAGTGCTATTTCAAACATCCTCAGACAATCTCTGTATTTCACAAAACAGGTATCTTGAAGTAATTCTCTAAAAATCTGTAGACATAATGGTTTTTTTTTTGTCAAGTAAAACAGTTATTTCACTGTCCATAGACTTTATTAGAAACCTTATTTTTAATTTTATTTGTGTGTGTGTGTGTGTGTGTGTGTGTGTGTGTGTATGTGCATGTGTGCGTGTGGCGCACAAACACATGTGCAGGTGAGAGCACTGTTGAGGAGGACCGAAGAGAGCATGACATCATTTGGAGGCAGGGTCCAGAGTGGGTACTAAGAGTTGAATTCTCCTGACCACTGAGTCATCTTTCTCTCCCTTGCCCATAATCAGTTTTAACCAGTTTTAAGAACTATATCAAATACCCTCCAAATCATGCTCTAAGGCAGTGTTTTTCAACCTTCTCAATGCGGAGACCCTTTAATACAGTTCCTCACGTTGTGGTGACCGCCAACCATAAAATTATTTCACTGCTACTTTATAACTGTATTTTTGCTACTGTTATGAATCCTAATGCAAATATCTGATATGCAGGATTATCTGATGTGTGACTGCCCCCCGCCTCCCCCCATCATATATCAGATATTTTGCAACATAGATGCTGAGAACAACTGCTCTGAGAAATTTCTAGTCTTCACAGTACGGATCTGTCTTCTCAGTCCTGATCTGTGTTCCTACACTCCAGAGCCCAACCACGCAATTATAATGCTGTCATTGCCCTTCGTTAGCCATTAAAACTCATCCAAATTATAACTTGTCAAATTCTTGGAAAAACTGTAAGGCTGGATCCATCCTGGCTAGGTTTTGTTACCTTTACACAAACAAGCATCATTTGAGAAGGAGAGTCCCAACTGAAGAATTGTCTTCATCAGGTCTGTCTATGGCATCTGAGGAATTCTCTTGGTTAATGACAGATATGGGAGGGTCCCGCCTTAAGTGTGGGTTATGCTGCCTTAGGCAGGTGGTCCTGGGCCATGAATTTGAGAGGTAGGGGGGTGAAAGGTGTTGGAGGAAGAAGAGGGTCGGAAGAACTTAATGTAACCATCTTTAAAAAATGATAATAATCAAAAGAAAGCAAGATGAGCAAGCCATGAAAAGCAAGCCAGTGAGCAGCCTTTGTCTACACTCTGTTTAGTTCCTGCCTCCTGTTCCACATCGGACTTTTTTCAATGGCAGACTTTAGACCTGTGAGTCGCCCCCAAAATCTTTCCTCCCTAAGTTGTTTCCGGTCATGGCATTTATCACAGCAGCAGAAACTAGGGCAGGCTCCATTAATTGATAGGTGAAGTTTAGAAAAGCAGGCAGGTTTGACTGTCGGTTTTCTGCACCCTTACTGGATTTTTATATTCATAATTAGCAACAACCAGAGCCTCACAGGCGCATTCTGGGTATTCATGTCTGAAATAGTTGTAATTATCATAGTAGCTTTAGCCCACGTTACAGGGAAGTATAATGAAGATTCAGGGGAACATACTTTAGCTCTTAGGCCTTTCCTAATACTTCAGCAAATGACATTTTCCTGCATCAAAGCCAGAGAGCCTAACCGCTACACAAACAAACATCAAGAATAGCTCTGACTCACTTGACTGGTACAGACGGGATTCCTCCTGACCTCGGGTAGCAACAGTAACTGTTTACTGCAGTTTACACAGTGCTGGGGAGTTCCTAGCACACTGTACTGGAGTCTCCTACCAGGGACTCCCCCATGGCCATCAGAGAGATGGGAGTGACTGTATTCTTTAACCCCACAGCATTGGAATGCAGCTACCCCAGTCACCAGGACATAATTCCCTTCTTAACTTTTCTCGAAAAAGTCAGCTTTTAAATTCCTATTTCTACCAAATGCAAAATAGAGCTATGTTCTTATGATTTTTAATACCACATTCGTACAATCTGCTTAACAAATGAACTTGGACAAAAGTGTCTTTACCATGTCCCATAATGTATATCTATTTACCTAGTGAAATAAACTACGTGAAGTCTATATAATGTGAAATAAACTATAATAAACATCCAAACCATTATCACTGTAACCTAATTAGGTACTTACAATTATAGACTACCACTGCATTTATTTTGTGTACATAAATGTGTGTATATACATATATATTTATGTAATATATACATATATATTACATATACTACAGTTTCTTTTCTGTGTTTACACTTAAAATAATTTAACCATAGCATAATTAAATTAATAAGCACTGATCAGAACTCAGGAAGGAAGGTCATAGACAATCAGGGGGGTGCAAATAGTGATTTAATTTTCCTCATTAAATGAATATGTTTAACATTTACTCAGTATAAAGAGCTTTCTTTCTGTGAGGCAATTTGCAGTTTGTTTTGAGTCCACTGACTGCATATCCTTAGCCCACACTGATAAACAATCTCAGACATGCCTGCATGCAGGTGTCTGCTTCTGATTAGAACAATGATAGTTAAAAATAAGAGGTAAATGAGGCTCCTCTTAGGCTAGAAGAGAGAAGCTTTGAAAAGCATTTAAAGAAAATTCACCTACCAGCTCTACTCGTCCGAAACCTCCAACTCCCAGGGTGTCGATGATGTTGAAGTCAGACAGCTTCAGGTTGGCGAAGAAGGCAGCTTCGGCTTCATATCTGGATTTTTTGATGTGAAAAAATGGAAATTTCTTAGATGCGCAAACACGAGTACCACGTATGAATGTACTGGAATGGCAAGACGGCGGCACGGGCTTGACCCGCTTCAATTCCATTTTGCTTTTAGAGTCTGTGTTTTCTCACATGCATAATTTTTTGGTCCCAGCTGTATAAAATGACATAGACTTGCACTTGTTTTTCAAAGGAGAAAAAATACAGAGTATCCAGTGCATGCCAGTCAAGTGACCTCTACGGCCCCGTTATCAACTCAGTCACATCTTGGTGTTTTCTACGGGTCTTCTTGTGAGTGTGGATTGTTTGAGTTGCTCTCTTGTGGATTGGTTTTGGATTTTTGGGGTTTGCTTGGTTTTGCTTTTGCTGCTCAGGTTTTAGACAGCAGTTTCTCATTAGTTTCCCTTATCCACAGATCGACAGTGTCTTCTATCAGTATTTATCAGAAGTGGCAGGATCCAGAGACAAGTAGGGGTGTCTCTGAAGTGAAATCACAGCCAGGTTTTAGAAAACAAAACAAAACAAAACAAAACAAAACAAAAAGCAAAACAAAAAACAAAAAACAGATCCGAAAAGCTGAGGACTGAGGTGCAAATGTCTGAAATGGAGGATCCCCCAGGAACACAGTACCATCCCTTATAAAGGTCTTTCCTCTGCTCACATCTGTTCACTGACTCTCTGCTAGCAATCTCAGGGTCTTTAGGTTTGCAAGCCTCTTTTATATGAGTGGCGAGAAGCATGGACTAGCATCCAGGTCTAACTGCACAAGTGTCAATCTGACAGAGGCAAGAGGCCAAAATGTGCTTCTGTCCAATGAGAAAACAGAGTATGAGTTGCTTAAAATATCCCCCGCTTAAAGGCCCTGCTATTTTTAGAAAGGGCAGGAAGGCTTAAAGTGGAGATGATCAGCCCACTGACTAAAGCCAGGTCAGGGGATCATTCAGCTGTCTCAAAACTGAAGTGTTGAAAAGTCACTATGTGTGACCTTTGACCTTCAGGCCAATAGGAGTCAATCTAGTACTGTACAATGCACAGACATGAAGAATATATTTGAGGAAATGACATGTACACAGCTTGTGCAGTGATCATCTTTACCATAACCCCGGCACCTTTGGTGTCATGCTGTATGGCACTTTTTTGAGTGTAATCCAACACACCTTTAAACACCATACTATAAAGCACACGATAGCTTCTTAGACAAGATTTCAACTCCCTCTGATTTACAGTTAGCGTTATACCTTTTCAATAAGTCTCTCATTGACAGACAACTCAAAGTGGATGAAAACAGGCAGAAAAACACTAGTCTTTTTTTTTTTTTTCTAATTTGCTTATTGCGTGTATTCTGCTACTTGGAACGAACCTTTATAGACAAGAGCTGGTGAGTCCAAGAACATTTGCAGATTTCTCTCATTAACTACCCAGTCCAAAGGTCACCAGAGCAGTGCAGGACCTGGGCAGCTAGAAAGAAACATAAGGGGCAAATGCACATATCTAACATTCCAAATACCGGCTGCTCTCGGAACGTTAAACCTCCAGCCCATTTAATGAGGCAAGGGAGAGCTGACTCCAACAGGTGTTTCAACAGGACATCTGTGGAGATCAGACTCCGCAAGGGTTCGTAGGCACTGAGGCATTTCCTGGTTGTCTAGATAAACACGTCCCCATTAGCATTTCTTCAGTTTTTGATTTGTGTTTTTGAAAACAAAATCTGGTTTTCTTTAAAATGTAGAGTTCTTTTTTTTTTTTAAATATTTTGAAAACTTCATATCCGATGCTATTTTATGAGCCTCATAAAAACAAAACAGGAAGGGAAGCTGAAAGGGAAATCCTAAAGAAACAACGGTTGGTTCTGACTTCTCAGCCAGTTGCTGAATTTTCAGGCTAACACGTCAGCTACTGGTTCATTAATTAACGCAGTTGCTGCTTTCGTTTGGGTTTTTTGCTTTGCTTTGCTCTGTCTGTTTCTTGAGATAAAGCCTTTTGACATAAGCCAGGCTGGCTTTAACCTTGTGATCCTCCTGCTTCAGCGTCTCCAGGACTGGGATTATACATGTGGACTACCAGATTAAGATAATTGATACTTTTATTAATTTGAAATAACATTATTTGGAATAAAACACTACTAAAATGCCATGTCAGAACTAATAATCCTCACATAGTCATAAAAGGAACAGTTTTGAATAGTAATGTGTTTGCTGGATATACAGATCTCAGGGGCAAAAGGGGCACACTCAGACTATTGGATTACTGCTTTATATCTGTTTAATTTATGGTATTAGTCCTTAAACCCTTGAGTACACCCCTAACATTCAGTTTGGCCTTGTAAATTTAGGCTGCAAGTGCATCAAAATGAGTAGATTGATGCCCAGCTTTGGCAGAACATCAAAACTGCCCGAGCCTTGCTACACCCAAGTAAAACAGTTACTTGTAGGGTTGGTACCCAAAGTTCCCTCTGTGAGAAACTCCCAGTAATTCTCCTGCACAGCAGGGCCCAGCCCCATAGATCTAAGTCTTCTGCAAGTTCCAGCATGCTCCTATAGCAACCTGAAACCTGTGCACAGATTAAATTAGAGCAGAGGGGGAAGTTGCTTCCCAAGGAGCCGGGGTGGTAGAACCTGACAAGAAGGTTTGGGTTCCTTTACTTTTGGTCCTCCATCATCAGTTGAACAATGATTCTATAATGGCTGTCAAGCTTAAAATGTTAACAAATGAATAACCAGGGTTGTGAGATGGATCAGCTGATAACAGTGCTTGAAAAACACACCTGACAACCTAGTTTTAATTCCAAGAACCTGCAGTGAAAGGAAAGAACCAACTTGTAAAAGTTGTCCTTTGATCTTTTCACATTAAGTATCTATACTTATCCAGAGCACACACACACACACACACACACACACACACACACACACACTCATAGACATGGTCTTTTGCACACATACACATACTCCCTCACACACACTCACACACACATAAATGCATACTCACACACAGGTATATACATGCCTACACATACAAACATACACATAAACACACCCCCTTTTTAAGCAATAGACATTTTCTTTAGTTATAGAAATCCATTAGGATATATATGAGCTTTCATTAGCTATAAGCATTGATTGTGATTATCGATATCATTGTAATCACACTTTGCTACTTCTAAAAAATTACTTTGTTAGTATTATTATGTAAAATTTAAAAATGTTCTCTGTGTGTTCAATAAACTATCACTGTTCGATTGAAAAAATGTTCTCTGAAGATATTAGCTTAATACTGATGAGATGTGTCTTAAAGGGGCCTCAAGACAATTGTAGTCTTGATCTTTCTGTCTCTTCCATTTGTGTCAGGAACTAATTTTTGGACAATTCAGACAACACAGAGGCAAAAGTGCCTCTTTTTTTCCAACCCAGGAAATGCTGTGAGTTGCCTATTATTTCATATTGTTTTAACTTTTCTTCTCACTTATGTTTATTAAAGAGTAAAACCTTCATCGCAGGGACTTTCATATTTCCCCCCTTGTATCAACAAATTTCAAACATGGCCAAGCTTGTGTGCAGGGATTTCTAAAGATGCTTGGCTATAATTTTCTTTTCCTTCTTTTTCTTTATTGTCTATAACAGCAGGGATATATCCATTCCATTCCTTGGGGATTTATATAAGAAAATGTGAATCCATCAATGATATTCTAATTTCTTTAGAGCTGATAAAGCTTGACTGGAAAGAAACTAGGTAAGTAGTTAGAGACTTATTAAATAAATAATCCTTTCATCAAAAACAAAATGAATTTTCAACTCATGATTTTAGATAACCTGCCTCGGGGAGGCTTACATATAAGGAATTCTGTATGGTAGTATGCCCATCAGCTGAAAAATGTTTATGGAAGGGCAGTGCTAAGTGTTTAATAAAAATATATTTAAGTAACATGCACAATCCTCAATGTCTGGTTGCTTACTCTATAACAGGGCTATAAAATATATTCTCTAATTGCTCTTAAGTTAGTGTGAGCTACTAACTTAAACATTATCACTAACTTAGTAATGAGGTGAAAACTATGGGTATGTTTTTCCAAAAAAGTATAAATACAAGTATACATGTTGCAGTCACAATCACACGAAGCCTATAAACCCATAGAGAGACTAATAAAACGTAAGTAAGGCTAGACTGTGTCTTATAGATGGAGCAAATGCTTAGTGAGTATGAGACTCTGGTTTCAATTCCCAGCAAACACAGAAAACAAGCAAGCAAACTATAACAGACAAATAAAAAAAAAGCAAAAACATCTATGTGTGTGTTTGGGTGAGGCAGGCAAAGAGAATGTATCATTTATCAAACATTCCTAATGATAAAATTCATGTGGGACGGTAGTGATCAGAAACAATGGAGCCCTGTTAATCCTTATAGGATGACTGTTAAACTGTGAAAGGTTGGACAGTTAAGACAGCTGAAAAATGACAAAATTGTCTTGAATTTTACTCCCCCCTTTCAAGTTTCTGCATCTCTTTCACCCTTGTATCTATTTCTCCTCTTTCCACAGCCACTCATCTGTGCTATGGGAGACTCATGTTGCTTTAGAAACAGACAGTAGTCTTCAGATTTCTCGATTTTCCATTATTAACAGCAAAGGCAAGGAGTTCTTAATTAACCACCACACTTGTAGCTCTGGCTCTCACGTGGCATCTGGGAATCAATTACTTCCTATTTTTGTATTAAGAGGATTGGATGTTATTGATGATGATGATGATGATGTAACAAGCTTGTTTCCCTGGGTCTCAGCAACTAGATGAGTGATTCATCTAGAATCAGACTTCTTACCAATCTTCCTACATGGACTATTACAACAACACAAATATTTCTACATCATGTGATAAAGCAGACAATATTACCTATACTTTTAAGTAAAGATGATGGGACTAAAACATAGTCAGATGAGAAATTAAGAACCATTTGAATAAAGCAAACATTGCCCTGTTTGTTTTAATTTACTTTATCTACCATAAAAATTAACTTCAGAAATCTAAGCCTCCAAGAAAAACTAGCGAGGTCTCAGAACGTGCTGATTCTACAAATGATGTTTCCTGCCTTTGCTGGACTCATCTGCTCCTGAGTGTACTTGTCTTGCTGCCCGAGCTTAGGCTTAGGCAGTTCTTGGGGAAAGCTATAAAAAGTATTTCAGCAAATATAGATGGACTCCAATCGATGACTGAATTATTTTTTATTGTGCATGTAACAACATGAGGTTTAATCAGATGATAATGTCTACTTGGGACTTAATAATGATATAGAGAACACCAGAATTAACAGACAGACGCTCGTGGCTTTGTGGTCCTGATTCTGCCCATGACTTTGACCTTCCAGGACCTTGGGTCTGTAATGTAGGGACCTTAGAAATATTGAACACATACACCTATAAGCTAATCAACATGAATTGGTTGCTAGTTCAAGTCAGAGTTCAAGCTCTTAAAGCATCCAGGTAAATGTCTAGAGGTCATCTGCCTTCACACTGTATATAATAAGGGTCACTGGAATCTAGATCTAGTTATACAGAAATGGATTAAAATGGGGTAAGAGATTTTAGAAATGAGATTTACATGCAGAAGACACAGTTTTAGTGTCTGATAAATGCAAACTCTAACCTTGACTATGTACTAAATGAAGACTTATTTGCATACAAAATGTTATAGAATAGTAGTTTCTGATTTAATAGAGCTTGATGTGTTTAATAATTTGTGTGACAAATAAATATGAATGTAGTAAAAAATGTGCTCATGCATAGAGAAAGCAGCATTAAGTGGGAACGATAATGCTTATTTGTCTACTCAGTACAGATATAATTTGGACTAACCCCAGGGACTACTGTCTTATAGCACTGCTTAAACTGTTACGGACAAAGGATCAGGAGGGAGCTTCATACCATACACCCTTGATTCTCAAATGTTCAAATTAAACAAGTATATCCAGCAAAGGACTCAACTGCTTTTATAAGCAAGACAATGGCCATCTCTTATTTAGTTGTCATACCAAAAGCACTCTTGGCAATCAGGCATGAAAGTAACATTCTTTAATTCATTGAGAGCAGGGTGAATGGTTTTATAGATGAAGTTAGTAAAAAAAAAAAAGAGAGAAGGTGCAAAATTAATTTAGCAAATATTGAGAATTTCATTAGGTCAATTTTCTTCTGATAGTGCAATCTGTTCTAGGAGATAGAAATAACATTAGCTCACCGCTTCTACTTCACAACTGTGTCTTTTAAGACTACAGGCTTTATATAGAGAGATTTATTTATTAAGTCAACCTAGGCATAAAGTGCATCCCTTGGGAGAGACAGGCAACATCGTGTATGCAGAGGAGAACCGCACTTCACCTTCTGCTGTGGAGCCACAGCCATGCAAGCAAGCATCCTGCATGAAAGAAGAATGTTGTCGCTTTCTTCAAGGGAATGGGAAGTTTCTCTCAGCTGAATTATTCTTGCTAATTCTCTGTATAGATGAGACAGCACATATTTTGCTTCTGTTTTGTAACTGGCCCTTCCACTTGTTGAAAGTGACTGATTCTTTAAATATCAAAAGAATTAGGACCAGAACATTTTACTGATTCCCATCACAGGGTATTTACACTTATTTAAGAAATCAAATTTCTTACAAAGAAGTGGAAAATTACTTAACTTTAGAGATAATCCTAAAAATTCTCAGAGCACTAAACTATTGACGGTGTTCAGAATCTGTATCAACACCATCTCATCCAACATCTACACTTCTAAAGTGAAACTAATTCTGGAGATATTAAATAAAAATGTCAGCATGAGACAGACCCAGGGATGAGAGACTGACCTGCAGCCTGTAAGTTAGTTTTTGAAACTATCTGATTATACATCTGCAGGTTTTATAACATCCTGAAAACTTAAAGACAAAGAGAAGCACAGAGATTACATAATACATTTGAACACCAGTTTTTCTGCAATAATAATAATAATAATAATAATAATAATAATAATCATAAGCCTACCTATATCCATGGACTTGAGTTTTAATCTATAATGATACTGGACATGTGGCTACTCTAGCCACAAACAAATGCTCAAAAA
>JANHMN010000003.1:157202012-157212786 GCA_030674055.1 Rhabdomys pumilio
TGATACTGGACATGTGGCTACTCTAGCCACAAACAAATGCTCAAAAATGAAAGTGTATTTGCTTAGGAGATAATTTAAAAATTTACAGAGAAATATTTGTAAAAGAAATTTACCCAGATTACAGAAATAAAAGGACAGTATAGAGGGCAGAACAGTTCAAGACTCTAAAATGGCGACTGCTTTTGTTTTCCATGAATATAAACATTCACTACAAACAGTCACTTCTTTAAACACATCCTCCGTAGTCTGTTTTAGAATAAATTTGCTACCAAATTTCACTTTCATTTGAACTTTGAGTTCAAAAGACTATTGTTACATTACTTCTTTGATCACTTTATAAATCTCATGAACACACACACACACACATGTACACATGCACGCACATATGCACACACACATGTACACAGGCATTACACACATATGCATACACAAAGAACTTATTTTAAATTGCCAAACCTCTCTCAATTTTAAATAACTAGTAAATGTCATAGGATGAAAGAAATTGGAAAGAGCCAAGACCTGCCACAACTCTTTACGGAATTTAACAAAAAGAGGCTATTTTTCCATATTTGGGTTCCTTATCGCTGCATATTTTGCAGGGGAAAAGGCTTATCTTTTGATTATACCCTGTATTTATTTGTCTTCCCCTTCCTCAAACAAGTTCATAGTCTCAAGGCTCTTTAATGACCAAGTCTTCACGGCCTAGGTGAGTTGATTGGTTTTACGATGCCTTTGAAAACACATGCTGCATCAGCAGCAGGAACACCGCCCTCGCTTGCTGCCTGGCCTTCCCAGGTTTAACAGTGCATATATTTCAAGCTCCCTTCATGTTCTAGAAGGATCTGTTTGGACCCTCGATTTAAGTTGCCCTTTTATTACTGCAGAACTACAGATGCAGGCTGTAGAAAGTCTCTTTCTGCCCATGGGAACGGGAACAGGGGACTGTTTAATAGGAGGTACTGGTCTTAGAGACCTGCACAATACATTGGTACCTGTGAGCAGGTGCCCAGCAAAGGAAACTAGAAGGGAGTCAGGAACTGGTGATGGGGGCTGTGGGGAGGGAAGTCATCTCCTGAGATGAAGCTAAATATTCACACAGTGTTTTGCCTTCTGTTTTCCTAAACTTTATTCAAGCCTATGCCTGGTGCTTGTAAACATTCGATTCTCTTTCACAGTACAAAGATTTGAAGGTTTCTTTTTTTTTTTAAGATGAGTATTTGTAGAATGTTTCTTGTTTCCTGGAATCAAAGGTGTAAGCAATAAACAGCAGGAAGAATTATTTCAATTTTAGAAGAATTATTTCAATTTTAGGTCTCAAGTTGCCATCATTACAGTATAAACAAGCTTCTTCCTGCATATCTAGAAATGTATATAACAAACTAAAAGTGCAAAATGTTATCATGATTTGTCTTTCCTGGACACGGTGATGTAGAGGTTTTCTTTTCAGAGACAAGCCAATTTTAGATGAATGAATGAATGAATGAATGAATGAATGAGTGGGATTTGTAACCTGGAGCAACAGTGTAACAAGAATCTTCTAATAAACAAAGACACTTCAAGAATAAGTTCAGGGCTACAAATATTATGGAAAGTAGGCTGAATGGAATGCCATCTTAATCCAAGATCTTTGTAACAAGCTTAAATGGGCTTTTAATATTAACACCTATTATCTAATTGCAGCAAAGGATGGGTTGATCCCAAAGCATTTTTTTAGTTTTTGAAATTTATCTCTTCTCACAATCACCTGGATTTCCACTCAATTATTAAATGTAAAATAGATAATCTAGTCAACAGATACATTGTTTCTATTCTGGAATACATTCTCCTTAGCCTAGAATTGTATATGGATTTATTTCTCCTTCCCACCAATTAAACAATAACACCTTGTCACCTCTATTTCAGAATCTTTTATGGTATCAACAAAACTTTTATGGTAGGTATCGTTAGTTGATCAAACATCTATTGTCTTTTGATAGTCAGGAAAGCCATTTGATTTCCTACCCCTGAATTTCCTGTGAACTATCAAGGCAGCCAAATTTGTTAGGGCTGTACCTTTCATATGTTCATGTAAGCCAGGAATAGCCAAGGAAGTAGCAATATGCTTGAAGCATATTCTTAGAAGCCATTTGGTTTTGGGCAAACTTCAGGTCCACTGCTCACTTAACATAGGCCGGAACAAGAAACTTAATCTATTTCCACTTAATTGTCAGGAGAAATAAATCAGCTTCCTTGGGTTATAGTAAATGTTAAGTGAGATATAGGAAGGTAAAATAAAGATGATTGCTGCTAATAATTTTTGAAAGATGATCATTACCTAAGATGCATTTGAATTATGTGTAAGACACTCAGTTTAGCCATGTCTAATTATCAGCAATTGCCTAAAATTTCTATCCATACATTTTGGGCTGTTTCTAAAACTACCCTAGTGTACTTGGGTATGATCTACAGTACATTTGGTTGGCCAACAGAATAGATGTTAGAATATAGAAATAAATTAACTTATGAACATATGGGATTTGAGCCAACAATAATGTGCTTTGATTCCTACCCTAGAATTCAGTGTTTGATTATGGCTGGTGTAGTCTCCAGGACAGCGGATGACATTTGTACTGCTGCAGCCTATTGCAATTTATACTGTGTTTTTTACCATTTAATTTCTGAAATATATGTGATTCGTTGCTATCAAATGAATCGAACTGAAAATCTTGTTATCCATCATGAATGAAGGTTGGGGCTCCTTCAGTCCCTTCTAGACCTTCTATTAGAAGAGCATAGGTGAGGGTCTCCCTTCAAAATGTAAATTTAGCATGTTCTTCGTGTCTACTTTGTCTTTGGAAAATATGGAATTTCTGAGGCTTCAAATGGACAAAAGACACAAAGTCCTGATGTTGCTTCCCAACAAAATCCTTACCTTCAACTACTCCCTGAGCTTGTGAGAGAAAGAGACGATAGATACATCACCATGCTCTTAGCCACAGCCAGAAAAGAGGGTCAGGTAACAACCTTCGTAATCCAGAGCCTGGAAATGACTGAAACAGATTCTCAAGAGGCATTCACTCTTCTGTAAATGTCCTCAGGGAGGACGAATCGTTGCTCAAATTAGAGTTGCCAAGAAACTACTCGGCGACCCGACCCGTTCCTGTAAACATCCCTCTCCCGTTTTCCTGAAGCTGATTTAGCATGAGAGACTTCCCTAGAGCATCCCAAAGACTCATGCTCATTAGGAAACACTGAAAGCCTTGCCAAGGCCCATAGGCTCAAAGGACAGCATTAGTTCCTTTGTCTCATGCCAGCGAAAACTGTGGCTGTCTCCTGTTGACCAGATATTTGTCAGTGGATCTTTTATACCGGAAAGGCTCAAGGTCAGATCAACTCATTTGCCATCTTTGACAAATAATAATCAGTACTCTTTTGATTAAAGTCCTTACAAGGTTTATAATGTCTTCATCCCACTGCATAATATTTGTTAAAGGATCATTCCCAGAGGTGGTACAATTTGGAAGACAAAACAAATTAATAACAACAACAACAATAAAAAAACCACACACACACACACACACACACACAGAAAAATTCCTTCTTCATATATTACTGACAAATAACAACAGAAGAAAACAGGAGACAACAGACACATTTGCTTTTTTTTTTTTTTTTTTTTTTTTTTTTTTTTTGTTAAAGCATATTTGCAGCATTTCGTCATGGCTCGCGAGTTTGTTTGCAGTGCTATGAATATACAACACAGTTAACTTCGAATGGGGATGTTCTCTGTCACAGGAAAAGGAGTCATCAGTAAGCTAATGCTTTAGAGGTGAAACTGATACCACGAGGCTTTGGGACCCACTTACTGCAGATGCTATCTTACTGTCTCTTCTAGCAACTACCATCTCCCGCCCACTTCCACCCAGCAGTACTGACTGGAAGAGCCTGGTCTGTATTGTTACATATTGTACTCGGATCAAGAGTCTTCCATGCACACATAAAGTAATAAGCTATGACATAGCCAATTTTTACTTCACATAGAATCCTGTTGTCATCAGTCCACGTTTGGGTGTTTCACTGCAGCTGGACAGCTGCATATGTGCCTGGCACTGCCAAGCCTTTCCAAACTAGGTCCCTTGTAGGGAGCAAAATCAATACAGGAGACACAAGCTTACAGCCAATAGTGAAGAGCATCCCACAGAACATGGCTCCCATCCTCGGCTTTCATGCTATCATTAAAAGACAAAACAAAACATTTACCTGTCTAGAACAAATGGAAAAATCTTGGGCTTCTGAGTCAAGATTTTTCCTAAAAACTTAAGCAAAGAATCCTTTCCTTTTGCTTCAGGTCCCCCTCCTTCCAGACCAGATCCTTCCATTCAGCAATGCACTGGCTCAACTCCCTGCTTTAGCTGCTGCATCCTCATCCCATACTTTTACTTTCCATTGAAAATCCAAATCAAGATCAAACAAAAGTCCTTTTGGTACTTCAAAGAGTCCATGAGAACAAGGCTGCGATGATTACGGTAGTGATGTAATTGAGAGCTACGGATACGCAGATGGCGCTAGCCGAGAACGGGGATAAACTAGGAGAATGCCACTGAGTTACCGCCTCCGTTAACCCATCCACACGTGAGTTACGAATTTACTTGCCTTTAAAGAATTCCAAATCAAGAGAAATCGCATACCACCTGCTTTAGATTTTCTAACAGAAAGTGAGCATTGAGTTTTGCAGCTAAAACAGACATTAAAGCTAAGGCATCGCTAACTTCCTCTGGAAGGGGAGGGAGATCTGAAAGCAGAAACATAAGGTTAAGAAGTAACACGGAAGTTATCACTGTATAGTTGCTTACAAACAATCTGTTACTATGGCCTAGAGCATTACAGCGTGCATTGAGACTTCAGCCTGAAGCGTCTTGTCTTCCTACCATTGTCTCCCTATGGTCTTCATGCTACACACAGAAACCATTTCTATTAGTTATGTTTTTCAGATGTTACTAAATACTGGATTTTCCCCCTGTTTAACTCGTACTTCATTTCTTAATGGAATATGTTTTACTCTCCATAATAAAACACCACATATGTGATGCATTTCATAATGTGTCAAGAAAAGAAATGAGGTGCTTAGATGTTACCATTGAATATCAGTAGATAAGTAACATTTCCTTATTTTGTTTTTAGTGGGTTGAAACCAACAGCTTACAAACAACGTGACAGGGGTTATTCATGTTATTTTCATGTTCTACCCCCTTTCTATTATGTTAATTCATCAATTAAAATAAACCAAACATCTCAATTTTGTTGTTTTTCTAAAGACCAGGTGTCGATATTTTTCAACTAGATCCTTATTTTAGTAAGCAAATTGTAGTATCAACAGGATATGAGATTTATTGCAATTTAAATTTTTCCCAGTTTAGTTTAATATTCTATGGAGTTTATTAAGTTATTGTTTTTGTGCATTTGCAAGGGCAATGAAAGCAGACCTTATAATCAACAGTCTTAGACTAAATAGTGTGTGGATTAATAAGAATTTTCGATATTTTACCATGCACTATGGGCCGTACTGTACAAGGTGTACAGCTGGCTACTTGTTCTGAAAGAATGTAATTTTTTTTTTTTATACTCTGGAGTATCTGTAAACTGAACACGAAGCTCAGGAGTATCCCATGACTGCTAAGGAACTCAGCTATGAAAACCTGCTTGGACCAGGTTTGACCCATGAAAGACTGTTCACTTTTTTAAAACTCATTATTCTTAGCATAGAAATAATAGATCAATTAACTTGAAACAAGATCGTCATTTTCAAGGTCAGTATTACCTTTGCCCTATATGTTTTACAATGGAAACCAGTTCTCTAAGAGTGACAGCAATTATCCTATCCCTAATTTGATAAAGCCATAATTTTCCTGTGGGGGGCAGATTTCATAAACTTGACATAATTTACCAATGAAGCTCTCTGGGGACTGATGTGTTATCCGAATCTGTTGTGCTGAAAGGTATCTGACAGGTGAAGGTAAAAAACCTAAACCAATGGCAAAGTTAATTACAGATTTTTAAAATCATTTTGGACAGTAAGTAATCTAAATAGCAAGGTCAAAGCAGATTCCAAGTGATGTATTCTCAGCACAATCAGGGAGTTCTGCAAATTACTAATAAAACAGGAACTTTTATAGATACTAACAGGGGACCCAGATGTGTCCAAAATAGAGAAAAGAAAAACCCAACCCTCGAGAATGGCTTCCATGCTCATGGAGGAGAAAAAGAAATAAAAATAATGTCTGTGTTAACCGTGGTAAATGCTGTGGATACCAGTTAAGAGTTTGGGACCTGCACAGGAGGGCTGCATTTTAACTCAGCGGTCAGGGAACTCACCGAGAGAAAATAAGTCCACTGGAATCTGAGAAGAAGAAATTGAAAGTGCAGCTGCTCCAAGGCAGGTGACTCTCCGGTGTGTGTTATAATCAGCTAGGTTACCACAGAGGCTAGTACCATGGACGCATGGATGGGAGAAGGAAATGGGCTTGGGGAGAAGATGGTGGAAGGGGTGCAAATTGTCTAGTGCTTTCTAGAGCATTGGAGATTTGACTTACTCTCAAAAGGCGGCCCTTAGAGAAGGAAGCAGGCCTGTTCTTACATTCTAATTTACATCTGAAATTGCCACTAGGAGGGTCAAAATCAGGCAGCGGGAGAACAAAGATAGGATGATGGGGACGAGCATTTGAACAACTCACATGAGAAGTAAGCGTCTAGGAGTCTGATCCTGAAAAAACGTGATCTAGCCTGGAAATACAAATCTTGAAGTTATCAGCATATTTGGGTTAGAAATGTTAGAGGACAACCCAATAATGCCAGAGATGATGAAGAAAGGGCCATGAAGAATGAGTCCTAGAGCATGCTGCTATTGAAAGAGTGGTGGGAACACGCAGCCAGAGAAGAAAGTATCAAGAGAATCTAAGTTCCAGAAATGGAGATTCCAAGATAAGGACATGGGCATCTGTATGAAAAGCTACAAACCGATCAAATGGGAAAAGGCACAAGAATCAACAAGTAAATTCAACTACTAGTGACCTTGGTATAGCAATGTGAATCCAAGCTGGAGGAGAGAATTAGGAATTCCCTATGTATATGCATTGAAAAGGGTTTTCTAAGGTAAGACCAATGAGGTGATTGATGAAGCATGGACTTGCAGATATGGCTCATGGTTTTTCTCTGGATGTCAGTTCACTGGACAGTTCCTTACTTCGATGAAAAGAATCAATTCATTCTTCAGAAAAATGCACCATTTACAGACTTCTGTCACAGAGTGGAAGCTTGTGACACATTCTCAGCCATAGCTAGGTCACTGCTAACACAGGCTTCTTTCCTATACTGCACCCACAGTGAACAGCAGGGAATGCAAGAATGCAATGAGTCTGTTCGTTCTAGAAGTGAAAAGAGAGAAGCTTCACAGACTAAATAAATCTTTTAGAAGAAAGGGTAGGTGAGCAGGTATACGGTGAAATGCGGTAATAGAACAAGACTTGAGCAATGTCAACAAGTTTCAAAAGAGTGACCTGTTAGGAGGAGGGATTTTAGGTCAGGGAAAAGTCAATGATCTGAAAATGAGGTATTGGCAGGACTAAGTAAAGTGCTAATAAGAAGCTCAATATTTTCCTATCAACATTATTGGTGAGTACTTTCTTTTAGTGGCTGGGTAATTTGCAGTACACATTACTCTTAAGTTCTTCAAACTTCCTGTCACTTAATTATATAGGAAACAGCCTGATCTTTATTCAACTAATTGATCTTCACCCTGGTTTCTTTTATGTAGCCTTTGATTTACATATCTAGAACAATCTTCCATTCCTGTGTTCATTTACTCTTTCTCTGTCCATGTCTCTGTCTCTCTGTCTCTGTCTCTCTCTTTCTCTCCTCTCACTCTCTCATTGACTGTGTGGGTGTGTGCATGGTGTATCAACAAGTATTTAAGAGAGGAAAACCATTCTGAAATAAAAAGCACTTTGAATCTAAGAATTCACATTAAAATATAATAGATTTGGAGTTTAAGAATGCCTAAAGATCAGTTCCTATTCTTTTGCATTACTTAGCGAATTAAATCTCTATTCCCAAGAGGCACATGTATGGTACCAGCACAGGCCAGAGGCAGAAACAGGGTTATTTGTCATGTGATAAACAATGTCCTGCTCCCATGGGTAAACTCTTAACAGCAGTCTCCGCTGGTGTCAAGGAGGGGGTTAAGCTACCCAGAGATAATTCTAATTGAACATCAAAGGCTGTTTACTGGAAGGCAGGGATTCCTTACCCATTCACATAATTCCCATAATTCTGGGCACAGGGGAGCAGCTGATGGCTGAGAACTGTCATCTCCAATCTTGCCAGACCCCAATGTACAGCACAATTAAAGTAACAGTTATCCAGCCATGTAAGCGCCTTTCACAAACACCGGCCCAGATCTTTTTAAAAGTTTTTTCAGTGATAAAAGCACTTGACAGTATCATGAAATCAGTTTTTGTGATTTGTATTCAAAATTTATTGTTTTTTTTTTCCTAGCATGCTGCTTTCTAAGGAGAATTTACAAAGAAAGAAACATCTTAATTTGTATTTATTATTTAGAAAGGTAAATTGTAACAGGAAGTCAGTAGTGAGTTTAAAAGGTTTTGTCTACTTCAAAGTATCATTAACCTTTTTCCCATATGAAAAGTGAGTAAAAGTATTCTCCATTATTCATTTACCAATTTATTTTTTATTGTTAGCAACTATTTATGTGAATACTCTTATTATTTAAAAAATAATAGAATTTAGCAGCTTTATCTCATATCTAGATTTTTTTTTAAAAAGTGATTTTCATAATGTTTACCATTTCAGGTTTTATAGCTAGAAAATTCATTCAATAAAATATGGCAATATGCAAATTATCTCAAGCATAATATCAAATACTAGAAAAAATTTAAAAGTGTTGACTTAGTTTATAAAATAAAATCTATGGAGTTTATTTAACATTCTACGTCAGGCTTTAATAGAGGTTTTATGTTATTGGTATAACGTTAAAAATCTTCCCCAAATGTCTTCCTTTAAAACAGTAACAAGTATTTATTATCTTCTACATTCTGTGAGCCACAAGTTTGAGGAAAGCTTAGCTGGGCCATGAGTCTTGGGAGCCCTTGCAGATGTTATCTGGGACTACAGCATCTGTAAGTGTCATTTCCCAGGAGGGTTTATACCACACAGTTACCAGTTAGCACTAGATGACAGTGTGATTTAGTTCCTTTCCTTTGTGCCCTCATGATATGGTGTCCTTCCGAAACAAGAAGTCCCACAGAATAAATCAGAGACCACAGAAGCAACACACCAATGACATCCATAGTATTGTCTGCTAACCACATAGACCACAGCAGTTATGTGATGGGAAACTACACAAAGCATACATACAGGAAGACCCATATGACTGGGGCCACTATTCACTATAGTCCAGTCTCTGATGCTTGTGGTTCACAATGTTTTTACATATGGCATGCCCTCATCTCTTTCTAAAGCCTCTGAAATTCTCATTCTGTATATGCTCACGCTAAAGCCCTTGTCATAGAAATCAATTCCAGGTGCAGATGAAGCTTCTCAAATGTGACTTCTTCTTCTTCTTTTTTTTCCAAATGTGACTTCATAACTATAGCTCTTACCATTATTTTTTTGAGACTATCACAACATGCAAATCAGGCTGACCTTAAGGCATGATGTGTCTGCCTCATCTACTCTAGTACTGAGACTGTTGGTCTGAGCTCCCATGACTGCAGGCACTGTTCTTTGAGGAGGGTTTGTCACAGTCTGAAACTACAAGAATCAGGATCACTTAAACCCCCTCCCCCATTCTCTACACCACATGTACTCTCTCTAGGTCACAGAAGTTCAGACATCTGGCAGGTTGGTTGTCCCTGAATTGAGGCTTACAGGACTAGAAATAATTTAGGCTCCTCACTCTATCTTTAGCTCTGCCACCTTTCCCTTTAAGTCATTCCTCCTTTGACACAAATAATTGCTTAGTGTTTGGAGTGGTTTCCTCGGGCTGCTTTCTGCTTGGGGACTTTCTAGACCCTAGTAGTGACCTCTCTCCACTTAGGGCCACCTTTCTCCTTTGTCCACACTAGTGATGGTTGTCAATTAAATCCTCTTAAAAACTGCAAGTATATGCAAAATCCTGCAGAGTTCCAGAAGACAAAAGACATACCCACAGCTGCTTCTGACATAGCTCTCTTTACCTTTGTGCCTTTGTGCATGCTGATGTGAATTGATCCTCTTAATTGGTATGTGAAGCCTCTGTCTGCCCAAATCATTCTCTAAGGCATCGTTCTTAAATTATTGATGACACAACAAAAGATCTTATCAGAATAATTTTAGCCTTATATTTATATTGTCTTTCTCTGAGTGTTCCTTAGATGTGACTCTTGCCTGGAAGCCACCTAATTTTAGCATCATTTTCCATTTGGAAAAGATGAAAATTACTAAAACAACTACTGGATTATTTATGCTTGACAGTTTTTATTTATCTTATGTTTCTTATACCACAATTCCCATAAGCAATGATACCAAAAAAAATCCAGTATTAACTTTCTACACATTGTTTAGAAAATGGCTTCTAGCTGGGTTTCTCTCTTGGGTCACCAGACTAATTTTTACTTAACCTGCCATTCTAGGTGACATTCTTGCTACTAAATAACCAGGATCCCTTTCCTGCAGTTTCCAGAACAATATCTCTCTCTCTCTCTCTCTCTCTCTCTCTCTCTCTCTCTCTCTCTCTCTCTCT
>JANHMN010000003.1:157212796-157230481 GCA_030674055.1 Rhabdomys pumilio
TCTCTCTCTCTCTCTCTCTCTCTCTCTCTCTCTCTCTCTCTCTCTCTTCCTCCTTTCCTCCCTCCCTCTTCTCACCCTCTCAGTTTTGGTTGTATGTGTTTGAGGAGGCTATGGTATAGAGACTAGAAGAGGTATCTGACCCTCTAGAGTTGGAGTTACAGGTAGTTGAGAGCCTTACAAATGGGTACTGGGACCTAACTCATTCATGTCTTCTGGAAAAGAAGTCAGCATTTTTAAAGCACTGAACCATTTTATTAGCCCTTCCTTATTTTCTTAAAGCCCACACTAAGCTTCCTAAAGGCATTAGATTTCTTTTAAGTTTGTTCAAAGTTTCAAAGTCTTTTAACTTGGCTCACTTTCCTGTTCTAATGTCTTCACATTCTAGTCTTTGTGATAGCAGGCAGCACACTCTTGGAAAGCAAAATCTGTATTAGTTATAGAGCACCCTTTAACATAATACTCAATGACTCCACGTAACTGTTTTAATGTGGGAGCTCCTGAGTGTCTGGTCATGGCTGGGAACTAAATGGCATGAACACTAATGGTGTTTTATTAGAAGTAAAATCTACCCATGTTCAGAACCTCAGAATATGACTTTTCATAGAATCAAGGTCTTCATAGTTAAGATGAGGTCATAATGGATGAGGTAGGCCATAAGTCCAAACTTGTACCCTTATAGGAAAACCCTATAAAGATTCAGCTACTCACAGAGTAAGGATAGCCATGTGAGAATGGAGATATTGGAGTCAGCATCCACCGATAAAGGATACCAAAGACTGTCAAAACCCAAGAAATAGAAGGGTTTAAAGGAATTTTTCCCCTTGGTACTTTAGAGGGTACCCTGATTCTTGACATTTTGATTTCAGACTTCTAGCCTTCCAGTGAGATGAAAAAAAAAAAGCCTTTCTGGTTTTAATCCAAGTTTTAATAATTAATTATAGCAGTCTTAGCAGAGTAGTATACAGAGCTTCCTTAGGTTATTCTTGTTTATTAATCCAATTTCCCATTGCAGAATCAATCTTTCAGTTTACAAAAAAAATTGAAAACTTCATATAGCTCTCAAGTAAACCAGCAAAACAAAACCACAAAAACCAACCACTTCTTTCAGTTTCTGCATGTGAGCACTTCAAGGTGAGTTTGTTAATTATATTTATTAAGCATCTACTAGACGCAAACTCCGTAGGAGCTATACTGACCAGAAATAAAACAAACTTTCATCTCGTGCTGGGGTGAGGAGAATTCTCTCTCCAGTTAAGGAGGAAAAGGATCATGTGAGCCTCAGTGTGCTATCAACAATGTAGAGGGATTCTGGTTTGTACCTTATCTCCGGTGACCATGGAGTGAATCATTGATTCACTTGCAGTGAAGGTCATCCATCATTTTATGGATACTATTAGCATGGTGTCACATGTGTCTTCTTAGACTGCTGTGGATATTCTATTATAGACTCAAACTGAATGCAGGATTTCTGCTTCAGCCAGCACTATCATATCCCCATCACTCAAGGCTGCTCCTATATAACTTACCCAGAATCTTCAAAATTTCATCATCTTGAGCAGTTTAGATTCACCCATTAACTTTTTCTTGACTCTTCTTTTTTCCTCCCTTGTCCATTCATCAGCAAATACAATCAATTCTTTTCTAAAGCATCTCCCAACCCATCTTCTAGTTCTCTCCTCTGCTATCACTGTCCATGATGAGGACCACTTTTATCTCAGACCCGGATTAGTGCAAGGACCTCATCACTGGTTGGCTCTCACTCTGGAGGACTGCCAAAGAGTCAGTGAGTCCCATTAGCAGTGACTCGGGTATCCCCTTCTCTGCAGCCATGTCAACATAAACCAGACTCAGGCAAAGACTGCATGTTTCTCCTATTGAGGTCCCAGGCTTTAATTTAATTTTTATATAAGCGTGTGTGTGTGTGTGTGTGTGTGTGTGTGTGTGTGTGTGTGTGTGTAGACTGTGAAAGTAGGAAGCACACCAAGAGAAAGAACGTGAGAACTTGGGAGGAGGCAAGAAAAATTAGAGTAATAGCATAAATGCATCTCAGACGAAATCAGAAGGTCTGCTATTTGGGGAAGAAATTGATTAGCAAGAGGGTGGTGGGGAAGGATCGGGCAGAAGATCAATAAGAACAAAGTATGAACAAGCACTAATAAAACCAATTATGACATGTGCTAATCTCACAGGAACAATCAAACAAAAGAACAACAGAGTAAACTTGTTTAGGAATAGCACACAAAAGGCCTTGGCTCCTGGGCAAAGTAGTTGGATTTGATCCCCAGAAGGAAAACTCCTTGACAAAGATCTCAGCAAACAGCAGTTGAAAGAGGCTGTTTTAATTCTTTATGGAACCCAGAAGCTAGTCTCACGTATATCATTTTCAAGAAAAAAAATGTAATTCAAGCCAGTACCTAAAGAGAAACGGTTGGTTCTACAGCACTTTGTGTGGAATTTCTGCCCCTCCTGAATGATGGCCACATCTGATTTAGGAGAGATTTATAAAAGTAACAGCCAAAATGAATGGGACTTATTCCAGTGCTATGGAATTATCATCATAGATTCAGGTTGGTTTTAATTTTGTGCTCACAATGCACAATACCAATATGAAATCCATGTAATTCTTCTTCGTCAATAATTTGATTCGTTTTTATTAGAAAAATATGGTCAAGTAGTTAGGTAGCTGGAGAGGCATTTAGCAAACACACAGGTCATCTGAGATTAGACCTTTTCTGCTATGATCAGCTTTGGGCTCTACTCTCTCTTGTAACACACCCATTTTAAGAAAAGGAAAGCTGTTTTCCCCTAAAATGGCCATGTTGTAGATGGTAAAATTTTAATTCATTTTATTTAATCTGTTCTGCTGCAAGATTTTTTGTATTTTAAAAAACAAGATCTGAATTTTCCCTCAGGCCCAAGGTAGAAGCATGATACTCTATACTTCCCTCAAGATTATAAGAGTACAGAAATACATTTTTCCTCTTTCCTTAAGAGTAAACTCCTTGATTGGTGGTTTGATCCCTGGAACTCTAGGGTGTCTGGTTGGTTGATTATTGTTCTTCCTGTGGGGTTGCAATCCCCTTCAGCTCCTTCAGTCCTTCCCCTAACTCCTCCATTATGGTCTCTATGCTCAGTCCGATGATTGGCTGTGAGCATCTGTATCTGCATTGGTCAGGCTCTTACATATCCTGGGGTGACACCCTCATAGAAGCAGGGGGAGGGTCGTGGGATAGGGGTTATTCTCTTCAGAACTTTTGTCATAAAGGGATATTGGATTTTGTCAAAAGTCTATTCCATATCTATTGAGAAGATTTATGTCTTTGAATCCATTTATGCAATGACTTGACTTTATTGACTGACTTACGTTGAATCATCCCTGCGTCTCTGAAATGAGGCCAACTTAATTATGGTGAATGATCTTTTTTGATGTGCTCTTGAATTCAGCATGCAGATATTTTATTGAGAATTTTTCTATCTATGTTCATCAGATAGATCAGTCTATAATTATTTGTGTGTTTGTGTCATTATTTGGTTTTAGTATCAAGGTAATTACTCATTCAATATGGTACTTCATGTTGTAGCTGGAGAAATAATAATAGAGAAGGAAATGAAAGGGATACAAATAGGCAAGGAAAAAGTAAAAATTAAATTATTTGAATTGTATTATTTTATTTATAAAAGATCCCAAGGACTCTACTGGAGAACTCTTAGGCCTGAGAAAGACTTTTATGAAAGAAGCAAATTAACACACAAATACCAGTAGTCTTCTTATACCAAGAGCTAATGTACTAGAGAAGAAATCACAGGAACAGTACCATTCACTATTGCCCCCCAAAAAAACTTGAACTAAGACTAATCAAGGAATAGAAAGAAAACAGTAAAGGAGAAAGTTGAAGAAGACAGAAATTAATACTGTGAAAATAGCTATACCAAGAAACTCACAGATTCAGTACAAATCCACCAAAATTTCAATGCTCTTCTTCACTAAAACAGGCTGAAGCACAAAAGAGTCTAGATTATAAAAGTAATCTTCAAAAACAAAAACAAAAACAAACAAAAAAGTAATGGGAAGAGATACTACAGAGCCATAATCACTAAACCAGCATGATGCTCCCACTCAGAAATACTGCTCGATGGCAGGACTAGGAGACACAGATGTAAACTCATCCAGCTGTGGTCAGTTCATGTTTTACAAAGATGCCAAAGCAAAGCAAAACAAACAAAAAGCCCAGCCTTGACAACAAACGGTTCTGGGAAACACGATGGAGAAGAATGAAATCATATCCCAGCTTCACCCTGCAAAATACCAGCTTCAAGTGGATCATAGACATTAATGCAGAAACTCAAACTACGAAAAAGTAAAGAAAGGGTGGAGACAATGCTTTAGATATGGACATAAACAAAAGCTTTGGAATAGGGTTACAGCTGCCCTGGAAACAATACCAAGAAAGGACAGATAGAAGAACTTACATGTTTCTGCACAGCAAAACAAACAAACAAACAAACAAACAAACTAAGAAAGGACAAATTCAAAAACTTATGTGATTCTGCACAGCAAAGAAAACTCTGGATTTACTTCTTACCCAGAGTTGTTGATATTTAGAATAGGTTTTTAAAACGTAGAACCACCAGCCAAAGAGTAAATATGGAGGGAGCCAGGACTCAGATACATATGTAGCAGAGGATGGCCTTATCTGACATCAATGGGAAGGGAGGGAGGCTTGATGCCCCAGTGTAGGGGGAGGCTAGAAGGGTGAGGCAGGAGTGGGTGAGTGGGTAGAGGAGCAAAGGGGAGAGGGTGAGAGGGGAAGGGATGGGGGATTGCTGGAGGGGTAACCATGAAGGGAGATTTCATTTGAAATGTAAACAAATAAAATGATTAATACAAAACAGCAAAAAAGTAAGTAGAAAAATAAATCAGGGCAAACAAACCAACCCGTAAATAAGCTGATGACACAAACACAAATTACAAATGCTAATGACAAAATGAAAAACTGTCCAACCACTCTAGCTGTCAGAAAATGTAAATCAAACCTTCCCTGAGATTCTATTTCATTTAGATCAGAATGGTAATCATTAAGAAACAAATAAAAGCTATCCAGGGTGTAGATAAAATATACCTCGGCAGAAATATAAACTAGTCCAGTTACCAGTAAGTTCAGTATGGTGGTTCTTAAAACACCTAAAAATATATCTACCCTATGACTCAGCTACAGCATTCCTGGGTGTTTATTCAAAGGTCTCCAAGTACCACAGACCGGAGCACACCAATTGCTCACTGCAGCACATGGGAGCACCCTAGATGTCCAACAGCAAATGACACGAGAAAGAAAAGATCACACACATAACGGAATTTTTCGGCCATAAAAACTATGGAAGTTATATCATTTGTAGAGAAATGACTGCAACTGGAGAAAATTATATTAAATAAATTAAGCCAGATTTAGGAAAAAATATTATATGCTTTCCTTCATTTGGAGTTCCTAGATTTTATATACATACAGATAACCCAGTATATCTATAACAGAGGAATAGAAAAGGGAAGGGAAGGGAGGCAAGGAGACATAATCGCATGTCTTATACTGGTATAGACTGGCTTATGTAATAGAGTACCATGTACAATCAGTATACACAGTGTCATTTTTATTTTTAAAAAAAAACCCTTAGTTCTTTCTAAGTTCATTTTTGAGCTCTTTTCTCAATAGACTATAAAGGTCTATATGTTCACAGGTAACACAGATTCTGGGAGACAGGACAACGAGCAAATGAATAAAACATGGTTCATTCAGGGATGGAAAGCGGTGACTAGTTATAATATGGAATAATTAATATAATTATAACATATTAATATATAGTATATTAATACAAGAAAACCTAAACAGAAGTGTGAGAAAATGCAATCAGCACTTCAATGAAACATGCACTCATTTGTGGAAAATTCCAGTAGTCTGAAAACCAGTATAAACCTAGGGGTGGGGTCGGACTGCACCTGAGACCTGCTCTCAAGATCTGGTCACCACACACAGGCCTCAGAGTTTGTTCTTCAGTTGAGGGAAATCTCAGTCACTTAAAAAATCTAGTTATTAGAAGGAATTAAGGAAAAACAGATTTTGTTTTGCTTATAATTTTACAAATATATGATTGGCAATATGAGACCTAAACGTGGCCTCCTACCTATCAATACTTTTTCCCTCTGAGAAAATTCATTAAATTACTTTAGAAAGTCCTTCTTGTTTATTTTTTTATTCTAACTGGTTTTATTTTGCAAGATCGTATTCTGTTTGGGAAAGTCTGTTCTTGGCGGGATACACACAGATATGCCAGCCTTGCTCAGCAGAGAGAGTAAGAAGCAGCAGTTACATTTTTGTCTTATTATTTAAATGATTTACATATGTATGTCATTTATGTATGCATATTCACACGCATGATCAAAAATAAGAGAGAAACAAAAACTTTAACAAGTATGACGCTGAAACGTGTTCAAGACCATTTCTGGTATTTCCGGCCCTTCTTGGCTAGTTCTGTCACTTAGCCTCTGCCTAGCAACATCCTGTCTGAAAGGTCACTCAAGGAATGATGCTTAGGTGGTGAGGGGAACAAGCAATCAGCTGAGCAGATTGTCAGCTTTGGTAAAAATCTGTAAGACTCCTAGTATGGAGAATAGTAAGTGGCCATGTGAAAAGATGCCTGAAGGAGTTGCTTTCTGCCCAGCTCTGCTTGGTCCTATGCTAGATTCTCAGTCAGGGCACTTTAGAATCAAAGAATTATTGACCACTCATTCAGTTTGCAATCCAAAGGGGAGCAAAGCATAATTACACTTCCCAATTGACCAACTGCTCTCATTCTTCGCAGTGAAGTCCTTTACTTTATGTGTTCTAATTCACTTGAGCCCATCCACAGCTTTCACTAATTAAGGTCCCCACGTCTGACAGCTATTGATCCTGCTGTGTGAATGTCCAGTGACACCCTGAGATCAATGCAAGAACCTAGAATATTACCTAGTTTTGCAGGAAACATTTTCAAAAGTATTGAATGAAAAATTATAAAAATTAAAAACAATCCAAATTGTTTGGGTAGTATATTTCAAGTAAGGAATTCAGGTTTAAAGTATACTACTTCTGTTGTTATGAACTGATTCTTTAAAGTTTTGCTTGTTATTAGCATTATCTTCATTAATTAATTTATTTATTCACTTTACATCTCTGTCACAGCCCCTCTAATCTTCTTGGTCCCCCTTCACATAGCCCCTCTCCCATCTCCCTTCTTCCCCTTCTCCTCTGAAAGCAGGAGGTCCTCCCTGGGTACCAACCCACCCTGGCACATTACATCACTCCAGGACTAGCCACATTGTCTCCAACTGAGGCCAGACAACAGCCCAGTTAGGGAAATAAGATCCACAGCAGGAAACAGTCAGAGACAGCCCCTGCTCCAGTTGTTGGGAAAGCTGAATGAAGACCAAGCTGCACATCTGCTACATATGTGTGTGGAGCCTAGGTCCAGCTTATTATTTTTATTTTTGGTTTCTTGAGACAGGGTTTCTCTGTGTAGTCCTGGCTATCCTGGAACTCACTCTGTAGACCAGGCTGCCCTCAAACTCAGAAATCTGCCTGCCTCTGCCTCCCAAGTGCTGGAATTAAAGGCGTGCGCCACCACCGCCCGGCCCAGATTATTATTATTATTATTATTATTATTGTTATTGTTATTATTACCATTATTATTATGTGTGTATGTGTGTGTGGTGTGTGTGTGTGTGTATACGTGTACATGTGCACACATATGCCTGTTCATGATACACATAGAGGTCAGAAGACTACTTTATAGAGCTGGTGATCTCTTTTCACTTTATGTGTGTTTTAGGGATTAGACTCAGGTTGTCAGGTTTGTGTGCCAAGTGCATTTCCCCATTTCCCCACTGATCTGTCTATTTTGTGTCCCATTTTTTTTGTGTTACAATAATTTACACAATTTATCTTTGCATTCTGCCAGAAACAGATCAGATCAAATTTGACAGGACTTAAAAACAAGAAAGAAACCTGGACTGGAGAGATGGCTCAGCGGTTAAGAGCACTGACTGCTCTTCCAGAGGTCCTAAGTTCAAATCCCAGCAACCACATGGTGGCTCACAACCATCTGTAATGGGATTTGATGCTCTCTTCTGGTGTGTCTGAAGAGAGCAACAGTGTACCCATATACATAAAATAAATTTTTAAAGAGAAAGAAACCTAACTTCCAACTTGGATCCTACTACCTGTCTTTTTTTTTTTTTAAATCTTGTTCTTGGAGAATTTCTTGGATACTGTTTCCCCGTGGTACTGAGGTTGAGATTTCCATACATGAGAAAGGCCAGCCTTTTCAGACAGGTGCCAGTTAGTCCGAATTCCTAAGTCATCTTCTTTGAACAGAAACAAGTCCATCCTAATTTTTTAATCCGTGAAAATCCTAAGAGAAGCCAATGAGAAGAAAGGCTAGATAGTGATTGCATTTTTATATAAGTTGCAAAAAAAGTCAAGTGGACTGGAGGATGATGAGAAGAGCTGTGCGTGCCACTGGCACTGCCAAAGCTGTCACTATTAAAATGTTCTTCGGGATGATGTCTGCACTGTCAGCCTTCCACACAGAGCTTGCGTCTGTTGTTTCAAGCCTCCAACGGTAACAATTATTTTTGTTGTTGTTGCTATGCAGTATAATAGGCAGCTGAATGTCAGTCCTCTGTGTAGTTCTCTAAGAATTCCAGGCTTTTGAGGTGCTGTAAATATAGATTAATGTTGCTTCTCGTTTCTACTGTATCATGCGGGATACATTTAAATCTGCACACATACCGTTTGCAGATAGGATAGAAATATGGTGCATTGGGATCTTGGATCTTCGTGGATGATGATCTATTATCCCCTCTTTCCTAAAACAGTTCTGTTCCCAACTGCATTCTAAATAGTTATTCTTCTGCCCACAGGTAAGTGCAGGACGCAGACTCCTATGAAAGAAGCATCTTGTAGCAGTTGGAGATCATAACAGAAACCAGTCAAAATGCATAGAAAACTGAGCATGGATGCCCAGCGCCAATGAATTCACCTACAAGACAACTCCCACACCTATCACTCAGGGAATTATGCTGAAAAAAAAAGCCACAGAAAAATTGTAAGCATCAGAGGAACAGGAAATGTACCTTAAGATTGTGCATTCTATCTAAGACTGGGAAGCCACACGCAAAAATTATCAACATCATGACTGCCTAAAAATAACCCGAGCAATTCTGTTATCACTTGAAGTCCCAACATAAATGGGGGTGGTGGTGGTGGATATCACATCTAGATGAAAAAATACAAGCAATTAGAAACTGTAGAGAGGGAAAATTAATATTCCCCAGGGATAAGTCTCCTGATTGGTTATTTAGTACCAAATGGTCAGCACTTATTTGAAATACTTATTTAGCAACAGTGAAGAGATCTAACAGGTTGCATTTACATATTTACTCACTTACATGTATAGAGATGTGATTAAACAGGAGGTGGTCTGTGAATTTGGGAGGAAATGGGAACTGGGAAAGGGCAGCTGGAGAAGAGGAACTGATGTAATTGTATTTTAATTAGCCATTTAAAGTATACATATACTTGATTTATTGCCTATATTTCTCTAACTAAGGGGTCTATTTGATGTAAGCTAGCTAAGAAGTCAGCTAATACACACACACACACACACACACACACACACACACACTCATTCTTTGTTAGACCCCAGCAATCAATGTGTACGACAACATGCCTCAACTGAGCTACAGCTCCAGTTATATTAATAGAGCGAGAAGATTTTTTATTATTCTATCCATATATTTATTATTTTAAGTGGTTTTTTTCATGAGGTTTTCCCAGTAGATCTTTCTAGAGGATGGGAGCATCTCCCAGGATATGCATGCCTTTCTGACCAATTAAAAATAAATTCAGCCCCAGGAAGTAGGATCAACTCACTCTTCAGTTGGCTTATGACCCAGAGGTGGAAGGAGGCAAGGTCAAATAGGCCTGGGGTGCTATTTTAGAAGAAAGGGAAGCGGGCCTCCATAACCACCCTTCCATGACCCGTGGTTTGAGAATCGGAGCTCTGCGTGGTTCCCACATCACAGCTGTTTTTTACATCACCAACACTGAGCACAGGAAATGGAATGGCACATAGGCTGCAGTTTATAGACTCTGTTCTCTTGGCAAGAGAAATGTGATCTCTGAGTTCTTACATTCTCTCTAGAGTGGCATCTGAGCTCGCACATTAAAGGAATTGCCTGCCTCATAAAAGCGACCTTCACATGCAAGAAGCCTAAATGACAGAATGTTTAAAAAATTTAGGAATATTTCAGTCTATTTGATTCCTGAAACATGACTACAGTATGACCTGAAAAACAAACAAACAAACCTTAGAATCACATAAAGACTAAGCATTCACTTTCTTCTAAGGGCCACAGGAGACATAGCACCCAAACTATGTTAAATTCCAGACAGCTGGGAATTAAACCATCCAACACAGGCACTCTGCTGAACTGGCTCTGGTCACTATATCTAACTCCAGGTCAATCAATCTAACTTTGAAAGGTCTTGCTGAGAAAATAGGTGAGTTGACTTCCAGTACTTTTCTCACTTGGAAATGCTATGCAGCTCTAGATCTTAATGTTCTGCTGTGCAACTGGCTTATAGGCGCTTGCAAAGTGTGGGTGAAATGATGTCTCTGGGTTTCTGATAGCTCTGTGTGGGTTTTCAAATTTTCTATTCTTTTGAGAGCTCCATACATGATGACTGCACTTATGTGGCTCTTCTCCCTCCAGTTTTCCTCCCAACTCCTTCCCCAATTAATGACCACCTCTTATTTGATTTTGGTACATGCATTTATGCATGCATTCATTCATACAAACATACATACAAACATGCCTACACACACAGCCTGCCAACTTCATTTGCATAAATATCCAGGGCTGATCTCTTGGAATTTAACAGTCTACCTGGAGCTCATCCTTGAAGAAAATGGATTCTTCCCCTCCCACCCACCATCAACTACCTTTAGCTCCTCCTCTGGGTGGAGCTTCCCCACGCACACTGGTAACTTAGATTGCTACTAAGCAGATCTTTCACATGCCTCACATTGTTGAGAGTTCATGGGTGTAGTTTCCCTGTCATGTCTAGAGGACACTAGCAGCAGGTGTCATTCTTACAGTCACCGAGAAGTGTAGCTCTTATCCTGCATCACACAAAGAGTTCTTTTCTGCAACAGATGGAGACTATTATAGAAATATGGATTGGTCAAAATATACAGAGAAGTGACCATGGAGTGTCCAACCATGATTGAAATATCTGCAAAAAAGCCCTTTCATGTAAGGCTCGGGGGGAAACTATGGAAGAAGGGGGTTAAAAGATTGTATGTATTATCTTTAATTCCGGACACAGGAGTCTGTTGAACGAAGCTGAGACTTGATGCCATTTATCCAGGAATAATCTATCTGAACTAAATGAAAATTCAAGCTTCACTTTCTACACGTGGTAATCCTGGTGTAGAGAAATCCCATTCCAGTAATGATCAGCAAACCCGTCTACACTCCAAATCTTTTGTATCTTTGGAAATTGTCTGGAGAACTTCTAAAGTCAATTTTCCTTTACTTCTTTCAGTTATACTGGATGAAATAAGAGAACATATTCTTGGGGTTCTGGGAACAATACTTGCCTAATTTTCTATGATGTTGTCTTGGCCTGCTATATTTAATGAATCTATGCGGTTGACTTGATTTTATAAAAGCTGCCACTAGAGGGCGCGAAAGCACTAGGTTTGCCACAATGTTGCGCCTGATAATGATTTTCTTCACCCCGACGATGTCCATTTGGACATTGTATCTGTACCTTTAGATCTGAAAATATTCAGTGCCTACACTGTCGCCCATGTGTTTGTGTTAATGATATCATGAGTAAAACCCAACCTCAATGCTATCTTTCTACTTGTTCCTTCTGTGGAAATTAATTTAATATATTTGTTCTCTCTCATTCATGTTTTGTATTTGAAGGTTATCCATCGAAATACATAAAACTTCAGAATTGCATAAGGCAATCACTTCCTTCTGAAACTTGTGAATCCCTAGTGATATGTATCCAGCTATTTTCCTATGATGAAGAGAGAACCTTCTATAGTGGTGGAGGAGAGATGCAGAGAAGAAAACTTCAGTGTTCTCCTAGTACTTCCACTGTCTTAATGCCTTTATCTCTCACTTAGCACAGGACACACCAGGAGAGTCAACCACAAATACACCTTATTTTTTTTTTTTTTAGAATGGCATACATCTTGAAAGTAGCATTTTCAAAAATAAAAATGTATATCCTACCTAACATAAAGTAATACATATAAGTACACATACTCTTATGATATATTAAAAGGGATATATAACTCTCATAGCAGAAATGTTTGCCCCAGTGAAAGTCCTTGTCATCTTTCACCTTATTTATTCTATCTTCTTATTACCTCTGTTACTAACTTTCTAAAACACAAGGTGAGGTAAACTGAGTGGCTAAAGGTATTTGTATTGAGTTGAAACTCTCAGGCCATTAAGGGACTGTACAATCTAGCTTCCATACTAAACACTTTAATGCTTTAGTTTCGTGTGACTACTTAAGAACTCCTAAGTGTCTAGCTTTAGCTATTAATTATATAGAAATAAAGGTGGCTTCTATTATTAAATATGATTGTGTTTCCTGCACATTGACCACTGTAAGAATGTAATTGACAGTAGTCTTATTTAATTCTTGTCTAAGCTCTCATTGTGGGTTTTGTTCAAAAGGGGAACAGTAAGAGACATATATCTAAGGGACATCTTTAAATTACTATCACTCTTTTCTCTCCAGGCAGAACTAGTATCTCCCCTTTGCTGCTGTTGTGCTTTGAGGTGTCAGGATATAGGATATTTATGTATCCATTCCCCTATGTACTGAGGAAACTTCAGGAGCTGGAAATGGGTACGTAATTCAGTTTAGTGTCTCAATCGCTAGCAGAATGCCTGGTATTTTGGAGGGGATCCATAAATGAGTATTGCGGATTGCCAAACTGAAAAATAGCAAGTTTATTCTACATTTTGGATGTTCATCAGAATTTAAAATATATAAACTTGACTTTCTAAAAAGGTATATCTGTTCATGTGTTGAGTATATATTTGTTTCCATTTAAAATTCACAGAGAGTGTTATTTATAAATATTTGGAAGAGAATTTGGCTTTGATTATATCATCCATCTAATAATGAATGGTGTAGATACCTCTGAAATTTACTCTGCCACCTTACTGTGCTTATACAGCATGTGTTTGCCCAGTCAGGATGCTAAGGTACAGACTATTTAAACAGAGTGAGCCATTTAATGTTTACACACAGGGCCATTGAATGAACTCTAAAAACAGCATGCCAAATTGTCTCTGCTCTTTACATAGGGTGAGCTTCCTCTAGCCTCTCAGGATCAAGGCTGTATCTTTGTTCATTCTTGCATTTAGAATTTCACGGTAGAAGCAAGATGGCAGTGAAGCAAGATGGCAGTGCCAACTTACACCTCGATCTCAGGACCACTGGGCATCTCTTCACTCCTACTTTGCCTGTGTTCAATGGGAAAAGATATTTCTCCCAATGAGCTACAAAGTGGTTCGTAGGTCTGTCTCTGAACTGGCCATAGCTATGATATTTATAACTACATTGAAGTTATAACAAAAGACCCTTCTATATGTTGACCATAAGTGTCCCTCTGCCCTTGGACATCACTAAAATATAGCAATGTTTTGCATCTATTCTGTTTGCCAAGGACTTGGAGTTATAATGAGAGATGGCATTTTCAGGTAGTTTATTTAGCAAACATTACCAGAGGAAACTACTCGCATTTTTGATATATTTAAAAACCATATATATATCTGTTGTCAATTCATTTGGCATTGTCATTAAATGTCAATTAAGGTTCTGAGGAGCTAGGTACACATTCCATGTCTTTGTGTGTTGCACAGTGCCTGATTATAGTGAAAATAATTAATATTCAGCCATTTGAAAATGTATTTGCTTTAAGTTCATATGTCTATTTCTCTCTCTGGAGTTGGTAAAAGTTTGTGGTGGTGGTGGTGGTGGTGGTGGTGGGCAATTATGGTTGAGTGAATACAACCTTAATATTAAGCCTCTGCAGAGGATAAGTAGACGAGAGTAGTTGTCAGCATGCCTGTGAGCGAATGAATGGCTGAAGTCCATTCATCTGAGGTTTCTGATGTCCACTGATGCTCCCTTCTCCCCCAATACTTAAGAATGGCTCCTCTTAGCTGACATGCTGTCCTAGAGCAGAGGGCCAGGCCAACCTCATTTGGTATGGTTTGTAGAAGGCTGCATGGTCTCAGTAATTCTCCAATTCTTACAAAATGAAATTGTTGAGCAGTGTCTCAGTAAGGCTCACTAAAGCCCAGCAGTCCTGTGGTTCTGAGGGTAGAAAATGTGTTTTACATCTTGTGGAGCAGCACTAAGGAGTAGGTTTTAAAGGCTACTTTCTTAAGGCTCATACCTATTTTTTTTTGAGCCTTATCAGGAGAAGAACCATAGTTTTATAATGATTGTGGTGGTGGTATTGATGGTGGATATGCTGTCAAATAAGTCCACAGTAACAAGAGTAATGCAGTAAGTTAATTTAGGTTGAAACACACCGCCAGTTTTTACTAAAATCATAGGCAGCTCAGAGCTTTGGAAATATAAGAATTTTAAAGGACATTTTTAATCTTTAAAAGCATATTTTGGACAGAAAAAACCTTGCCCAGCGGTATAGAGCTGCACAGAGCGCAGCTGCTGGCAGATATGGTGCACACACTTGTATCTTCCAATGTCCAGACCTTTGCTTATCATTTACATCCCTCTGCACTCATCAGCTACTGAAATGTTTTCTTTCTTCTTAGCATGACAGCTATGTGTGTATCTATGTATGCTTTTAAATGACTCAACTTCAGAAATTTAGTTAATATTGCATTTATAATGGAGATAATTCAATATCTAAATAAAACCCATTCTCTACAAACTTCATGGCTGACTCTGAGACATTTGTCACCACACCTTTGGTAGTAGCAATTTCTAGATGGAAGTGCCTGTTTTAAATGGACACAGGTAACAAAGTGAGGGTTGAGCTTACAGACATGTCCCATAATTAACTAGCTGGTGATCAAAATAACTGCTGGGAGTAAAATGAGTCGAGAATCTGATAAAGCTCCACTTGTAGGGTGTGTAGGTTTAACTCACTTGTGAACAGACATGTGTTCATTTGAATGAGTATCTAATAATATGACCCTTGTAACATACGTGTGTACACTTCGTGGATTTGGTAGGTACACTGTATAGGACAGAAGCTCTGCTGAGTCTAAGACTTTCCAGTGTTTTGAGGACAATATGCACCCCACCTGGGACTTGGTCTAACCAGAAGTGAGCCAGAGCACGGAGCTTCCAAGACAACTCGCACAAGCTTTCAAAGAGCATGTTGATGAGTGACTGGGGTGACATTTGCTTTGTTCTTAGGAATGATATATAGAAGACAAAAATAACCCAGTCGAATTTCATTTCTTTACATACTAGCTGGCATGTGCTCTACACACGCTAATTGGATAAGAGATGGTGATGGTTAGAAATGTTTTTTCCCTACCAGTAATGTTTTAATGAAAAGGACCGTGATAATAATTGAGGGTAGGAAACATATTGTTGAGAGTGTTTTGATGTATGCTTTTAAGAGGTAATTTATGCAATCATGTCATTAACATCTTGAAAACAATTCAGAAATGGTTTTATTCCTTTGTCCTTCACACAGGCCTAGCTCAGAAGCCATTTTATACACTCTAATCTTTTTTTTTCAGGATAAATGGAGAGAAGAATGAATTCCCCAAGTGTTGATGCATGCCTGTTATCTTGTAAAAACTGAGGGACTTGAGAGGCTAGAGCATGGAAGTCATGAGTTCAAGGTCAGCCTTGGCTATATAATGAGTTCCAGTCAAGCCTGGACTACATTATACAAATAAGTCTTCATTTCTATGCTCAGTCCCAAGGATGTGTGAGCTTATTTGTTTAATTTAAATAAATACACATCAATCCAGATACAATTAGAAGATGACTCTGAGTTTTCTTTTTTCTTTCTTTCTTTCTTTTTTTGGGGGGGGTGTCAATAAGTATTTGTTAAAGTTTACTATTTGCAAAGAGTAATCAAATAAATAAGATTGTACCTTTCTCCTACAGTTAATATTTTAGCAAGAAAACCAAACATATCCCCAAATTAATAACCCACCTTGGGAACTGTTATAAAGAAAATGAGGAGACTTCTGTGAGTGAACAGGTGTGTATTCACAGGGAGTTGTTGGAAATAAACTCTTGGGGTCAGCTTCTTGGAGCAAATCCTGAAGTTGAGGATAGAGTTTTCTGAAGAGTTGTGGAAACAGCTGTCTGGGTGTTAAGAGTTTAGAGTGGATGAGAGGCTGAGGGGAGATCAGCTATCAAAGACAGAGAAAGCATCACAGCTAAAGCACGAAGCGGTCAGGTAGATGCTGCAAGCTTACGACGAAAAGGCATGTTGACTGCAATCCATTTTAAGTGGAGCAGCAACAATAAAGATGACAGAAAGGATAGCATAGCAGCTGCTGCTAAACAAGCCTTTGCTCCTGTGACAGGGCTTGTAGCAAGTGTTTGACATCCCCTGTCAATCATACCATCAAAGCACAAGGCAAAGGTGCTTGCTTTCCCCACTTACAGAAAAGGAATTGAGTTTGAATGCTTTGGGCTATCTTTCCCCAAAGCACAGCTAGTGTGTATGACACCATCATACTTTAGCAGTATGAAATCATCACACTTAGCAGTATGACATCATCATACTTAGTAGTATGACATCATCATACTTAGCAGTATGACATCATCACATATCTGCTTTGGAGAAAATGGATTATTGAGGAATAGAGAGACCAGGGATAGGTCGTCAAATAGGGTCATATATATGTATACCTCTAATGGGCTTTAGGTGACAGGAATGAAAGAAAAAGGGTAGTACTGCCATTTAAGGAAATTCCGAAGATTAGGAAAGAAGTAGGTTTGAGGGGAAAAAAATAGATTTCAGTTTTAAAGAAAACTTGACCTGCATAAGCTTATAAATTCTAGAGAAGTGTTGGCCGAGAGCACAACCACATTTGTGCAAAAGTGGGGAGCACTTGCGGAGAACTTTCTTGCAAAACCAATTTTATTATTTTTCATATGAACAGAATGAGGTCTACATTATTCTGGAAAAAAGATGAATAAACTATAGGCCAGGCTGAGCCTGTTTTGTGTGGTCAACAAGCTAACAACAGCTATGACACCCTCAAATGCAAAAGGCGGGGGGAGTCATGCTTTGTGGCATTTGAAGATTACATAACATTCAAGTTTGGGGCTCCATAAATAAAGTTTTATTAAACACAGCTTTCCTCAATGGCTCAAACATTGTCTGTTGCTGCCGCTGTACCACCACAGACTGCAGGGCCTCAGCATGGAGCATTTGTCTGGGATGCATGAGGCTCACAGTTCCATCTTAACATGTACAAGAGAACACATTACAAATAACCCTGTTAACCCCTGCTCCTGTAGTACTCTACTTGGTACTGTTGATAAAACTGGTCTCTCTCTCTCTCTCTCTCTCTCTCTCTCTCTCTCTCTCTCTCTCTCT
>JANHMN010000003.1:157235333-157263862 GCA_030674055.1 Rhabdomys pumilio
TCCTTCCTTCCTTCCTTCCTTCCTTCCTTCCTTCCTTCCTTCCTTCCCTTCCTCCCTCCCTCCTTCCTTTCTTCCTTCCTATTTTTCTTTTACTTTTTTGGGAAGAAAAAGGAGGTCACAAGGGTAGGAGCAAACCTTGGATGACTAGAAAGTGTGATCAGGGTACATAATGTAAAAATCCTAAATAATCAATAAAAATACTATGTTAAAAACAAAATTAAATGAGTTATATGCACACACACACACACACACACACATACACACACACACTGAAAAAGCAAGCGAATATACAGATGAAGACTGAATTGAAGCAGCCACAAACCAAAACAAGCCACAAGCCATCAGAATCTAGAGGCAAGCAGTAGATTGTCCTCCAGGATCAGGAGTGTGGTCTGGTTGGGAATATGACCAAATAGTATTGATTAATTATGTCTGGGCTTTCATCAGGGAAAGAACAGATTTCTCTTGGCCAGCCTGCTTGTGGTGATTTGTTATGTAGACTATAGAAACTGAATACAATAGCAAAAATACTTCTATTATCATTTAATTATTATATATTTTTCTTGGCTGTGTCTGCTCCCTGTCTCTACTTTCCTAAACTCATTATCTGATGTTACAAAATTATTTTTCCTTTCTGCTCAGTCAGAATACACTGTGTGCTATTATAAATACAAATTCTCCAATTTACTTTTGGAATCTTCAGTCATAAAATTATGTATATATTAATCATCAACAAAGTTCTCAAACAAACATGGTGCAAATATCAGGTTGCATGGCAATTAAAGCAAGAAATTATACCCTTAAGAGATGCAGTTTTCAAATTTATTATATCAAAATTGTGTACTACAGATGTTCAGGTTTCAATGTGTATCTATCTTGAAAATGACAAAGTAACTGAATCACAAAAGACATTAGATGATATATGCCAAAACAATTTGAATATTTAAAACACCATGTCTGTGTTCCATCAGAGTTATGTGAATAGAATCAAACTCAAAGATGAGCTGGTACGAGTAATGAAACCCTGTGAGTTGTGAACTCCCAGGGGTATAAATCAAACTGAAAATCCCATCTGGGCGTCAGGTTGTAAATTAACTGCATCAGTGCCCCAAACTGTACCCTGAGTACCCCAGAGACCAGGAAAGGTTCATTAAGCATTCCAGGGTACCCATTGCTAACGAGAAACCTTGACAATGGTTCTGTATTTTATGCACACATGAAGTAATATGCAAAAACCATACTTGTTGAGTTTTCACAAAGTCTAGAAGCTGAGTCCATGTCACTTAGGCCTCCTTGTCTGCATAATGACAGACCCCAAATTGGAGATCTCTCTTTGACCTTCAAAGCTCTATGAGTTTAATATATGTGTGAGCCTCTGATGTGGAAGGTCTTAAAGGTTTTCAAGTGGATCAACCACATAGTTCTAACGTTTATAGCAAGGAAAGCATCCAGAATTATCGAATTACTTGGTGATGTAGCCGTTTCAAGTTCAGGTGATAGCTAGCACTTGGAAGTTTTTCTCTTACTGGATGAAGCTGTATTTCTTGGCATGTCAAGGACACACTGACATGTGTCCGTGTTAGTCTCCTGTTAATTTTATTCTGACTGTTAATTTTATTCTAAAACATGCATGGCGACAATGAGTGACAGAGCCACTATGCAGAGTCTCATTCTTACTGATGTGTTTACTTGTTTACTATCTTTAGACTATCGCTGAGGCTCAATGCGAGCTCATCACACACACTAGGCTGGAATGCTTCACAGGAGCAAGGAGAGGGCTCCGGTTCCTCTGTGACCTTAGAGGTTAACTCATGAGCAGAAGCTCAGTGGAGAAGCTTCTTAGTTTCACTAAGAAATACGCAAAATATCTGAATGTTGAGGAAAGCCTTGTAGCTCTCTATAAAATGTCATGGGATTTCAATAGCAATCCTTCAACTTTATAGCTTGGGCCTTTCTGTGAAAATTTACAGGAAAAACATATCACCTTTTTAGAAAACTGTTTGCTTTAAAGCTGTGGGAGGTGAATGGCAAGGATGTTTAGTGCAAGAAGTGTCTGATGATACTTCTGAAATGATTCTTGAAAACTCTTCATCCGAAGAGAGGGTGGCACGATCAGATCCTTCATTTCTACACAGGGCAGGCAAGTAGCATAGTTCTGCTATCAACAGTGAACCCCACGACAGTAAACAGCTTACTTGTGCTTCAGGTGATAGCAACTTTATTAGAAAAGCAGCAGGAAAGATTCTGGACCTGCTCAGCTCATGATCTTCCCACGCCGACCTGTTATTCATATATTATAAAATTTACTGCCTTAACCATGTGAGAACTGGAGACAAAGCTCATCTAATGAATGTTACTCTCACATCTAGTCCAGCGTCTTTCTGGACCTTCAGAATATCACGCTCACCCCTCCACGAAAGAAAACACCTGGAAGTTTTCAACTCAGCAGTCTGTTTGTAAAACAAAACTTTTGACTAGCAATGTAATTGGTAAGTTGAATAACGCTGTCTTCATAAATTCTAAGCTTTGGGTATAGCTCGAAGCATCTGGGTATGATAGGCTTGTATGTGTTTAATTCCTATTTATAAAGATTATACTACAAAATTTATTATTAATGACTAGTAAGTTATTCTATAATTTCTCTATTACCTTGTTTCAAACTTACACAAAAGAAAATATGCTAATTAAAAGAAACTCTTCCACGCTGTCTTCTGAAATTCTGTCTGCCATTCTGGAGGGCACCTAGAGTTAATGAAACAAATGTAAACAGACCTTTCCCTGTTGCTGTTGGGAAAAGTTTAAGAAGTACCTGATTTATAATTAATTTTGTGATGAATTACCTATGACTTTTAGACATTTATCATAAATGGCTTCCCTTGCCAGCTATGCAAGTAGGGGAGATATTTGACTGTGCCCATTTCTTTACCAATAAAATGAAATTTATAAAAATGAATTCCTAACAAATTTATAGTGAGGTTGCATATGTATGACATTTGTTTCTTGTGCTTGCTATTATTTTTATTATATTAAATGAACTATTGTCTAAAATAGTTACATACTTAAAGATACAGTTTTGCTAACACTATATTCTATGGGCCTGGTATATAGTTTAATTAAAATCAATCACATAATTATATAAAAGCATAGTGGTTGTACTCAACATAAGATTTTCATAATTATTTCAAGAAGATTTTAAAATATTGAATCACTTGTATAAAGTATTTTGAAGATTTTCTGTAAAGAAGCTTTATTTCTGTTACTATTGACTATTCTTATAGGGACTGTGTGCCCAGGACCCCCAGTGTTTTAATCAACAGTATTTCAGCAAGTCAACATTTAACTCACCAGCTAACACACACCCTGGAGTCTCTTTAGACAACTCCTGCTTTCATCAAAGTAAAATGAGCATCTTTCCTTGCTGCTAAATACATAGAATTCACTCCTGTCCAAACTGGTGGGCCTTGTTTTTCTAATTTCTATTTTAATTAATTTCCCCTCTCAGTCTCCCCATTTTATAAAATCTTTTCTCCTCATTTGCTCAGGATACTTTCTAGGGAATATCTTTGTTTTGGATTACAGAGTTACCAAAAACTCCTTCATGGAACATCAGGTAAGATGTTTACAAAAGCAAGATTCAAATGTGAGCCCAAGTTTGCTTTTTTTATCCACTGAAGAAATGGTTTCATAGATCATAATTAGGGTCAATTTTCTTTTTCTCTTCAGCTTTTTCTTGAAACATAATAATTACAAGGACGGACGTTTCCCTGCCATATCTAGTATATATGTGTGAAAACTGCACATTGTTAATGAATATCTAAATGGCTGTCAGTTTTTAATTTAGATGACTCCACTATGGCAATCAATTCATTAACATTTAATTACTTAATCTATAATTAATTAAAGACTAATTAAATGTAAAAACTGGTTATCATTTAGACATTCTGCAATTAGCAGCCAATAAGAATGACATTGATTTGTGTGCTATTATTACTAAGTGATCAATAAAATAGAACAATATTGAAAAAAAAAACATTGAGAAGATTTAGCCCAGTGTAGAAAAGTGGAGACAATGAGAGGCAAGCTTTTCAAAATAACTTGGAAGGTAAAAAGGCTGCATGATGGTTCACACCTATAAAGCCAGGACTTGGGAAACTAGGATGGAGTACTGCAGAGAATCTGGAGCCAGCCTGGGCTACATAGTGAGTTTCAGACCAGCCTGGGCTACAGAGAGGGACCATAAATTGCGAGAGAGAGAGAGAGAGAGAGAGAGAGAGAGAGAGAGAGAGAGAGAGAAAGAGAGAGAATACAGTTGAGAATTACAGACACTTGAGTGAATACACACCATTCCCATTTTGTTACTTAGGAAAAGATTCAACTCAATGATAGTAAGGGATAATAAGACTAACCGTGCTAAAAATACTTGATGATATTTCATGTTTACAATTCAGTTTGATAAATACATAAAGCATGCATCTAAACACAATGTCGTCATTTGGTGGCAAATGATTTCCAGATAAAATAAAAAGAATAAATCATATGCATGGAGTTGGGATAAAGAAAAACCAAGCCAGCAAAAGTGACCAGAGGCATTAAATATACTCAAAATCATTTGAGCAATGAATACATTTGACATTTCTCTTCTTCCCTCCTTCCCTCTCTACTTCCCTCTGTTCTTCTTTCCTTTTCCTTCCCGTCCATCTTCTCTCTGTTTTTTCTGTTTATGTGTCTCTCCACCCCTTGTCTCAAATTGAGACAAGGGCTCTCTACATAACTCAACAGGGCCACAAACTCACTGGTACTCTCCTGCCTCATCCTCTAAGGTGCTAGGATGACTGGTGTATACTATTATGTCTATCTTTATTTTTCATTTTGTGCAATTGATAATAGTTGTGAGGCAAGAAACACCTGTGCTATAATCTACTTTCTAGTCATCACAAAGCTATCTAAGCAGCAATTTTAGCAAAAATATTTCTCGGTCATTTCAGCTAACTGTTAAATAGTGCTTTATGTGAGTTTAGTTTGGAACAGATGACACCTGCAGCAATTTATTATAGTAAGTATCACCTTAAGGAACCCCCCCATCCCAGGAAATCCTGCAAATTTTTTAACATTCATTAACTCTAATATAGTAAAACATTCCATTTCTTGCCTTGATGAGATGTCTGATGCTTCTTGATAGTTGGTACTGTCATAGTCACTTTAAAAGTGAAAAATATCATTACCTGGATATAATTTTATGCTATAAAATTATCAGTAGGTATAAAATAACGTTTTTCTAATTAATATCACTCATATAGCTCAGCGTAATTCACTTCTTCTTCTATAATGAGTTTCATCAACTAAATGTTTCAGTAGTAAGTTTTATATTTTTAAAGGCAGAGAGACAGAGACCAAATAACTGCAAACTTTAAGGAAGCAATAGCAGCTTTATCAATATTACTATTAATATCACACACTAAGCACATATTTGATTTTCTGTCTATAACTTAAAGAGCTCAAAATGAATCCTATTAATTTTAAGTACTTTCTAATCCTAAATATTTAGTCCTATGATCATTACGTTTTAAAGGCAGCCATCTTGTCCCATTCCTTATTGTCATAACCATCCTGTTTCCAGGGCAACTGTAGAAAAGGAACAAAATGGTAGAACGTGGCCACCATTTTAGTTGGAAACTGATCAGTTTGTTTTCCTTTATGAGTCCTTGTGATTCATGCAGATAAGAATGTGGACAGTGGGCTCTCACATACGTTGCACAGCAGTGGCTAATCTTTTAAAAGCAGAAAATTCTATTTCTAGCTGGAAAAACATCACCCTTTATGTGGAGATTTGTTTATTTGGTGCTGAGTTGCAGAGGGAGATTGTTTTTGTGTTTGTACATTTTATGGAACCATTTGAAAATTCTGCTGGAAAAAATAGAGCAGCAGCAACCTTCAGAAGCAGTTATTTGTTAACTCTGGATCAATCCATTTTAAACTTTATGTTAAATGCCTGGTGAAGAAAGTTTTCTGATATAACCACAAGCATCACTGCTAACATTGTGAGCTATCATCTTGAACCAGATGGGAATGGGGCAAGGCATCTTGTGTTAAGTAATATATACACTTAAATGCTTAGAAGTGAAGACTCCCTGTTGTAACATTCCTGAATAGAAGTAACCTGAATTCTTTGAACATTTTCTGGGATAGGACTAGGGGAGCAATAGCCCATGATAAATCTAGATAATCTTGATACCCAGAAAGCAATAGTTCATCACTATTGATGCTAATTATTACTATATTCATAATCCTTTGAATACATAATTCAAAAGAACTATATTATATCTACACAGCATTTTAACATCTCAGAAAATGCTTTAGATACATTTGCCTATTTCAGTAATAGTATAATTGGTTTTAATTGAAGGCATTTGAGTTTTCCAGATTCTCTGACATTTGGGTGGTTCTTATAATTTGAGCATTTAAATTACTGCTGCATTTAAATTACCCAGAAAGCAACTAATGAGTCATGTCAAGGGGAAGCAACTAACCAACCCGAGGGAGCTTCAAGCAGAAAATTACTGAATATGTTGAAAATATACTTAACATATAAAAATCCATGAATTCATAATGATACAAAAATGTGCAAGAAAATAAAATTTAAAGATCTCACTTGTCACCAAGAAGGAAGCATGGCACCAATTATTTTGTGTGCAAACATAATCAATGGAAAGAGTAGAGACAACGCCTGTCTTTCCATCTTGATGGAAGAGATTCAGAGAAGACTATCTATTAAATTTCTGCTTGATGAGGTTAAAGTGTTTTAAAGATAAGAAATGCAGCTAGTAGGGACTGAAGGGAGGATGAAAACAGACAGTGATCATTTCAAAACAAAAGGAGATAGCTCCAGACAGGTGTCACCACTGCATATCAAACCACTTAACAGAAGGTTGATGGGAGACAGTCACAAAACTGTGAGGCTTCTATCTCCTCAGACACAGAATCAACTTAAGGTGGCGAGGGGCAACTTGACCAAGCACAAAAGGTTTTTAAAACTTATTGAACCAACTAAGAAATCTTTTTGTCAACATGTTGAACATAAATGTAGTCAGTTTGTAGACAAAGGCAAAGTCCACAGCACTATTTAAAAGTAATAAAACAATCTGAAGTGATGGAGCTCAGCCCAGGCACCTGCCTCAGTTTACCAACCAGGACACCTGCCTCAGTTTACCAACCAGGACACCTGCCTCAGTTTACCAACTTACTAGAGTTTCTTCAGAAGTGCCCGTATGATAAAGGAACCTTAATAGATGTCACAATTTACAACTATGTATGATTATTTTTTACAGTAAATTATAATCACCAAAAGTCAACAGGATTTATGTCATATTTATGTAGCATTTTAACATTTCAGAAAATGCCCCAAAATACATTTCCCTATCTCAATAACATTATAATTGGTTTTAATAGAAGGCATTTGAACTTTCCAGTTTCTCTGATATTTGAGTTGTTCTTATAATTTGAGTATTAAAATTGCTGCTCTTTGCCTTGTACACGTTATATTGATAAGTAACCAGTATCCAAAGAATGAAGTCATGAATACAAATGAGATTTCATTTTATAGTTTAGATGGTTATGGGACTTTGGTGGTTTTCCTGGTCTTTGGTATTATTAAATCCATTATAGCAAAACTAATTTGGAGTATTTGAATTTTCTGGTTGTTGAGAGATTTTGCAAATGAGGGATTATATTTTACAGTAAATGGACATTATAATTCAATAAATACAGAAATAAGCACACAGTATGAGCATCTATGTGATTCAAGTTTCATTTTCTGAAGAGCTAACTAGGATGCAAGAAACACGGTTACTAAGGAGCTGGCTCTAATGCAGCCATAGTCCCAAAAGGCAGGATGACATTTTGTTTGTGTTATTCTTGCACTGATAAACATAATTCAACTTCAACCTGACCAATGTCATTCATTAGCATGATGTGAAAGCCTAGCAATGGTCACCTAATTTAGTAACATCAAAGAGAAACAAGTTGGTACATGAGGTCCTGAAAGGTCAAGGGAAAGAAAACAGTTCACCTGGTCCTGAAAGGTCAAGGGAAAAGGAAACTCCTGACCATGTCCAGTCCTATTAGTCACAACTGTATACCTATAGGGGATGGGCTGTGAGTATAAAGATTAAAATTTTCTTGTACCAAAGATTTATCAGGAGCCACATCCTATAAAATTATAGATGAAATAATCAATAGTACCCATAAATAAATTTACAAATCTTTCCTTGGCTTAAAACTCCAGTTTTCTTTTCAAACAATGGTGTTTTGATAAAAAATAGGTAAATTCTTAGGGTGACAGAATTGCCCCTCCTAAGGGCTCAGCCAGCATTCCATCATTCCCCTCTGACCAAATGGCACCACAACCAACATTGTCATTATTGGATATTTTTTATTAGAGGTTAAGCTTCCTAATGAGAGAGAACTTACCTTCTACTTTGTATTCTTGTTGCCTCCTATGTGCTTTGCATTTAAAGACTTAAAGCAATAGCTTGCTTTGCTCCTTACAATAATGACATTCTAGTCTCTGATTATGGACCATCACTAGATGGGCATGTGCTTAGGATATTGAAAGATGTTATAAGAAGGTTCCTGGGTTGTCCACTTATATTCATACGCCACAGAGAGGACAGGAAAAGATGAAAGAAACAATTCTACCCACACCAAGCTGAGGGAAGCAATGAGTTTAATTGGGGTCACTTATAAATAACAGCATGAATGTGTTCTTTACAGGAATCTTGAAAATTTACAAACACCTAGACTATGGAGGAAGTTTCTCTTTTCCTCCCAGCAACTGTTAAGCTTCTATACATCCTTATTCTATATATCCTTAGGAAGTGAAGGAGACTCACTAGACTCATTCTCATGACTCTAGTGACCCTTGGCCCACTGATGTTCAAGTTGTCACCATCACTCTGACTTAAGATGGCAATCGTCATGAGTGTCTGGAAGAAACGTCTATACAACGGATGTGTGCTCCTATTTCTCTTCCTTTCTTGCTATATCCTCCTTTTTGATTCAATTCTACAAGTTTTTTTTTAAGGCAGCTCTGTTTAAGTAGGTTTTATTTTTATTCAAATTTTAATGTATATATGTTGAGATGAGACAGAGAGACACGCATATGAATGCAGGCAGGGCCTAGTGAGGCCAGAAGAGGGCATTAGATCCCCAGGAGTTAACAGGCAGGCGTGTGTTCTCTAATAGCTATGCAGATGAACTGAACTTCAGTCGTCTTCAAGAGAAGTTTGTGCTCCAAACCACTGACTCATCTCTTTGTTCCTCCAAGGTTACCAAGGAGCATGGTGGGCAATAGATAAAGTATGAAATGGGAAAACACAGAACTCTTTTTCTGTTTGTTGCTGTGACAAATACCATGACCAAATGCCATTTAGGAGAGGAAGGGTCTATTTTTAGCTCACAGGTTATAGCCTATCATTGAGAGAAGTCAGGGCAGAAACTCAAGTCAAAACTTGAAACCAGATATGCCTGCTATCCCATAAAGCATTATCTGCAATCAAAGAACTTGACTATTTTACAGCCAAAAAAGAATAGCATAAACTATAGATGAGGCTGCTTGGTAGCAGGCTTGCTCGCAGGCTCATGCTTAGCTAGCTTTCTTACAGAGCACATGGCCATCTGTCTAGGGAATGGTGCCACCCACCATGGACTGGGCCATGCTACAGCAGTTAACAAACATTCCCCAGGAGACATGTCCACAGGCCAACTTGAGCTTGGAAGTTTCTTAATCAAGACTCCATTCTCAGACAAATCTTGGTGGTGTTAAGTTGCAGACAAAGTTAACTAGGACACATCGATTGATTTTTAAAGAATGAAATAATCATAAATATCACAACTGAATTGGGAAAGAGGCATTGCTCTTAGTTCCTTTATTATGCAATTTAAACTTTTCTTCTCCAGTCCACATGACAAAAATCAATATCCCTTACATATGAAAAATCTACGTATGTGTATGATATACAGATATGAAAAAAAATCACAAAGCAATATTCTTATGCCTAAGGAATAATCCATTAACAGTAAAAGTGCTGATCATCATCCAATAAGTGGACTTAGTGAACCCTACTTATCTGAACCCATACTTGAAAAATCATTGAAAAATTCTGTTTTATAATAAACCCTGCAGGAAACTCTGGTTGGTTAGTGTAGACGGTGAACCTTTCACAGTGTAAAATCACCTGGAAAAGGAATCTTAATGTAACTGTCAACAATAGAGTTGCCTGTGGGTATGTCCCTGAGGATTTTATTGGCTATATTAAGAGGTATGGGAAGACCCTGCCTAAACTGGGTGTCACCTCACTCTAGACAGGGAATCTCAAACTTTTTAAAAGTGAATTGAGCACAAGCATGCATTTGTTCTCTTTGACTGAGATATGGCTAACTGCTTTAAGTTTCTATTGTATTGGTTTCCCAACAGTGATGGAGTGTACTCTAGAATTGTGACCCAAGTAAATCCTTTCTCCTTTAAGTTGCTTTTGCCAGGTTTTCTTGGACAGGCATTAACTTCTTAGTTTCCTTGTGGTCTTTTTGACAACTTGAGATTGTTACGTCATCTTTGATTATTTTCTTACACAAAAATTTTACCAAGTGCCTGTGCTTCATTAAAGGATACATAGATACCAGAAACTCATGGAATGGTGAGACTGAACCTCCCTAGTTGTTTCTGGCTGTTTCTTCAATTATTAAAAAGTGAAATTGACCAGAATGGGTCTTGGAAGCTCATAAGAAATTGAGATCATGTCAGCAGGCAGTAGGATGACAATGTGGCATCATGTTGGTGAAATCTGTGGCTAGCCATTTTCACAAAAGAGAAATTTAAAGAACACCATGCCTTTTATTCCTAAAAGTTAATAAAACATGTCCATAGAATGTGTAATGCAAAAATGCATCTGTTTGGACTATCTGAAGATGCTCATGAAGTATGTGTGTTTTTTTGGTCCCACAAAATACCTCTATGATTTTTGCCGGTAACCTATTCTCTTCTGTAATACATTCAATTTCCAATATGCATTTGCATTATATTATTAATGTAATAGTAGGTGTTCAGTTTATGTAAATCTAGTTCCATGTTTTCTTTCTTAATATGATGCCCGATTTTGAAATTATAACCCAAGAAATGATATGAATGTAAAGAAAACTCATTGCATTATAGTGAGTAATTACATATTTGAGGCTATTACAGTGAGTAATATCTAGGTAGAAGAAAAATGCCAGTCAACAATGCACTTAATCAAAATGAGACTGTTTTTTTAGGTTCAGCTATCCTATCAATGCTGACATTTTAAACCCAAAGATTCAGCATCTAATGAACCAGAATCTAGCAAATTAAATGTTCCATCATACATTTTCAAATTGAAAATGAAAATCTTACAATTCTGATGTGTGATACTATTGCTACAGCTAAATATTTCCGTTGGAAGTAGAATAGCTTTTTTCTGTATCTATTCATAGTAGATTTTCAGTGTTTTACCTATAATTCTGCCCTGTTCTCCAGTGAGTAGTTGGTAATGCATAGAGGTTCTGCTGTGTCTCAGGAGATGAGGGTATGATACAGTGCTGACATCTAAAGTTCAGTGGTTAAGCACCCTGTATCCTACAAGGCATTCTCCCCACATTCAAAGGTTGGAATTATTCCATCTGAAATGGGCTTAATACAGATAGCTGTGGCCATTCTAAAATTACAAATAACGTCAGAAGACAGGCTTATAAAGTAAGATTATCAATAAATGAGTCATACTGTTTTTGAGACTGTTATTACATTTACATAATGAAGATTGATAGATAGGCATGACTGCATTAGAAAGCAATTGGTAATGTGAGTTCAATAATAATGTCATGTGATATCTGACAGCAGTGATCCATTTGTAAAACATTCTACTCATCACATGAGAAATTGTAACATATTTGAATTAATTTTAGCAGCTTACACATGATCAAATATTGGCAGATTCTTATGATAAAATAATAAAATGAGTTTCCTGTTTTTTGATTTACTTGAATATTGGCATTATTAAAAAAGCAAACTATTGTTAAATAAAAGATTATTTAAATATATTTAAATAACTATGTATGTAAAAGAGAAATTATGTAAATTAGATAATATGCTTTGCCTTCAGTTAAACAGAGAAACACTGGTCTCAGAGTTTCTGTTTTTAAATATTATCTGTTTGTTTTTTAAGTACATATGTACTTTTCAGAGAAAAAAATTACTTTATTTTGAATTTAGCGATCCCAAATATAAGCCAGAGAAAGATACCCTGAAAAATGCAGTTGTTTTTCATGTTATCATTAATGGTATATGCTTATGTTTAATAATTTAGGTATCACAGTCTTATCTTCATAATTATAGGCATGCATTTGTCTTCACAGAATGTGTTCTTAGGCCACACATTGTTATTTACGCAGTATTCTCATTATGTGAAGACTGTAGTGTTTCAGAAACACTCTACAGCAAGCTGTCTCTGGGTCATGTCACTTTATGTATCGTCTCTGTATATCAGTTGAAATGTGCACGAACATAATTCAACCCTTCTCTGGTAAACCTGCTTTCTTCAGTTTCATCCTGACTCCCCAACATGCTACCATGTGAAATTATTTATCTGATACTCATGTTACTACAACAGAAAATACTAATGTTAAGCACTTGGAAACAGTTTCCCGAAGAAAAAGGTTGTTATCACCTCCTAGTTTGTTGAAAGTCCTGTCTATCATCTGGTCTCTGCTCATCCAGATGTGGATGGCTGTTTATTTTTGAGATGGCTGGAAACTTTAGAGCCTACTTAAAATGCAAAGTTGACAGACAGTCTAAGCATATTCTTCATCGCTTATTTAATTGTTTTTATAATAAAGTTAACAGGTTTGAGTGAGAAACCTCTGCGTCTAAATGAATAATTTCCGCTCTAATATGATCAGCAGAGAATCTGGTTTAGGAAAACACACTCTTTGAATGAAATCGACAGTTCTGTAAATCAAGTTTATTACCACAACAGTCATAGTATGCTAAAAATTTATTTTCTAAACCATATAAACAAACAGCAGATAGGGAATTGCTTCTAGACCAGACTCTCCCAAGCCCTTAAACTGAAACTGGTCTCAGAGTCAATATTTTTCAGAAGCTGTCTTATTTCCTTTTCAAGGACGTTGGGATCACAACTACCCAATATGCTCAATCAGTAACCTTGAGGGTTCTCAAACACTTGCTCCAAGTGTGATGATTAGAGAACTCAGGCCTGCTTCATATCTCTGCATGTTTTGTGAAGAAGGGAGCAGCCTGGTGCCTGAAGTGATGGATGTACTTAATAGAACTGACTGATTCCTGTAATTTATGCTGTGAAGCCAAGTGGTGTGAAAACACGCAATATACACGCAAATGGGTCTGAACAATACTCAAGTTCCAACTCTATATGGTGTCGTTTTCAAGTAACAACTTAAAAATATAAATTAATATTGAATATTATGTTCATTTTATCAAAACTGATTTATGCTGCCATGTAGGTCATTACTTAAAAATGATTCCTCTTTGAAAGGATTCACAGGGAAATATTACCATAACATTTTCTAGTTTCAAAAGTACTCTATAATTTTCTGATAGCTCTTTATTGAAAGATAGCCTGGCTTATTATCATATTTCATCAGAAAGAGATAAATTCTATGCATACTGGTGAAAATGAAAAATTCTGTTTTTCTGGGCTAATTTACTTAACTCTTCTGAATTACCATAACTAACTGCAAACAAGTCAACCTGATTTTTTTATATAAATGTTTTAATTAATGTAAGTACTATGGCAATACTTAAAGATTAGAAAAAGGAAGGAATATAACTTACTGTTCAAAAAACAGACATAGCTACTTGTTGATTCTTAAGTCTCTTTTCCTTTTAATTATAACTTTTCAAAAATACTTTTAAAATAAAAACTTGTAAATAAAAAAAAAATCACATATCCAAATTAACCAGTTGCAAAGTCTTGATATCTCATCAAACTACAATACAATTAGAGGAGCCATTTAAAAAAAAAAGCTGTGGAATTTCATATTGGATATTTCATTTTCATTATCAAATAATTTGATTGCAATTATCTACCAACAAACATTAAAAATCCACGAGAGAGTTAGAACTAGAAAAACAATTAGTTTTATATCGTCTTTCATAGCTTGTGTTCATTTCCTGCATTTGATTCTTCTACATCCCTAATATTTAACTTTTATTTATTATGTTATGTAAACACACAAATACACACACATATGCATACATACACACATCATTGGCTAGATTCCACATATACAGGAGAATATACATTTTTTAAAGCTTGTATGACAATATTTAAGTCAACCCATTTTCCTGCATTTTTTTGAGTGTTGAATAGTAAGCCCTTTTTTGAGGTATATCACATTTACTTTGTCCATTGATCTGTTGATGGACAACTAGGTTGATTCCAACTCTGTACTATATTAAAAAAAAAAGGCAGCAATAAACACGATTAGGGGGTGCAAATATCCCTATGGTAGGATATGGAGTTATCTGAGTATAAGCCCAGGAGCGAAATAGCTGGTCATATAGTAGGTTTATCTTTAATTTTTTGAAAAATCTCCAACTGATTCCCATATGGCTGTATTGATTTGCAATGCCATCAACAGGGACCAATGGGTTCTTTTCTTTTCACATCCTCTCCAACATCTGCTATCAGATTTATTGATGACAGCCTTTGGGAGTGAGGTGAGGTGGTATCTCAAGGTAATAGTAATTTGTATTTCTCTCATTGGCCAGTGAGACTGAACACCTTTAAAAACAGTTATTGGCCATTTGTGTTTCCCTGCTTGGAAGCTCTGTATTTAGTTCATTCACCCATTTGTTGAATGGTAGTACCTTTTTTAGAAACAAAGAGAGGGGGCAATACAGTAATTTGTCTGTATTCATCAAGCAAGTAAGCAGAGTTAGGATCTTCGTATCTTCAGTATTCTGCCTGTTAACTAGTAAAGGTTGCATGCAAGGATATCTTGGGATTCTCATCTATAAAGTCTTGCTACCTGGGGAGTCTTAAAGACAGGCAGAGTGCAGAAGAAATTAGCAAATGGCCTTTGAGAGCTTTAAATTTTTTAAAATAAAATAGATCAAAAGTTTCTGATACTAGGTAGTTTTAGGTTGAAATCACATTCTAAAAAATGCAGCTGAATCAGTTTCACTGTCCTTGAGAGAGAAATTTACGTCATGTTCTTTGAAACCTCAAGTCACACTGAAGTATCAATGTTGCTATTGGTTGTCTTAGAAACTAGTCTATACCCTTTTTTAGCTTAACAACACATTCTGGAATTCAAAAGCAAATAGCTCTTGCAAGGCTAAAAAACAAGCTCAAGGCCAAGTGCTCCAAAATTCAGTTGTTTCTTATCATTTGCTCTGCAATAAAATGGAAAATAATTTTGATTACCCAGACTCTGGGGCTTTCCTCTGACAACTCAACCTGCAATTGGTCAGAAAGCTCCAATTCTGGTCTGAGGACTAGTTCACAAGGCCATTTCCAGGGCTTTTAATCAGTGTGGCGTTCTCGTTTGGAAACAGGATATTGCTCACTTGAATTCTTTCCACAGGGGAAGAAACAATTTTCTAGGCCCATTTCCCTGAGAATTGCTTAGATCAAGGCTGAGTTGTTTAAAGTAAATTGTTGATAAGATTGTGGGAATGCTAAGATCTTTGTTTCTAGAGGCCTGAGATTTAAAAAAAAAAAATCAAATAAAAGAGGAGGAGGGAAAAGGCCCAAATTTCAAAGTCTATGTTCAAAAGAGCAGCCCCCTTGTGAACTGGATTGTACATTTGAAATCATATTTTTATTAGATGCCAGATGACCCCAAGGGCATTTCAAAACAGGATAGCAAGCAATCCAGCCCTGGGTTCTGATTTACATGGCCTCTTGTGCCTCTAAAGGCATTTGATGAGTTAATATCAAAGGCCTGAGGAAGATCTGATGGCAGAGAGCAAGGAGAAACAGCAGCAACCTCTCTATGACAAACAGACAGAGCAACTAAAGGCCATCTCCGCTAATGAAATGGAAGGAGAGGCCATCTTTCACTGTAGCCACAGTATGTCAAGCAACAAGACTCACCACCAAAAGTAATTGGGAAAATACCAAACAGATGAAAACGTTCTTTTGCAAATGAGCTTGTGAACAGAAAGGAAGTTTTAAATCAATGAGCGCTAATCTTGCGAATAGGACAGTTTCAACAGAAAGCTGAGAGATTGGACCACATGGGTGCAATATTCTGGTTAATTCTTTTTTTTTCATCAACAGCTTCTTTTTAAATATTAGTCACCAGTATTTCTCCATGCATATTGAATTAGGTTTTTTTTTTTTTTTTTTTTTTTTTTTTTTTTTTTTTTTTTTTTTTTTGAGACAGGGTTTCTCTGTGTAGTCCTGGCTGTCCTGGAACTCACTCTGTAGACCAGGCTGGCCTCGAACTCAGAAATCCTCCTGCCTCTGCCTCCTAAGTGCTGGGATTAAAGGCGTGTGCCACCACCGCCCAGCACATATTGAATTAGTAAATGATAAGTAGCCAACTGTTCCATCAGCAGGACACACAGGCACCCAAAGTAAGATCCTTTTCCTCATCCCGCTTCCCTGTCCATATGTCCTGTTTTCATCTAGTTATAAATGTGAGTTGACCATGTGGTTGGGTAGAGCACTTTGAACATTTTTGGTCTCTACTGGTGTCTGATTTGAGACTCCCAAGCAAAGCTATTTAAGATATTCTAAACTAATTTTAATGCAATTTTCTTCTTCAAGTATACTTACAAATAATTGCAGAAGAAAGACTGGTTATCTCTTTTGATTTGTCAGCTAGTCTCTTGTTTCATATGCAAAAGATCCTCATAATACTTATTTCTTTATTAAATTTTGAAGTATCTCAAAAAACACCCTTTTATCAAACTTTCTGCTATTTTCTGTTTATTGTAAAAGAGGAAATGATAGCTTAACAATAAGGTCAAAAGTTTCCTTTTTCTAGTGTATCTTTAGAAATGCATAAAGGAATTTTAGAGGATACCAGATATGAACTATGTTTGAATATCTAAAGAGTCATTGTCAATATTTTCATAAAATATTGAGTTAATAAACTGAGAATTCATGACCACACAAATATCAACAATCCTTACAGTGCGAGGGCAGAGAAGCAGCGTTTTAGTGTTCAGTGACAGTAAGTCAGACCTCTGGTGCCTGCCATGGACGTTACTGTTTTGAAAGTTACTGTTTTCTCATACACTGATAGATAGGCTGTGTTTTGCATCCTTGTTTTGTTTTCCTTTCTTACCTTAATTTTCTTTTTCTTTGTTTACTTTAATTATCTTGCCTGTGCAATGCAAATCTATTACATGTATTCTGTTAGTGAACTCAGGCTCTCTGGGTAATGAAGCCCTAAATCAGAGAGGGCTATAAGCAGGACTAACTCACTGTCTTGTGGTCAGAGGTGACCAAGCAAGGTCCACATACCATTACCACACACATTAACCAAGCCCAACTCCCTTACTCAGATAAAGAATGACCCTTGCCATGTATTATGAGTCCCATATGCCCTACTTCCATACGTCAGTAATGTAACATAGTTCACAGATCAACTAAGCCTGCTGCTGGGCTGCTGTGCAAGACCTCCTTATTTCCTGGGCAATCTTAAAAGTAGGACACTTTTAAGATATAGTTTCTTCCTAAAATCCAACATATTCATTTAGGGAACAAGGCATAGAAATAACTGATTTGGTTCACAGTGGAAGGGGTGGGGAACAAAGCAGCATAGCTATCCCAGGAGGGTCCTGGTGACTTGTCTTCTTATTCTGTCATTTTTGCATAGCAACACCAAAGGACTAAGACTCATTCCTCTGTTCTTGGTCTAGGTGCAGCAGACATTTCTGATTTTCCTTGTACCTCTCATGCATCTGAAGACTTTTTTTTTATTGTTTCTCCAGACTTTTAAAAGTTAAATTTCTCAAGAATGGATCCCTAGCCTCATGCTCTGCCTATTCTCCATTTTCACTGACTCCTTCTACATTTCAGTTGCCATCTGCTATTTGAATGCATCTTATTCTACAATTCTCTCTGCATTTCTTTGCCTAGCCGGCTTCAACTAATGCACACCTAGCATCTGCTAATTACTCAGGATTCAGTTCAAATGCATTGAAAATGTTACTTCATCATAGAAATCTTGTCACAATGTTTGTCTTCCTCACACTGAACAAAATACTTCATGAAAGCAAAGAATGTGCTTGTCTTAGTCACTATTTTATTGGGGGGGCGTTGTAAGCATGTAGAGAATTATCTGTTGAATAAATCAATGTATATAAAGAAATGAGTGAACATGGGTAAGACCATTACAGGGAGGACTGTGAGTTATCAGAGGGAGTCTAGATTTATATAACAGGTGACATTGCAGGTTATAAAGTATGTTCATACTTCACATTAGCTTTTTTAATGATGAGATTCTCATGAAGAACAATATTAGGTCTCATCAACTTAGATCATAACTAAATGCATACATCAATCTATTGATACAGCTATCAGAGTGTCTCAGTGGAAGTACCTAGATATGAATATCTCCAGACTTCAAGAAAAGACAGCAAGATAGAACAGGTGGCAGATGGACCAACTGGTCTAAAATACTGCAACTTTTCTATCAATGCATGACACAGAGCAATTTGCATAGCTGGATGGACCATATATAAGTGGCTTTGGCTATAGGCTGTTTTCATTTTGGTCTTCTGTTTTGAGAAGTGATTGAGAGCTTATATTCAAAAAAAGGATGAATTGAATTGGTAAGGCTTTCTCTTGAGTCAATCTAGGAAACTAAGTTTTCATTCACCGTGTTCGCAGGCAGTACTGCGAAGATGTCAGCAGAACAGAGAATGCTCTTGAATGTTTACAATGTGATGAAGCCAAATGGAGAAAAACAATATGGAAAACATGTCAGTGTCAGGAAAACACAAAGGCAGTTAGGAGCACATGTTAGATCGGCTTGGTTGGTTTTCTTTTTCTTTCTCTATCTTGCCATGTGACTTTTATAAAAAGTAAAAGTATAAAACATTTTAATAAAAATAAAGCTTATTATAAATAAAACAGCATTACATTTTTTTGCCCACTTTATGCTCTCAAACTGAGAATATAATGATGGCTAATGTGAGCCGTATTAAGAGTATAATTTTTGCTGTAAAAGTTGTAATTTTTGCTAAGTTGAATGTATATGTGCACTATATATGAATTAGGATATTTATTTAGAAAAAAGGAGTTCTTTTGCCTCTGAGTATAATGTTTATCAGCAAATACAATGATAATACGCTAACTATAAAACATATTATTTAATAAACAAATTCTTCTGTCAGAAAGACTTAAAATAATGAAATAAAACATTTACTTTTATATTTATGGACAACTGTGATTTTAAAAGACAAGCCTTACACATGGAGAGAGGTAGGATACTCAAAATCATATGACAATAATTACTATAACATATTCTTAAAACGTATGGGGTGAAAATAACCACTGACTTATATATCGGTTTTCCTTCAGACTACAAGTTATTCCCTAGTTTTGTAAAATGTGTTTTGTGTCAGCTCTGCACATTATATAGTACAATGTAAACTCATACTAAGTAAAGTTATAAATGCTTTATTCAGTAAATAAGTGTCCTTACAGCAAAAAATGATATGGACACATGCTAATTTATATTTTAAGTGATGGCCAGTGATCCTTAATTTTGATATAATCTTTGTGATCATAACTCATATTTTACAAAGCAAAGTCTTTAGTCAAGATTATCAGCAATTTAAAAACATTGAACATGCCATAAAAGTAAAGTTTCTATCAAAAATAAATTAAGATGTATCATGGGATAGGCAGAAGACACATATCTTTCAGTAAAAGAGGCTTTGCAAACCTTTCAATAGGGTTTTTTTCAAGCCAATTTTCCTGGACAGCTTGTCTGATCTATGTGCTTGGTGTGGATTTTCTAAGAATAGCATGCATAGTTGGGGCAATCAGTCTGCCACTGAGTGTTATGCTAAGAAGTAATGAGTTCCTTGCCTCTGAGTTTTAAGTATCCCAAAGGAATGAGTTATTAAGTCACTCCTGTTTTATTTCTCCTTCTCCAAATAAGAATAGACAAAGAAAAATAATCATTTTACATGGGTAAGTAACATGATCATTTTAATGGGGATTTAAAAAAATATTAGCCTTAAATTTCATGATTTTTGCAAAATCAAAGGGGACCTTGAAAACAATACAGTTTACATAGTGGAACTTAATCATCACCTCAGCTGTGCCTGCTCTGGGCTTCATGGTCTATATAGATATATAAAGGCATTAACAGAATCATCCAGGGGATATAAACCAATTACAGGATGTTACTAGTTTCCACTGCACAGGTGAACCTTTAAAAGTTCCTTAAATCGCGTGTGAATGTAAAATGTATTCAGAGGAAAGAAAATCAATGGAAGAAAGAGGCAATAGTAGTAACACAGATGCTGAAGCTTGCCCGTGCAGGTAAAAAGCTTACCCTGTGGTAAGCTAGTAGTTAGCCTCCTGCAAGTTACGGACATCTGACTAAGGGATGGCTACGACTTCAGACACCTTCATCTGATATTAGTTAGCACTATATAAAGTGTTAACAATGTAAAAGGCATCACAACAGCTACTCTAACATTTGCTATCAAACAATTTCAAGGAATAAACTTATTATTGTTCTCTTTAGAATTCAGATCGGGGTCTATTTTTTTGCATGAAACTATTTAAAGTTTGTAAATAATGGCTAACATTAAAGACTATTAAGAATACATTCACTTGGTCTTAGTAATTTCAGTCAATTTAAGACAAATGTATCCTGAATGAAATTTGCTAAGAGAATGTGGCTTCTGAGGCAGCTTATCAATCAGCAGGGCATTTGAACAGTGGTCTATTCATCTGCCTTTATCAGATTAAATATCTGATCTAATCAGAGGACTCTATAACCAAGTTTGGTCCAGTGAATAGTTGATTTATTTGGTAACTAATCTGACTAGTGATCCCTTCTGATTGCTGATCCAACCTACGGCTTATTAAATCAATAATTCCCATCAAACCTATGGTTATTGATTAGGTCACTGAATAATTTAATCCAAATTTGACCAATTTACCACCTATAAAAGAGTAACTTATGTGAGGTAATAGATTGGCTAATTAGATTAATTACTGTGATCAGTTTCTAATTGATACCTATATCAAATCATGTTGTATACATCCAAGACTATGTTTGTTTCCTGATGTCCAAAAATAGGCTAGCAAAACTACTGGTCATATAAACATATTGAGAAGCATCTTGATGAAGAAATCCATTTAGTTATTTCCTTGTTTCTTAACCATAACTGTTTGGCCAAGCTATTAGTGTTTTATAAAAAGATATCTATGAGTATTTTCTAGCCTAAGTATAAGTTAATGATATACTCTATAAACACAACAACTTTAACTTCTATAAAATTAATAACTCCTTATTCATGTAAAATATTTATTATATATAATATTATATATATTTATATATTTATATATATTATTTTATATAAAATATATATTATATATATATATAATTAATATCTGTTTTCAGAGTCATTTGTCAAATTAAATTATGTTTCCAAAGATTACTTCAACAAGGTCCTCCACCCCTGTAGCTCTTTGCAATTTACAAAGATTGTTTTTTTTCCATAAGGTCATCAATTAAATTGCAACATTAGCTACCACTTTAAAGAAGTGCTAACTGAGGCCATGAGAAAAGTGTTGGGAGTGGTGCATAAGTGTGATCAGCAGGAGCAAAGGCTTCTCATCTTTGTTCAGATTCATATTACAGTGTGACAAACTATGGCCAAATCGTCTATAACTGTCTGAATTTAGTTTTAGTATACTTGTTTCCTTACTCCCTAGAAGTGTAGTGTAAGGAAGTGAATCCATGAATTGTCAGAATTCATAAATCCTCACATGCTTACTCCTATAAAGTCAATGGATTCTGAGCAGAGTCTCCATCACTGATAATTAAGGCTAAGAAAACATATGTTTATGAATATTCATATGTATATATGTATATATGTATATGAATGTTTATAAATACTCATATGTATATATGCACATGAATGCAGCTATACTATGGTCTGTAAGTCTAAAGTGGCTGCTCATAGTTTTAGGTTGGCCGTCAGTCATCTCATCTACACACCTGTATGTATTCAAGAGGTTAACATGAAGTATAATTTTTAATATACTACTTCTAGTTCCAATGTCATTTTCATGGATTCTTAGAGCAAAATATTTTATTTCTTTAGAGTTTTAGGTCACTACAAATTTGGTGATCAAGTTTTGGCATGAACTATGGACTCAACACTAAATGTTATCTATTTAATCCTTTTGTTGCCCTATAGGATATGCAATGTCAGTTTGTATCGAGTGAAAGAGAAGATATGAAGACCACTGGTTTTTTTTTTGTTTGTTTGTTTCAAAGTAACTAATGTTTTAAAAATTACATTTCAAAAGAATCTTGAACATAACAAATCTTTGTCAAAAAAAATTTGGCAATTTTTTTTTCATAGCAAGTTATCCTTGTTAGAAAAAAAATCACATTTAGCATCTAATATCATCAGAAGGTATTTTAAATCTGACAATTATATATTTTATTGTAATCGTGTACATCAAATTTTAAACTATCACTTACCTGCTTAGTCGATCTTCACAAAGAATTTCATGTTGAAAAGAGTCATATTAAGTAAGCATGGTGTAACAAGTACATTGTTTGCTTAATTTTTCTTTTAAGTAATCAGATTTTTACTGCCAGAGCACTTGACACAAATTCCAAATATTTGATATTATCTTATCAAAGTCGGTTTTTTTTATCAAGATGAAGCAAGTCCCCAAAACAAATCTCACTTACTTTGCTTTAGCTTCTGCATCCTCATATGCTTTGTTAGAAACATCGTCCAGTCCTCCAATCAAATGCTTGAAAGAGCTGTCAGAGAAAAACCAGAGTGATCATGTTAAGTCCTCTGCAAAGTGGAAATGATGCCAACCAGTCATTAATAGTGAAATGATTTAAAGCCATCGTTTAAAAAGTAAATCCACACAATCTAGGTAGATTGCTGAAAACACACCAGACAGCAGAATCCCATCTGGTTGGGTGATAAACACTATGAGGTCAGAGGCCTCTTTTATCTGGTCAACCTCTGTAGTTAATACCTAATCACATTTGGCACCCATGTCTGGCAAAATCAGATATTGAGCTTACTGGGTAGAATAAAATATAGACTACGCTAATTGTGAGTCAATTTCTTATCAAGCTGATATATAACAAGAAAACCTGCCAATAAAGGAATGCCAAGTCTGTCAGTTAACTAGGATTAATTTTTTATTATTTTCAATGGAAACTGTAAAAGGCAAACTGTAGCTGCATCTCCAATAAAAAGAAAACAAATAAAAATACGAGCAAAGAAAAATGAACTCATTTGAGAGAGTGGAAATAAATTGGCTCTGGGATGAAGTAGAAAGGTTAACTACTTAAAGCCCATCTATTCAATATCTGCTATATATCTAGAAGTGTCTTTAGATTTATTTTATATAATGAAGTATCCTGTATCATATGCTTAAAATATAAAATGTTATAGAAAACAGAACCCAGTGAATGCACACATAGTAGAATTACGCTTGAAACGAACTGAATAAAACAGATACAGAAACTCCTTTACACATGATATTTTGGCAACCACTGATATAGACTGGATAACAAAGAGAAAGTCAAATAAGTCTGTCCAGACTTCCACATAATAACCAGAACTTCACAGTCTCATGTGGTTCTGGTGGTGCCTTACTGGAGGTAACCATTTACTTTGGTCAGGTCCTTGGCAATATCTTGTCTCTGGTGCCTACTTACTTTCTTCTGCCTAATCCAGCTGCTACAATACTCTGTCTGTATACACAGAACCAGGCAATTGTGGGCCAAACCTTTTCAAATAGTGTGCTAAAATGAATCTTTCCCTCTTCAGTTTTTTTTTTTTTTTGGTGAAGTATTTGATCACAGTAGCAAGAACCATGAATATGCCAGGCATTGCTCAGTGTAACAGGTACTGTACAGTGATGCTGTTAGTATCACATCCATTTTATTGGTGTGCTTAACTAGTCAGAAGCTCACCCTGAATCTTAACACCTCGTAACTGTGATGTACTATAGGAACAAAGTGAGCATTCTCCTTCCTATTAAAAAAAAAAATCAATGCTACAACCCCTATCTAAGACACCATGCTTAGCAGACAGTGATGAAAAACTTTAGTGCTGTATAGGCTTTTAATGGGGAGTTTTAAGGAATTATGTAGAGTTATACAGTTTATACCTTTATAATTTTTGTATACGTATGTTTTTGTGTGGTTGTATGTGTTCAGAGGCTGATGCCAAGGGTCATCTTTCTCTAATGTTATATATCAAGGCGGGATCTCTCCTTAAAGACTAAACTTGATTTGTTTCTTCTAGCTAGCCAGTTTGCTCTGAGGACTCCCTGTGTCTTCTTTGACCACGGGGATTCCAGATGGCCTTCTTTGCCAGCCCTGGATCTGTGTAGGGAGCTGAATGATGGTTCTCACACTTGTATGCCGATCGCTTTACCTTCCTTGTGTTCTCCCCTGTTCCATCTGTATGATTCCTTTTGGAAGTGTTGGGAGTTGAATCCAGGGTCTCTTAAATTCTAGACAAGCTGGATAACGCTGAATCACACCCACAGGCTTTTCATAATCTTAATCTCTAAATGACATGCATTTTGCGCACCAAATAATAAGTAATGCAGTCCGTCTGTGAACCACAGCAGAAAATGTGATGATTTAGAATTGAAAGTTCCTTAACTGCTTTCATTTTTAATTACTTTTTGCAAAAACTATAAAGAATACTAGAGCAACAGAGGACAGCTGTTATCTCAGATCCCTGGTGGTGATCCATCTGGGAGCCTGGGTCACTTCTATGCTGTGCTCAATATGGTCAGGCTGATAGACAAAAGGAGACAAAGAGGAAATTCTGAGACACAGGCCCAGGAAATTAAGAAACGTATTCCAAAATATGAAGTTTAATATAATGAACTTATTAATTCAAGCTGAATAATAAGCAAGTCTAAAATTTCTCAAAAATATTATCAATAAAATAAATGATAACCGTAATCTCTATTATTGAAGAAAATGCTCAAATGTGATTTGAAACATTTTCCCTTTACTTGGTTCTATTTTTTATTTGTGTTTTTGTTAATACTTCATTGTAATTTTTATTTATTTACTTTTACCTTGAATGCCTATAATTTTTGTTAGTTACATTCTAAGGAAGCTAGAACTAGGGAACAGAAACCTTTACTTAAATAATATTATAAAATGTCAGCTTTTTTTTTATTCTTTCTTGTTACTAAAATATATGTTTTTTTCACATAATTTTTTTTTCTCATAATATGTCTTGTTTAGAGTCTTTCCTCCATTTATTCCTCTCATTTCCTTGCCACCTCTACTCTCACCTGGATCTAGTCCCTTTCTGTCTTTCATGAGAAAACAAATAGGCTTCTGATGGATAATAATAAATAAAACTATAATACAATAAGATAACACAAAAATGAACACACTAGAAGTAGACAAAACGAACAGAAAAAGAGCCCAAGAGAAGGATTAAAAATCAGAGACCGACTCGTTTGCACACCCAGGAACAACATATAAACACTAAACTAGAAGCCATAATACATATGCAAAGGGCCTGGTACAGACCCGTGCAGGCCCTGCATATACTGCCTCAGTCTCTGTGAGTTCATATGAGCTTTGTTCATGTTGATTTAGAGGCCCTTGGGTTCTTGGTGTCTTCCATCACCCATTTCTTACACTCTTTCTGCCTTCTGTGTCATAGGGTTCCTGAGCCCTGGAGGAAGGGATTTAATAGGGATATCCAGTTTTAGGCTGAGAATTCCAAGGTCTCTCACTGTGCGTATTGTCTGGTTGTGGGTTTCTTCATTTCTACCCACCTGTTACACACAGGAGAAGCTTCTCTGATGATGGTTGAGGAAGGAACTAATCTATGAGTGTAGCAGAATCTCATCAGGAGTCATTTATTGATACTATTTCTTTTTCAACAGTAGTATGTGGTTTTACCCTTGGTCCTTGGCCTATCTAGCTTGTCTCGAGATAATTTTCCAACTCTAAAGTCCATTCTCGTCTAGAATTTGCCACGCAACAAATGTCTTGAACTCACAATCCTTCCTCCTCAGCCTTCTGATTGGTATAATCAGAGGTATGTGTCACTACCCTCAGTACCACTATTCCTTATATGATTAATTTTCTTACTTTCCCTGTACAAGGTATTGGTCCATACCTAAACTTGGAGAAACTCTAGCAGACAAACAAGTCTACAGTTACCCAAGGACATGTGACTGGGGAGAATCTTTCATTTGTTCTCAGTGTAGCCTTGTTATTGTTTAGAGTTATAGCTAGTAACTAGCTATGATTCAATATTATTTTTAACTTTGCACTATTGTATACATACTTAATTTTATCCTTTAAAATCTTAAGGAATATTTTAGCAGCTAAGAGGTGACTGCTTGTACACATGTCATAGAATACCTATCACTCTGTATACATATAGAAACACACATGGACACATATATTCAGGGAAACAGGAAGTATAACTGTATATACAAATATAAATATTTATACTCTAGACTATAAATTAAACATAGATCATTTCTTTTCACTATAAACATACCAAGGATCATATTTTTGTCTTTGGGAATTTAGGGCGATATGTTATTTGTAAAAACTTTTTGTTTGGAAGGCAATCAATATTCAGAAGAATATTGAAATGTTGAATAATTAGATGCTGATAAAATGGTAAATCTTTTTAAAGAAAAACTTTATATTATATTATATTATATTACATTATACTATATGTACGTACTTTAAGAAGATGTGGAGTTTTCAAGTAATATTGCTGAGTTTGAAGTGACCCCCACTATAATTTCTCCTCTGGTCAATAAATTATTTGAAACAGCTTGATTAGATCTATAGTAGAATTATAGAATTAATTAACAAGCTTATTACTGACAGGTTTATTTTATTCGCACTTCTGGCAATTGATCCAAGAGCCTTGCATCTACTAGGAAGGCCCTTCACCATTGGGCTGTATTCCTGGTCATACACTCCTTCAAGAATATATAACTTCTGTGTGGATCCTTGTCAAACAGGTCTTTTAGGACATATTACTATAGGTGGTTGTGATGGTTATTCCTGGTTGTCAACTTGACTACATCTGGAATTAACTAAAATCCAAATAACTGGGCACATCTGTGAGGGATTTTTTTTTTTCTTAATTAAATCATTTGAAGTGAGAAGATCCACTTTTAATTTTGATCTTTGAAGCAGGATGATAAACTTTATTATGGACCATGCCTTCTGCTAGTAAGCTATATAAAGACCTCGGAGAAAAGAAGCTTCCTCTCTCTTTGCCTGCTTGCTCCTGCTAGTAAGACCATTTCATCACTGGCAGTAGAGCCTACTTCTTCAGAATCCCAGCATATTGAAGAACAGCTGAGACATCCAGCCTTGTGGAGTGAACAACTACTAAATTCTTGGACCTCCATTCATGGGCAGCCATTGTTGGATCAACTGGAGCATAGCCTGTAGGCCATTCTAATAAATTCTCTTTCTCACTATATATAAAGGTTTATTCTATAAGTTCTGTTACTCATGAGAACTCTAACTAATACAGTGGTAAATGACTTTCTAAATATTTATTAGGGTCTTATGGCATGACTTGACTAATAAGAAGACCTCTGTCATCAGTGCTTTATTCTGAAGAAGATCTTAGTAAGATATTCTGGCAACCTCACTAACTGAATGAGTAGAACCCACAAAACATTTATCAGCTATAAAAACAAGGAACTACAGATAAATTATTAAAAATCTTTAAACTCATAGTCACATGTAATTTATATTTTAGTGTTGCAAAATAAAATAGTCAATTGCATATATATGCTAGGATCAATTTCAGAGGAAAGCGGGAAGCTATTATTATGTGAAAATCTTTACCTCAGGCTATCTCAACAGCAAACCTCAGTGAATTCACATAGTTGCCCATACACTTTTATGTTAATTTTTCCCAAGAAGAGAATCTAGTTTTAACAAGTTAAGCAGGGGCTGGAAAGATGGCTCTGTGGTCAAGAACACTGGCTGTTCTCCCAGAGGATTTGAATTTGATTCTTAGCACCCACATAGTAGCTCACAATCATTTGTAATTCCAGTTTTGGGGGAGGAGGGGTCTGATACTCTATCCATGCCTTGTGCACTGCACACAATGACATATAGACATATGTGCAGTCAAAGCACACGTACATATAAAATAAATATAAGCCAATCATTTTAAAATGTCAAGGCAGGATTCTTTTTTATTCCATCTATCTATCTATCTATCTATCTATCTATCTATCTATCTATCTATC
>JANHMN010000003.1:157267712-157325135 GCA_030674055.1 Rhabdomys pumilio
CACACACACACACACACACACACACACACACACACACACACACACACACAAATAGACCAAATGTATAAATTTTAAATACATAAATAACACAGTGCATAAGAGCAAAGTAAATAATAATTACAATCACTCACTGTTCCAAACTATCACCATATATTTAGCTAATATAAATAAATAGGTAATTTAAAATAATCTAAGCAAATCAATAATCTAAGCATCTTCTGGTTTATATCAGGTCCTTTTGTTTCATCCACCTGTGCTTGTCTCGGGATAGGCTTGTTTTATTTTGTGGACACTCTTCCTTATAAGTTATATGAGACAAGTCAGGTGATGTCACTATTCTGCTGGCATCTACAACCCACTCTAATTTCTTCCATGCACTTGCCTTAGAACAAATGTCATATGTCTGCAATGTTCTTTGCCCACATATTCACATAGGATTTTCTTAATACCATTCAAATCTCAGATCAAGTGTATCCTCTTTAGACGGGTCTGCTCAGAGAAGCCAATACCATTTTCTCTTTAACCCAAAGCCTTGATGATAATTCATTGTCACTCTGACTCATTATCATTTACCACCACCTATAAACAGCTCTATTTAAATATTGGTTGGCTTTCCCACACCAAAATCTAAATTTCCAATCCACCAGTAGTTCTTTGTTTACTGCAAGATCGCCTGCTTATAGTAAAAACTTGAAAGGAACGGGAACATGGATGCATCCTTTGATTTATTCATTGCCAGTCTAAGCATGTGACCAGAAGATGACAAGCAATGTTTGCCCTTTTCTGACACAAACTTTTATTTCTAACTCAAGGTGTGTTTCTTTGAGAATTCATCTATATAAAATATAAAATATGAGTATTCAGGACAAAGTCTTAGCTTCAGTGAACACTCTAACTACATTTTAAATGCTAATAAAAAATATATCAGTGAAAAATTACATATCAAATCAGGTACATCAAAGCACATGAGTTATTACCACGAGAACCTCCCTCATGTTACTGTATCTTCAGCAATCAGTGGATCTATGAATTACTCCTCTATTGACTGTCTGAGTAAAACATCACTGTGTGGAAAGTTAATGTTGATTTCTCATAAATTTCTCACTGATTTTATCAAAATAATACATTTGCCCCATAGAACCCAAGTATCAATACTAAATTATTTAACCTTCATAATGACATAGAAGATTCACAATTCCAAGAATAACTTAGGATCTGTCTTGTAACAAGAATCACAAATTGGTAGACATTTGACTTTTTCTAGATCTTTCAATTTTTAAAATAAATACTAGGGCATTATAAAAATCTCTCACAAATTCAAAATTTTCCAGCATAGTTTCTTAAAACCAATTTAAAATTATCAATTCATTTAGTTTACCAAAGCTCTTCTCCAAGCGGACTAAAGAAAAATAACCTTCATTTATTTAAACAATTAAAATATATAGTTAATGCATTCTCTATTTATTATATTAATTTTTAAAGAACATTAATAACTGTCTGTTTAAAAATGTATGACATTTACAGTTTGTATAGAAAAACACCATGTAATTACAAAGCAGAATGAAAGTTAAAAATGAACCCTTAGATAGTACAATAAATTTATCCCATATTATCTTTCTTTGGAAAACTTTTATATTTTATAACTTTTAATATATATTTTATATATATTAAAATTCTTAGAATTAGAGATCCTAGTCACTAGCTTAGCAATCTTACAAAAATTTATTACTGAACTTTTTATTTTTGCCTTTATGAAATGACTGGGAAAAAGAAATTCTTGGTTGCTCATTCAAACTAGTTGCTTAGACTATATTGCTGAAGATGCCGTATATGTGGACTGCAAACCGGAACTATCTGGAAACTTCTTCCGTACTAGCTAGATTTCATAGTGCTAGAAAGTACTATACAGGCTTCAGGGGTGAGACTGTCACATCCAACTGTCAACTCCCCATGCTACAAATATCTATCTCCCAACAAGATACACCTGTTAATGCAATAATGTCACAACTTTTAAGGAGACAACAACTTGTTCTGACAGGGTCTGAGGCCAGAGCCACACGAAGGAATTAATTTTGCTTACTCTAAACATGGTCAAAGAGCCATTGTCAAGGAGGTCTTTGGTCATAGGGGTGGGCTTAATACTTTCCTTTAGCTAATTGCCAGTGTGTCAAATTGCCTTTTAAATACATTTATAGTGAACAGACAAATGCTCCTTTCAGCTTGAATTGGAGAGCTTTTCTTTGCAACGTGGGTAGTGACTGCAGAGACACATGGCTGCCTGTGATGCTGAGAGTAAGTTGAGTGCTAAGGCATCGATACTTCCCACTTCTAAGGCTCAGAGAACATTGCAGAAGAGGGGCTGGCAAAAACGTAAGAACCAGAAGAGAATGGTCATCAAATCATGTCTGTTGGGCTCTGCACAGACAAGGCAATTACGAACCTACAGTAGCTTATTAACAGTCAATCACCAATTGGTGAGGAACTGAAGGGACCCTACCCTTCTGTGCGTATAATAATAGTTCTGTGGGAGGGGCAGTCACTGTCTTTAGGAGTACTCACTAAAGAGCTCACTCAGCCTTTAAGAGATATTTCAAACTCATGGTCACACTGCTGCTGCTGCTGCTACTGCTGCTACTGCTATTGTTGTTGTTTGAGACCCACTGATTTAACCAGAATCACAGCTTTTCAATGTGTGTGTGATTCTGACTATTACAGGACTCCAATCTTATGGGATTAGACTATTACATACAGTGACCTTACTTAACCTTAATTACTTCTTTTATGGCTGTGTCTAAATATAGTCACATTAGGTGTTAGGATATCAATGCACATATCAAGAGACATAATCTATAATAAGCATAATGAAGAAATACTAGGGGCAAACTAGAAGATACATTTTCTTGTGTCACTTTTTTGGAGGAAAACGTTTGATTCTATATATTTTTTTAAGTTTGTACAATGTACATTTAAAAATTAGTATTGTATACTCCTTGTACATAGTATTATGTTACTTAAAGACATTTTCATATGTATATTGTACACTGAAGCAATTTTAAAAAAAACCAACTTTCTTGGATCTAGGCACAGATATAAGACTATTAACACCTTAAAAACAAACCACAAAACAAAGAAATCATAACTCTACTCATTGTTAATAACTATGATGACCACCAAAGATTTTAATATGCTTTAAATTCATAGATGTGACAGCAAAATTAAAATTTAGCAGATTCCTATCATATCATGAGGATTAGCGTGAAGATGTTCTCATAAGGGGGCTATGAACTGTCCAGCAACTAAACATGAGCGTCTTGAGAGCCTGTCATGCCTTCCCTAGCCAGCCTCTCTGATAGAAGCATTACTTTCCTATTTCTGGGGCTTCTGCTCATTCATCAGGGTCAATTGAAGCATTAGTTCCCAACTATCTAACGTCTGTCTCAAATCTCAGGTTTACTTTCTTTAAATTTTCTTTTATTTCTTCAGTGTCTGTGGTGTATGTGTGTGTGTGTGTGTGTGTGTGTGTCCGTGTCCGTGTCCAAAAGAGGCTGTCAGATCCTCTGGAGCTTGAGTTATAGGGGACTGTGAGCCACTCAGTATGGGTGCTGAGAACTGAACTCGGGTCCCCTGGAAGGGCTGGAGGCACTCAGCCTCTGAGCCATCTCTATTCCTTTTGTGCTTTGCACAAATTCTTTCATCTTTCTCCTCTAGACTCATTCCTTCAGCAATACCTTTTCCACTGATTGTCTCCCAGTGGGCTCTTCTTTAAATCAATAAACAGAATAATGTCTCTAACCCTACACCATAAAATATCCTTTGTGGCCAGACAGTTTTCATTTTAACTCTTCAACATACTGCAAGCTAGCATTTATTTCATCTTCCCTTCACTCCGATTCTAACTTTCTATCAGAGCAGTCATTACCATTAGTCTGGTGATCTTTCGCAGGCCCCATCCTTCCTGTGCTGTCTGAGCTTCCAGAGAATGGCAGCAATCACCAGATGCAGAGATTTGAGTTTACAGAGCCGCACTGGCTGCTGCCCTGCCCCTGAATACCCTTCACTCATCTTCTCCCTCTGTGCTTTCACCTCTCTCACCACATACCACACACACACACACACACACACACACACACACACACACACACACATCTCCCTCTGTCATCTTGCTAATCTAAGTTAATGAAGTATTTGTCTTTGCTATCTTTTTCTAATCCACCAATAGAATTAGTTTCCTTAAATACCTAAGGTCTTGCATATATTTAATCTTTAATGCTAGCTTTATCTCATGAAAACTTCCCACCTCTACAAAATACTAGTTCCTGTATTTTGTGAAGAACTTACTTTAGTATTTCTTACACTCCTCTATCCTGGTGTTTTTGATCAGCTAATTCTCCTAGCAGTAGAGAAATGCCCAGGGCATTATGTGATGTTTAGAAGTCCTGACCTCTGTCTACAAGACATGAGCAGCAAATCTACTGTAATAACAAAACTGCCTCCGGACATTGCCAATGTCCCCAAGTTAGCCACAGTAGATATGAGACACATCTTGGGAAATTTATATAACGAACTAGAAAGTATACCTTCAGGAAACAATACCAGGTATTGTTACTATGATCTGGTTCTTACGTAGTACACTAGTCAAATCTCTCTTTAAAAGTTCTCAAAAGCTCACTTGGTTCTTAAGTCTTCAGTTCCGTTTCTCACACTATCATTGAACTCTTCAGATCCACGCATCTGCCACATTTGAGTGTGTTACCTATATCTCACTTATGGCTCATATTTAGCTTACCCATAGCTGCCTATACCAGCTTCTCTCCATACTAGTTACTATGCCTCTCATCTTCCTAATTACTTATCCTTTACTGCAATTCAGAATGCAATTTTTTGTCTTCTCTACTTATGCTCCTTTTTACTGGAGCCCCTCAAGCCCACCTTTGCAATCCCCTTTGAACTCTTAGCCCTTTTGCCTCTTACCCAGGCTACTTGGAGCCTACTTATAGCCTAGTGTAAAAGGTTACATGTGATTCTTTCTTATATACCTTTGACTGCTTTTATTCTATTTGTCTTTTAAAAAACTCCCACAAAGAGAATCAAGCTTCCCACTTAATTTGTTGGAATAAAGGCTATAACAAAAACAGGGTATAGAAGGCAGATAACCCTGAAATTCTAACTAGGGAGATGATGTTACCCAAGTCTTTGAGTTTCTCTAGTTCTCTGTTGAACTCCCTCTCTAGAATGTCCTATTTAGTGACTTCTCCCCCCAACCCAAAGGGCCATTATGAGGATTAACAGATGATAGTATTGAAACAAAATGTCCCCTAAGGTGAAGATGCCAACCACAGAGCCTGGCATCCTTCCCTGAACTAGTGCTGAAAGAAGACAACTGATTGTTATAAGCTGACCTTTGTCTCAAATGTACAAGGTGGCAGGAACATGCATGCGTAAGTGTGCAGGTACACACATACATATACATAGCTCAAAAATCATCACACGTAGATACTCAGATTCATAAATTATCTTTCCTCAGTTTTTCCCTTTCTACCACTAATGGCATTATCTGTCATCAATACGCTGAATCTTCTCAGGTCCGTTCTCTGGCTCTACAGCGCGTTTTACACTTGGATAATTTCCACTGTTTCTCTGCTACGCCCTTTCTTGCCTGGCATCTCGTTCACCTTTAGTATTTACCTTTGACAATTCAGAAGAAGCTCATCTTGACTTTTACACTTCTTTCCAATTTTCTGAAGCCTTTAAAATATATTATTCTTCCCTAGGATAAAAATGCAATTGCCAAACAATGCACAACTTTCCCATAGCTTTAGTTGTTAATAACTAAGCTCCCTGAAGCAACCAGAAGAGAAGAAAAATGTTAACTGTAGTTTTCTAGGGTTAAGGTAGATTTCAAACCTTGGGCTGACTCACCAAAATTTTGTCTGTTTTTCTTTTTCAATTATTTCACTTGTAAACTTAAGCTGACCATGGTGGTATACTGCAATATATTCTCATGATTGTCACTGAGGAGAATGCTCTGTAATGGTTCTAGAAAATCTTTTGAAAATGTGCTGACCTTGGACACTGTAATTTCCCCACAGTGGTATGTCTCTTCAGGGAAATACTTCTGAAGGTAAGTAAAGCTGCCTAAATCACAGAACTCTTTATAAAAATACAGATAAAAATGACTTAAATGTCTAAGCACAGCCAAAGATGTTAGAAGGCAAAGAGACTGAGTTACTCTTAGAGTGAATTGTCTGTGTGATGTGCTAAGTTACGACATGAGTGTCACTGACTGTATTTACATGCCATACATTTTGGGACATGGCACAGGCTTTCTGAAGCTTCATTCATTTGAAGAGGAAACAAACCATTCCTTGCAGATATGTTGTGAGAGAAATGATCTGTTTAATTAGTCCTTATCTGCCTCTCTACTTCTATGTGAGCCTCAGAGAATATTAAATGTGTTAAAGTTAGCTCTGCATGTGGTCAAAGCAGGAAAAAAAATCTAGGTGGAATGACCTACTTAATTAAAAACAGTTGGTGTAATTTAACAATATGTATTTATGTTTTTCTGAGTCTCTTCTTCAGTGGTTATTACACACACACACACACACACACACACACAGTATATTGGTGATGTATAGAGAGTGAATGAAAAAGAGAACATCCTGTGAAAACAGAGAAATAAGACTCATTAACTGCTGTCATTCAGTTTCTTTCTCAATGATAATATATTATCCATCTCCAATTCAGCTCACAAGACAGTACCTTTCTTGTCAACCACCATATCATGATTGGCCTTGGATAGTCTGCTATCTATTCAAATTAACTCAATTACACAGCTGTAGAAAGGCTTGCAGATAAGGTGAGAGCTGTATTTCATCCAGAGAGATATGTTCTGAAAGGGCTCCCATTGTAATATTTGGACAGGGATGGGGCATCCCTGTTATTGTGGCTGATGCTAATTCAATTCATGTTCCCACACTTTGTATTTCAAATGGGTACCAACTGTGAGACATATTGAAAAGAAAAGGAAAGCCTTAGATCTTTTATGACCCAGCTGGGACTATAATGACTGTCTCATCAGGAAAGCGAGATTCCTAAAATAAGCAAAATCTACTTAACTTTACCAAAAAATGTGCAGTATCTGGAACAGATTTCAACTTTAATGATTTTACCATTTTTTAAAAAACCTTATTGTTAGGCTTCTATCTGAAAGTGCTCCTGGCCTCTGACCTGCATCCCCATCACCCCACACCACTACAAGAATCATTAGAATTGCACTACCCCCAAATAAACAGCTAGAACCACTGCTCAGACTCCCAAATGCAAAATTTCAAAAGTTACTTATTTTAGAATTGCTGCTTAATGCTTAAATTTTAGAAAAATAAAATGTATTATTTCAGCTTATTCCATTATCCTTTCAGATCAATAGCCCATGAGTCTCAAAGCATAGCTGAAGTTTGAAACAAATTTAAAAACACTGGATAAAAATGCAAGCTTCAAATACATTGTAAACTTTCAAGTACTTACTGGGAAAATGGAATTATTTATTACTAGTATAACACAAAATAATGACTTGAGAATGCAAAGCCTCTTAAATTTTAAGGGATTTATGAACTCCAGGGTCAACTTGCATCTGTCTTCTAAGCATCAGTGGAAATCAAAGCGTTTCTAACTGGTAGTGGTCACCTTATTCTGAGAACCCGAATGGACCCAAACTTAGACTGTCCACAGGTGAAGCAAGCATTCTCTCTGTTGTAACCAGCTTTCTCTCACACATCATTGACTACCTATAGCCATCTACTGAGTTTCTGTACAAGAAACATTGCTCACCTGGACCAAATCTGCTTTAGGCTCAAGTCTAAAACTCTCAACCTTAATAGACATTCCTTAGGGCTGTTGTGACTTTAATAGTCTGTACCAGTTCTCTGTGTTGTGACCAATCTTGCGCTCCTCCCTTCTTTCAAAGACAAATACATGATACAGTAGTAATGGCTCTCCACTGGCCCCATAGTTTCCAAAAGATAAAACCACCTTTTTTACTTTGAGATACCAGGAGATTACTTTTAAAACTATGGGTTTATTGGTTTTCTAGTTTATATGTATGACAGCTTTATCTCTGTATATGTGTGCATGTGTATATGTATGTATTTATGTATGCATTTATGCACAAGAGTGCCTGGTCCCATCAGAAACCAGCAAAGAGTGTAAGTCCCCTGGAACTGGAGTTACAGACAGTTGTGAGCTACCAAAAGCAGCAAGTGCTCTTAGCCATTGAACCCCCGACTCTTGCTCCTGTTAGATTTCTTGATAAGCTCTACCCAGTTCTTCTTTCTAGACTCAGCTCTCAGCCTCTGTGTGATTTTTTTCTTCCAGTTTCTTCTCCGAGTCTTCCATTCTTACCATGTCCCACTCAGTACTACACAGAAGTCATTGAGGCTGTGCTTGTACGTACCCTGCTCTCCCCAGTCCCTGCCATTACTTTCCTTCCTTTTTTTGTAAAACTTCTGCTCAAACTTAAAAGAACCTAGCTCACATGTCACTTTATCCAAGGAGGTTTTGGAGATGCTTCAGGCAAAACACCATCTTCTTTCCTAAGTTCTTACCAAGTATTTGTTCATACTTGAATTGCTAGAATCACAAACCAGGATTAGAAAGGAGAAGCTGTTGCTATTCATCCTCACCTTCCTGAGTGAGTGAATAGGATTTGTTTTCTCTCTCCTGTCTTTTATTTTTGTTTGCATTGTTTCTGTAAGTAGAATCTTGTTATGGTAAGCCAGACAGTCTTCCCACTCACGATGACAGGCCTTAGCCACTCAAGTATGGGGATTATGGGTGTGCATCCTCACGCTCAAAGTTTTTCAGCTGTTTTGCTGCCTTTGAAAATGTGCCTCACATTTTAAATAATTCTCCCTTGCTGAGCAGCAATGACATGCTGTCAGGACTGGAGAAACAAAGCAAGAATGAAGCATTTATTTGGCTTCTGCATCCTAGTGTGTGCTTGTAATTCTCCCAGCATCTGCTTTATAGCACCCAATGACCAGAAGACTTTCCCTGACATAGCTTTTCATTTGTCTGGGAGTAGCTTCTCCAAGAACAATGTATTAGGATTTCTAGTACAATTTCTACTGGCATGACACTGTAGCTACTTCATGGCTGTCACTTGTTGACTGTATTCTTCCTTGCTGGGATGGGTTTTATGGTCATGGGATGCTAGACAATGCCTGGGGACACTTTTCTTATCACTGGATGAACTAATAGTATTAAGCAGACTTAATGGTCAGGACGTTGTTAAACATTATACAGTGTAGAAGACATGCCATCACTCCTTGCTCCAAACACCAACCCATAACACAAAAAAACAAGTATCTGGTCCTTAAATATCAAGGCTTGTGAGTTTTAAACATTTCACTACTATTGTTTTATGTGTTTGGGTATTTTGCTCACATGTATGTCTGTTCACCATTAATGTGCATATGTACAGGGCCCACATTAGCCTGGAGTGGGTGTCAGATCCCCTGGAAGCGGTGTTACACACCTTGTGAGATCTACGCGGATGCCGAGCATTGAGTCTGGGTTCTTCAAAAGAACAGACAGTCATGTTTTTTCCCACTGAACCATCTCTCTCCAGCCCTCAACCATAGTGGGTTTCAGATACCGTGGTCAACAACAAGGTCCAGTTCTTAGTCTCCATAGGGCCAAGAGAAGAGAGGTCATGGCAGAAGTAAGGGCAGATCAGAGCCTTTGGGAACACTATTCTGGGACTGGGTCTTAGTCCTCCTTACTGCTGTCGTTTCCATGGGCTTTCAGCTTCTCAGTAAACACACCTTATCACTCTACCATCTACCGCAGTTTCTAGCTCTTTACAGTTTGCCCTTCACGTTCAAATGACACGTGTTTATCACATGCCGTGAGGTATATAGCTCAACCCTCAACAACAAAGAGCTGGAAATCTATCCTCCTTCTGTGGTGCAGCTCACAATTCTTAACTAGAGGATTTGTGAGAGTGGGTTTTCAAAGTCTTTCTACTCTAAAATTCCAAGACCTACCAAAGTGGACTAAAATGTAAGAGCAGGAATTGAACATCTACCTTACTAGTCATTATAGTTAAATAGTGTAATCGGAGCATTACTCCTGGGCCTTGAGCCTCACCTGCAGAACACAGTTCATCTAGACAAGAGGTTACAAAATGGCAGCTTTGGAGCCAAAGGACACAAGCTTTAATAACAAAGCACACTCCATTAACCTGAGCAGGTTAGTATCTGCCCTCCTTAGAGGAGGTTTGGCTTCTCTTTCATTCTTAAACATCTTTTAGGCTCCTTTCTAATCCCTGATGAATTTTTCTTTTCTTTTTTTCTTATTGTGTTAAAAACTTTATTAGTTCTTTGGAAATTTCAGACAGTGAACTTTTTGTTATTTATTTTTTAAGTTAAGATATAACCATGTCACTCTTTCCCTTTTCCCTCTTCCCTCCAAGCCCTCTTATACTCCGCCTGACTCCTTAAGTCCACAACCTCGCTTCCTCTAAGTGTTCTCTCTCTCTAAACACATGTGTATATACATGTATGCACCCACTACCTGCTGATTACAGTTAGTGTTGTTTGTTTGTCTACAATCTCATGGCTGACTACTCAGTAATGGTTAACCAACTAAAACCTGTTGAGTCTTTCTTTTTCTTTCTTTTCCTCTTCCTTTCTTTCTTCCTTCCTTTCATTCCCTCCCTCTCTCCCTCCCTTCCTCCCTCCCTCCCTCCCTTCCTCCCTTCCTTCCTTTTCTTTAAATGCAAAGAATGTTTTATTGTGCAGAAGTCCAGCATTCTGCTGCAGAAGTCTACAAAGATGGAGAGACCCCAAAGTGAGCTCACAGGCCCGATTTAAAGCACATTAGGGGAATTCCAGAGAGGGGTAGGTGACCTCTATCTTTGTCTGTTGGCTCTATCTCTAGGTACATCCCAGAACCATTGCTGGAGCATGAAAGTCTAAAGCCTGTCATGGAGTCAGCCTAACCCATCTCAATAGCTGGTTATTAATCTATTTAAATTACTTAACTCTGCTTGGTTTAATTTTGGTGATTACATACATCTAGAAATTCATCCATATCATTTAGATTTCCCAAGTTAGTGAGATAACTGCCTCGAGGGTATGTCCTTCCTAATGGTTTTCTGAATTTTGTTGGTATCTGCTGTACTGTCTCTCTTTTCATTTCTAATTTTATTAATTTGGGTTCTTCTTTTGATTAGTTTGGCTTTGAGTTTATCCATCTCTTTCAAAGAAATAACTATTCAGCTTACACATTCTTTGTGTAATTTTCTTTTTATTTCTAATTCACTTCTGCTCTGCTCCTATTTCAATTATGTCTGTTTACTATTTTTGATTTGGCTTTTTCTTGTTTTTCTAAGGCCCTGAGGTACAGCACTAAGTTATTTGAGATGTATCTGATTTTTTTCTTTTAATGTAGGCATTTATAAGATTCCTATGACTAGTTTTATTTTACGCCCTAGGTTTTAGAATATGTTAAGTTTTGTCATTTCCCATCAAGATATTAATGATATTGGACTATTAATAGAGTTCAAAGGTTTCTGAGAGTAATTCTGCTCCTCAGGTAACAGAGTAGGGTGAGAAAACATTCATATATTTGCCTTGAAATTTCATAAATGGCAAGTATATGGCTAGGGATGGCTAATGCATGAAAGATCAGCAGAGAGCCCTGGTCTAGTGGCTGAATTGAGTCTGGAACTTCCTCTGAGGATATCCCTGCCAGGGATGCTGTCATTGCTGGAGGGACCAGCATTAGTAGACGTCCTGTGACCACGTTAAGTCACTTGGACAAGCAAGCATCACGAAGAGCTGTCCCTCCATCTTTTTTCCATGACTTCAAACCACACTGACTCCTCATAAAATAATCTCTTTTTTAAAATAGAAATGTGCTTATTTTGTCATTGGATCACACTTGTTAAGGACAGGCTATAATTCAACTCACATCATTAAGCTAAACTAACACAGTCTTTCTTCTAAACTTCTGGATTTTATCTTTTCCTATTTAAAGTGTCTTGGAAAAGCATACTAGTCAGTAACAGATCCAATTTTTAAAAATGACAAGGCTAAAGGACCGCAGCAGACAGCGTTCTAACAAGGCACATTTGTTTCCTTGTAATCACCCTGCCAATATCCTCACATCACGCCAACGTTCTTTCGGGAAAAATGAACCAAAACAAAATTCACTTAGATTATAGGAAAGGCTAATGCGGTGACATATTTTAAGTTTATCACCCTTTCACTTAAGAAATACAGTCGTCCTATCAGGTGGACAGAGAATGGCATGCTATACAAAGAAAAAAACACAAGTGACCTAGGTAGATAAATTACCACTGCTACATAGTCCATCATGAAACCAACCTGGTTTATGTGGTCTCTACATCTTTCCTCTAGCGTCCTCATTCCCTGACAGTGTCTGCCAACCAAAAACAGCCTTCTGGATTTCCACTCGCTTTCTACTCTTCAGGGGACATATCATCAAAATCAGATTACTCTTAGAGCACAGAAATACCTTAATCTCAAGTTAGGCTTTATCAAAATGAATGCAAATACTAAAGGGAAGGCCTGGAAAATAAAAAGAATAGAATTAAGGCCACAGAGATGAAAAAATGGGTGTGTATGTGGCGGGAATGGTAAAGAGATTTGATGCCTTCAGAGCAAAGGGAGGAGGACGTGGGAACATCAGACATGATGAGGAAGCTGGAAAGACAGCCAGTCAGAAGGCATTAGAGGACCAACACTGGAGGGCCCTGAGATAACAAATAGGCTATGAGGAAAAAAATGGCCAGGAAATGCTGTTGGAGAACACAGGTGGGTACCTGGTCATCATTTTCTGATTTGTCAATGAGTATTTATTTTAAACAGAAGTCTGACATTTGTGATTGGTTACAATGTCGTTCTTTTGTTTCCCTCTAGGAAAGCCTAACTGCAGCTTATGTAACATGGTACCATAGCTTGTAAATTAGTGAAGGTTGCTCCTTTTGCTGACAGTTCTAATGTCTGCCATCTGTTTGCCCAGGATGATGCCCTGGCGCTCCTCTAATTGGACATAAATTAGGTACCAGCAGCAGTTTTGACAGGATCACTTCACTGCAGTTGGTTGGTTTCATCCTTCCTTCTTTCCTTCCTTCCTTCCTTCCTTCCTTCCTTCCTTCCTTCCTTCCTTCCTTCCTTCTCTCCTTTCTTCCTTTTCTCTTACTCTTTCTTTCTGCTATGGATTTAATGTTTTCTTAGAGACTCAACATCTTCCCTAAAAGTAGACTCATAAACTTCCTGGGTTCAAATACTCAACTTGCCTTTTTTGTGTTTATGTTTTAAACTGAGACTCCCTTCTCTCCTCTCTTCTCTCTTTTTCTTCCTCTATTCAAGCAACTATATTTTATATTTGGAATCTCTTCCTTTTTTTTTTTTTTTTTTATGAGACAGAGCCTTGGTGTAGCCCAGGAAGATTTGGAACTCACTGCATAGCCCAGGCAGGCCTTCTGCTTTAGCCTCCTGAGTGGTATTATAGGCATGGGTCACCATGCCAGGTTCTACATGTTTTTTTAAATACACATTTTATTAATAATTTATAATATCATATATTTACTAGGTACAAGGATATGTTTTAAAATGTATGTACAATGCAGTAAAACTAAATCAAAACCGTAAGTGTAAATGCCCCTTCACCTCTCATTTTTATAATACACCTGAAGTTTATTTTCATTGTTAATTTATTGGGGGGGGGACACAGGTTCTATATATTTAGCCCAAGATTGTTTTGAATCTCTCTGTAGTTTTTTTGTTTTCTCTAAATACATAAAACAACAGCTGGGTGTGGTGGTGCACACATTTAATCTAAGAATTCAGAAGGCAGAGGCAAGCAGATCTCTGTGAGTTTAAGAGCAGCCTGCTACATATAGTTGGTTCTAGGTCAGTCAGAGCTTCACAGAGAGACATGTCTCAAAATCAAAACTATAAGAACAACAACAACTGTTGGAAATAACAACTACTGTTATTTCCAACAGTTACTCTTAAGTGCTGCTCATGTTAATTAAGGCCCATTCCTCCTCTTTATCCACCAGCTTTTGATAGCCATCATTTATGCTTCTCTTCTGAGTTTCATAATTGAGCTCAGGTGGTGTTATCTTTCTTTGCATGGATAATTTCATTTAGCGGTCTTCCAGATTCACCCATGTTGCTACAAATGGCAGGACTTCACTCTGAAGTGGGTAATATTTACTCACTTAAAAGTATACTGTATATTCTTTACTCATTTACCCATGGATGTGCACCTGCTATATTGAGCGATAATTCTCAAACTTCTTGCCATGTTTAGCTGTAGTTTAGGGTCTTGGACTCTGAGCAGTCAGTCTGTCCTCTCCACATGGTACAACCTTGTTTTGTCCACCTCTCCTAGAAAACTCTTGGTTGTGAATTGATGTTTCACTAAGTCTATGTTGCTAACTTGGGATTTAATTTCTCTCTTCTCTAGAGATGTTCTTTTTCTATACTGTCCTGTCTCCTGTGCTCTTGGCTTCTCTTTCACCTGTTTTCCTTCCCTTGAACAAACTTAGTTTCACCAGATTCTGATCTTTTCAGCTATATCTCTGTTTTATCATGGAATTCTGTAGCACAATGTCTCATGCAGCTGGAAGGAGTCCACTCGTTTTCTGTCAGTTCTCTCTGGACCTTTCTGAAGAACTTACCCACATAGGCTACACTGAAGAAATAACTTTTTTATTCCATGCAGTTTGTATGCATCTGAGTCACAGTCTTCTGGTGGCAATAACTTGCTATTTACAGTTCCCTATAACTCCAGTAAGAACTGTAAAGCATGATGAAGAGAAGAAACAGGACAGTGACAGATGTCTCGAAAGAGCCTTTCATTTCTCTAAGTAGGCACTTGTCCACATCTAGAGCTGATGCTTTTTACAAGAGTGTCTTCCATAAGGCCCTGGTGTACGAGTCTCAGGACAGAGAAACAGAAAAGAAACCTTAAATATACTGAGAACAACAGTGATGAAGGTTCCAAATAAAAAACCCAATGGCAGCACTGGTTACGCACCTCCTGAAAGACTCTAAAGACATACTCCTGGAAATTGAGTCTCCAGTTTATCTATTGTGAATCTGATGTTGTATCTTTGCAAATGCATTAATTGCATGTTCTTATTAATCCTCAAAATATCCCCATGATATTCCTTTATCTTTGCTTTTCAAGTGAATCTATGGAGGTGTAATTCATAGTGAGTAAGTGCCTTGTTAAAGATTGCAAAACTAGATTGGCAGATCTAGCCACTTCAAGGATAATTTGAGAATAAAATGTAGAATTCACCCTAAAAGAAAAAGATTTTAAGCAAGTATTAATAACTCTTCAAAATGCTGTCTAATTCCAGAACCACATATATTGCTGATATGAGTGTGTGTTAGACATAGAAACATCAATGTACTTACTCTCTGTCAATCACAAGGCAGGTGACAGCCTCTGCGGCAATAACGTTTGCTGTTCTCACATCCTCCCTGCATAAAATAAAAAGACCCATTAGAATAGTGCAGCCTTTAATACCAAAGGCTATGGTGACTTTCTTTCAGGAACCAAAGTATTACACATTTTTTGATTTATGCACTTCCAGGTTTAGGCTTCATGTGAAGAGCCACTTTACACATATTATAAATCACACATTCCCTACAGTTAAAACTCAGTTGTTACAATTATCAAATTTAACGTTTCACTTACACAAGTGGAAGAAAATTTATAAGATCATTTCCTTTGCTCTTTGGTGGAATGTCTGAATTAATTACATGATAATAAAGTTGGTAATGAACAGGTTGAATGTTTTAAAGAGTCTGGAGACATACCGCTGGAAATAGAGTATCTAATTCATCCATTATGAAATTGACACTGTATCTTTGAGATCAAAGGGCTAGTTTTAAATATTTTCCTAATATAGTAACACTACTTTTATGCAGCTAAGGTTTGGAAACTTTACGGTACATTGTTATTCATCTGCCCCAGAGCTTATGGTACTTCAAGTATTTGATGAATATTACTCACAGCAACTTAAATACATAAAGAGCATCTCCTGAGAAACACATAATTTGTAACTATAGCAGGCAGTGTCAATCTCTGAGACCTTTGAAAATCCTCCTGGTGCATCTCCAGTAGTGAAAGTTAATTTGGTAAATTAACTTCACAAGTCATTCTCAGTTACCATAAACTAAATGTTACCATTGTCCTAACATTAAACGACACTTGACAGTGTACCCTCGTTTCTTATGATAATATTTCTAAGGCAATATAATTAATGACAAATATGCTTGAAATATATCACAGAGGTAACTGCATAGAAAAATGTTGTGTTGACAAGTTTTCAAAACACAAAACACAATGTTCCACCCAAACCAGGCATCTGAAGTACTGAAAACTAAAGGTGTTCTCCCCAGTTCATCCTTTGCTATTGAAGACTCATGAAGTTCCAACTCATTCTAAATTCTGTCATTTTCCTGCTGGCCTGTCTTTCATTAAGTCTTTCATTGTTATTATTGTAACCCTTCTTGCTTGGGTTAGTGTTGCTTAACAAAAACAGTATTTGGTATTTGGTAAACCAGAGCCACATAGTCATTCACTAATATCATTTCCCCAGAAATGCCCTTGTGATAGTCTTTAGCAGTCATTATTTGATACTGATTTTTACAAAATATTTTTATTTTTTTGAAGAATACTGCATTGGGATTCTTATACAGATGTATCACATTAATACACTGATCTCAGAAGAACAGTTTCTGATGTTAATTTTTTCATATAAGACCATGACATACCTTTGCATTACAGGAATCTACTTTTATGTTTCTAAATGAGATTCTATAGGTTTCAATGCCTAGCGCCTGACACTTCATAAAGAGCATCCTTGAGTGCCTCAGATTAGGTTTTTCTTACATGCCTTTTTTGTTTATGTGTTACTGGTTGTGCTTTAAAGAAGAAAACTCTCCCTTGCTATAACTTTTATCTATTTATTTTTATTCTCATTTATTTTTCTAATTTATATTTATTCTTCTCTCATACAATACATTCTGACCACAGCTTCCCCTCCCTCCGTACCTCCTGGGCCCTCCCAAACTTCCTTCTACCTCTGCCCACTCCCCCATTGCCGTCTCCTCCAGAAAAGAATTTAAATCTACTCCAAATAATAAGTTTTTCTCTGACTGTTAAGCTTTTATGGTAGTCTCAGAAGCAGCCAGTGTGAGCTTCTCATGCCTGCTTCACATTCTCTGCCTCCCAGAGAAGCTGGCCTCCTTTCAAAATTGTCAAACATTATCTTCTCTTTCCTACCCAGGCTTTTTCAAAACATGATGTCCTCAGGCTTAAGCAGGTTCTCTGTATCCATGCTTGTCCTTTGGATCCTGTCCCCAACTCCTTGTGCCCTTTCTTAAGGTATGCTCTCCTGAATTACCCAGTGGGCTTCCTTGTGTATCTGTTCTCAGTATCTTACATATCTCTATATGGAAGTGGCTATCACTACTTAAAGCTCATGTATTTATTTATGTGGCCATTCAGTCAGAGACTCAATTTCTCTCCTACTATGTCATATAAAGGCAGGGCCCATGACTAGATTTGCTCCCTATTTGATTTTTAATGCCTAATATATAGAAGGTACTTAGTATGTGTATGCTATAAGAAGGTCACAGATATTACATTCCTGGGCCTGGGCTGGTAGGGATCAGATATCATCATCATCATCATTATTGTTGTCGATGCACATTAATGCAGTGCCCTCAGAGGTCAGAGGCACTGGATCCTTCTGGAACTGAAATTCCAGGCAGTTTGAGTCACCAGCATGTGTTAGGAATGGGCCTGGGTTCTTTTGCAAGAACTGTATGTGGACTTGATTGCTGATCCATTTATCCATCCCCAAGTTCAGACTTCAGAGTCACTGGAACTTGCTGTTAAACTAACATCAACTAATCACAAACAATGCAAACCTCTCTTACGTGAGGATGAGAATGAAGAGAAGCAATCCAGTGTTACTTTTACCCAGAAGCACAGTGAAAACTACAGATGTTGTACTTTCAGCTCCATTACCATTTTTTATAGAAGGTTGATTTTTGTTTGTGAAGTACACACAGCAGGCAGAAGCACTTCATCCCCACAGGGCCTTCATAAGTTGTGAATAACTTCTTTCTTGCCATGTGTTTATGGCATCATAAGGCACTACAAATAGTTTCTATGCTTAAAACAACAGTAACACTATGTGGTTTTATGAAAACATCATTTAAAATCTACTCTTCCATATCTATCTGCATCTTTACTCTTTGTAACGTTGCCTATTCAGACTGTCTATACTGGTGCACATCTGTACCCACAGTATCCAAGCACTTGGAGGAAGACCATGAGGTCAAGGCAATCCTGGGCTACCCTACACAGTGAGATCCTGTTTTCTCTACTACCTGCCACCAAATAGAGAAAAATTAAAACAAAATGGAAATTGCTATTTAAAAATATTTCCATCTTAACTACTAATAAACCTAAAAATAATATATGCAACAGTATTTAACTGTGAATATATTTTGTGGATATAAATTTTAATGGAGTAATCACAAATAGACAATATTTTAAGATTTTATTATATTATTTGATCTAAATTAGACAGATTTTTAACAAGAAATATAATGTTTTATTGTAGGAGAAGCATTAAATATTTTATGTAGATGGGAAAATATCAAAGCTATTAAGAGATTTAATAAAATATTTTATGTTTTAATTTATTAAACTTAAGAATATATAAAAAAGTTCATACTAATATCATTTCCATGAGAACACAAGCTACATAATGTATCAGATCCAGCTCTTGAATGACAATCCTGGTGTTTGAACACAGATTACCTGTTCTCTAAATTAAATTATTTCTGCAAAACTATATCATTCATATACTTTGTTAGAGTTAAATCTGATAATTATACAAGATGCCCCACTATACCACAGGGACACTTGTTCTTCTATGTTTGTAACAGCTCTATTTGTCATAGCTAGAAACTGGAAACAACCTAGATGTCCCTCAACTAAAGAATAAATAAAGAAAATGTGGTACATCTATACAATGGAATACTACCCAGTTATTAAAAACAATGACATCTAGAATTTTGCAGGCAAATAGAAGAAACTTGAGAATATCATCCTGAGTGGGGTAGCCCAGATCCAAAAGGACATGCATGGTATGTACTCACTAGCCCTTTTTGTCCTGGGAATAATTTTACTCCTGCCCATCATGTTAAAGCTTGTCTTTAACAACATCAACATGTTGGCAGCCAAAGTACATGGCTTGAACCTGAAAATGGACCTGCAGATAGAGCTAATAAATTAAGAAGCTGGCAAGACAAGGATGGGTAAAATTCTGCACAGAGCCTTACCAACCTAAGACAGAAGTGCATTGTTTTTGACAATGCATATTCCACAACAGGTAAGAAAGGCATTCTTGTCAGAATGACCTAAGACAGGTTCAGTCTTGCTTATAAAATAAAAAAGAGAGAAATGTGAAGAGCTTTTGGGGCTGCTTGGCAAGAATCTGACATGGGCTAAGGACAAGGAAATGGGCTGCTTGGCAGGAATATGACATTGGCCAACAACAAGCAAATGGGCTTCAGGCAGGAATATGACATTAAGCTAGAACAAAGAAGTAATTTCAGGCAGGAATCTAAATCTTAGGCTAGAACAAAGAAGTAATTCCAGACAGGAACCTAAATCTCAGGCTAGAGCAAAGAAGTAGGCTTCAGGCATGAAAATGACTTTGGGCTAGGTCATAGAAGTAGGCTCAAATATTTTGATCATCCTGATAAGCCCTTAAAAACAGTGGTCACAGGAGTGATCATAGGACTTTGAATATTGCCTTGCTTGTTCTTTGACTATTTGTGTTTATTGTCTTACTTATTCCTTGCCTATTGAATCTATGTTTTGCTAGTTCCTCAACCTAGAACTGACCTTAATACTTGCATGTAATTAAAATGGAATAAAAGCAAAAAGGAGTTGGGGGATAGGATAAAGGGTTGATGGAGGGTGGGTAGGGAAAGGGGATGTTATCTGAAATGTAAATAAATAAAATATCCAATATAAAATATCAATCAAGAAAATAAATAAGTGGATATTAACCATAAAGTACAGGATATCTATACTATACTACACAGACCCAAAGAAGATAAACAAGAAGAAAGGCTTAAATGAGGATGCTTGAATCTCATTTAGAAGGGAGATGGAAGGAGGGATCTAGGGAGAGCGAATTGGGGAGTTTAGGATCAGTTGTGAGAAGGGACAGAGAGAGTGCCAGAGGGCCAGAAGAATGAATGGAAATCTGCAGCTGGTGGAGTTTGGGGGATGGGGTCCATCTATAGAATGTGTCAGGGACCTGGGATTAATGAGGCTCCCAGGAATCAATGAAGGTGATCTTAGCTGAGACTCATAGCAGTAGGGATATGGAACATGAGTAGGCTATATTCTGTACTCAAGCAGGTACCCTAGTGGAGTGATAGGGATACCAATTAACCCACAAAACTTTTGAGCCAAAATTTATCATGTTTAAGAAAATTCAAAGATGGGGATGGAGTAGAAACTGAGGGAATGGCCAACCAATAACCAGCTCAACTTAAGACCCATCAAATGGGCAAGAACCAATCCCTGACACTATTAATGATACTCTGTTATGCTTGCAGACAGGAGTTTAGCTTAACTGTCCTAGCAGCTGACTGAAACAGATGCAGAAACTCAATGCCAATCACTGGTTGGAAGTCAGGGACTCTTATGGAAGACTTGGGGGAAGGATTAAGGGCCACAAAGGGGATAGAAACTTCAAAGAAAGACCATTAAGGCCAACTAACCTGAATCCTTGGGGGTTCTTAGAGACTGAACAACCAACCAAAGAACATACACAAGCTGGACCTAAGCCTCCCTGTATCTAAGTAGCAGATGTTTAGCTCAGTCTTCATTTGGGTCCCCCAACAATTACAGCAGGGGCTATCCCTAAAGCTGTTGCCTGTCCGGAATATAATTCACTAACTTGGCTGCTTTGACTGGCCTCAGTAGCAGAGGATGCACCTAGCCCTGAAGAAGCTTGACGTGCTGGAGTGGGAGATACCCAGGTTGGGAGGCCTCTACCCTCTCGGAGAACAGTAGAGGTGGTAGAGAGAGGGCTCATGTAAAAGGGGACAAGGAGGGGAGGGGATGGGATGGGTGGCTATATGCAAGAGTTTGGAGGGAGGAAAGGAAAGGGAGAAATGTCACAATTATATTATAACCCACAAAATTAAAAACAGAAAGAAAAAGTGCAGAATAACTTTTGGGCAATGGTCATAATATTTATCATAAAGTTGCATTTGTTAATAAAGTCAGTACCAATATATCTTGGTGTCCAGCCACAAAATAAGTGTCATAGGTCTTTAACACTCTAGTTACTGGAATTCCCATTCATAGGTATGTCCTAACCAGCTATGCAGCTTTATAATAATACCATGCAATGATTGGCAGTTATCGAATATCAAGTTCTTTTAACGTCAAGTCATGTAGACATCAGAGTAACTTTGTTTCCACTGTTCAGGTGCTTATTGCCTTTCTATGCAGATGTCCAGAAAGGCTCTGAGACCCTGCTTCTTTGGGGGATAAAATGCTACTTGACTTGACTTTGATGTATGTTAATCTTCCACTTGGGCAAACATACTTCGGAAGAAGCTGCCAATACTGTAATTACTAAGTATACTGGTTTTTATTGTGGGTCCAAGAATCATGATAAAAATAAATATAATCTGGATTTATGTGTTAATGTCATATGTACATATAATAAAGAGGGCCCTAATGATTCTACATTGTTACTAAACATTTTAGCCATCCATAGTTATAGTTTTATATAGAATATTGACCTAGATAATGAGGTTGAAAATACTACTGCCTTAGACATAGAGGGAAAGACATGTAAAAAGACATTTTTTCTTATTACTTTGATTTCTCTAATTCTTACTTGTTGATACGTATTTAATAGTTTCTAAGGGAATTTTGAGATTATACATAAGAATATTATACATCAGGAATTATAAGGCAATGTCCAAACTAAATATATAGAGCCCTGAGTGCTCAGCACATGACTCTTGCTACTTTGTATTAAGTAAAAATAGTTGTACACACAACAATCCAGACAAAACATGCTCACAGTCTTTAAAAAACAAAGTCTCACATTCACACATTTCTGAGCCTGCAGGTTACATTAGCCATCACAATAGTAACAAAAGTGAACAGTTGCAAAACTAGCTACTGCCTGTCCAACTATGAAGCATTTTTATAAGCACATTATCAATCAAAAAAATTAAAGCGAAGCCTCATGGTTTAGTAGTGGTCACATTTAAAACCATTTTGGGGAGTTAGAAACTCTTCCAGTGAAATTACAGAGCATAAAAAAGACCCCAAATATCTGAAAATACAGTTTTATGTGCACTGACTCTGATATTCTTTCAACTTCATCACTGGAGTCTTCATCATCGCTGTATCCCAAAGTAGAGTCACTGTCAGTGTCTGAATAATCCATAAGAAGGCGTTATGTGGACTCCTCCTCTTAGGAAGCAGTTCTCCCCCTGTTTCACAGCTACAAGAGGACTCAGTGGTGCATAGATGTGTCAAGCTCAGAGGTAGGAAGCCAAGGCAGTACAGAGTTCATGCTGGGCAGCTGGCAGAGTGGGGATCTCCCTTTGCAGCCCTGGGACAGCGTGAATACTGTTAGCAGAGTTCTAGCACTCCCCTTGTGCCAGCCTTCATGGAAACTGACACTCCTCCTATTGCCTATGAGCTTACAGCAATACACGGGGCTAAGCCCTTTACTCTGTCACATGCAACAGTTTAATGTCGCAGTTAAACTACTTTCACACCAGATGAAGCAAATCCTATTTTTATAGTAAAATCAAAAGGAAATCTTAACAGAACAAGTAGGACAATCAAACTGTATGCATATAATAAGTTTCAAAGAAGCACGTAAAAGGAAATTACAGTACTGAAGCAGTGAGTTAATCATGGGCAGTTGTATAATTTGTGGCAAAGCCAGCTGCTGATTGAAAACAGGATCCCTAAGCAGTTAGGTGTTTGCTTTGTGTTGTATTGCTTTCTGAATCTGATCATTTTCGTTTCCTCCTCTGATTCAATCAGAAAAACTCTTCCAACATGATTTATACCTCAATTTTAATAAAACTCACATAATATAGACAGAATTGATCAGTGAAGTGGAGAAATTATACACTTTCGAATCATGCTTGTTATGGAATAACCAATGAGCCTTTGTCAACACATTCTGACAAATGTTTGGACATAAACCAAACAGTTGGGAAAGAATAGTAGCTTCCAAAAATGATACTAGGAAAAATGAATATCCCAAGGCATAAGACCTATGTGTGACTCCTTTCTCTTGCCACCTACACAAGTCAATTACAAGTTGATAAAGAATTAAATATATGACATTAATCTTTGAAACAACTAAATGAAAATACAGCATTAGTACTATTTGATATTAATATGAGCAAGAAGTTTTTTGATCTCAGAAATAAACAACAAAACCAAACAACAAAATGCCTCAAACATGAAATGAAATAGTCAACAGTATGTAGGCAACCTAACAGTGGGAGAAAATCTTTTCATCCTGTACATCTGACGGAGGATAATGTCTGGAATCTGGAAGGAACTCTAGCAAATCAATTACCAACATTTCTAAATAATTAAGTTGAAAACGGTGGAAAGACCAAAATAAATACTTCCTTAAAAACAGAAATGACCAGCAGAGTTGTAACAAAACAAGATTTAGTTGTTACTAATCATCAGGAAAAGTAAAATCATAATCTAGCATCTCTCTCTCTCTCTTCCTCTCTCTTCCTCTCTCTCTCTCTCTCTCTCTCTCTCTCTCTCACACACACACACACACACACACACACACACACATATCATTTACATGGGCTTATATGCATAACATTTCCTAGATCCTTCATGTTTCTGGTACTGTCCCAAGAGCTTTACATATAATATTTCAAGGAAGGCAAATGAGCTAACAAACTAATTTGGCCTAAGTTTGTGTAACTATGACCTAGGAACAGTATTTGAATATTTGCAGGTTGACTGCAGAACCTGCATTCTTTATTTGGGTATGGTAATTTTTATGTAGTACCTGTAGTGAGCACTCATCATCATTTTTTTAAAAAAGGAATTCCAGGTGTAATGGTATATACCCTTAATCCCAACAATTAGGAGACAGAGGCAGATGAATCTCTGTCAGTTCAAGGCCAGCCTTGTCTACATAGCAAGTTCCAAGCCAGCCAGGATTATGTAGTATGATCCTGATCTCAAACAACAACAACAACAGCAGCGGCAGTGTTGACTGTGACTGCAGAGACTTTTCTAGATTCCTTTAGAAACATTAGATTTTGTGTAGAAGAGAAGAAAACACTACTTGAGGTGTGAGATGCTGTATTGTATGCAGTGTTTCTTTATCTCTGTCTCTGTAGTGCTTTACTTCTGTGAATCTACTCTCTATTTACAGTAGTTGAAGTATGGAATCAACCAACAAGATCATTGATTGATGAGTAGATTAAGAACAGATGTGGCACATCTTTGCACAACGGAATATTATTGAACCATAAAAAAATTATAGTATTTGACACAACAGAGACAAATTTAAAATATACTGTGTAGCTCTAAATAAGTCAGACACAAAAGGACAAATACCTTATGATAACTCTCATACATAGAATGTAAGGAAGTTCATTCCATGGCATTTAAGAGTGGAATTGTAGTTCCCAGAGACTGTGTCTGGTAGCTTTAATTAAAATGGCCCTCCTAGGCTTATATGTCTGAATGGTTTGTCCTCAGTTAGTGAAACTGTTTGGAAAGGATTAGGAGTTGTGGTCATGTCGGAGGATGTGTGTTAATGGCTGAGGAGGTTGAGGTTTCAAAAGATCATAGTAAACACAAAGTCTCTTTTGCTGCCTGACTGTGGATCACGATGTAAGCTCTCAGCCCCATGTCTGCCTGCTACCATACTCCCAGCCATGTACTTGTGGACTAATCCTCTAAAACTGAAAGCTAGACTTAAATGCTTCTTTTAATAAGAGTTGCCTTGGTCTCTTTACAGCAACAGGACAGTAACCAAGACAAACAGGAGAATGATAGATGATGATAGGGAAAGCTCTATCATCTGAAAAAAAAAGTCTCATTAAACAAAAAGAATAAATTCCAGTGCTTCTTCATACATCAGGGTGTCTGTAGCTAATAAGATATATTTCAAAAAACTGAAGAGATTTGGATAATTTTCACAACAAATACATAATAAATGTTTAAGAAGATAGAAATGTTAATTATATTTTTTTACATAACATATATTGTTTATTATACCCCATAAATATCAGAAATTACTGTGTCAATGAAGAAAGTTATTATAAAATATTTTATTAAATATTAACTATTATTAAATATGAAAAATCTATACAGACAGGAAAAAACGTATTCTTATAAGTTAATTCTAAAGTTTTTTCTCCCAGGATACATAGGTAGATGTATCCATTATTATGTTAGCTTGATTCCTGAAGCAACGCACACTCATTGGGAATGATGTCCATGGAAGGGTACAGTGACTACAAGAGAGCCATGACATTTGAAGAATTCAAGTTTCTCATTCCTTTCCATATTACTTTTGCTAGGTTGACAACATAATGCATTTTTTTTTTCATAGAAACTTTGCATTGTGTAGTTTATTTCAATGACAATGAATACATATATTTACTGAATTGAACTACATGAAATTACTTTAGCTGTTAAAATGGCTGAATATCGGTAAGTTCATGTGGTTCAACTTAATACATGAAGCTGGTGAAAGTGAAGCATGCTATTTCTTTTGTGCTCCTGATGTAATCTCAGCTGGGCTACAATTCAACCCTAGCCCATAATTCTTTCATAACTATAGCTGAATGATTTCAATCTCCTGAATGTTCAGAATTGATTTATGGCTTTTCTTCCCTCTCTATAGTCATTTCAGATGCTTCTTTTTATATTTCATTATGGCTGGTGTTAGAATTATCATGAAATACCATGCATGGGCAGATAATTTGATCCCAGAAGACATGAGCTACTATTAAGTAAAACTCCCATGTATAGGACAACTTTCTACGAGGTACTATGTCCATAAAGTCTCCAAAAATCCCCCTAAAACTATTCATGTTATTGACATTGCTGTTGTTAAGACCAACAGAATGGTAAGACCCTATTATTAAAGACACTACATACCTAGGTTGCTGAATATAGAAAAAAAAAAGAAAGAAACATGTGGAAAGCTTGCTAACTTTCACTATGTCAGACATTGCTATCCAGACAACTAAAAGATAAGTGTCAGCAACAATATTCTACAACTTTAGACTCTACAATACTAACTAGCTAGGCAGGAGGTTACTGATGAGACAGTGGCATAACTGCTATGACAATAAGCATATCATTACGTTTTTGTTTTTATTTTTGAAACTACAATAGAGTATCATTTACCTCTCCCCCTTTCCTCCATCTCACCTCTCCAATGTTACACCCTTGTTTTTTCTCAAATTCATGGCTCAATTTTTTAAGATAGATATAGATATAGATATAGATATAGATATAGATAGAGATAGAGATAGATAGAGATATAGATATAGAGATAGATAGAATATAGAAAAAAAGAAAGAAACATGTGGAAAGCTTATTTATATATATATCTATATCTATAGATATATATCTATATCTCTCTCTCTATATATATAGATATATATCTATATCTCTATCTATCTCTCTATCTCTATCTCTATCTCTATCTCTATCTCTATCTCTATCTCTATCTATATCTATATCTATATCTATATCTATATCTATATCTATATCTATATCTATATCTATATCTATATATTCCAAAATACATGAATTCAACTCAGTCTACATGATGTTACTTGTATATATTTGGTTTCAGGGTGACCATTTAGTATTGGAAGTATTGGATAGCAAACTAAAGAACTCTTTCCTGGAGACTTTTCTCCTTCTCTCAATATTCCAGAATTGCTTTTAGTTTTTTGTCTAGGACTGGGGCTCTGTGAGATTTCTCCTTTCCATTTTCAATAACTGACTTCAGATTGGATCTGAGACCAGCTACATATGAGGTGGTTAATGCTGGTAATGTGTATCTGGTTATAGAGTGGTCTTGGGGACTTAGATGACTTTTCTGCAGCTGTTTTGCTAAGTGAACATATTATCAAATTGTTTCTTAGATATTTATGTTTATATCTATAGATCAGCGTTTGTCCTTAGAGTTGATTAAATAATTCTCTCTTTGAAGTGCATGGTAGGTAACTCAGGGATTTTTGTTTCCCTTCACTCACAGATTTGTAAAGTACTTTTATTTTATTTTTTGTATTTTGAAAGCTAAGGGAAATGAAGCATACTGGAATCATAGAGGAACAGAATCTTAAGTAACAGTACATCTGAGGTAAATGCTAGATAGCAAGTCACATATTAAGACAGTATAATCTAAATAAAACGTAGTCACAGTAGGAAGCATGCTTTCTTGTAGATAAGTACAAAGCAAGGCCTTCTATGTCTTGTTCCATTGCCAACATGGATGCTTCAGTTTTCATTTCAATTTGTACATGTGTAATGTGGATCACTGCACTCCTTTTTGGCTAATTAGTGTTTGATAGGAAATCTTCCTAAGTTGTACAGATCATATCTTCAATGCTCCTCAGGGGAGTCATCCTAAATCCAAGGATATCTTTCACTAGAAAAAAGATTAAAAGCTTATAATTATGACCTATCATCCGAATATTAAGTCGTGTAGTACAGGTTCTATATACTACATAAATTTACATACTAATGTTATAGTAGTGACTAAATATTTCTTGTAAACAATCTAAATATACAGACTACAAATGACAGACTCTCATTGTCAGATGGCATGAACAATGTGGAAAATGCTTATAAAAGCATACTTGGAAAATTAAAAGCCCAAATTGGGGATTAAATAGAACTCTTTCAGGCGAGAATGATACTGAACAGTTAAACATAATGTTAAAGTGAAAGCAGTCTTTTAAAATAAATGTTCCTCAAATATTTACCATTATGATTTATTTGGGTAAAACACTAACTCTCTAAACAAAAATTATAAGTGATTTCACAGTTAATTCAATATAGAATAATTTCAGCTAAACTAGAAATTACTTTGAATCAGTGACAAACAGAAGCTGATGAATTAACAATTGGAAGGGATATCCAATTTAAATAAAGTTACTTGTGCCAAATCACTACATAAAGTCAAACTCCAAAAGACATTTGACTTATTTAACACAGCAATCAACATCCACCAAGAATTGTGATATTTCAGACTTGCTACACCTGTCTAGCACTTGTTAATTAGGAACAAGATATGGATGATTTTAAAATATTAAATGCTATCCAAATAGATATGCATGCACTGAAATGGGCCCTAAAGTATTTGCAGCTTAATTATCCATCTTACAAATAGTTTGTTCAGTATGTCAAGAATGTTTACAAATTGATAGAAAATATATAATGGGGAATCACTCGCTTTAAAAAAATTAGGAAAAGATATGAACTTGAATTTTCTGTGGAGTCCAGGAGAGAGTGTTGGATCCTTTAGAGCTGGAGTTATAAGCAGTTGTGAGCCAACTGATGTGGGTGCTGGGAACTGGTCCCCCACAAGAGCAGTATGCACTCTCAACAACTGTGGTTGTCAGCCTAGAAGTAACTTCTGAGTGGAAAAGCAGCAGAGATCTTTCCTAGCTGCTAAACGTTTAGTGTTATGACTGCAGTTACCAGCATGTATCCATCCATCACAGGGCTGCTCCCTTCAACCTTCATACCCAAATCACTCCCACCTGATAGGGACAACACTCATTTATGTCCCTGTAGCCTGATCGCACAGAGATGCCAGACTGGCAGCTAGAGCCAGTCAAAGCCTTGATATAGTATCCTGCAGTCTCACTTACAGGATTACCCTGTTCCCTCTTCTCATTGGCAGCAATCATAGGAACTAGATGACACACTAAGGAAGGCATTTTTCAACAAGGGCATCTTCTTCTTAACACCCGTAGGAACTGGGACAGTGACATTTCAAATCTTTTAAGGGGTTAGATCACAATTATACACAGATATAGGCAGACATTCAAAAGATACACATGCATGTATATAATAATGTTTCCACTAGAAGTTGAGGAAAATACTTTTTATTAACAACTATTATTTACTTAATATCATAGTGATGTTATATTATTCATTTAGTCACATATGATGCATTGACCAAAGATAGCAACCCCAAGTCTTTCCACTAAGATATGAACTTTAGAAAGTGTACTTAGAAGAACAGATTCAAGAGTTATTCTTCTGGGTTCAAATGCAGAAAGACCACCGATTAGTAATATGATCTGGAGTCAGATATTTAAGTTTTTAATTGTTGATATTTTTGTTTATAAAATGGGAAGACAATAGTCTTTAGTAGGGCAGTTATATGAAGAACAATTGAACAAGTAGATAAAAAGAAGCTAGATTTTTGTCTGGCATACTGGACTACTCAATAAACACTAGACATATTATTATTCCGTTATTACCATAGCATGTCTAAACACAATAGATTCCATTCAATCTTCTTTGTGTTACGCATCATGATTGCCATGTCTCTTTCTTTAAGCTGGAAGGTTCTCAAGGATCAATACTCATTTTTTAATATTGAATCAAGTCCTGTTTTCTTAATACAAAAATATGCTTTCAAGGAACAAGAAAGAATTTGAAATCACATTGTAGGAATTTTTCATTATGACTTAACATGAAATCCAAAAAACTATAGAAATTCACAAAAACAGGGTTTTTTTTTTGCTATAATACAGAAAAATTCCTTGACATGCCACCCATTCCTGTAATAAGGTTCTCAGATTTAACAAACAAAACAACACTCAATTTAATTTAAATTTTATATAAATGAGTATTTCTTAGCATGTCATAAATAATTATGTACATATAGTAAAAATAAATCATAGTTTATCTGAATTCACTGGGCAGCATCTATTTTATCTGGCCACCATAAAGAAAGCTTCTGAATAAATAGACTGAGAAAGCAGTTCTTGTTTCTGGGTAGATAGAGGCAAGGCACAAAATAAACTGCTTTTTGAAGAGGTCACAGTCCTGTAGCTAAGAGGTATTTTCTACAGTTGTATTGCAGTGTGACCCATATGTCACAGGAATGAATGGAGGAACAAAAAATGACATACAATGTCCTAACTGACTGTATGCTGGGGTAAAGGATGGCATCAGTCAACAATGGAAGGGACCCAGGGGAATAAAACAGTGCTGAAGTGGAATATGGACTCCTCTGTGTGTTTAAAACTTACTCCACAGAAATAGCTGGGTGGTCATTTCAACACAAAAAGCCTGTGAGAACTCATGAGAAAATACTATGCATGGTGAATCTACCATGTGATTCCTAAGAGCTTGATCTAAAGAGGAAGTAGGGAAGCTCAACAATGAGGCCTGCAGAGCTGGGACAGCACAAAGCATAAATGGCTGTAGACTGACTATATAAATGTTGAAAACTTTAGCCAATTGCTTACTTAAAATCTCTGGAAGAAAAATAAATGAAAGTACAGGACTAGCAGGGGACATGGTGTGGTCAATTCATTCCCTGTTTTGCTTTCTATTGCTTGGCTCTAAACTAAACTACCAGGAAAAACCACCAAACCCTCCATAGGTGACAGTAAGATGACCATAGGACCTATATAGGACCTACTGATGGCATTAGGAACACTAAGCAATCCTCCCATCTATAGCCTAATTGTTCTTATTATGCATCTACTTTGTATTCCAGTTTGTGTGGCAGACTGGACGTATATGAGTCAATGGGTTTCTGTGCTGGGTACTGTAGAATAGATGTGCACCTACCACGTATTCTATAGAATGGATATGTATCCATCTACTGCATATTTCTCTTACTCTGTTCCATTCACAGCTACTGTTCTAAGAATGCTAAGGCAGCAGTACACTAAGCACTTCCCTCACTATATAATGAATAATATTTAATTGAATACCTGCTGCATTATGACAACTGGAACAAGCCATGAACATAGTGGTCTTCGATTCAGAGCTGCTACTCTTACTGATCATCATGAAGTTCACATGGTACCAGAACCAGCTGTGAGACAACTGAAGCCAAAGTTCAGTTTTATTGATATTTGGGAGAGGTAGCAATTATGGGGCACATCTCTGTGCCAGGTAGTCGCTATCCAAAAATGAAAACTGTATTGCCATGAGTTCAAGGCTAGCCTGAAATAGACAGCAGTTGTCAGATAAGTCAAGGCTCTATAACAAAACACTGTCTCATAAAACAAATAAATTAATTAAAATAGCATTAAATAAAAATAAACTGAATTAGTTTAATACTGTTATTGGAGCTTTGCGGGGGGGGGGGTCAACAAATTATATTTCTTGACCACTGCTGATGAGCAGTCTGTTTTTGTAAAAATGTTCAAGTAATTAACTTTTTTGTTTTAAAGAAGTATTCAGAGAATAAAAAAAATAAGCAAAATATAAGTAAGATATTTCCTATATCTGAAATGTCCAATCCAGTCCACTTGTCACTTGACTCTTTGCAGAGCCTGTCCCTCCCTAGGCAGACAATAAAAGTGGAGCTCCAGGCGTTTCATGGCTTTATCTGATGTCATGTAGCTAGAAAGCAGTATATATAGATTTTAATCCAAATTTATCTCTATCCGGTGTTCATGTATCTTACACTGAGTATAATACATCCCCAATTATGTGTGACTCTACCTGAGAAAGTGACCCAAGCTCATTATTCTACAGGCTGTATCTAGCTTGAGCTCCTCGTCTGTAGCAACATAAATGCAAACTCACATTTGCCTAATCATAAGTCCAATGTTGTACAACAAAAATACTGCTCAGCTACAACTTCCATTCTTTTATTCAAGCCCAAATGCTTAATTAATGTTTTCTCAGCCGTGCCAAAAAATGAAATCTATCCTGCATCTAATTGCTTAGTGAGTCAACAATAGCTTTTGCAAACTCACTACATCTTCCATGACTCAAAGGGAAATGCTCAATAAGTTCAGTTATCCTTCAGTTAAAATAACACACTATTTCATAGACTTTTAAAGATCATGCAGCAAATTAAACAATGTCTTGGGCAAACTATTTATAATTTTATTAAATTCTATTTATTTAAATCTGTGCAGACATGGTACAAGCCTTGTAGCAAACAGTTGTGCATTTTTCTCTACAGAAACTTGGGAAACCTCATATAGCTACCTGACGGTCACAGCTGTTTAGTATCTAGTGAGGAACAACCAGTCAATTCACCCCAGCTGATACACATACTATTTTCCCCTGCCAGTATTGAGATTATTGGCTGTTTTCCTTTTTTTTTAAATTGGATATTTTATTTATTTACATTTCAGATACCATCCCCATTCTCTATTTCCCCTCCCTAGAATAACCCTATCCCAGGCCCCTCCTCCTTTTTGCTTTTATATCATTTTAATTACATGCAAGTATTAAGGTCAGTTCTAGGTTGAGTAACTAGCAATGCAAATAGATGCAGATAGTCAACGAACAAGCAAGACAATAAACATAAATAGTCAAAGAAAAAACAAGGCAATAAACAAAGTCTTGTGATCACTCCTGTGATCACTGTTTCTAAAGGTCTATCAGGATGAACAAAATATCTGAGCCTACTTCTCTGTCCTAGCCCAAATTCATTTTTATGTCTGAAGCCTACTTCCTTGTTCTAGCCTAAGATTTAGATTCCTGACTGAAATTACTACTTTATTCTGGCCTAATGTCAGATATATGCCTGAAGCCCACTTTCTTGTCCTTGGTCAATGTCATATTTCTGCCAAGCAACTCATTTCCTTGTCATTGGCCCATGACAGATTCTAGCCAAGCAGCCCCAAAACAAGACTGATCTTGTTTTAGGTCATTCTGATAAGAACACCTTTCTTTCCCATCATGGAATATGCATTATCAAAAGCAATGCACTTCTGTCTTAGGCTAGTAAGGCTCTGTGCAGAATCTTACCCATCCTTGGCTTGCCAGCCTGTTAATTTAATAACTCTGTCTGGGGGTATATTTTCAGGTTTAAGCCATGTACTTTGGCTGCCAACATGTTGATGTTGTTAAAGACAAGCTTTAACATGATGGGCAGGAATAAAAGTATTCTCAGGACAAAAAGGCGTAATCAAGCTATATATGTCATTTTTGAAGCTTGACCAAAATAGAAATACTGACCTCACACCATGGGTAATTTTATCAGCAGTATCTGCCATGTCAACGCTCAGCAGAGCAGCATTTTTTAAATTCATAAGCTCACAATGCAAAGTTAAAACATCCAGAGAGGCATTAGAATTATGCCAAATACACTGCAAGTGTCTTTAAACTTTTTCCTAATTAGAATTACTACCACTGTAAATTTTAGAACTAACATGATTCTAATGGAATTTGGCGTGGCACTCGAGATGGCTCCTTAGTCTTAAACTCTGAACCTCCTTCCAATAATTTGAATAGAATAAAGAACATCAATCCATTGTTCCAAATGCCTATCTAAATCCTCTTGTATATTCAACACATTAGTAACATGTTTTGCTAAATGATTAACAAAAGTAGCTGTCTTAATTTTCTGTGTCAAAGCATTTGCAGAAGCAGTGGTGTTATGCCAGCGATAATCAAGTCTACTACCCTCTTGCTTCTGCTTAAAGCCTCACTCACTTCTTCTAGTACTTGCAAGCGTTTTTCAGAAGATCAAGGTTCTGTGATACTCAGGGCAATAAAACAAAAGCTGGTTGATAGACCTCCATAACTGACATGCCAGATTTCAACACACTAACACAATTAGAAAGTGTATAATCAATGCAACTAACATTAAATACTGTAGAAGAAACAAAAGTATTTTTAATTTGACAATTTAAAGAGCCTTAACACATGTACTAACAATTGTTTGAAATCCAGACCCTGTCCCAACTTTAACTCTTGCTAATATAACATCATAGAGAACTGCATCTAACTTCTAAATATGTCTCTGAAAATGTCCAGAACCAACCTTCCAAATGACAACTGTTATTTCCAATACTAGGTTGATTTCTAGACCAGTACATGATTGAGTCCAAATAACTGGTCACATTTAAGAAAAATACACGTGTTGTTATAACATCTCTTTTTGATTCTCTGTTCCATGAGGCCTGAAAACTTGATATAAGGCAGCTTGGATGGGATGGGGGATACCATCATAGAAATAGGAGGAGGGAGAATAGGATAAGGGGTTTCTGGGGTTGGGTGGGGAAAGGGAAAAACATTTGAAATGTAGATAAATAAAGTATCCAATAATAAAAACAACAACAACAACAACAACAACAACAACAACCAGATAATGAAACTGGCTATCACAGTCTAGCATTTGAGACTTTTTGGCAGAATTTAATATTACCCATATTACTGGGATTTCTTATAGTTGTCAAGGACAAGAAACTGTGAAAGGGGCCCACGGAACTTTAAAACAATATCTTCATAAAATAAAAAAGGGGGAGGTATATCCCTTTACATCACAAATTTATTTAAATAATTTTTTTATTTTAAAATTGTTTAAAAAATTTGAATGCCAAGGAACTTTCTGCTGAGTGTCTATGGCACTCTACAACTAGGCATACTTATGCATAGTTGAAAGGGAATGACCCACTTACTGGCATACGGCAGGAGGTATTTAATATCAAGAAGAGGGCATGTTTGTGTTTTTTCTTCAGGATGCTGAAGGAGCATGGTGGCTGCCATAGCGATGGGTGAGACGTGATGATGCCGAGACAAAGAATGATGCTGTCCTTTGAGCTTGCTGAGTGCCCTGACAATGGTGACTAGGAAGCTGTATTGGACATATGTTCCCGACCCAACTTTGCTGACCTATACTTCTGATGGGCTTCTTTCTTTTATGTACAAAACAGCCAAGTTGGCTCTCTTAATTCAAAAATGTATTTGAAGAGTCATATTTTCTTGTCTCAATCTTTCTATAATCTCTTCCTTTATTCTTTAGTTTTTGATTCATGCACCTAGCCATCCATTTACTATGTAAGTGTAAAAGAACTACGTGAGGCACTATAGTAGATATTATGACATATAATACATAGATTTACTTTCAATAAGTTTATAGCTTAGTTAAGACAGTACATGGCATTGCAAACAACCTTTATGTTAATGATATATTGGCAACCATGCAAATTTTAAATTAAAATAACTACAATGAGAGAATTTCATGCTAATAGTTTCTACAGTAGATACTTACACATTAATATATTTAGTTTTCAAGGCAACTCTATGATTTGGTTACTATTATACTTTCTCAGTTTAATAGCTAAGCAACAGGTACATTGGGGTAAACAAATTGCACCAGGTCATAAAGTTTGATGAGTGAAAGAACAGATAATCAAATTCTTATAGTGTGACTCAGACTCTAGATAACAGGAACTATGCTTCTTTTATTACAAGCCATTAAACTCCTCTTCCCAACAATCACAGTAGTGACATAATTTTAGACTTCCTCTTTAGAGCAACATAATCACAGTTCTCTAAGAATGTCCTGCTTTTCAAGTCCACATAGGTAACCCTTTCATGACCCTTTTCTTTAATGCTATACTGCTATGTTCACAGCTGCTAGGAGAAGAAAAGACCTGACCCAGCTTAGATCAGACTCCACTCAGGCCCTTAGCAAACACCAGACAATTTTAAAGGTTAAGAAAAGTACCAACATGGGAGTCCTCAGCAGAACATGGAGAGAGAAGATCAAGAAAACAAGATTCCAGAAGAAAAATAGAAGAGGAGAGATGGAGAACTGAGACAAGAGAAAGGATCCTACCATCTGTTTGGGATGAATGTCTTGGTGTTCCTTACTTTAACTGGAGCTTAGAATCCATGAGAATCCATGACCCTAGAATCTGTAAACTGTTTCACTGTCTATCTGACAACACAATTCCTTTACCATTTGCACTAGTTTGAGCTGGACTTTTGATGTTTATAGTCAAATCATATACATAATACAGTTTTAATACATATTTGATATTTATAAACTAATCATATACATAATACAGATTTTAAAACATATGTGACTTTAAAAACTAGTACATTTGTTTAATGTGTGTGTGCATTGTAAGTGTGTCATGTATATGCACATACATACATGTAAGTATGTGTGGAGGGCAGAGAAAATTTTGTGGGTATTCTTTCTTCCTATCATGTAGGTCCTGGAAAGTCATTAGGTATAATATAAGTACCTTTACTCTATGAGCCAATGTGCCAGCTCATGACACAGATTTTTATCTTCAGTTTCCAGCTTGAAAGACACAAGACTGTTGAGAATTTATGTTAAAATCACAAAGACAATGTAAGAGGGGAGGGGCTTGGTAAATCCTATAAGCTCTTGGGTTGGGGGAGGAAAAATAGATGAAAGCAGAAGTTCTAGGAATGGATATCTGAAACAGAAGACACTTATGAGATCATAAAATATTCACATGATCTAGGTTTTTAGTGATAAAAGAAAACATGTTCTATATAGTATGTGGCATATATGATGACATATGTTGGGAAGGTTATCTTTGTTGGAAACAAGCAGAATTGATAGCATCTAAAATATACTGTCAGAAGGTATCTGAATAAGAGACTGTAGTAAACACAGAATATTAGACATGTAGACACTAAATTTTTTATTTAAGGGAATGCAAACAACAGAATCATAACCCTTATTTAGATCATTGCGGTTAGGTCAAGTACTATAGTATGTGAAGAGAAACCACATAAATCTACATAAGGGCTCAATGAGAAAAATAAAAAACAAATCCCTTAGAAGCAACTGTCTAAATTCATTCTGTTTTGATTAAGCCTGAAGTCTGCCAAAGTAGAACATTCACATATACCTTCTCCACAAGCAACAAGAAGCATTAGACAGTGTGGGCAATTATGTGGGTACACTAACACTGGATTTGTTAAAATAATACTTTCTTTATCGTGGAATGCTTATGACCCTAATATTATATTCAGAGATTACATACCAATGTGGAAAGCAGGAGAGAGGTAAAAGCAAAAATTCTACAGCACAAAATATAACTTAACAAGTCTAAAATGTGCAATCATGTGGCCAGAATACATGAGATAAAATATTGCTGGTGATGAAGGGATGATTCAGCTGTTCAGCTTACATACTGTTCTTGCAGAGTATGTGAGTTTGATTCCCAGTACTCACATCAGGTAGCTCACAACTGTCTGTAATTCTATCTTGAGACAGTCCAATGTCCTTCTCTAGATTCTGTGGGCAGCTACACTCTTATGGACATAACCTCAGACAGATAAATAATATTTTTTTAAACAAATACTCTTAAGAAATTTATGAACATCTTTCCTGGAAGAACTTACGATATTGCCTTAAAAAATACAGGCTGGTTTAGGCAAGGTAAAGGGTAGAGTTGAAGAAGAGATGTTCTGGCATTTCAGGCAGAAAATTCTTGGGAAGAGAAGCAGAAAGTTGAACAGTTAGAGAAACCACCAACACCTGTGAGCTATTGGTGGTCTAAAGCAATATTCTCAGGCTAATGAGATAGCACACTAGGCAAGAGGCAGGGGCCAGAACACAGAAGGACGTGGAGAGAGGTCCAAACTACTTAATATAAGATACTAAGCAAAGAGCTATCAAATAACACTACACAAAGTGTGTCCAGGAAACTTTTGAGCACGAAGGAAGGCATTTAACCTTGATCCTCAAGATCAAACTATTTATATCGAGAGAAAGCCTAAAATTAGATAAGATTGCGATATCCCCACTGGCATACATAGCCACAGTGATTGGTCAGAGCCTAATGTTCAGAACTATATTGAAATTTTGTTTTTGTGTCAAAGCAATAGATCGGTTAAAATACAAATCACTACCATCTTGGCTAAAAGATTTTAATAACAGATGTCTCACAATATAAATTAACTTTTGTTATCTGTAAATCCTCTAGTCCAGAATGAGATGTCAACACACACTGTTATTAAATTGCCAAGAGACATAAATGGCTTTTTAAAATAGTGTTTGTAGAATAGCTGATATTTTTGTGCATTTAGTATATGCCAATCCCTGCATCATACACTCTATATAAATCATTTACATATTACATAACTAAAATTATGTCTCTAAAGTACTCAACTCTACCACTTTACCCTCTCATTTGCAATTTCCCATACTGAGAGGAGAGTGGGAGAGTGGGGCTGGTGATATGGTTGGTAGACTGCTCACCTAACATGAGCAAAGCCTTGGCTTTAAACCTTAGCACCAAGATGATACTGGCAATGATTATTTAAATAGTAGATCGAGGAAGGAGGAAGAAAGAAGGAATGAATAGTGGAGGTCAAACACACTCATTCTGAACTGTTCTTGTGTTAGAATATAGACCAGTGTGGTGATTTGAATAAATGGTCTCCATAGTCACATAGGGAGTGGCACTATTAGGAGAATGGTCTTGTTGAAGTAGGTGTGGTCTTGTTGGAGGAAGTGTGTAACTGGGGGTGGGCTTTGAGGTTTCAGAAGCCCAGGCCAAGCCTAGTGACTCACTTGGTCTTTCTACTGCCTGAGGATCCAGATGAAGAACTCTCAGCTATCTCCCCAGCACTATGTTTGCCTGCATGCCGTCATGTAACCCACCATGATGATAATGGACTAAACATCTGAACCTGTAAGTCAGTCTCAATTAAATGTTTCTATATGAGAGTTGCTTTGGTCATGGTGCCTATTCGTAGCACTAGAAACCCTAAGACAAAAAGTTACTTGATTCCTCTATGCCAGATGTTACTTGTCCATAAAAATGAAACACTGTTTACACTCCATAGTGATAAAAACACAGTATGATAATCTAAACAAAGACCTTTGGTAATTCCAAATACTTTTTGGAATCAGAATATTCTTTAGAAATATTTATTAAATAATTTCTCAGTCATTGGAACATACTTGTCTTTGTGTACCTAACTAACTCAGCAATTAAACTTTCATAAGAGAATGGCAAAATCTACCAATTTTGGGAACATTTAGTTCTTAATTGATTCTATGTAGTACCACATAACTAATGTATTACCATGTAACCACAACATTCATCTACACTGTTGTTTGGAAAGCAGTCTCCACCAAAGTCCACTTGTATGAGGTTTTCACAGACCCTGAACACACTGTAGTGCTGGTTACACCCTCCTTTCCTTTCTCCTACACTATCATTCATTTTCTTTTGGTTCTCAATTTCTTTTCTTTTCTTTTCTTTTTTTCTTTTTTCTTTTTTTTTTGTTTTTCGAGACAGGGTTTCTCTGTATAGCTCTGGCTGTCCTGGAACGCACTCTGTAGACCAGGCTGGCCTCGAACTCAGAAATCCGCCTGCCTCTGCCTCCCAAGTGCTGGGATTAAAGGCGTGCATCACCACGCCCGGCTGGTTCTTAATTTCTGTGCAAAATTTTCTTAGATGTTGATATTTATTCCTCTATCTGTAGGGAGCAGATGAAGTCCTTGTTGAATGTATACTATTGGCATAACCATGGTCATGTCTAGGACCCCAACGCCTTATGGATTCACAGGAATGGCAAAATCTTCCCAGGTTCTGAGGAAAGACAAGGCTTCCCCTGGTTCAAGTACAGATGTTGAGAGTGTGTGCATGATCCTCATCTAGATGAAGGCAGCCTGAGTGCATCCCTACAGCAACCTCCTACTGAGATTAGATAATCTAACCCCCCCCACACACCTCTTACCTTATTTATGCAGTCAACACAATAAGTTTCTGGGTAGTTGGTCGGGCCTCTGTAAGAGCACATAACCCACTCAATCCTAGGGTTTTTTTGTGAGTATTTCTATTGTCTCTTTATTTTCTGTCACCCCAATCAGGATAATCCCTGGTTGTGACCCTTCTCATCTTTCTCTGTGAAATGTGAAGATGATGGCCACAAAGCTCATAGCCTGCTTCAACCCAGAATCCTCAAAGACTGTTAGCAATGCCTCCCTGAAAAACAGGGTATGCCATCTATTTGATGTATTCACTGTCTAGTTACTTTACTAATAGAGCACTGTACTGATACTAAGAAACAGGCACATGAGCAGAGAGGACACTGTATCACATTCCAAGTGTTATGTTATAGCTACACATGACCTAAATTGGGAGCTATATTATTATTTTTCTGTTTTTCAAAAAGTATATCTTATATCTGTGATGGCTTGGTCCTGAAATGCCCCTTGCAGGCTTCTTTTGTTTCAACATTTGGCTCTCAAGCTAGAGAAATATTTGGGCGAAGTTGAGCTTTTGACAAAAGAGGCAAAGCTTGCTAATGTGCTATATGGGACAGGCCTTTGACGGGCATGTCTACTCTCAGGACCAGTTTCCTATCTTCTGACCATGTTAGATTTGAATGAAGGTCTGCTTTTGATGCTCTCTATCATGGAGGTTGTAGGACCCAGCTAGCACAGGTGAGTCACTTGTACAGGCCTTCAAGGGTTATGGCTTACTGTGCTTCCACTCCCATTCTATGCTTCTGGGTCTGCCAAGATGTGATAAGGAGCTTTCTTCCCCATGCTCATGCTACTCTGAACCTTCTCTGCCATGATGAACCATGCACTCTGAAACCATGACCCTAAATAAGTGTTAATATGTCATTCTTCAAGTTGCTTCTATTGGGAATTTTATCACAGTGACTGGGAAAAAAAAATCACTAAATGAGTATCTAAATGAGTGACAGATTCCAATTTCCTTTCATCAACAAGCCAAAGCACAAAGCCACCTAACCACAAATTAAGTTTGGAAAAATAACTGAATTGTATCCCTTTCATTGGTTACTAGAGACATCTAGTGAAATCACTCTGTTAGGAAAATGGCGAGGAAGGGAACAGAGTGTTTTTAAATTTCGTCTCAGGAAATGGTGTAGCTCCCAGGATCTGTTCACTACATCTTACTACATCTGTAACTGAAACTCTTGATGATTCCTGTGTGCCTCCTTTGACTCCTGTTAAGAATTTCTGACTAGATCATTATGCTGCACAGTTACCAAAATTATCTTTGTTCAAAATTAGCACAAAGCTACTTTGAGTAACTTTAACGAGCTATCTTTTAATGGAAAACCTATACTCTATAAAATAGAAGGGTTCTAAGTTTCAGACTAACAGTAATTTAATGAATAATATCACAGTAAACAAACTGTTCCCCTCAATTATTTCTAGTGTAATAAGACAGATGTTTAGTCATTTACATGTGATGAAGTGAAATGTCATTTCACTTAGATAGTAAGATTTGAATTAATTTCTAAACAAGCCACTCTTAAGCATCTTTAACATCTACTGTTTGCATATGAAAGAAGGGCAGAGTTGTCCTCAGTCCTCATGGTCTCCACATCACAGGGGCCAGCCAAAGACTGCTGGAAACACACATTCTAGAGCTTTTTCTGAGGCTATATTTTTCCAGGTATTGCTCTGCCATAATCATGACTTCCTTGACATAATTTCATTGGGTTAATGGACATTTTGAATATTTTAGCATTTAAAAAACGTTCTGAGGTTTTACAGAGATAAGGATGAAATGACAGAGGAAATGTACACAGGACCAGTAAAACTAGAATCAACACTAATTCCTCTAGCAGTTCTGAGGCATAAGGCAATGGTTTAACCTCATTTAGCTTTCAACTGTCCTCTGTAAAATGTCGATAATATTTAGACAATGTGTGGGTATATGTGATATGGGAGGGGGTGGTGAGGAGATGGGGAGGAAACAAAGAGGGGTATGTATAGTGACAATTTTGGAGTTTTGGTTTCTTTCAAAAGCACAGAAATATAGAAATATGTTTTCATTTTAATCCTAGGTGGGATATGGGGTTGCTTTGCAGTAGCTGACTATAATTTGCCTCATGTTCTAGCAGAGTCTTGACTGCCAGCTGTAGTTTCTGCAATTGTGTGATGTCTGGAATTCTGGGGAAGTTTTAGAGGATATATAAATGGTAAAGCCCTGAGAAGCAGGGTGGGTTGTTGGTTAGTTGTTGTTTTGATGGGTTGTTGTTGGTCATGGTTTGCTAAGTAGTTGTGCACAAAGAAGAATCATCAACAAGAAGAAATTCGATACCTTGAAGTGAAGATCAAACTTGCCCCAAGGAACTCAATTCCACTAATCAGCAGGAATTAGTTTAAAGATAATGTTGCCTCCTTTATAACTCCTTCCCCACCTCCCTATCTGCCCCTGAAATCATGGGTTGTCTTTGTTCTTATATTAAGCCACCAAGTCCATTTTTTTCTATCCATATATTCCTGGTTGTAGGGCATTCCCTGGAGTGTTTTATGTACTAGGGGACTTACCTTAAAGAAAACTGCCTCTTTGTCACCCTAGATACACCAACTGTCCATAGCTTCTTAGTTATAGGTGGAGACTTGTGAATTCTTTCTCCTGTCACTTCTGGGTAAAATATTATTTGATAATTTTCCAGCTGGTAAGTGTCTACTCTGATGTATCTATCACATGTTATAATGTGATAATCTGTTACCCAATTCTTCTTGTGCATGCCTTCGAGAGCTGATGAGAATATAATCTCTTAAATGAAACTTTCTGTAACTACTGTGATTCTTTCTAATGATTGGGTGATCAAGATATCTAGTGACATCACTAGGCAAGATTTCTGAACCACACGTACCACAAACATAGGCATGAAGACATCAGTGCTGTGAGTAATCTGTTACTAAAGGGTGGCTAAAAGCTACCTTTTTATAATTTACTTAAAAACACACTCAAAGCACAGTATAGCTTGGGGGTTATTCAGAAATGTTGATCTCACAATTTCTTCTTGTAGCTTCAAAAGAAACAAAGCACACAACCACAAACTCCCATAACTCAAAATTTTTACTGCAGATGTTAATGGTATTTATAAGCATAATGTTTTTGTGTACTGGTTATCCTTGTGTTGTTCAAATACAGACTCCTCTTTCCTCATATCTTGTTTCAATCCAGACATGATATTGTAATACTTCTGCCTAGAATCTCCTGTCTCAAGTTTGTTTAAACTATTCTTACCATTTATATTTTCCATGGTCAATAAATGCTGATTACCCAATGGCTGGACAGAAGCGAGAATAGGGTGAAACTTCTGCCAACCAGAGGAAGGAGAAGGAAAGGGAGATTCCAATGGGCTAGGAAGATGGAGGAATTGGAGCCATGAGGAGAAGGTCCAGGAGACACCATGGGAAGAAACATCTGAAGCAGAAGGAGCTAGGACGATATTAAACTGCAAATATCATGGATTTGGGCTGGGACACAGCCAGATTAGCATAGAGGATTAATAGATTTAACTGTCCAAGTATTGAGGCAGAGCTTGAAATAAATCTTGGTTTCTTTGTGTGGTTATTGGGGACTAACATGAGGTAATGAGTTATAGCCAATGGATTAATTTACTGTTTGCACTTATATTACAGTAATTCATTTTACTGTTCCTCACAAAGACCATATCTGATTTGTTCCACAGGATAAAACTTCTCACAAATGCCAACCCACATCACACAGGTTAGAACTGGTTTTCTTTTTTACATGCTATTCCCTAAAGACATAGTACACATACACAGCAGATTTTTTTTCTAACCAATGAGGCCCTCTGGAGAGAGAAGATGCCTTATATAGCATGTAAAAGTGGATTCAGCACAAACTCATGCAACAAACTTACACTACATATTAAGCCATTGTTTATTTGAGGCTCTAATTAATCTGTGTCTCTTATGTTCTGTGCAGTATGTCTGGTCAAGTAAAATATCATGATGAATGATTTTTAAAATATTCTAAATTTTATATTGATGTGTATGGGTACTTTGCCTACATGTACTATCTGTGTGTCACATGTATGTAGTAGATGTGAAGGCCAGAAGAGGACATTGGATCCCTTGAGTCTAGAGTTACAGATGGTTATGAGCTGCAGGGAATTAGACCTGTGTCCTCTCGAAGAACAGAGGTCTTTGTTAAGTCATCTCTATAGCCTCTAAAATGCTGCTTTTTAAAGCGATTTTAATTTCTTATAGGAGCAAAAGGAAAACAGTATATGGCAATTTATTTGACCCTAGATGTTACTGGCTGAGTGACTTTGGATATTTTTCACCTTTTTGGACTTCAGCTATTCTAACAGTAAAACAACTCTCTACCTCATAAGGTTGTTCTAAAGACTCTCTAAGTCAAACAACTGTATTACTTAGGAAAGCACATGAGAAAGTAAGAATTCATTCAGTGTTAAAAATTCTATCATTGTTGCTCTTTCTGTAAAATTAAACTGCTTCTCTATGTTGTATAAACCGGTGTCATATGTTCAAGGATCAAAGAAAGCCTTGGTGCAGTATTCATGAGAAAACATCATCCTGGGGCTTTGACTCAATACAGATTCATGCATGTAAAATGGACTAAAGTTCTCAAATATGCAATTGTTATAGTAAAGTTGTGTCAAGTCCATGTTTCTCTATATTTTTAGGCTTGAAACTGAGACCATCAAGTACAAGTTGAACATCCATGTGCAAATATCAGTGTAAATTCAGTATAAGCATATATTCAAGCCATGCATCTTGTGTAGTTAGGAAGCTAAATAGCATTAAGCTGGAGGCGACATATTGTTGTTCTGAGTGGCAAAGCATGTTTCTAGCATGCATGATATCTTGGGCTCAAGATCAGCACTAAAAAAAAATACTACCATCATCATAAGAAATAAAAATAGAATAAACAATGGAATCTTCAGAGGCAGCCACATGCAAAACACTGTGCCAAAGGTGTCACAACTAATATATTGTGAAAGTCTCTACTTATGTACTCAAAAGTGTCCAGTGTAGTTAGAGACAAACTTTAACATGATGGGCAGGAATAAAATTATTCCCAGGACAAGAAGGACTAGCCTGATCAAGTTATATATGCTATTCCTGACGTTGACTAAAATGGAAATACTGACCTCAGGCCATGGATAATTTCATTGGCATTATCTGCAGCATCAAAGCTCAACAGAGCAGCATTCTTTAAATTCATAACCTCACTATGCAATGTTAACACACCCAAAGAGGTGTTGGGATTATGCCAAATATCCTACAGGTGTCTTTAAACATTTTTCTAATTATAATGACAGTCATTGTAAATTTTAGAAGTAACACTACTAAAATAATATTTGTCATGACACTTGGAATGTCTCCTAACTCTTGAACCCAAAACCTCCTTCAGATAATTTGACTAGGTTATAGATCATCATCTGTTGTTCCAGAAACCTATATAAACCTACATCAACAGGCTGGCAGTCAAAGTACATGACTTGAAACTGATAGTGGACCCCCAGACAGAGTTATTAATTTAACAGGCTGACAAGTCAAGGACAGGTAAGATTCTGCACAGACAGAGCCTTATCAATCTAAGACATAAGTGCATTGCTTATGATAATGCATATTCCATGATGGGTAAGGAAGGCTTTTTTCTCAATATGACCTAAGACAGGCTCAGTCTGGTTTACGCAATAAAAAGGGGGAGATGCTGAGAACTTTTGGGGCTGCCTGTCAGGAATCTGTCATTGGCCAAGGACAAGGAAATGGGCTGCAGGCAGGAATGAGACATTGGGCTGGAAAAAAGAAGTAATTTCAGGCAAAAATCTAAATTTTAAGCTAGAACAAAGAAATTTCAGGCAGGAATCTAAATCTTAGGTTAGAACAAAGGAGTAATTATAGGCAGAAATCTAAATCTTAAGCTAGAACAAAGAAGTGGGCTTCAGGCATGAAAAATTACTTTGGGCTAGGACAGGGAACCAGGTTCAGATATTTTGGTCATCCTGATAAGCCCTTAGAAATAGTGATCACAAGAGTGATCACAGGACTCTGTTTATTGTCATGCATGTTCTTTGATTATCTGGGTCTATTGTCTTCCTTGTTCCTGGGCTATTTGCATCTATTGTATTGCTAGTTCCTTAACCTAGAACTGACCTTAATACTTGATATAATTTAAACAGTACAAAGGCAAAAAAAGGAGGAGAAGAAATTGGATAGGGGATTAATAGGTGGGAGAAGTGGGAAGGGAGATGGCATCTGAAATGTAAATAAATAAAATATCAAATAAAAACAAGTGTCCAGTGAAGAGCAATATGCTTAGAAAATATGATTAACCCAGAGGAGCAGGGTCAGGTAGCAGTAAACTAGACTTATAATATCAGGTCTATGATTTTAAAAGCACCTCAATGAATATCCTGGTCCCTTAAAAGCTTGTTTATTAGGGACTATCCTATCGCAAGTGTTTACTGTGGTAGAACATGATGCTGACTGTTACCTTTGAATTCTATGTGATCTTCTATTCCCCAATACATTTCAGTCTCACTCTTCTTCTTTGACTATTGTCTTTTTTAGTCTTCCCAGGATTATGCAAATGTTTAAGAAAATAAAGCAAGTTTGTTGTAACTGGCCCATATCAAATGACTATGTCACACTGTGACAGAGGTGGAGATGGACAATAGAAGAAAGTGATCTTCCTAAGTATTATCAAAAGAAAAATAATCTCTTCTTTAATTTTGAAGTTTATAGATTAATAACCACATAATTCTTTTTTTAATTTATGATAATTTTTAGCATACAAATATATTCATTGTGACATTCCCACACATACATATTATTATTTTTAGTCAGCCTTTCTCCTTTCTCATTGCTCCTTGCCTCACTTTGCTGGTTCTCTCACTCTTCCCAAAAGGTCCCCAAATCTGCTTTCATGACATATAAATTCTGTTCATCACCATGAAATTCTATAAGAGAATGCCTTGTTATAAACCTGCATCTTTCATGACAATTTGGAGGAGCACTGTTTTAAGACTCTACACATCGGCTATTATTTGCCTCTACTTTCCAGATATAGAAGGAGCCCCATTGCTGCAGTTAACCACATGGTCAACTCAACTCAGAATTTGTACATTACTGCTTCTCTTTGAAAATATTCAACATACTACAGAATTCCCTATTTGTCCATAAAGAATGTAATTTATAACAGTTTACTTATTTTATGGGATTCTTTTTCTTCTCTTGTTTTCACTTAATGATTTTTTAAAATATAATTTAGGAAGACTAATTCAGATTTTTATTGTAAAATTTCTCTGCTGTCTCCATACTGGCCTAAATCACTTACTCCACCTTTTCTCATTCATCTTTAAATCTTAGTTATAAGTTTTAACATAAAGAGACCCACAGGATAGGTTAATAGGTTTATTATTTAGATGTTTAGATCATTTGAGCATATGTATGACCATTAAATCCTACTTAGTGTTGGGTGGTAGGAGATAAAGTGTTGATCATTATCTTAAATACTCATTTAAGAGCCAGCTTTTCTAAAATTCCACTTTCCCAACATAACCTAAGTCTGGCATGATTTTATATATTCTTATATTGTCCAAACACTTCCAAAGCTTCTCAGTCTGTATTTACAACCATCTGTCTGTTTTTTATTTAATTTTCATTGTCTTAAGAATCAAACTCAAGAAATGGCACAAGCTAAGAAAGAACTTTACCACTAAATTACAATTCAAACCTCTCTCTCTCTCTCTCTCTCTCTCTCACACACACACACACACACACACACACACACACAAACAGACACACAGTTTCCAAGTCATATGTAACACTTTAATACTATTCCAAGAATTTACAACTATTACAAAATATAAAGCAAACTGTTTAAGCTTTTCTTATAGGTCAACTGGATTTTTTTTAGAATTTTTTATTTTTATTTTATGTGAATGAGATTTTTTGTTTGCATGCACAAAAGTTCACTTTTTATGTTCACTTGCCTGGTGCCTGTACAGGCCAGAAGAGGGTGCTAGATTCCCTGGAACTGGAGTTCATGATCTCTTTGAGCCATTTTGTGGATGGTGGCAACTGCCTACCCACAGGATCAGCAAGCACTCCTAACCCATGAGTGCTTACCCTTCTCTCCAACTCCAACTCCTTTTTTAAATGAGAGTCATATATTCATCACCCAATTTATAAAACTTCTATCAAGCCTATGGAAATGTTCACATAATAACAGGGGCATATTTATTCAGCATTCATGAATATTTAATCTAATTACAGAAAGCTATAGAAATTTACTCTCTAAAATGACAAAGTGATATCAAAATATACTATTCTGTAAACTACAAATTTTAATAATTAAATAGTTTTTATTTCTTTTTGAACTAAAAATGATTACTTCCTGTACTATTTAATTAGTGTTTTTGTCTGTTGAATTAACTTTCTAAAATTGTTCTGCTTTGCAATTGTACATATGCTTATTAAACTGAAATATTACTTATCAATCCAATAGTTTGGGATTTAATTTTGATATTATATATGTCAATTGTCTGCATAGGACTGTAATTTATATCTGTGAATAAACAAAATACCCCTCACATCTTATAAGGTTTTAATTTTACATCCTATATTTTTATTTACCAGGACTTCAAGCTTTTATGTCCTACAATAAATAAATACTACAAAAATTACTGATTCAAGTAATAGGCCATTTCCTACTACATTTTAATTTTAAAGCTGTTAGTAATCAATATTCACATACTAGACATTTGAGAATCACTGCTCCATTGATATAATAATTAGCTTTAGGATTCTATGATACCTAATCATATCAAAGAGTTGACAAGAAAACAAAGCCCTTTTATTGGAGAATCAATTAGTATGGAAAAGATGCTAATGAACTGAGCTTAATCTAATTAAATGCCAGGAATAATGTGTAAGATCTGAATAGCAAAGAAAAAAATCAAAACAAAGGCTGAACTAAGATATCACAACATTTAGAATAAATTTAGTTGTCTTATCAATAAAACTTACTGTAGAATCATTAAACATTCAAAGTGAATGCCAACATGTGGCTCCAACTTCATAGATAGTAGATAAATGTAGAATTCTAATATTTTTTAGTGAATGAAATTTAATCAAGCATTTAATAGCTTCTATATAAACTACAATGCCAGGTAATAAGTATTTGTTTCAAGCCACCCTTCCCCTCTTTCCTCCAAAGAAACCAGACAAATTAGCATACACAAGAGATATATTTTAAAAGTCCCTAATAGGCTTCTAATTAAAACAGATCTAATTGTCTGCCTCGAGTGGAAAAAAATATATGATATGTGTATGTTATATATGCCAGATTTAAAGTTGAATTCTGTATCATTCTAGCTTTTAAACTTTGGGCCACTTTGTTTAATATATTTGAATCCTTACTTTGTAATCTACAGATTGTATACACTAAGATCTACCCCAACATTTTAAGAACGGAGCTAAGTCCTTAACTCCATTCAACCTAGAGTAAAAAATTCATTGCACATAGGTTAACAGCAACAAAATTTCATTATAATACATCATAGGAGGACACAGAATAATGTCAAATTTCCATTTTAGGTATTCAATGGCCAAAAAGAAATTTATTTTGATTTTCCTATGAATCTGCTGTATTTCTAATTTAAAAATAAATTACATGTACATCATGTTAAGAGTATATGCATGCATACTTCCTGGCAAATACCAGGTTATAAACTTAGTGCAAAGTCATGTAAGAATTGTAGAATATCATTATTTCTCCTTGTTATCCCCTTTATCTTGATGTTAAGACACTGTGGTGGTTAGGAGTCAAAAAACACGGGCAAATCATCAGGTAGGTACTATCCTGGAAGCTTCATCTCTAATGATCAACACTCATAGTGCCAGATTTATACTACCAGGAAGGGAATGTAATCAAAACCCCTTTTATCTGTGAGTTACAATTATAGCCAGCATGGTCAGATATGGCAATTGGTAGTATAGCAATGTAATAGTGGCAGAATGGGGTACCAACCACTGTTCTGATTTAATTTAATACCTGCTCCACAAAACAGAATGCATGCTTGGTTGTGTTAACTGGGCCAAGTATCTGTGGCTGGGTAGGTCATAGGTCCTAGAGGAGGACCAACTGTTGTTATTCTGCTGAATGTACATATCAGTGAACTAAATACTTATACTGGGGCACTTGTACAGTTCTCAAGCATTGTCAAAGAAGTTTCCTTTGGCAGTACAGAGATTAATGTAGAGACCCTTAATTGATTAATGTGCAGAGAATAAGAGACTGTGGGATGCGTGGTCTTAAAGGGGACATCTGTATTATATATCCTCCCCACAAGAATCAGGAATTATAATGGGAGAAAGACCATAAGAGCCAGAGGTAGTGGGGACTTCTGGTAAATTGCTCTTAGGACATGATTGGCTTGTTGCATCCATGAACTCATGGCAGCTGTTACTGCATGCACAAGACCAGCACAAGATCTAGCTATAAATGTCCCTGTCTGGAGAGAGGAAGGATTCATGATGTCCTAGATCTAGCTTAGGAGGTATTGGTAATTGATGGCTATTGGGGAAAGGAGTCTGGTTTTTTTGGCGGGGGTCAGGGGAGATGTGGCCCTGATAGACTGCCCATGCTCCAGTGGGTGGCTCTATACCCATGAACAATTAGGCAGCCCCACATGGACTCAGAGAAGTAATATAAGAGGTTGGTGTATGTGTGTGTGTGTGTGTGTGTGTGTGTGTGTGTGTGTGTGTGTGTGTGAGGGAGTGGGGGGAGGGGAGAATAAGTGGTGGTGGTTAGATATGGGAGAAATGAGAATGGGAGAGTTAAGGCAGATCTGATCAAAACACATTGTATACCTGTGTAAAATTCTCAAATGACAATTAAAGATATAAATGTGAAGGCAGGAGACACAGCTCAGTAGTTAAGACCATTGGTTGTTCTTCCAGAGGATTTGGGATCAATTCCTAGCATTCAAATGATGACTTACAACCTTCTATAACTCCAATTTCAGGGCATCCAGTGCCCTCTTCTTGTCTCCATGGGCACTACACACATGTGGTTCACAGACACACATGAAGGCAAAATATCCACAAACATAGAATTAAGCATATATATTAATAATATATATATATAGTATATATAATAATATATATAGTATATATAAATAAATAAATAAATATATATATATATATATATATATATATATATATATATATATATGCAAAGTTACTGTAGATGTTGAGTGAAATAGTGTTTCTAATATCTGCAGTAAGGGAGAAGCCAGGAAAGAAGTCAAGACTCTGACCACTTCTTTTGTTTTCACAGCGGACACAGGGGAGACAGTTTAATCAAGCAGGTTTGATTCCGCAATGTGGAGGACAGGGAAAAACTTGGTTTTCAAGTATCACAGACTCAGAAACCTGCAGGCGCTTCAAAAAAATGGAAACCAGGACAAAGAACTGATTTCCACTTAGCAGCAAATGGTGGCTATGGAAAAGCTGGCCTGTTAATACATTGGATTGTCCACGAGAAGGCAGACATGTTTATATAAAAAACTGTCCTGGGGTGAACAGATGCCTATTCACATCTGTCCAGGAAAAGGCCCACTGCATAGGATAACCAGCTCAATGGTAAACACATACTAAGTTTATTCACTTAGTAGTTTAAAGTCCATAAGTGGCTTTGGTTAGATACTGTCATTTAAATTTAGTATATAATAATGAAGAAGTTAGACAACGATCCTTGCATTCAATCCACATGTCCTTAATACTCTGGTTGATAGTCATTTGGTAGTTAAGACTTGTCAATGAACAATTAAAAAAATTGTCAAATTATATAATCTATTTAAAGGGGATAATTATTATGGGAAAACATTTTAAAAAGAGGAAAAGGAGGGCCAGAAACAAAAAGATTTGGTCTTTGGGAATAGAATTTAAGTGTGAAATCAGTCTCACTGAGAGGGTAAGATCTGAGGCAAGAGCTAGAAAGTACGAGTAATGTATCCAAGTAAATGTATCAAAAGTGAATATTCCAGGCAAGGGGGATAGTTGAACCAAAATGCAAGTGTCCTGTATATACAAGAAGAATCAAGGAAAACTGACAAGTATGTGTCAAGGAGATGAACAGAGAGCTGGGGAACTGCAGATTTGACCAACAATCTCAAAGACTTTGAGCCAGAAAGATATATTCCAGAAAGATAGCCTTTTCAGAATGAGTACTGAACATGACTTAAGACTTAAAGAACTCTGAGACTATAAATGTTTGTAGTTTAAAGCCACTATGATATTTTATGAAGGCAATCCCATTAAATGATTAAGATTAACTGGTTGGCTCTTTAAATATCTAAGCAGGAGCTCATAAATGAAATAGAATAATATTGGAGTTATAAAGATAAGAGATGTGTGCAAAATTTATTAGTAGTCTTGTCAACTAGTAGGAAATGAACAGTTACACAATCACCAGTAATGATAGGATTATATAGTTTCTGGTTGGGTAAATTCAGTTTTATGGCTACAAGTTTAGTGGCTGGGATTCAAAATGGGATTCCAGATCTGTACAAATTCTAAGGACAGATCACCCAACAATTCATATGTAAAGAATTACATAGATAGTGTCTGTGTGAAATCCATACTTACTATGGAAGCTGGAGGTGTTTTGTATTTATGAATTGGCTCAACTTGACTTTGAGTATTGAATTTGAAATCTTTCATTGTATATAAAACATTGTAGACTGAACACATTAAAACTATGAGAATAGTTCTTCTCATTCAGGACAATCATTGCATGAATCTATTCTGTATGAAAGTAACAGTCCCTTAAACAGACATTTTCACCATTTCTGTGACTTTAAATTGCACTTTTAGTATCTGTCTCATGGTTTAGTAGCTAACATTTCTTCCAGTTGATTAGAAAATCACAGTGAGATGACTTCTACAGACATGGGACTTTCTATTTGGTTTATACTGGCAGCTTGAGGATGTGGGCTTCAGAAGATTCTTGATTATATGCACAATTTTCAGTGTATAGCATTTCTTTTTCTCAGATGGGGCCTATAATTTTTGAGTCAAAAACTATAAAAGTTAAGTTCTAATAGATTACAAAATCTTCCCAAATACTGCATAATCTCTTGATTTCTCAAGACGCAGAGAAAAGACTCCATTTTTTTTTTTTTTTTTTTTGCTATAATCCAGCCCAAGGTAAAAGCTACACTAAGAAATGGAAGTAATAAAGATAATTATCTGTAGAATTTAAAAGAGGGAAAATTTACTTAGCAGGGACATCTGAATATGGGAGGCACTAGCATGTTTTACTTTGAACCGGGTAAATACAGAGTCATCGCTGATTGGAGGTAATTTTAAGGGAAAACAGAAATGCCTTTCCCTGTTCAGCAAAGTTAGGCTGCATTTCATTTTCAAGGTTTGGTTTCTCTGTGCTTTGTCATCCATGTCATCTATTTAGTCTAAGACATAATATGTTTCCATATGCAATATTAATGCTCCCTGAGCCGCAAGAGCTAGGTTGAATATATTTCACTTTTAAATTGCTTGCATTGGTTAATAGAAAAATAAAAGCAATTGAGGAGAGCAGTTTGGCACGCTGATATTTCAAAGAAACATTTCAGAAGTATATTTACTTCTATCAGTACATCTCCAAGGTTTATTTGCACATTAAAATTTCCAAATCAAGTCATGATTATGATAGTAAAGTAGCGTTTGTTGTCATTCTCTCACAAGATTTAAATGTGTGCCCGAAAATCCCCAGTAATGGTGTGCATCCAAGGTCAGTATCAATACTCAACCTGTGAGGAAGTTCTAAGACTACCACCTAATCTGACAGAAGAGAAAGTGAGTTGATGTGCTTACACACTCTCCAATGGTTAGTAGCTTGCATTCAAAGCAAGGACTCCTGACTTCTATGAATTCTCAAGACAAGTCATCTTATGATTCACAAGTGAAGAAATATACAAGCAATTCCATGAGAAAAACCATACTTGCCACGGAAAGTGAATTTTTCAAACTGTCATATTTATGAATTGTCTCAACATTCTGCTTTATTTGGGGTTAGTCTTTTCAGCAATCAAAGTTTAAGCAACTTTATTCAGTTCATTAGTTGGGGGAGCTGGAAAGATGGCTCAGTGTGTGAAATGTTTGCTATACAAGCGTGAGGACCTGCGTTCAAATCCCCACAATTTGCATAAAAGCCAGACCCAGCAGCACATGCCAGGGCAGGGGAGGAGTGGGACTGAGACTAGAAGACTAAGGGGCTGGTGGGCCAGTTTCCAAACACTCAGTCAGCTTCACTGGGATTTACCATGCTATGTAAATGAGGGAGAGAACTGAATGAGAAAGGAACTTCTGACCTCTACCTGCACCTGCCAACACAGCACACACAATTAGAAGGTAAAGTGACAAACAACAACCCCTACATCATGCTGAAGGGAGAGGGATGTAGCTCTGGGATAGAACACTTACCTAACAATTATTTTTCTAACTAGTTAAACTTAAAGCATTACATTAACACAAAGATAATGTTTCTGATTTGGATAGCACTCACTGTATATGATTTCATATGAGGACATGTGCTTTTTCTAAACTGTATTTCTATGAGAGAGTACAACTTAGATCAAGGAGCAATGGATGTACCTGCCTAAGTAAAGACTCGGGGGCCCCAAGGCTCCATTTCAGGCTGCTCCGCAGAACAATTGTATGCAGAAGATGACAATTTTGGTGTCAGAGAAAGGAATCAGATTTTCTATCAGAACCAGGATTTTTCCAAGCATATCCAAAAGAATATCAAACACACACACACACACACACACACACACACACACACACACACACACATCTATTCTTATGGCTGGAGATATGACTCAGTAGATAAAGTACTTGATATGTAAGCCTAATAATCTGAGTTCAAACCAGAACCTGTGTCAAGACGAAAGGAGAGAACTCACTCCACAAATTGTTCTCTCTTACAGTTTCCCTTGTTCCATGACAAATGCACAACCTCCCACATTAATATTAACCATATTTTATATATTATAATAATATTAATATAATAATTTTACATAATAAAATAAAGTAATAATAATTATTATTTAAAAATCTATTATTAGTCTATCATCCTTCGAATTATAGTATTCTCCAAATGCTATCCTCCCAAAACAGAAGATATGAAAAGTTTCCCTTAAATGAAATACACCATAAGCTGGTATCTGATGTAAACAGGACACTGCACATCTGAAAGGGCATAGGAAATGTTCTCAACTAAAACACGGTCTCTCTCTCTCAAGTCCTATTTGAATCCTCCTTGCTAACAGGGAAAACTGAGGTATAATAAAAGACTAATTGACTTGTATTTAGAGTTGAAGAACAAAGATAAAAGCAAACTGGATTTAATAAAGAGCCTCAAGTAAAACCCTAAGGTCTCATGTTGCCGCATGCAGGGTCATTTGTAATCAAGAAGAAGCATTTGCCAGAGTATAGTGCTATAACTACATCAAGTCATGGTCACTTTTTATAACTTTTTCTATCACGCTAAAAAATTGAATAAGTATCTGCTTGGCATTCACAGAAATAGTTTTTGCGTGCTTGGGATTGCTGCATTACAAACCAACTGTCAAGTTTCATGGTGATATGTTAAAGATTGTTTCCTTAGTACTTTCTATAAAATGATATTTTTATTAATTCTATAATATTTCATACAATGTAACTGAGGCATTTCACCCCTCTTCTTCTTCTCCAAATTCTCCTAGATCTGCTCCTACTCCCCTGCATCCCACCCCCACAATCTTCATGAATTGTCTCAAATCTCTACAAAGTGAGATAATCCAATCTAACCCAAGATCAAGTGCCCCACTGAGAGGCAATAGTGTGGCTCATCTTGTTCAGAGGGGAAAGATTTAGATTGCTCACCATGTAGAATCAAGAAGAAAAGTGAGTCAGAGACAGTACTAAATATTAGATATGACCCTATGATAATAGGTAGAATTCCTGGAGTAGTTTCCAAAAGACATCTTTGCTCAAGTGCCCTGAATCTATCAATATGGTGAAAGATTCTCTTGAGAGTAGGTTGTCTCAAACAGGGTTGATCTTCAGCTAGGGAGGGGACGTGAGCTTGTCCGGTTCACTGAAAAGCTGAGCAGTGTCTGACCAGAAGCAGAAAAAAATATTCTAAATGAAACAACCACAGGCACATGTGCTGCTTCATGCTGAAGACCATTAACTGGGAAATGGGAACAGAAATTTACAGCCTCCAGGAACTGCACTCCGCCAACATCAACAGTGATTTTTTTTAAAGCTAATCCTTCCCTCAGTTTCCATAGCCTTCAGCCTCATGAGTGCCCAGAAAACATCACTAAGTATAAAGGTAATTCTTACTTTACAATCTCACACTCAGGAAGCAAATGGAGAAGCACTCTCCTAAATTCATGTCTATGGGTCAAGCAGCGATACAAAGCAACATTGATATTGAACCCCTTGCCCTGTCTCCACATGCTAAAATATTTCATCAGAAGGTGAAAACACACTGTTTGCCTCTCAGCAATTCACCATTTACAGTGTAGGATCCAATATTAGTTTTGGGTAATGAGTCAGTGAAACCTGAAAAGGTGTAGCCTACCTTAACAGAACACAACGAAAAAGGCATTGCAATCAGTGATTAGTCATTCCACATACTAAAAAACATTTGTTCCATAGTTTATGCAAATATACCCAGAACAATCACCTCAGTTACTAGTGAATATTTTGAAGTAAATGGTTTGAGACTGTGAAAACGTCTGCTTTCAACTTAAGATCCCACCAATATTAGCCATTTTTAGTGGATTTGGCCAAGAGCAAGTATTATCTGTATAACCCAATGACCATTGTGTAATTTTCTCTTCTTTTATAGTTGTTTTAAAATATTCTTCATAACATGTCTTTTCTTCCCATTCACTCAATTTATAACAACATACATTCATGAATACTTATTTGTGTGGTTTATATCCAAATGTTGTCATGACTTGTTTGTCTACAAGGTTTATTCCCCATTTGCTTGCTGGCAACCTTGTTTGATGGCTTCTGTGTCACTTTTACAGGTACAATGCTGAAGGGAGCAGTTCTGATGCTAAGAGCCTGTTCCCCCATTGGTTATTGATTTGTCAGTGAAGAAAGCAGGGGCCAATTGCTGGGTAGAAGGTACAGGCAGGACTTCCAGGTCCCAGGAGGAAAAAAAGGCAGAAAAGGAAAAAGAGATTTTCTGCCATGCTTTGGAGGGAGAAGAACAGAGCACCAACTGAGGTACTGGGGGGAGCTGGGGCCTGTGGCCACTACTACAGGCGGGTGGCCAAGAATGTTTGACAGGGGCTAGGTAAGACTAGTCACTGAGTTTAGGGCAGGTAGAGAGATGGAGATAAGAAATTGATAAGGGTATACTTTTCCAGGTGCGAGATATCTGCACCCAGCTATTGTGCTAAGAAGGCAAGTTACAAAGTAACAAACTGTGTGTGTGTGTGTGTGTGTGTGTGTGTGTGTGTGTGTGTGTGTGT